>JBBCBC010000031.1:10771734-11440535 GCA_037126765.1 Stenogyne calaminthoides | reverse complement strand
GTAAGCTTTCTTTCCTGGGATGTATATTTGAAACCTTTAATTGGATTATATTTTTCTGAGCTTATCAATACTGTTGTCAGATGCAAATGCCCAATCCACAGATGGATCACATGCCTCCTGCCCAACACTGGGGCCCACACCTCCTCAATCTTTTCAACAACATGCACATGCGGGCCGGGATATGCACCCAGCCCGCATTTTATGCCTCCTCCTCGACAGTTCGATAATTATTATCCTCCTGCTGAAATCCCACCACCCCCAAGAAAAACAACCCCATCAGGGTATATCTACCTATGGAAGAGATGCAATGCCAGTTCATTCGTCAGCAGCCAGTCAGGCAGCTCCATCAATGATCACTCAGGTTATACTTGTACTCCCAAAATTATGATAATATTGTTTTGGTCCCTAAAGTTTACTTTTTTCATTTTTAGTCCCTCTCTTCTACTCACTATCTAGTTGGTCCTGAATTGCACTTTTTATTCCCAAATTTAGTCCTGTTAGTTGACCATCTGTTGATTGGCATTATCAACTATTTGGGGTTGCTAAATGTGATATTTAATTTTTTAATAATTACATTTAAGTACGAACCTTGTAAATATTTACATTTAGCACCCCAAAATCGTTAATTCCGTCAATTAGCAGTGGGGCCAAATGTGAAAGTAGAAGTGTACTTCCAGGTCAAGATTTGGCAGTGAGTGAAAGAGGTAGACCAAAACTTAAAAAGGTAAACTTGAGCAACCAAAAATAATTTTAACCCCCTAAAACTTTAGTTTAACTATTTTGTGAATTGAAATTTAAAAGAATTAAACATGGGTTAACTTAAGGAGAGAACATCACTCTTTTCCTATATTGGTTTGATCTAGCTTCAAAGGAGTTGTTTTTAAGGAGAAAAGAAGATCTTAAAAACCTATGTGGCCCTTTGTTATATTGGTACATTTATTGTGTAATAATTGGACTGTGATTAATTTACAGATCACACAGCAAATGCAAATACCACTTTCTTATGCTGATGCTGTAATCGGTACACAAGGTGCAAGTATAAGTTACATTCGAAGGGTGAGTGGGGCTACGGTCACCATACAAGAAACAAGAGGTGTTCCTACGGAGATGACAGTTGAGATTAGTGGAACTGCTTCTCAAGTCCAAACTGCTGCTCAACTGATTCAGGTAACCTTGTAAACCGACTCGGGGATTTTGATTATTTAAGCCATATCTACTTCGGGATTTTGAAATCTGACTTCTATATAACCACCACTACAACACCTATAAAACTACTATCACACTTTTCAATACATTCAATTCTCTCTCCATACATTTTAATATATTTAAATCATAACTCATCATCCAATCATTACAATTACACCCAACAACAATATAAAATTACATCATTCACTCTTATGCATTGATTTGACGTAAAGCTAAATCTCACGCTACTCAAATTTCCAAAACAAACACACTTTACTATTGATTAGGATTCCAAAATCCCTAGTATGTTGCTGTGTAGGGGGTTGAAAAATCCTGAAATAGTTGAAAGGTTTGACTTTTGTGTATGTTTGGTTGATAAGATGTAGTATGTTAAGATTGAGAAAGTGATAGTGAAAAAAAGTGACAGTGGGTGGGATTATTATATCATAAAAATAAAAGGTCTCTCATTGGGAAAATGAAAGTATGAGGAGAATGTAGGAGGTACTGGTGGATTTGAAATCTAGCTTGCATAATCCTACAAACAAACATGCATTAGGATTTTTGAAAGTAAAATCTTGCTTTGCTAATCCATAAAGGCATAAATAAACAAAACCTGTTCTTAAAACCACTTAAAACCCAAAACAAACATCACCTTACCTATGAGAACCATGAAGACAATTTGAGTCGTGGAATTTTTCTTTCTTTTTTTTTTTTTTTGGTTGTCATACCTGCATCCATCAGTTTTTTTTTCATTACTGTTATATCTTTCAGTGAAATTCCATAATAAAATGGCTGATCAAGTTGTTAATTCTCTCTCTTTTGGGGCAGAATTTCATGACTGAGGCAGCAGCAGCAGCAACAGGCTCACACCAGACACAGCATGCTCCTCCTTCAAGCGACCAAGCGTGCAAGCGCTTCGAAGTCATGGCTCTCTCTACACATCCCCACCTTCAAATCCTAGTCATGCTGCTGGGCAAACGGGCAACTATGGCCCAGTTTACGGCAACAATTATGGTTACTAAGTGAGTTTGTCATATTGTCATTTTATAAGACTAGTAACAATCCGTGTTAATTAACATTGTACTTGTTATAACAAGAGTTTACAAAGATAGGCGTCTGGTAGGGATCTTGGTAGGGCTAGAGCGAGTCGAGAATGCTGTCGTTGATTTCCTTTTAAGAGGAGACCCTTTCTTTCGTTCTTGATTGATTGATGATGACTATCCTGTAATGCTTGTTGTATTGGTGTTCATTTGTTATCTTATTTTTACCCACTTTTGAACATTTCCTGCCTCATCTTTCACTTATTTTTACTGCTTTGGCGCACATGCATGCTACTACGTACTTGGGATTCCGATATTAAGTCAATACGTAATGTTTATTTTTGGATTTCCAAGTCTTTTTTTTTAAAAAATTATATATTAGATCTATTACTCTCAGAGCTTAAACCTTCGATAGTCTGACAGAGCACAGAGCGCCTTCATTGCTGTCCCTCAGAGTCGGGATTCTGACAGCTCTTCCCCCAGCAAATCACAGCCCTTTCTCACTCTATCAAGTGAGCTTTAAAACAATCCTTACTCAAAAGAAGTAAGCCAGCAAATAAATTAGGTTGATTCCTTCGGTAGCTCCGGACTCTAGCTCTACCCTTGGGTCGCTCGATCCCTTTTTCGTGTATCTCCTCATGTTTTCTCATTTCTACATTCTTCAATATAATGGTTTGATAATCAATCATTTTTTCAATATTGATGTGATATAGCTTATTCGATTTCAAAATAAATATGTAGTTTTGCTGTTCATCCAGACTAATTAAAAATAAAAAAATAAAAATTTGCTCCATCTCTTTCAAAATCATCAGTCACGTTATGAGGTAGAAGCCTAGGTCGCTTTCGAATCAAAATAATCAATTAATCAGGTTTTTCCCCTACTGAATCAAATCGATTGGAACCATATTTTTTTAAATTTTTTGGCTTGTTTGACATTTGGTCTTGTTGGAAAACCATCTCTTTGTTTCCATAAAACGAGTTGCATGTTTGAAAAAATGCACTTGCATTGCATGGTGTATCTGGAGCACAAGAGACCTACTTATAGGTCACTTTGGAGTGACCAACATTGAAAAATTAGGAGGACGACGACCCACATCGATGTAAACAAAAAAAGCACAACTTTCATATGTATTTACGTGGAAATTGATGCAGCATTCAAGGCTTGATCACTTACCTGGTAATTGGTCGCTCATCTTCATAGCGTGATCAATTACACGATTCACACCGCTCGATAGCTTCTCTGCAACAAAGGCCGGACTCATCTACAACGAAGAACACGACAATGGTTTCGAAAAAGTAACAGTGAGACACACAAGACATGAACTGCAATACCCTTTCAGACTATCAAGAGAGAAATGTACTAAGAGGTCACACTTTTTTATTCCATATTATACAGAATCAAGCACTTAAATAAATTAACAAGAAAACTGTAGTTATCTTGCAACCTCAACTAAATATCAAATCCTTTTAAACAACAATAATAATAAACATGTTCTAACAAGAATCACTGCACATATGAGAAAACTCATCTCATCTTTATTCCAACAGCTATCCTTCACTCATATAGGCGCTGCACACGTCGTCCTAAAATGCCCCGTCTGATTGCAACGGCTACAATGTACAACTCGTTTCACACGACCCCGATCTTCCGCTCTAACACGCTTCTTCCTCGGCCTGCCAGGTGGACGCAGCGATTTAGGTGGCATGATAATCATTTCCTCAGAATTACTCCCTCCAGAGTCTCCTTCAGACCACAATGTCTTATCCGGTATAGGGTGTATAGTTTGAGAATACGTCTTCCTATATCGTCGTAACAGTGAAACAGCTCTCGTAAATCGGTGAGCGTTTTTGCCTACCACGACAGAAGAGCGGCTACAGCATGTGCACAGGAAGACCGTATAGCTGCCACCCTCGACAAAGACAGCAACGGTTTCTGATATCAACGATGTTTGTTCCCTCGTGAGATATTACCTCAAATTCAGCCTCGTTTGCCCGAAGAACCTGATAAGTGCGGGCCCGTTCAAGGGCCTCCGCCACTCGTCTCTCCGCAGTAGGAACGAGGATCGACGTCCACTGCATGCTCGTCTCTCGACGTTCGTTAAACCAAGTCATTAGCTGCCGTCGAATGCATTCCATCATTTGGATAATCGGAAGACCGGAAGCTTCCAAAATCCAAGTGTTCAGAGCTTCCACAATATTAGCTGTTAGATGACCGAACCTCGTCCCTTCGAAATAAGCGGTAGCCCATAAACGAGGGGGGATTAAATCCGAATCCAGTATGCTGCATCTTGAGAACCTCTTGATTTCTAGAATCTTGGCTTCAAAATCGATACCAGTAAGAGCGTGGGCTGCATCCCATAGAAGGTTAACGAGCATTGTGTTGTTGAATTCCTTCCGGAAGCTTTTCGGCTCAAATGTAAGCATGCAAAAGCCATGGAAAGCAGTAGGGAAATTGGCCTCCACACCGTCCACAATCCCTTTCTGCCTATCTGACAATATAGTAAGCCTTGGCATGTTCTCAGTGTTGACTTCAAGAAGGGTATGGAGCTCAGAGAGAAACCACATCCAGTTTTCGTCGTTTTCTTCATCCACAACTCCAAATGCCAACGGAAAAAGCCCACCATCCCCATCAAAACCGGTAGCTAGAAGCAACGTTCCCAAGTATTTACTCTTCAAGAATGTTCTATCGAGCCCAAGTAATGGACGACAAGCATTTAAAAAACCATATATCGAAGCTTGGAACGCAATAAAGAGACGTTGAAAGCAGTTATCTGTAGGATTTCCATAAACCGAAGCAATACTCCCTGGATTAGTTCGTTTGACTTGCTCACAGTATTGTGGGAGGACACGATAGCCTTCTTCAAATGATCCACGCATAGCAGCCATAATCCTTTCCTTCCCTCTCCAAGCTTGCTTGTATGATAAAGTTATCCCATGAACTCTATGAATTTCTTCCAAAATCTCTTTAGGTTTATAATTAGGGTTCTCCATGAGGCGTTGCTCTCTGAGGAGTTAGCAACCCACTGAACCGAAGCCTGCTGATGCCCAAGATGAGCGATTCCTCCACAAGTATGAGTATCATTGATCGTCCTGATCGTGAAAAGTCGGCATCACGGGGGAAGCTTTGCAGCGTGAATTCGCCCGGGGCATTAAATTATTTCGCACATTTGGCAGTAAACCGAGTTTTATCGGACTTTATGGTCTGCATTTCAAGTGGAGGCCGATAGCTGTGTCTCTCAAAGCCCTCCTACAAGCTTTGACATCAGGGAATTCTTGGCCCACGGGAGTTAAGTAATTAGGGCTTGTAGCAAGGGTTCTCTGCTGTAGAACATGAGAGGGAGTAAGCACCATAGCCTGGTGAAGGTTAATATCGTCCATTCCCATTTCATCGTGTTGAATCACTGCTACCTCCATACTTTCGTCGAGCTCTTGGGACTCGGAGACACGCCCAATTCGTTATGATCAGATATGTCTAACTCACTGCTCCCTCCATGTAAATGCACTTCCTGGATCTCGTTTTCCGGTTTATCCTCCATTGATAAGACATGCTCGTGTTCATATTCATGAACATCATCATCAACATGACCATCGTCATTATGCCCCAATCTGGTTTCTTGCTCGTGAGGCTGCCCCATCTCCATGTCATGGTTTTGAGCTATAACTATGTTATGATTGCGGTTTAACACAACTGGCTGGGTATGGCTAAGAGATACATTATTGTTTTGTCCAAGAAGCACGTCATGGTTCACCATTTTTTCGCAGTAATTATTCTGTTCATGGCATCACAAGATCAATTTATTAGGAATCTTAAAAAGAAAACAATTATCGACATGACTTAAACATTAATTTAAACATGGAAGTAAACAGACATGTTTCATTTGTGTTTATGATTTTAATGAAAGTAAACATCAAAATTCAATCTGATGTTGTTGTAAATCATTAGCTGTTAAACATAAAAATCCCAGAAGTAAAACCAGTAAATTTCTTGATTTTATAGCAACTATAAAATGATATTCCATAATATACATACAACACCACATCACCCCTAACCCAACCCTTAGCATCATTTTACCACCACAGACCACTAAATAGAGAGAAAGGAAAGCCACGAGACAATCATTACCAACATATCAAACATATTAAGTTAGACATTAAGGGGTGCTTGGTTCAAATTCTTAGTGAATTACAATGAAAATGATAGTTAGATTGTTAGTGTTTTGATCTAGTCTTGGAATAATTAGGGACAAAAAATGATTGTTGGTTGAGAAATAGTGAAATTATTATAGGAGGGGGAATAGTTAACTGAAATGGATCAATGATATATTTTGAATCTCATTACATAGTGCAAAGTATAATGAAGATGAATTGATCATTTTTTGTTCTAATTAATCACCAAAATTAGTCCTGATCATTCCCATCACCAGTTCAGATGTTTCATTCAATTCAGCAATCTAATTAAATCTAACTGTCAAAATTCGATAAGATAATACAATAAACATACACTGTCTGACCACACGGAATCAAAATAGCTTAATCATGATCCAAAATCAAAATCAGAGCAAGATTGTAGACATAATCACAAGCGCAAGCAGCACAAAAATCAAAACCTCCACACTCCTTAACATCACTCTACTACAGCAAACCACCAATTAGCCAAAGAAAACACATGACCTTCCAACCAAATAATCCGTACAATCATGAACCTCCAACCAAACCCACACCAAAATCAGCATTTAAAATGGAAATCAACAGTCAACAGAGTTCCATCCACAACCCAAAAGAAAACCAATAAATAAATTAACACAAAACTCAAGAATCAAAGCCCCCCAACTAAAAAGAAGAGAAAATTGAGAGCAGCATACCTCAGGGCAAAAAAAATCAAGCAAAGCCCAGAATCTTTTTTTCACATCAAGTTGGAGTCTTTCGTCATCACAGCATCGGAAGAACAGTCGGAGTGCAAGAATCAAGCAAACCCAATAACTGGATCTAACAAAATCGAGAGAAGAAACCCATTAAAATTGAAAGGAGGAAGTGAAAGAAAAGCAATTGTGTAACGAGAATTTGAAAGTGGCGGTAAAGGGGTAGTAGAGAGGAAGGGAAGGAGAGAATTGGGAAATTGGGGAAAAGAGAGAAGGGGCAGAAGAGGGCGTTGAGAAGGTCGAGAGGTGTTGGAGATGGGCATTTAGGTCAAAACTTGCCATCCTTTTTTCCATCCTATTTTGTACTTTACCCTATTACCCCTTTTTCCATTTTTCCACCTTTCTCTATTCTTTTTTTATTTCATTTTTATATTTTATGTGGACAAAATTGCCTTGCTATGTGGAAAACTCCATATGGTTAAAAACATGTAAAACTCCATATGTTTAAAAAAAAATGAAAAATGGAATTGCATATTAATACACTTTGTAATGTTTTTAGGGGTGGGTCTCCTGTGTATTAAGTGCACCGTGAATTCCATAGTGTATTTTTAAAATATATAATTTATTATATTTAAATATCTGATTTATTCTGACGTAAACGTCTGCACGTGTGTCACAAGACCTAGCCTTTTTTAGTTGTTTTAATTTGGCACAAGCTTTTGAATTATGACATGATTTTTTTATCACACACTAGACACTTCTTTTACTCTTCTAGAGACGATTCTATGAATGTAGAGAGATTTTTTATTAAAGCATTAATGCGTCCTTAAGCATTGAAAAACTTGTGCATAAAAGACCGACTAATTAGAAGGTGGGAAATTTATTAAAAAATATTAAAAATGATAATTAAATTAATATTGAGCTTAAATGTTGTGAACTAATATCGAATTAAACCAAAAAACCCTACATTTCTATGGAGGTCGCAATTTTAAATTTATACTCCCTCCATCTTACTGTGAATTTTACATTTCGTTATTTTAGGAGTTCCAACTTCCAACTCAAGCTTTACATTTTCTTTTTTGTCAAATTGTGACCCCATTTTTATTAACAACCATCTCTATTTTACTCAAAATTACACTAATTAACTCAATTAATAATGTTAAAATACACATATTTTTCTCTTGTTCTTTCCATCTTTTTATTTTTCTTGCCCATCTCGTTAATCAACAATACATTTAACATTATGGAGTATTTCTTAAAACTTGTATCAAATTCAATTGTAAATCTTACATTGAGACAGATATAGTGCGTTTTTAATACAATTGTCGAATTGGAATTTAACCAAAAATATGTATTTTTCAATAGTGGTTATAAGTAGACATGCTCACGGTTCCGGAACCGCCGGTTCCGGTTCCCAACCGGGCGGTTCAAAAATGCAGGAGGAACTGGAACCGAACCGTAGCCAAGGTGGTTTGGGTTCGGTTCTCGAACCGGCGGTTCGATTCTCAACCGCCCGGTTTTTTTCGGTTTTTCTTTTTTTTTTTCATATATTTTTCTTGTGTTTCTTAGTTTTTGGATCTAAAATTTGAAGGAATGTATAGATAGATCATGAAATTGGACATTGTTATTGTTAATATGAGAATTTAAATTGAAGATTACATTAATAATTGAACTATTATAAATTAGTAGCTATTACAAAGTAATTGAACTATTATAAATTAGTAATTCTAACTTAAAATAAGCTAGTAATCTACTATTACAAATTAATTGAACTATTACAAATTTACAAATTACAAAAGTGAACTATATCGAATTAGTAATTACAATTACAACTTGAAATTTTAAACTTTACAAAATAAATTTGGGGGAGGAGGATTTAAAAAAAAATTGGACTTGAGCTTAAATTTAAGAAATAAACTTAGAAATTCTAAGTTTGAAACTTAAAATTAAGTTCTTTTGCGATCCAAATAGGAATCAAAGTCACGTAGTTCTCTTTACCTCAAACTTACCTCGTTGATTTGGATCGATTTGATTCTTCATGCATCACTTCGGTGGTAGTTTCTTGAGCTATCTTGATCATCATTATCAATTAATTCTTGACTTCTCTTTTCTTTTACCCAATCATCAAGCAAGCATTGGTTTTCCACATTTTCAACGGTCATATTCGATCTCGTTGCATCCAAAGTGTAGCCTCCCAAACTAAAAAGCTTGTTCAATCGACAACGGTTGAGGCGGAGATGCAAAAATTTCTCTTGCTAGCATTGACAATATTGGATAGATATTTTTTTCATCCTCGACCACCACTTTAGTATATTAAAAGTAGTGTTGTCTTCATCTTCATCAAGCCCGAACAAATGTAGAGGATAAATAATGATCAAGTTAAGTAATAAGGGTTAAAGTAGACCTTGGACATTTTTTAGAACGCTCATCATAAAAACTCATTAATATATCTTCATATTGACTTCATAGAAGAGTCACCACCAAAATTTGCTTCAAAATCGGGACCACTATATTCTTTAAATAAAAGGCGTTAAAAGTAACTTTAATCCATTACCAATCTCTTCCTGATTAGGATATACATCATCTTCACCCATGACCATATGTCTATTAGGAAATAAATAAATTATAATACATATTTAACAACATTATTAATATGTATTATAACACTTTAACAACCAAGAATAGATAGGGAATATTTGTAAAATATTTTTTCCATTTTTGCATCATAGAAAGTAGCACCACTTAATAAAGGATTTGTAATATTTTCATTTAACACATGAGCAACTTTAATACAATAATCAAGCTTAAATTACTAGTAGGATAATAAACACCGGATAACACTTTTGTGGAATCATTAAAAATTCCCAAAATTTTACACAAAAAGTGCATGAATCCTAATATTTAGGGTATAAATAAATACCACAATTTTCTTGAGTAAAAAATGTACATAAAGCGTCTTTTTATAATCCATAGACTCCTTTTAACAATTTATCATTGGAATTCCAACGAGTTGACACATCAAGAGAAATTTTTTGGGATGCATATTGTATGTTCTACAAAAAACTTTCCATTTTTCAACAATTTTGAATGTCTCGACATATAATAAATAAGCGGATCTAATAAGACCAACTTGTTCTTTCAAAGCATCTAAACCATCTTGAATACATAAATTTAAAATATGACACATACATCTAACATGAATTTTTTTCCACCAAGATATGGTTGACAAATATTTGTAAGATCTTCAATAGTAATAGTATTTGCACTAACATTATCAAAATCAATAGAAAATATTTTTTTAGTAAGAGCATACTCATTTAAAATATCATGCAATTTATCTCTAATATTAACGGCATTGTGTTCGTTATCAAAATCTCTATAAGCAATCAATCTTTTGTTAAGAGTCCACGAATCATCAATCCAAGTGCATGTAACTCCTATATAACTATGCTTTTGAAAATTATCACTCCAAATATCCGCATTATATACAAACTTTAACATTTAAATCGGCAAATAGATTAATCAAAGCATATTTATACTCATAAACAACTTTAGCAACATCACGAGTAGTAGTATGACGTGAAATTTTTTTTTTTTCATGGGTTGAAGACCAAGGTTAACAAAATCATTCCAAAAGGGATTATCGGCAAATTGAAAAGGAAGGTGTTGTGTGCACACAAATTTAGCTAACAATTTTCTATATTTCATTTGATCAAATGTAAATAGAGAAGTGGGGTTACTTACCTCGCCTTGAACTCCACCACCGCCACCGGTTGACGTAAATCCACGAAGTTGTGCTTGGTTTGAACTAATTCCAACTCTATCCGGGTGAATTTTTTTCAAATGCTTCTCGAATGTCCCATATCCCCTTTGACAAAAAGAATATATTTTCTCACAATAGTTGCAATGAACTTTAATAGTACCATCCTCGTTGATCACTTTATTAAAGTGGCGTGCAAAAATATCCGACTTAAGTTGAGCTCGACTTGGAGTTGGGGTTGGAGTTAGCTTCGACATTGGAGTCGGTTGGGTGGTTTTGACTTTCTTGAGTAGGACGTCGTGGTATAGCATCATCTTCAAGAGGATTCTCATAATCGGGACCAAGTGGGGCCTCAATATCATCTAAACTCCACTCGATCGGTGCCGGTGGTTGTGGAAGACGAACGAAAGAGGTGGAAGAAGCTTTGCCTTTACCCTTACCCTTGTTGCTTTGATGGCTTGCCATAATATGTAAGTGTATATGTAAATAATATATAGTGTAGTGTAATATACTAATATGTAGTATAGTAGTATAGTGTAATATATAGTGTATATAATATATAGTGTAGTATAATATGTAGTGTAGTATAATATATAGTTTAGTGTAATATACTAATATATAAATTATAGTGTAGTGTAGTGTAGTGTATGTAATATGTAAGTAATGTAAATAATAAACTTTGAGAATTGAGTGAGAGTTGAGAGAGATGAGAAGAAAGTAATGAGTTGAATCACTTTGGGGTGAATTTTGGAGTGGAATGAGGTGGTATTTATAGATGAAATCTTGAAAAAACTAAAAAAAAAAAAAAAAAGGTCGAAACCGCCGGTTCGAACCGGAACCGGCGGTTCCACGGTTCGAACTGGCGGTTCCAGTAACGGCTATTTAATCTCAGCCGTTGGATCTCAACGGCTCTTTAATCTGGACCGTTGGATCTCAACGGCTCTTTAATCTGGGCTGTTGGATCTCAACGGCTAGAATTTTTAAATTGGAGGCGGTTCCGGTTCGGTTTGAGCATGTCTAGTTATAAGTCTTGTAAAAGAATAAGTATCTTCTTTTCAAGTAAACTACTCATTCTCCTTCGGTACTTTTTTTAATGGTATTAATTTGTGTTGTAAGCATGTAATGGACGGATCATAATGACTAGTGAGGGATGATATAATAGTGAGGACAGTCAGTCCAGTGCAACCCTCCTAAATTACTTATTTATTATATATATAATTAATTTAATTTGAATAATTTTTTATTTTGTTTAGTTTTACATTGTTTAAATTTAATCAAAAAAAATATTTCAAATATTAAGTAAATAAAGAAAGAAATTCAAACACATTTTACAAAAGTATAAATCAATATATCCACCTATTTAATACGTACAAATTTCAATCATAATCTTTTAATTATTTTTATTCTGGCATATGCCCACTTATATAATTAATCAATCTTATATAATTAATTAATTCAAAGTACAAATCAATTCATTTAAAACTAAAAATCTCTGATGAATGAATTTGTCAAAATATTTATATAAAATATTTTACAAATTAAAAATTCTTGAAATATGACTCAGTCAAGAGCGATGAAACAAAGAAGGAACTGATAAATATAGAGTAAGAATTAAGCTGATTAAAGAAAGAGGGGAAGCATACAAAGAACCATATAGAAGAATTAAATTAATTAAACAATGTCGTGCAACATCTATATGTACAAGTATAAAAAAAGCTGTAGTCATGAATATAAATATATCGAAACAAATGGCACACGCGTTGGGGAACAGAAACATGATATAATATGGTGTAATATAAAATTAAAATATATATAATAATCCAATGAATGTGTTGTTAATTATATTTAATTACATCAATCAATTTTTTAATAAAATAAATAATGTTGAAGAGATGACACTATTTAATACTCAACATAGCTATTACTTAATATTTTTATTTAATTTAAATGTTATCTTTTAACTAATTTCATCTAAATAATGTACAAAAATAAAAATAAATTATTAAAATTATTATATAATTATATTAAAATTAGTTATAAAAAATATTATTATATTAAAATTAATTAAAAATAAATATTAAATGGGCTGACAGGTTGACCCCTAACCCTACAGGGCTAGTTCTATAAAGATATGGGCTAAACGGTACAGGGCCACTCAGTTCACGATAAACAGGCCTAAAAAAATTTAGCTTTAAACCTTGATTTTTCTCGTTTAAACGGGTCATGACCCTTTTATCATCTCTAGCAAACTCCCCACAAAAAAAGAAAAATTATCATACGAAGAAAAACATATATTCATATATAAAAGGAGAGTATTAGTTATATTGAACAATATAAATACTTTTCTATGAGCTAATATTTTTAATATTTTTATTCTATTTACAATACTACATTACATAAATTAATACTTTTATGTCCGCTTTTAAAAACTCAATGCACGATTTTAGCAAGTTAATCTGAATCAGAATTAAATAGAGTGCACCGTAGACCAAATATACAACGCAGTGTTACTCTTAATTGCTAATTAAATACATTGATAAAAATTTATATGAGACGATATTATACATGAGACGAAATATAAATTAGCTCGAATCAATACCCACTCATTTCAAAATACATGTATAAATTATATTTCGTCTTATCGTGGGACCGCCTCATGCAAGTGTGTCTTAAATACATTTGGATGCAAAACACAATGCTTGAGAAAAAAGAGAGAAATCGCCCCAAAAAGAAATTTTAAAAAAAGAAATTTTTAGCTCCAAAAAGGGGCTTGGGCAATTTTTTAGTTGGGCCAACACTCGGCCCATCCAATGTTGGGCTGCTGTTTTCCAGTCGGTAGAATTGGCTTTAAACTTTTAAATCCTATTGATTGGGTAATTCTTCGTGGATAGATTCTGACCTAGGCAGAAAGACTATTTTAGACTTTCTGCCTATTTTAGACTTGGTAGGCTTGATTGAAGGCAGATTCTTGGGTGGGCTTGATTGAGGGCAAATTTTTTTTAATGATTCTGCTCTGGGTAGAATCTGTCCATTTAGCACCTTCAAATTCAAATGAGAAACTTTTTGGAATTCTTTAATGTGGTTTTCTTACTATCTCTCATTTCAATATTCAAGGTACATTCAATATAATCAATTTAGTATTTTTCTTTTTATTATCTAAACAAATGGTTTACTGAAGATTGTTTGATGCTTTATAGTTAACTAGGGAGATTTTGCTAAAGATAAAAATCCATTATTGATAAATTTTTAGGCATAATACATGAAAAGTCTCTAAACTATAAATTTTTATTTTGATATGTTCTTAATATTTTTTGTTTAAAAATAATTTTTGTTTAAAAATAATTTTAAGTATCAAACGAGCTCTTTCGAGATTATAATTGACAGAATTCTCGATTCACTTTAATGTTTCCATAAAATAATACATATGTCACTTATATTAATTTTAGTTACAATACAAAATTTAGTTTTTCTAAGCCAAAATAGGTATTGTCCTATAATTAATTAGGATTTGAATCTTATTTTTTTATTAATCTATAATTGAATTGAAACTCTGAAAACTCAAAGTCATATGATAGAGTAAAGGAGAATCATCTCATATACGAGACCAATATTTTTCAATCAGTTTATATTCAATGGAGTTGTTTGAGAAAGAAGCGCATAATTTAAGTTTCATTACTAGTTCGGTCTATTTTCAAATAATAAATATCCTTAAATAAAGGAAATTAACTTAATAATTTTTATATACTTAACAATCTACAGTCCCAATAGCCTAAATTTAAAGATAAGAAAGTTACTATTTTATTGATATATTTTGACTAAACTCATATATGAAATCAAGTTAATCAACAATAGCAGTGACAATAATGATTGGGTGGCTTCCTATTGAAAACTTTGCAAGTTCCTCCTCTTGAGCAGCTAGAATTTTTACACATTTGATCACACTTCGAGTCATCAATTTTCGGAATGCACCTTCCAATGTGATTATCATTGCAACAAGTCAATCCCCCCTCCACATCACCTACAAATAAAATGAAAATGAAAATTATTAAAAAAAGTTCTGAGCTGCGTAATAAGTATGATATAATTATAATGATAAAATAAGCTTCTCTAATTCGAACGGTGAATATATTTATCATTTTATAACACTGAAATGTTTATATGATCATCTTATACAAAATTTATATGTAATAAAAGTTTTAAAAAATATATATGAACCTGTTGAAAATGCAACAATGATAGTGAGGAACAACAATACAACTCTAGTATAAGTCATATTTGATAAGAGAAGTGTAATGTATGTATTTTGTCTATTTTTTGTGAGAATGATAGAAAGTTGACCGATATATATCGAGCCTATATTTTTAATTTGTTAAGTTAATGTAATATTAATTAATTTTAATTCAACGTGCATTTTATAATTAGTTAATTTTCTAAAGATTATTTTGAGTGAAATAGGAATATTAACATAAAATTGATGAAAAAATACCTTTATCTCGGACAGATTTGATATTCTACGCAAACATACAACAAATTTATGAAAGACACTTTGCGTGAGACCGTCTCACCGTGAGGCGGGGCATAAGATGAGGCGTTAATGACTTTAACACTTTGGGAGGGTGAGTGTGATTTGTCTTTGTTCTTATTTCAAATCTCATCGTAAAACCGTCTCATATGAGTTTTTGTCCAAATTTATTGGTTGATATTTTAATGGCAACGTTTTGTAAGGATCATGTGAACAAAAATCTGTTAATTAATTCCGCATTAATACACGATCCTTTAGTTTTAATATCAGTTTAATCACACTCTTGCTAATATTTTTAGAGGTGTGTCTTATAATGATTTAGGTCTTGGCACTTCTTTCTTACTTTATTTTTAAAAGCGTTTTATAATATATTTTCTTTTTTTAAAGCATAAATATCTTTTATTTGTTTAGATAGAAACGTGCAACCCGTGTCACAAGACCTAACATTTTTTAATTGTTTTAATTTAGTACACGCTTTTGAATAATGATATGATATTTTTGATCACGCTCTGAACATTTATCTCGCCCTTTTGGAGACGATTCTATACATGTAGATTGATTTTTGATTCAATTATTAAAGTATCTTTATGCATTGAAAAACTTTTACTGAAAATACAATCTGTGTACCAAAATGAACAACTAATTAAAAAGTGGAAAATATATAAAAAAAATATATATATTAAAAATCGTGATTAAATTGAGATTGAGATGTTGTGACTTAATATTGAATTAACCCAAAACCCCCACATTTCTATGGAGGTCATACCTTTAAGTTTATAACCTCTCAATCTCACGGTAAATTTTACATTTTGTCATTACGTCACATTTCCTTTTTTGGCAAATTGTAACCCCCACTTTTCTTTTCTTTTTTTAACAGCAAAGAAAGAGAATTTATTAGCATGGGTATAAGATATACCCATCAAAATAAATACTTATAACAATTCTAGCATTCTAAGATCAATCTAGGATTTGCTAACCAATCGCTATAAAAGAACAACGAACATCTCAAGCCTTTCATATAAAAAATACATCTCTATTCTTACTCAAAATTATACTAATTATCACTCAAATATTAATATTAAAATACATTTACTTTCTCTTTCTCTCTCCATCTTTTTATTTTCCTTACCTATCCCACCCATCAACAATTTATTTTACACTTATCAAGTATAAAAAATTTATTCTATTCATTTTAACACGAAAATACCATATTAATCTTATTAAAATAAATTTATTTTATCCACACTGCCCATCATTATCCAAAGGGTGATATTTGATCTTACCCACCTCAAAAGATGGACTCATCCCCATTCCCCAATAACTTTTAGTTAACTAGATTTAATTTAAAATGAATAGTTACACTTTTTAGATTATAATAGAATATCTAATAATCTTAAGAGAAAAATATGGTACTAAAATAATAAAATTAATTAATAATTAATATCCTTAAAAAGAAAAGGGGTACCAAATGGTACATAATCATTAATTTCGGTATCAATCGATATCAAATTAAAAAAAATAATAAAAAATGCACCAAATGGTACTGAATCGGCACCAAATTTTTTAAGAAAAAATAACAAAAAATGCATTAAATGGTACCGAATTTTTTGTTTCGATGTCACTTTGTACCAAAATAAAATAAATATAATCTATTATATCCATCAATAATTATCAAACTAATTATATAATTAACCATACTCATCAATAGAATATAATAATTAATAAATTGAATTGGTATAGTATAGGGGTTGTTTATGACCAAGAGGATGGACTTTCAATTTTTCAAAATTTCGAATATAGAATTGTTCAAACTATATAGTGGGACAATTTAGGTACCAAACATTTTTCAATATTTTCGAATATAGAATTGTCATGGCTAGAGTTGTTCTTTTGTTTTAGTAAAATTACAGAATTATGTTTTGATAAGGACATAAGGTTCTATTTACAATTTTATTGGCTTCTTTGAAAAAGATATGTAAAATAAAATGTCATTGTCTTTTAGGTGGAACTAAATATTGGTGGTGAATTAATCAATGAAATGTTGATATATGTTCCACCTCCCCATTAGTGCTCTATATGGTGACTTGAGATCAAGATCAAGACAAGACATATTATTGGTCAAAATTTTCGATAAAATTAGTTTAGTTTAAGGTTTGATTATTATATGGGGATTATATATTTTTTTTTAGTTCAATAGTTCTGCTACATTTTGAAATTGGTACTATTTTGTTTTGATCCTATAAATTTTTAATTTTTTTCCAGGAACTGGCTCCAGCCGATTACCGAATCGATAACCTGCCGCATATATACTTATTTTTTGCAATTATATTTTTTCGGAATTAAGTTTTTTGTAGTTCAGTATCTTTGCATAGTTTTAAAATTGATTTCGATTGTTTTGATATTTTTTTATTTTTGTCCAGAATGTTTCCAAATTTTTTGAAATTAGTCATTTAACCTGCTGCAGCAGGTTAGTAGTTACTAAGCAGTTAATTGTCACATGTTTAATTATTATTATTATTATTTTAATTTCAAAATGTTATTTGAATTTCTTAATCCAAATAATTTTATTCGAAAATTATAACTGATCCACGGCTGCATTCATGACCGTACAACGATCGAATTCAATTTTCAATAAATACCACAATTTTAACTCACAATTGATCACTCATAAATCATAACCGAACCTACACCACATCATAATCAAAATTATTTGTGAAGATAGTATTTTAAACCTTTTACATACAATAGACTGGCAATAAATAAATAAATAATGACAATATTATATCATTAAATGCCTCGTGCAATTTAAATGCATATTAAAATGCATAATTTATTTCACTAAAATTTACAAATTGTTTGTATCGAAGCATGGTTTTCACCGATAAAAAATGCATATTTTTGTGTAAAAATTTACATGTTTCAATATAATAAATTTCAAATATGCTTGAATTGAATTACATGGTGAACTCCGATGCAAATATGACTTACTATGAAATCGGGTTCATGTGAACTCTCTTCTTTGAGTGTCACTATTTAAAAAACATTTAAATTTTAAATAACGATACTTTATATGCACAATAATTATAATCCTAGTATTACTTCATGTATATAATAGTGTTACTTGAAGATAAAAAAAAATTCACTTGACTCAAACGTACAAACTTTCTCCCAACCACTAATATTGTTCATCAAAACAAATACTAACCAAGTAATGCATAAAAGACTTTCTTTTTTGAAGAATGATGAAAATATACTCATTCTAATAACAAAAAAAAAAGAATATAACTATCCTAATATTATTAAAAAAAATACCCGTTATATATTTTTTTATCCAAAAATACCATCACCCACAACTACCCACCATCTACATAAATATATATATAAATAAATCTATAAATATGTGTTAATTAAATATTTTATTTAATTATTATAAATTTTAAAATACAAAATTTTGAATTAATTAAAGATATAAGGACAATAAAATAGAATTATTAGGTTTAATAAAAATTATTATTAGAAAAGATTTATTAAATCTTAGAAATGTAATTAATGATATATTTAGTTATAAATAATAAAATAATAATTGGTCCACATTGTTAAATTTATTTATCAAATATTTATTTATTTATTTATTCTATTGATGTAATATATTTGATATCTATTATAATAAATTATTTGATATTTTTTTACTTAATTTACAAAATTAAGATAATAATAAAAATAAATAAAGATAGATATATCTAATAAAATTGAAGAAAAAAGAAAAATAGCCTATCATTTGAGTCTTAAGAAGCTAAAAGAGAGAGTGAATCATGTGAATATAAATCTTTTTTCTAATAAGAATATATATATATATATATATATATATATATATATACTAATTATTGGGTTGATATTTTTTTTTATACATGAAATGGGTAGAACACTTTATTTATTGAGTTTTTCACCGTAAAATTGGTTTTTTTTTTTTTTGACATGACCCTTCGCCATCAATGGCAAAACATTTTTTGTAATATAAATCACACCCTTGATTATCACTACTAATCTACCTCATTGTAATATAAATAACATTCTTGATATTCACGAAGATCTTACTACTTTATAAGAAAAAATTACATTCTTGATTATCATAATTAATCTGGCTTTAATATTATAAGTTACACTCATACATATTTTTTTGGTATATTTCTTTTTTTCCTTTTAATTTTTTCAACAAAATAAAATTTCCTTTGTGGAAAAAAAAAAAAAACATCTCATTTTGTGTCTCCCAATCCCATAGTCCCTTTTACTTTGGTCATAGGGAAATGAAGTCAATTATATTATATCAACGAAAAGACAAAACCAAAGGTGGCGGCTTTCCTTGTGCTTTTCGAGTATGGATCCAAAATTTTAGAGGTAAAAACTGAAGAAATCCATGGAATCTTTGATCTGATTCTTTGAAAAGCTTTAACTTTTGATGAAAGTGGGTGGGGGTGACCCTGGGTGGCTGCCTTTCGGTTTTGTAATTCCAACTTGTCAAAACAGTAGCCGCCACTCTCTGTCGGTTTCTTTTTCATTTTATTATTTCCATAAATATTAATCCCCATCCCTCAAAACTACGTGCGCAAATCTCTGTTTCTGTTTTTTCAAACACTACTGTTACATTCACCACCATCATCGATTACATGTATGTGTAGATTGGAGAAATTGTGATTCTTTTCTTCTGTTTGGATTTGAATTTGAATCTTGCTGTCACTGTTCCAATCTTTGTTGAAAAGGGCTGGCTCTTTTCTGGAATTCAGGTTTGGTTTTCTGCTTTCCCCCCTTTTTTACGATTTGGGACTTTTCGTATGTTCGTATTTGCAAGAATTTTGCTAATTTGAATGCCAGATTGTTTGATGCCTTGGTTTTGGTTGTAGAGTTGACTTTATGCGACTTGAATTGTGTAGCTTATTTTCATTGTATGCTTGAAAATTTGCTGCAATTGATTTATTTCATAGCTGTTGAATAAGTATTGTAATCTGACTTTTTGCAAACTTGGGTTTTTCTGTTTGCTGTTGCAGACCTTGATTGATCTTCGAATCAACGATTTTGTGAGATTGAATCTGTGTGTAGTTGGAGAATTGACAAATGGATTTAAGGGAATCTGGAAACAGAGTTTCTTTCAGCATCACCTCAATCATCTCATCTTTAGTATCAGCAATTCTTGAATGGATTCTGATGTTCATGATTTTCGTAGATTCTAGTTTCGCCTACTTAGTTACAAGATTCGCACACCGTTCCCAATTGCAAATTCCATGTTTGTTATGCTCTAGATTGGATCATTTCCTCGGAAATGAGAGGGAGGGGTTTTATTGGGATTTAATTTGCAATCACCACAAATCGAAGCTATCTTCTCTAGTTCTTTGTCAACTTCACAAGTCTAAATATGAGGCTCGGGAAATCACAAAAGAATCGTCTCAATTAGGCCAAGAGCAGGATAAGAATAGTGATCCGTTGCCACATGTTGACTATTCACAAATAAAGGTTACGTCTGATGCTGAGTCAGACGGCCCGTTTTCAGATAATGAAAGTGGTAGTGCACTTATTCAGGCCTCAGGCCAAGACATTGCAGCTCAGTGTGATTTCTCAGAACCTCAAATTACTGCCCTTGCCGATTTTCCTCCTACAGAGAAGTTGATACATCTAGCTTCTCCGATCAAAATCTCACTTTCTGAGTCAGACGATCGTACTTATTCGCATCATAATGTAGAATCTGAGCCACCCGTTGAGCATAGGCAAGATGAGCGTAATGATGATGTAAGCAAACCATCGGAGCTCGCATCTTCTTACGGTGTTCATCCTTCTCCAAATGCCAATGACGCTCATTACGTTGAATCAAACAAGACTCGTAAGTTGAAAGTGTGTTGCATCTCTCACTGTGTGTGATACTTGTTTTTCATGACAAAAAGAAGAATGAAACAGAATTATAGGCACCATTGATGCTATTTGATATCCAGTGTCTTGTTCCTGTAACTAATATTCAATATTATGAACTTTTACTATTGGTTTGAATGTAGAATGAACAAAGTCAACCATATCATTTTTTCCTAATTGTTCACCTTCAATATGTTTTCAATGATGAAGGTGAATCAGAACAATTTTCTGTCAAAAAAAAAAATTTGGTTATAAATTAAGTATTTTTAAACAGTTCAAGATGTGAGCTGATCGTTTTGTCTTTGCTGTTTCCTCGTTTTCTTATTTTCTATAGATGATACAAGCACCCCTGAGTTGGAGAAAGAAGTCCCTGTTGAATGCGAGGAAGCTTCTAATCTGGGAAATGACTCGATTCCAGCAAATGAAATTCACATGGATTCAAAACCATACAAAACTGAAACAAGTTCCCAAATGACCGAATCATTGGAACTTGGCGATGCTTATAAATTAGCTCTTGGCACTAAGGGTAGACAGTTATCAGGAAGACTCTTAGAACAACAACGGTCTATGACGGAGTCCACCAGAGCTAGTGAAGATTTGAAGCTTCTTCTATCACAACTATCTTTTGCTCGAAACTTTGATACATCGAGCGATATGAGCCCTAAAGTGTCTATAAGTAGCGACGATTCTAAAGCTATGCAGGCTTATGGGGTGCAAATATTTCAAAGAAGGATCTCCCTTGAGAGAAATGAATCCAATATATCCGTTGATGGGAGCATTGTGAGTGAAATCGAAGGTGAAAGTGAGTTAGATCGGTTAAAAACGACAGGTTGAGCATGATAAGAAGATATTGGTTGGTTTATACAAAGAATTGGAGGAGGAGAGAAATGCTCTGCAGTTTACAAATCGAATCAGGCGATGGCCATGATCACTTTCGATTGCAAGAAGAAAAGCGGCCTTCCATATGGAGGCATTGCAGTGTGTTAGAATGATGGAAGAACAAGCTGAGTATGATAGTGAAGCGCTGCAGAAAGCGAACGAGATGGTTATGGAGAAAGAGAAACAGATTCAAGATTTTGAGATCGAGCTTGAAATGTACAGAAATCAATGCGGTGATGTGCCTTTATCGAACAGGCCTTGGCCTGAATCTGAATCAGATGAGTTGAAGGATATTGTCAAGAGAATTGATGTGGAAACCAAGATGTTGGATGGGGATGATATTGTAAGAATCTCATTGCATCAGTTTGAAGATGAAAAAGCGATATATTTTGGAGTGTTTGAAAAAAACTGGAGGAGAAACTATCTATATCCGATAAGGGAAGTGAAGGATTTGAACTTATCAGAGAAATAGGTTTTCATATGCAAGAGTTGCATTCAACTCACATTGTTAGAAGAAATGAAAAGTTAACTTGAAAATCCATGTCTCAGTACCTTTTTAAGGTATGCTCTAGATAATGCATTAGTTTAGTGATCTACTTCTCATTGCATTCTTACACTTTTAAACAAACTGCTTAATCTCTATTTGGATTTAGAAGTGTTTAATGTTTATTATGGAGTCTAACTTTAATATATCTAACAAGAATGTTATGCTGCATGATATTATGCTTATTGATGAATGATGACGAAGCTTGCAAGTTTGAATAATTGTTATGAGAAGGAATATTCTTGTAGCCTTAGGTTATGCCTTAGAGTTGGTCTCATGTGCGTAAGCCCGTTGTACAGTGCAACTGATGAAACAAGTATTTTTTAGTGACATAATTAATATTAACAAACTAATGCTTTTTGATAGACAACTAATATTATTTTTAAAATACACAATCAGTTGCACCATACAACTGGAGTGTACTATTTTTGCCCATGCCTTGACATCTTCAGTATATAAGAAGTTTCTAGTCATGATCAATGAAAGAGAAAGAGACCATTATAGATTGAGTAACACTTCCATGCACCGGTTGCACTGTGCACCTGGTGCAATTTTGACAAAAAAAATTCAACCTTGTTTCTTATATTTTTTCGCGAATCATAAAAAAAAGTGGTTGAACAATATTAGTTCATATGATGAAAAGTGTCAGCTCATTGATGGAAAGTATTAGTTGTATATTGAAAAAATACTAATACTGTTCAGCCGATAAACTAATGCTTTCTTTTGTATGAACTAATACTGCTCATTATATATTCAGTTTTTTGGTAGATGAGTCAAACTTTGATAAAAATTTAGCCAGAATTGCAGCAGTTGCACTAAAGTTGCAATGGTTAAACGGTGCAATTAGTGCATAGAAGTTTTTGCCTTGAAAGATTACCTATTGGTTTAGATTTTCTCAGATTATAACAAATAGCGAAGTCATTAAAGACAGGGTACTTTAGTGACTTAAGCAAACCAATGCATGATTACCAGATATTGTTCATCTGCATGTTTAGAGCAACACCCTAGAACTAAAGACTGCTAGTCTTCGGACTTTTTGTTTGCTCGTTTTGCTAGCTTTTCCTAAGATATAGCAACCATGTTTCTTGGTAAAAAGTATCCTGGATGTTCAGAGTTCCAGTTATGTTGTATGTTTTTTATTCTAACAAAGGATTACATTGTGGAGACAAGTTATGAGTACAACATTCTGTTTCTAAGCTCTTGTGTTAATATGTTTTCCAGATGACAAATGACTGGAGATTTAACTCTTCGGAAGCAGGAGAAAAGTTTATCGAAAGCTGATATGGAATTGATGTTTTAGTAGTGTACAGTAACAACAATTCTTTTCCTTCTTCTACGTGCACTCATGATCTATATGAAGGTGACCCCGTCTTAATCTTTCTCAATTTTTTTTACGAGGATTGGATTGTTTTGAAGTCAGGTTTTGGTTTTGCTTTGTAGATAGATTTCCTTAAGATATATGAAGTTTCTGTCTTGTTGATTGGATGGTTTTCAGGTAATGAGTTTTTTTACTGTAATGTTGATGGATGTATAAGAGTGTTAAGTCTTGTTTCTTGAGTTGTTTTCTACTTGTATTTATAAGTTATAAGTTATAAACTAGTAGTGACGTTGTGAAGTATTTGCTATTAATGCTCCTGATATTTGTGTGGGCGGGTGTTGCAAAAAATTATAAATGATTATAGTCATCTAAAATTGTGAGCATAAATAATTTGAAGTATTTTATTTCTCTTTTATTGAATTAAATAGGCTCTCAAAAGTTATAAGTTAAAAGTTGAAATATGGTGTTTTTGGTAACTTATGATCATTTTTAAGTATTACTATTAACTTTTATAAAAAAATTATATTAACTTTCCTTTGAATTTTTTTACAAACATCATCAACTTTTATTAGGCTCCATTTGGATAGAGGGATTTGAAATCCATGGATTTCATGCACAAATCACCAATCTTTAATGGATTTACAAATACTTAGACGAGAGATAAGGGAAAAAAGTGAAGGGGGAGTGAGAGGGAAGGGGTAGAGAATAGGGATTTCACAAATGACATGGTTTTGATGAGGATTCGAAATTCCTCAATTTTGAACTAGACTCTCAAATCTTAGTATTTATAAATTCATTGGAGAGTGGTGATTTGTACATGAAATTCATGGATTTCAAATCCATCCATTCAAATGGAGTCTTAATTTTTTATTTTTTATTTTATTGGATCAACTTTTATTATTGATCAATTTTCTTTTAATAACTAATTTTAAACACTTCAAGGATAATATTTGTAAACACCCCCTCATTGGTGTTGTTTAGAATTAATTTAAAAGTACTTTCTTTAATCACTTAATGCATGTTTGTTTATAAACTCTACTTTATTAGTAGAAACACTTATTTTTTATAAAAGGTTGTGTCTAACCGTTTTTAAAATAAATTCTTCTCAACCACTCTTTAGAGGTTGCGTATCGTTTTTGAAACACATTTTAAAAAGGTAGAAGTGTTTTTTTTCTTTTGAAAAGTTGGGTTACATCAGCTTTAAAAATAAAATAAAAAAACACTTCCACACCCTTGAGTTGTATTTCAAAACAGCTCTTTAATATAATAAGTAACACTCATGTGAACTAGATCTATATAATGAACCCTATCACTGTTGTGTGTAAAAATTATTACTGTTATACACAAAAAATCATTGTTTAGAAATATAAAATATTTTTTAAACAGTGATTGATTTTATACATAACAGTGATAATTTTAATGCATAACATTGAGAATTTTTATACATAATAGTGCTACTAAAAACACCAAGTTGACAACTAATTCAGGTTCACATAAATTTTTGTCTAATATAATAGAGTTTGCAAGCATTTTAAAATGGGAGAAAAACATTCCACTACTGAAAGTCATTTAAAACATTCTGATCAGTCTGAAAGTCGCGAAAATTTCTGCACTTTAGTTCAAATTTGAACTATAATACGGCGTCTTTAGTTTCAAAATTTACTTATTTATCTTGATTGTAATAGTATCCTAAATCTTGTATCTAACTGTAATTTTCTCTTTTAAAATTTATAGAAGAAAAGTAAGTGATTATAAAAACCAAATGCAGTAGACTAAAGAAGTTAGACATTAAAAAGAAGTAAATCAAAGATATGAACAACGTGTTTTATACAGTATGAGAATAAAGAAATACATTACGATCGCTTTGCTTCGTAAGAAACTCAGCATAATGACAACGACTAGAAATAGAATTATATGAATCAATTAAACAATATTAACTATCCTCGTATTAAATACAAAAATTGCGATCAACATTTTTTAGATTAAAAAAATGTATTTTGATCAACATATAGTACTATTAATTAATTTGCTGTCCTTATTAGCTTGATTGCTTCTTTTCCATTTTCCCATTTGCAGCTGCATTTTGTGCTGCAGTCATTAGGCTGTCGAATTTCTCAGACTTCTCCAGCACAATTTCAATCTGAAAATTAAAAAAAAATGTAAATAGTTTGAAAAAATAATAAATTCAACTTCTTTTTTCCAAGAAAATTCATAATCGATATAATTCGAAACTATTGGAATGATGTATGACTATGAGCGATGAATTTCTACCATTTTATGATAAAATTAGATGTTATTTAATTTGATCTAAAATAATAATCGCGTGGGAATTATCAATAAAATTAAGTAAATTAAATTAAATATATAACTGTAGATTAAATATTACCCTGGCTTTCTGAACTGTACGGCCCTTAGCTGCATCTTTTGTTCCAACGGTTGAGGTCACAATACCTGTCATGATGCATTACAAATTTACGGTAACAAATTCACTCGATTATATATAACTATTATTTGACCTTTTAATTTATTTAAATAAATTACTTACTTTTCTCATTTACGAACCCATTATTCTTGAGAATCTCAGCTATTGTAACAACTGTTGTAATTGCTGCAGTGATGGATACAAAATTATTGCCATCGTTAGATTTAATTCGTAATTGCCAAAATCTCTTTGTTTTGTTTTGTTTTGTGTGTGTGTGTGTGTGTGTAAGAAAGTACAATTTTATAAAATAATAATGCGATTTCACTTGAAAGTTTTTTTTTTTCCACTTGGAGGTTCATATAATGGACAATTAATAATGAAAAATGTTGGTTGTCCTACACAAAAAATAAATGGAGAACATGTATTCGTATTATGTACATAACACAATTATTTGTGTTGAATTTAAACACCTTTTCAAAATCGTGTATAACAATCCACAATTTAAAAAAAAAAAATAATGGATATTTTTGTAAACGAAAATATAGATTCAAATATATATGTATTTACCCATGCCCAAAGCTGAAAGCTCAATCTCTTCATGCTGTTGTAAGTACCTCTGCATAAATACAAAATCCATAACACTAATCATCAATTATATGAAATACAACCAGGATAAAATATCCATTTGTTTTTTTATATAATATTTTCATATATAAAAAAATGAAAAATAAAAACTCAGAACCTTTCCAAATCTTATATAAGCATATGATTAAAAAAATGACAAGGCTTCACAATATAATATATTACCTTTGCAAGATTGACATAGAAGAAGAGTGGTTTCTTGGTATTGGAAACTTGAATTCTATTTTTCTTCAAATTTTCATTGTTTGCTTGTTTGATCACATTCACATTCACAGGAGTGGTAGTATCTGTTTCGATTGTCATTTTGTTTTTGTTTTCTCTCTGTATTTTGAGTTTTAATTTCTCTCTATTTTCACTGGAGTTTAGGATAAATATAGATATGCATAGAGGAGAAGTTGGTTGAATAACTGGTGGAGCTGTTGATTAGCAGTTTGACCATGTAAACATCAATCCACATTCAACCACATTAAACTAGTGGTTGTTTTTTTCATTTCAAGATTGGGAATGTAAAACACTGGCTCTCCACATTCTTAGGATATTGTTGATAGCTTATTTTACTCTTTAAAATTACAACTCTACCCCCCAAAGGATTGGAGCAATTGATCTTATTATACCTAATATTCTTAATTTCATAATGAAGAGTACTATCATCCCTAATGCAAATAATATCCAAGGCCATTGAGGGCCCATCCTAAGGACAAGGTTGTTTTTAAGGTTCTTCGCAAAAAAAAGGCTAGGAAATAGCAAATTTAACATCAAGACTCATCGGTTTGATGCATTAAAACTAAAAGTAGTTAAATTATCAGCTATTAACAAAACTATACTACTGAGTTCAATATCAAAAACGTATGTTATACATATAAACATGAGGCCAGTTACCTGATATCTATTATCTTCAGGGCTAGAGATGTTGATCGGGTTGGTCCTCAACAACAGCCTCAGCTGGATCATCAGTAATTTCATCGTTCTGATCATCTCGTGCGCTTGAGAACTAACTACTTGCCCCATCAAGTCTTTATGCTTTAGATTGCCTGATAAAATCCAACTCCATGATTATACAAGTGAAAAGAATCGATAAATGCTCCAATCATACAAAAAGAAGAATTTAATATAAATACTTACCCATCCAGAATGAGCATCCACTTGGAGTTGAGTAAAGAAGAGCCTTCACATGAAATAAAAACCGTTCCATAGCTCTCTTTGTAGCTGGGATTTTGCCAGTTATTGATGTCAGCTTTGAGCCCTTCATTGAAGGAATGATTTTATGTTAATGAAACCATGAAAAAAAGAAGCAGATTGAGTCAAACACTAGGAAGTGGGTTTAAGGAGACAACCTTTGCTTCAGAACATAGTGTCTGTATGGTTCTTGTTGCTTTCTGAAGCTCTTTTATCTGGAGAAATTCCAACAAAAACTCTTTAGAACATACATATCATGATTGCTATGATTTACAAATCTAATTCAATTATTCTCACCACGTGAAGTATGAGATCCTTGTGCATCTCAAATTGCTTCTGTAAGAAATCAAAAACTGGAGAGAGAGAGAGAGAGAGAGAGAGAGAGATATTCACTCAGCGATCCAGAAACACAATTTGATAGTGATACATAGTAACGAAAAAACTCCCTTGAGATTTGTCCATGGATTGACAAAAGACCCAGTATCACTGTCATCTAGTTAAAGGCTCTGTGGGGTTAAAAAAAAAAAAGGTGCTTGATAGAAAATGCACAAACCACACCACCACCACCCCCCCAACCCTACTCCTTGTCTTCCGTTATTTTTTAATTTGAACGTTTTGTCAATCACAGTTGTGAGTTTGGATAAATTGATATTGTTGGGTAAAAAGTATAAACCCCCTGTGTTTGATAAAATTGCACAAAATCCCTATGTTTCATTGAATGCATAAAATTCTCATGTGTTCAATAAAAATATGCACAAAACATCAAGTGGAGCATAACTAAGCTTGTCTTTAGTGTTCGATTGGGTATGTAGTCATCCGGTGTTGAGACAATATCTTAAGAAAACTACTCATACCTTTAAGGAAGGAGTCAATGAACTTCCCACCATACTTGACAGCCATTGCATGAATGCTCACCTAATTTAAGAAACTAAAATTTCATAACTCATATACTGCACTCTCCAAAAAATATTACAAACAAAGAGATTGAGGAAACCACTTTTTCATTATTCCTGCACATGTTAACTAGAGATACAACCACATTAACAGACTGCAATATTTTGTCGAGAAGCCTTGGTATACTCTCCACTTTAGCACCACCTCTTTGTTTCTCTAGAAGAGCAATTTCCTTAACCTAAGAGGACATTTTAAATATAACAGTCACCAAGTTTACTATTTTATTGAAGGATAATACAGCATAACAAGCAACTCACCAAATTGTTGAGTGCCGATATGTTCTCTTCATGCTGCATAGTAATGAGTTACCATCAGTTTCTCAATTATTTGACATAAACTCTTGGACATTAATTATAAAGTGGGCTCTCAGCTCACCATTACTCTATACCAGACAATCATTGTTGCAGGGCAGAGAGTAGGGAAACTCTGATTGTCATCCTCCATTGCAGCTTCAGATGACAAAGCCTAATACAGTTGAGAAAAACTTGGTGTGAGGCATACTATGTAGTCATATGGATCTGATGAATAACTCTGACTTTCAATTTCGTGCTCAATAATATTATCACGGAAGACTATGAATGTATAGTTTAACTGAAAGTATTCCATGGGTCCCAAAGAGAATGAAGCATTTTCAGTCCATGTTTGGTTTCATTTCCAAATTTGTAAATTGAAATTAAGGTTGTCTGATCTCATTTCATCTTCTCATTTTTTAACTAGGAACATATTCCAATCCTGTATCTCAATTTTAGAGCTTATATACTTAGATTTTGAATCCTATTTATATGAGGACGGCCACCACAAACCAGCTAAATCTGATTGTTATAGTATTATTTTCTAATTTCATTATGAAATGAGACCCATTACTTTCATATCATCATAATAAAGTAATCATAAGCACAGTATGTCAACTAAGCACCGCCACGACCAACCATTATCATATACATAAAGTTTAAGCATGAATGAACTGAAGTATATATGATTGGCTAGCATATAATTGGTTAATCATTAAAAATGCTTATCTTCATCATGAATTCTAAGTCCTAATTGTGATGACTGATTATCACTCAGTTCTTCGGTATCCCTATTAAGAACATATATGTCTATCAACACTTAAACATATATTTTTAAGATGCACTTGTTATTGGATGCTGAACTCTAAAAAAAACTACGCCAGACATCAGCGCACCTGAGGTAAAATAGAGCAGGCAAGCTCATCTAATGAATCAGAAGTTGATTGACAATTTCCCAAATAAATGCGGAGTATCTTCTGGACCATTTCTCCCTGCAATAATCAATGCAAAAGTCTTTATTCCTCTGAACTTTGGACCTAGTTAGATTGGAATAGCTTCCATCAATTAGAACAATTATAGTAGAACTACAAGAACATAAACTCACTTTTGTTTTCAAACTACCACCAACGTCGTCCTATCACACTTGTGCTTCAAGAGTTTTTGAGCATAACTTCCCAGTTTCTTGCAGAGAAAAGGAATGATTTCCTTGATAAATCCTATTGAAGTATCCTTTCCATTTTCACCTAGAGATCTATTAAGGAACATGCGGATGGATGTAATGATGAACTCTAAAGTCAGCAAGACTTCTGAAGCCAGTGTAAATGAAAAGGTGGTTGCTGCAACAGAAAATATATAAATTCAAGTATACAACCTCTTTTGTTTGGGGGGGTGTGTGTGTGGTGGTGGTTGGGGGTGGGGGGGGTTGGGTTGGTGTGGTATCAGAAACAAAAGTGACAATATACCCTCATCAAAGACACTTCCTAGGAACATAAAAGCACCAGAATACAAATAGTCCATATTCCCTGGTGAAGGAATCAGCTGCATTCCTTGAAAAAAGCAGTCAGATATTTCCATTGGCTGGAATGCCTTCAGAAGGTCTGATAGGATGGTAGTTTCCTTCATAAGATCTGGCAGATTAAGCATCTGTACACAGGGAAACAGAGAATAAATATAACTAAAATTGCAATTTTGGAAAAGTAAATTTAGATCAGAATAAATAGTGCTTAAGACGCTAATAAAACTAAATAGTATCACACAACATAAAGAAAACCATCTAATAAAATGAACAGAACAATACTCAAGTGATGCAAATAATATAACTGTACGGTTAAGAGTCTGGTTACCTTGCCAAAGCAGAGAAGTGTCTCCTTAAAAACCGAAATGGAAGTCAGAGATGGTGATGCAGAAATACTTGTGTTTAGTATCTCTGGGTTTGCTGACAAACTAGACTGGGTTATCCAGTGTCCTTGACAAGTTTCATCACCTACAGATTAGTTCTGTCAGACATAGATAGCTCAAAATCCCAGTAGCATCCTAGCCAACAAATATGTGTCACTAACCTTCTCCAAGGATGCATACTGCACAATCGAAGTTTCTCCTAAGATATGGAAACAATGGCTGGATCCTGCTTAAGAAGTCAATTGATTTCATTCCCATAGACTCTGATGGAGCATTTAGGCATCTTCCAAAAGTCTGTTTTCTTGTGGGACTCAAGTGGTCCAGCTTTTTGTGAAGATCACGCAGGAGATACAGATGAAGTGGTAACTAATAAAATCAAAGTGTTAAACAACAGCTATAAAATAAAAAAAATAGTGAATTGTGTGAGGAAACTATTAGCTAAAAGCATGATCTCAAATTTTTTTGATTGGGCAAATGGTAAAAGCATGATCTCAATTACTTCAATTAAACTAGTGCGAGACCCATAAACAGGCAATACACTTTTCAGATGTTCTTAGTATATTGGGGTCAATATCAGTTACAAGGCTATATCTGTATTTTTCGTTTGTGCTGTGCATCCTACGTTTCTGTTTTACTCCTCAATCGAACTTTATCTTTGTTTTTGTAGCAATTTTGCTGACGTAGTGTCGGTTTACATTTTGAGGTTGCAACAACATTCAGAAACAAGAATTCCGTGAACCAGGCAAAGAGCAAATTGTAGAAAAAATATGCAACATATAGGATTCGAAAATTGTCACTACCTGTACATGTATTCTGGTTTTATAAGCCTAACTCAAGTAGTGAACTATTTCCAAGCAAGTAGTTGTAATTACATGTGTACATATTTCTTACTAGTCCTGTAATCCATTTTTTACATGATGCTTAAAGAATGTGTCTTCAGCTTAAAGCTTCATTTTGGAACTCATTCTCAGCACATAGAATAGAATCTGGATCATGACACGTTAGGCTACATATAAATATTCCAAAAAAAAGCCTAAACGGTCATGTAGAAATGAGATGGCCTAAAATGGCAACACACACACTATAGGATCTCTAATGTACACACTAGCAGAAGTAGCAACCCAGAAACAGAAGACTAGTAACTATATTGAAATTTATTGCAACCTACTGTAGAAGGTCTTTTGTAACGGAAATTTTTTTATGATAGTGTTTGATGCCCTCATATAAGTATGAGTTTCTCAATGTTGTCTCGGAATTATATTTTACGGAAGCAAAAGACTTCACCTTGGAGTGGCTTTATGATTCACTTCAACTATTACCGCTGTTGTGGTTAATTTAATATCTTATCAAATTACTGTAGCTAGAAACCTGCACACGTGATCTTTAAATCTAATGAATTCTTTAACATGTAAAACAATTATCCATGTTAAGTTCTACAATCAATTTTGCTTTTTGGCTTGGTCTACTTGAATCTGGTGCTTCTTGATATTGAATGTTTATTTCAGCTCTCAAAGAGAGTACCTATATATCAAATCCATTGCCACAAATCTGGTGTTGGATTAGGATTAACCCAATTGTTCACTAATACTATATGTTCCAAAAGTTTACTTGCTTAAGGAACATTAGGGGGTCTCAGATTCTTTTTGGTCCATTATATTCTTTAGTACGTTTCTGCAATATAGACAATGCAGCATTTACTTATAGATGCTAAATCCATACTTGCACAGGGGCGAGCCCAAATAAAACACACACACATACACTGATACACACACAGAGGAAGGGCGAGATACCTCAGCAGATGGGTCTGCACAACAGGAACCTTGATTATTCTAAACAAAAGGGGAAAAAAAGCATTAGAAGAAACAGAAGTTCATTGAAGGCACAAACTGAAAATATTCAAATGCAATATGCAGCTGAAAATAAGCACAAATAAGACTAACAATAAAGTAAGACATACACTAACCTCCGTACATGCGAGTATGGAAAAGCAATCAACAGAGAGAGGCCTGAAATTGTACTTTTGTGCATCTAAAGACTTCAAAGGTGCAGACAGTTCAATATTTTGTGGCATGTTTGATTTATTAGCCTGATTTTCTTGAGATACCGACTCCCTTGCCTTCGAGGACATCACAGACACTTCCTCATTGTGATCTTCTGGGGTTGGTGTGGAGCCTGCTTTCCTCCAAACGTCAATTAATGTTGGCTGCCTGAGCTTTTCCTCACTATTTGAACCAGCTGACGGTGATGAGGATTTTCCTTTGTTTTTCTTTTGATTTCGGGAGATAAATTCACTCCCTTTAAGAGATTGGTTCATCTTTTCCAAGTCCCCAACAGAATCAAATCCTATAACTGGTGACAGCTCCCAACGGGGACGGAGCTCAGGAAGATGTAATTGGTGTTGTTTGAGACAATTGTCCAATAAATACTCAACATATCTGCATAATAAAATTACAGTTAGACATTCCATTTTTTTTTTTTTTTTATCGGGCAAAGTTAGTTGTTAGTAGTTAGTAGTTAGTACACCAAGCACCAAAATACTCCACGAAATCGCCAATCCACCTTATAACTCCCATAACTCCAATTCGTTCCCAGAGGGAATCGAACCTGGGTCTCCCATTCAAATGAGGAGCCCAGTAGCCAGGTGGGCTAAGCCATTATTATGTTCTCTCTAGCAATATGGCTTCATATATGAAAGTTCATTCAATGCAGTAGAAGTTCATCTGCACAGTGACAGATTGATATACCATAACTGAGTGACACTCCAAGTCAATCATCTTTAGCACAAAGATAACATATAATCTATAATCCATTCAACATCCATTTGATAATTCTATCATCATTTGGTTTCCAGATTTACCTCAGACTGCTTTAAAGAGATCTGCATAAATTGTGGACAGCTTTTCCTTCCAGGTCACAACAATTAATTTTAGCTTACCGATTAATAAGGGTGTTTCTACTTCCGAATAAGTTTCACCCTACAATCCACTTTGCATTAGTATGACTAAGTAACCAGACTCACCACACTGTCATACAAGGGCAGTGCTCGTTTGAATCTCCACCTCTCCAAGATAAATGCTACTCCATTTGCATGAAAAAAATATCTTTAATCAAGCCCACAGTTCATGGCACACTTATATGTCCTAGCCAGTACAAAGGGCTAATAACATGGGCAAGGAAAGAATTAAAATCCTACTGTTGTCAATTTCGTTAGGAACCAAACAGCTAGCCTATAATTATAATCTTGAAAGGCTGGAGCTACATAAGATCCATAAATGGATTGGTATGCTGCAATCTGAACCTCAGCATAGGAATTTTGTGATTAGAAATGCTATTGTTAACAAAGTCAGGCTGACCATAATTAAAAAGGGAATAATTTGAGAAAAACGAGAAAGAGGTATTAGGGTTAATGGGCAAGAGAAAGATAATTAGTATAGATCTAGCTTGATTTGTTAATTTCTTCTTTTCTTTAGGTTGACTCATTAGTATTTAATCATCATGAATCCAAACTGAGCTTGTCTTGATAATCATGTGCTGTTTTAAAGGTAATTTAAAGAACAAGTCTCACCATTAAATTTTGGCTATCATATAAATGACAATTCAAGTTGATTTATCTCATAAAATAAGCTTTACAAGTCCCATAATATCTAAAACCCAAGCTGATCCCAGCAAGTCCTAATCTGCTTCACACAGAGAAGTTGTATACAACAAAATGGCCTAGGATTGCTATACTTTTTATTTTTTTTGTTTTGAGTTATGTCAATTTCTAGAAGCCTTCAGGTGAAGAACATGTACACTATGCAGTTTGGATATGAAACAATATACACGGAAAATGAGATTCATGTTTCAAAAAATGACATTATTATGTTGATAGATCTATAAAGGAGAGAAATTCATTTATCTGTTGGCATGATAGTGAAAAAATACTATGAAATAGTGTGAAACAACAATGTGTATTTGAAGTTGTAAGATATAAATTACTTGAGATTGTTTCATAGAATTTTCTTTCAAAAGGAACATACACTAGGTTTCTCAAGCGCTTTATTAGCTTAAGAGTTATGCCTTCCTTCGTTTCTTGGGAGATGGCATCACATTCCTTGACAACTTGACTGGAAAAGACATTTAGCTGCATGGCAGAGAATTAGTAGGAATCCAGGGAAATGTTGTCGAACATAAATAAGTATTCATTTTAGAACCCATGAATAGCTTATTACCAGCTCCCTCATCCAGTTAGCAGCATAATAAAGAGAGAGAATAACAATCTGCTTTTGCTTTGCCGAAGAAGACTGCCAGAAAACTTCAGATAACAGCTGCCACAGACAACAGAGTAACATCAGAATATAGTTCACGGATAGCAGCAACATGTTCATGAATATTCAGACAGCAATAAGGACAATTGGTATGGAGATGTCGAATATTTATGGAGAACACCAAATTGATAGACTTTAAGTAAACTTGCTAAAGTGGCCAGAATAGGGAGCAAAGAAACAGTAATCCAGTAGAAGTGGATGCCAACCAATAAAAATATTCGCCTTTGTTAATCAAAACAAAGCCTAATGGCTTCAGATTATGCCCACCTTGGAGGAAGGTAGGTGAATAGGGCAACCAAGAAGTGCATCTATGCCTCCTAGAGATCCTTGGTTGGCCAATCTCTCAACCTGAAAAAATTGGCTTAAAAATATCATATTTGTCCCTTCAGTTATAAATGAGTGTTGGAGCAGAAAGTGCACTCACTACAGACAGTAAAACAAACTTCGTGGGAAGAACTTGTAAAGGTGAGGAGGATCTGCAAAAAATGGAAAAGGGAAATACAAGAGATATTACAAAGTTTATTAATCAGGCTATAATAAATTCTATATAACTTTGACAGGACCAAAGGAAGAAATCCTTTATCAACTAATTTATCTGATGAAAGGTGAATAATAATTAACTTCAACTGAAAAATACATGGTGGTGGTAGCAGAAAAAACCAAGTCAGCAAAAAGTACAAATTAAAAATGCATGCCATATAAGGAAAACACGTGTTTTCCGGATATACAGTCGTGCATAGGCACACAGAAGTGTAAAGGATCAGTAAAATCTGCACAGTTGGAGAAGGATGTAAATAATGTCAAACAACGAGAAGCGGATAATTCCCTATGTAAAGATCAAAAATCATGACAACAACTTACACAAGTGGCAAAATGTTTAAGCATACAGGAGATATATCACCGTCAAGGTTCATCCACAATTCTCCTGCATCAAGAAATGAAGTTTCAGTCAAAAGTTATCCTTGCTATGAATAAAATAAAACCTTAGGAAGATGTAAATAGATTTTTCTTACCTTCTAAACCATAAGGCAAGTCTTGAACTGCCAAATTTCCACCATCAAGGTCAGATAAATATATAGTCTCAAACTCCGCAACTTGTTTGCCAATCCTGTAAAGCAAAGCAATTAGCCAATTACTAATGATTCTAACAAACAAAAAGGAAGTATGTAGCAAACACAGCCTCTATAAAGTCGCACACCATTCCATGATAGTTGGATGAAGTGATCTGTTTTGCAATGTCAAAATCAGTTCTTCATAAAACAAGATCAATGGTAAAGGGAGCTGTTTGCAAGAGTCTAAAGATAATCTCAAGAGCTCCACGGCTTCTTCATCATTTGACCTCTGCAAATAATTTTTTAAGATAAGAATCTCCGATAATATAAAATCTTTAAAGAGGACTTGATACAATAAATCAGATCAGAAAAAACCAAAGCATAAGTACACAAAGATTCATGTATATGGTTATGGCTGATATTTCACTGTCAAGGTTCCTTACTTCAACTTTCACTGGAATAAGCTTTCTACACTACTAGCAACATGTTATCCAAACACTTATTCTTTACCATATACATTTGAAGGTCCATATATAAAATTCAAAAATCAACAATAACACTAACGAAGAGGAAAGAAAACTATTTCCTTAAAATTCAAAATCACCAAAACCGCAATAGATAATAAAGATGAACGAAAGCTAATTCTAGAAGGACCATGATGAAAGATATTTAAAAACAATCCACCAGATAAGGTTGATGGATAAAGCCTTAACAATTGTTCACCCCTTTTAATGAGGTAATATTCACCATAGGATCTTCCATAGATAAACAAAATAAAGCAGGTAACAAGTTTCCTAATGATAACTGCCAAGAAAATTTTCATACTGACCATTAAAATAATAAAATAACGCATCTCCTGCATTTACAGTTGATAATTTTTAAGTGACCTATAAGTCAACATCATGGAGTAATGCCATGATTTTGGAATCATACTTGAAGTACAGAGACATTAGTCATGTGTCATTCACTGCTGTATATAGCAGAGTATAAAACCTTTCAATAAATTCGAACCAATCAACTCTTTCATATTTTCCAACCTGAAATCACATAAAATGAGTAAATTTGTTTGAAGCAACTTAAAAGCAGCTCTTGATTTATCTGGAAAAGTTACATTTTCAGCCACATCATTATAATTTCTTTGTAAATACCAGAGAAACAAGAAAGCTGACAAACTGTAATTATCAAAGTAGCTTATATGCACACTGATGTATTCATTTACGGTGAGGAAATAGACTTCAAAACTAAATGCTGACATTGCATGCTCAAGCATCACCATCAAATGAGCTTAGGAAACAAATCAGCGTCAGAAAAAATCAGCGTAGAGATATACATTGACCTTGATGGTTAATGTTGTGTACTAAAATATGAGGATTATGGATTAAGATGTGGCTTGATGATCTTAGTGACACAAACAATAAATGTGTAAAGTGGATGGTATTTATGTTATATGATTGCTTGAGAGAGTAAGGGTTTGAGCAATAAGTTTGCAAGAGGTTTGGTAAGGTCTTTATTTCTCTTTTTTTTTCTTGGTCATAAATGACCCCTATTTATAAAGTTTGGGAGAGTGGAGCTCACTCTCCCGATTTACATGGACAAGTAGCCGGAAATAGCTCTGCAAAACATTAAATGCTACATGATTGATTTGACCCAGGTCGGAGGTCGCCGGGAGGTTGCTCGAGGATCAAGAGCTCAAGGCCTCGGCCGGGCGTCGCCTGAAGGCAAATCCAATTCTGAGGATTTAGCCGTCTATCTACTCATAGCTACTCATCATTCTGGTCCCTTCTTGACACATCTTTGATTGAGGTCATTCTTAGGTAAGGCTCCGTGTCTTTCTTTCAAATGCGCCACGGGTCTCATCCCCATTAATGCTCGCGTACTTGTGTCGATTAATGCGGCCTGCGAGTCGCGTCGGTCGTATCTGGGTGCTTGGCATGTCTTCGTTTCCATCCTTTCTGCGAGGTGTTATACTTGTCTGCAAAAATGTAGTCCGGTCCTCCTCTGTTTCTTTCCGTCGGGTCCGGCCCTATATGCCCATGACAATAGCCCATAGCTCATTCGCCTTTATGCTTGCCCGAGGGATGAGCTATCCTTCTAATCGATGTCGCGAGGGTGCGATGTCCTATAATAACTTTACGACGTGGTTGTTATCTTGGAAATCGTTGATCGGCGGTTTGTTATTAAATACTCGTCTGCTGTGCTACTCGGAAGTAGGCAATGATGGCGAAGTGGCTTTCACGCTATTTGGGCGCTGGTGCCCACGGTCCAATCAACATATGCCCCAGAACCGCCCATAAATACCCAGCTTTCCTCTTGTTTTTCACTTTTCCTTCTTCAAACTTTCGATAATTGTCTTGTTGCTTGGCGATTCTTGTCTGCGGCGGTTCCGATCTTCGTTTTTTCCTCGTGTAAGCCCCTAGATCTCTTTCTTCTCTTTGTTTCCGTGGATTTGGTGAACAATGTTTGCCTCGAATCCGGGAGGGCTCGGAGGAGCGGCCGAGAGTTCCGTCGGGACACGATTAATTCACGGCGACGTAACCAATGCCGAACTGAAACTTCGGTATGGGAAGTCTCCTTGGAGCGGTGAGTGGAATTGTGTTGGTGGGGGTGAGGTCACATAGAAAAACGCGCCCGTCGGTAGGGACTCTCTGGGTAGGTCTTGACCCGTCGGCGCCACTTCGAGTTTTGGAGATGGTGGGGAAAGAGCTGAAGCCGATTAGGATCGATTGATCCAAATAGAAGTTTGACTTCTTTGACGGAGGTCGTGCATCCGTCGTAGCCAGTGATGACGACGAGATTGACGACGTTGATCGCAAGAACTGCGATAGAGAGAGTATGTCTCATCGCCATGAATTGATCCCACCAACCCGAACTTCGTGCGGATAGTATTTTTCTTGGCGGGTGAGGTAACTAGCTTCGATAGCAAGGTAGAGCTTGGAGAGAACAATTTCAAGTCCCGGCGACGCGTCCTTACGGGTTCCGGTTATAAGATCGATTATCTTGACCCGAGGTCACGATGGGTGTGTGGCGATGAACTATGACCTGATATGAAGGTTGGGCTCGGTTTTTACCCGTCATCTGCAATATTACTTGATTTGCTTGGTTTTTTGGGGCTAGCTCAGGCACAAATCACTCGATGGGTGGAGCACCATCTTGGGATCTTATCTCTGTTGACGCGTCGACCTCGGGCGTTCCTTACATCGAAGAAATGAATCTTACCGTTTATTTGGCGAAGTGGGGTAAAGATCCGGGTACTACTATGTGAAAAGTCCTTTCGTATGAAAATAGTTGAGGACCTCAAAGAAGTTCCAAGACTAGAAAAGAGAAGTGGTGGTTGATGAGGGAGCTGCAGAGTCCCGCTTTGCCCTGGAGAGCTCCTGATATTACGAGATTCCTCGCGACTATCTTAATTCTTAAATGTAAGCTTTTTGTTTTTCCCTTTTCCATAATCTTGATTTAACTTCTTCTCCCTATGCATAGCCCCAAGAAATCCAAGGCATCCGAGCTCTCCTTCCCTTCTTGGTCCTATTTGGTTCAGTGTGCTTAATTGATCCCGGACGAGAGGTCACGATCATCCTCCAACGGTTGAAAGTGTCCGAATTTGCGGGTCTAATCAGCCCACCTCGGTCCGTCGCCGACGACGACCTTCCCAAAGAAGCTTTAGAGATTTTACTCGCGTTGACTCGACTTCTTCTTGTTATTCTCTCGTCGCTTTCTCGATCTTCTTCTTGTCTTCGGTTTTAAACCTTCATCGAACCTATTTGTTTCACATCCTCCAAAGTTACCGTGGAGATGCAAAGCTGAACGCCGATAAAAAAAAGGTTTCTAGTGCTTGTTCGAGGCGGTAGGCGGGAACTTGAAAAAAGAAGGATGTCATGGCGGTGGGGATACTGGCCTTCCTCCGAGGGCTAAAGTTATCGTAGATCCCCGCATCGAGGTAGAAAAGGGCCTCTTCGAAATGCGAGCAATAGAGGGAATTCATAAATAATATCCCGGACGTCAGTGATACGGATGGATATTAACTGAGCGGGAAAGGTTGGTCTCGGGTTCCGCAACCCTCGATCTGATTTGTCGAACTCGCTACATAACGTCAGACTCGCGATCCTGATAATCCTTATTTTCTTAGGTGGAACCTGTTTCCTTGTTCCAGATGAAACACCATTTCTATATTTTATTTCGATTGTACCATGTTTATGTCGGTTGCCTTGATACAAACTGGATGATGGAGTATTTTGAGTCGACCCGCAACTATTGGTGGTCGCGAGGAGCTCATACGCCACGATACCGCCGCCCTCTGCTCCGTGAGATACCAAGATGCTCGAGGTCTTGGACTCGATCTCCACGGCGAAAGCTCATATACATCAAAGACCTCCCAGAATCGACCCTCGGGGATTGCTTTCACACGTCGTTCTTTGGCCTTCTTTGAATGGGAGCGAGATGCGATATAAGCAAAGATCCAGTTCCGAAAAGAAGCGTTTGCTCGTCGATGAAGGTGGACTTGGCGAGTCATCGAAAGAAAAGAATGAGGTCATTATCAATGCAAAAAGTTGGGCGGCCGGGAGAAATTGAGAAATGTGACACGAACGGACGAAATGGAGAAGAAAATCTCCCGGATGGCGAAGGATCTCAAGCTCCGAGATCAAAAGGTGAAAGAGAGCATGGACAGATCGGCTGAGGCGAGGTTCGGTTGCTTGCCAAGCCGGTCCATGACTTCCCACCCTTTGTGAAATTGGGCCATTATCATGCCTCCAACACGGCCTATATCCACTCGTTTTCTAACGTTATTCGCTTGTCATCGAGTGCCGACCTTGATGGAGCAAAAGTCGGCGATGTCCATTTCTTCATGGGATACATCGTAACAACCTGTCGGAGGGATGATCTTCCGTCAAAGACCTTCTTCTTTTTGGTGTGGAGTTCAATTTCTACCCCAGTCTTATCTTTATGATCCCGGTTGCTGCTCTCGCCGTTGTTGAATGAATCCGGATGATGGCGGGATGGCGATGGTAGGGGGTTGTTGGTGGTGATGATGGTGGAAATGGTGAAGGGAATCGGGTTGGCGTCGAGATTCTCGAGGTTGAGCAAAACCTGACGACCAACCTGTTGAGGGACCTCGGATGCTCCGTAGAAATTTGATTCTAGGGCCGGATTTTTTCTGCGGCGAAGATGCGAAATGCCTTCGCACCGCTTTATGTCGCCGCCGAGGTTTTCTTATCGGTTTGGTTAGGTTGCCGCCGGGGTGTGTAAGTGTTTGCCCAGGCGTGGACTTCATTTGCCTTCGGCGTTTATTAATGAAATCGCGATTCCTTTTCATTTCTATCTTTCGTTTCTGGTTTGAATGCTTTCGTTTATTCTGGTTTTGAGATCGATGACTTTGTGTATCTTGTCTTACCATGATTGTCTTCTCGAACATCACGGATAAAAATCATAATGATAGCGGTTTGTTAATTGATAGCGACTTGGTATCGAACTAGATAGGATATCTGTTGATGTCGACTTAAATGGGTATCTTGAAGTCGACTTAAACAAGTTGGGTATCGACATCGTATGGCGTATTCTTGGCTTAGCGACTTAGACTTAATTGCGATCAGCGGCCAAAGTCGACTTAAGTTGGGTATCGACATCTTAGCCATCCGTCATCTTGACTTAGCCGAGCTTAGACTTGGTATCACGGCCAAGTCGACTTAATTTTGGGTATCGACATCTTAAGCCCAGCGTATTCTTGGGCTTAGCGACTTAGACTTAATATCTTGACGAAGTCGACTTAATTTAGGTATCGTAGAAGTCGACTTAAATTTTGGTATCGACATACTAGCCTTCACATATTCTTGGCTTTAGCCGATTTAGACTTTTTCATTTGCGAATCTATTTCGTCGAACTTCGTGAGAGGTCGGGACCATTCCCCCAAGTTCGTAAATGTAAAAAAGGTGGAAGCGAGTTTGTCTTTATAAGTCATAACTCACGCGAGAGAAATATACAATCGATCCGGATTTTACAACTCATAGTTATTGGTAGAACTTTTCAGATAGGCGCGTTCCACGGATCGTCGTCGGGAATGCCTCCAAGTCCTCGAAATTTGTAAGCCCCATTCGGGTGAACATTTCGAATCTTCATGGGTCCTCCTGGTTGGACCAAAAACTCCTTTCTCGAACACCGAGGATTCTTTTTTTCGTAACGAGGTCGCCCGACCTTTGAATCTTGAATTTTGGTTTTTGAGTTGTAATATTTCTCCCACTTTTGTTTTTGTAGTTTGTGTTTCTTAAATTGCTTCCAATCTTTTTTTTTTTCGGCGAGGTCGAGGCCGAGATATATGGCTTGATCGTTGTCCTCTGTGGATCTGCGATGTTCGATGGCTTCGACCCACGACCTTGGGTACGTATATATTTTCCTCCGTCCCAAAACCATAGCAAAAGGTGTTTCGCCCGGTTGAATTTGACAAGTGGTCATATATGACCATAGGATGCTTGGAAGCTTGAAAGCCCACAATCCACTTTGACTCAATGAGTTGAGTTTTCGGGGTGTGTTTGATTATTTTGTTCACAACTTCAACACCCGTTGGGTTTTGGGGGTGATAGGGGGGTGGAGAAACGACTTTGCGATTTTCCCACTTCGAAAAAAGACATCGATCTCGAAACCATCGAATTCTTCTCATTATCTCTGTGACGATTGTTTGTGGTAAGCCAAAATGACAAATGATGTTTTCCATATCGTCGAATGATTTTCTCTGGGTAATGGCCGCCCAAAGGTTCTGCTTCCGCCCGTTTGGTGAAATAGTCTCTGCAATCACGCAAACTTGAACTACACAGGGGCTTTTTGGGAACGGACCCGTCGGTCGATTCCCCACTTGAGCCGTAGAACGGGATTGATGTGAGCTCTCCTCCGAGCTCGAACAATCGTCGAAATAAAAAACGCATTCTTGTACTTTTGCATATGCAATCGCATCTTTCCTTAAAGTTAGCCAATAATAGCCTTGTCGATCGTCTTTGTAGACGGTAGACTTCTTGTATGATTTCCACAATCTCCTTCGTGGATTTCCTTCAGATCACTTGCCATCATCAGGGTGACGATTTCAAAAAGTAAAGAAAAACTTGACTTATAAAGTCAGTTAAATCGATGATGGCGTGCCTCAAACGCTCTTAGTTTAAATCGGCGGCGGCCTTATCCTCTGGCGATATCCGCTTTCTCGATGTAGTCTCGATTTGATCATCGAATTGTTTTAAAATCGCGATCTGAAGGACTTCCCTATGAATGTTTGATGGACTCGCTTGGTTCGTCCAAGTTATTTTCCTTTATGTCGATGATGATGCGACATCTTTGAGGGAGTGTTGAGTTTAATAATTGCTATGTTGTCCATATCTCGGTAGACCTTTCCGACGCGTGGCAGGCGAGCTAGTGATCTCCGTGTGTTTTTTTTGCTTTCGCCGAGCAGATCAACTCTATTTGCACTTCCTCGAACTTTTTCGATGAGGCTCTTCGCTATCTGGGCCGGTATTTCATCATTTGTTCACCCCCGTTTTTAAGTATTCTCCGGACATCCGCATATCGACCAACCGGGAATCATTTAAACTTTCAATTTTCAGCACACCAACGCCATCGCCATTTCGAGCCATTTATCAAGGTCTCATACTTTCATTGTTTGTGGCATGAAAATCTAAACTTCGGCCCGTGGTGAAGGATTGTCGTTCAGATCGACAGGACCCTCCGACCACTGCCGGGTGCTTTCGTCGAAGAGTCATCGACGTCTGATGTCCATAGGATGTCGGCCGTAAAGATCTTTTTCTCGGAAAGGTGAGCTTCTGCGGAGAAAAATCGGCGAGGACTTGAGCCTTGATCGCAGCTTCGGGGCGCGAAGGTGATCCCGATCGTCTCTAACTCAATGGACCATTTCAACAATCTTCCTACCAGACGTTCGCGGCAAAAACCCGCCTCGCTGGCATGGTAGTTAGGACTTCTATTTGGTGATCGAAAAATACCGTCAAGCTTCAAGACGCCATAATCACAAGATATAGGCGAGCTTTCGAAATGCGGGTACTTGAGCTCTCTAAGATCATTCAAAGTCCGGGCGACGGGCGTATATAGTAAATGGTAATCGACCTTCTCGTCAAGACTAACACCGCTACCGAGAGCGGATTCCGAGGCCGCGAGGTACGTAAATAACTTCGCCGGTATGGGTTTGCCAAGACCCAGGGCCTGGAGAGGTACACTTTGAGCTTCTTAAACGCCAGGCATTGCGGGTCCATGAGAACTTTCCTTTTTCATAGCTTTCAAAAAGGCTTGCACTTATCCCCCATTCCGATAATTTAATCTATTGGGAGTCGCGAGACAACCTATTAATCTTTTGACTTCTTTCACGCCATGGTGATTTCATGTCCATGATGGCTTTTGATCTTTGTAGGGTTAGCCCGATACCCTCACGACCGATGATATGGCCCAGAACTTTCCCGAACCAACCCCCAAACGCATTTCTTGGGATTCGCGCAAGATGTTGTATTTTCTCAAGATGTCGAAAGGTCCGGAAGCGGTGGGCGGGGATGGTCCTCCTTCTTCTCACTTTTCACCACAATGTCGCTGATGTATACCTCCATGGTCTTTCCAATCTCGTCGGCGAACATTCGATTTACCAAACGCCGGTAGGTTGCCCCCCGTTCTTCGGACAAATGGCATCCTCTTCCAACAATAGACGTTTTCTCTGTCGGAAAAAAGATGTGTGTTCTTGATCATTTTGTCCATGGCGTCTGGTGATACCCGATTTAACGATCCATTTAACGCCATCATCTCGTGCCCGGCGGTCTTCTACGAGTGATCGATGTCGCGGCGTTGGAAAGTAATCCTTGGCAGGCGAGGCCTCATTGAGGCGGTTGAAGTCGGATCATAATCAGAGTTGTTTGCCTTTTTACTAAGATCGCATTGCCACCCATCGCGTCGACCGCTTTTGCGATCAACTTGTTATCTAGCGGTTTTTTCTTCCCGCCGGGTCGCTGCGTCTTTTCTTCGGACCGAACTTCCTTCTTTTCTCGGGACACCGCCTCTTTTGGTTCCGATCGATGTTGGGTTTGTGGCGCGACCGGTCGATGTCGACCATGTCCCCACGTGACCATGCGAATAAGTCTAGATTCCGCTGATAAATCTATCGGTTGTTCTCAGGTCGGGAATTCGTGTTCGATGGTCACACTTAGTTCCTCGCCGATCAAGGTGACCGAGATTGTTTCGAGTTCTTCGACGGTGTTGCTTCGTTGATCAACTTCTCCCGCTCTAAGATCGAGGTTGAATTCTCATTTGTTGAGTCGACCTCCATTGGTTGAAACCTGGTGCGAGGTTCCAACTGGTAAATCTAAGTGAAGGCTTCTCTCTGGTTTGTGATGTCAACTTCCATAGGTGTTACATTTGTTTCTACTACACTATCTCTCTTCATTTCATTACTTTCTTTCTCTTTCCGAGGTGGAGTTTGGCTCGTACAACTTAGCCCCACCTCGGATTTTCTACCAAAATAAAAAGCAGAATTTAAATCGACGCAAGTGTAAGTTAAACATTTTCTTGCCGCTAATCTGTCACCCTTGATGGTGCCAATCTTCCAACGGTCCGGAAACTTAATACAATAAAAAGTAGGGCGAGATACGATTAACTCGTGTTTGAAAAGGTCTGCGAAAAAGCATTGAAATTTGATGGAGCATCGATGATTACAAAGTCCAATTTTCGCCTCGTTGCCTTCACGTCAATGTCCAAGGTTGATGTGATCTCGACAGATAGGCGGATCATCCCATAGGCCTCAACAGGCTGGTTCCCGAAACCCCGAATCCTGACCTCACAAGGCTCGACGTAGGAGTGAAAATCACCGAAAGGTGTCCGAGTCTTTTTGAAATGATGTTGCGAAAAGCCCGTTATCGATCATGACGCGATGAACTAGAGGCCCCATTATTTTGGCCGAGATCACGAAGTGGGTCCTGCGGAAATACCACCCCATCTTTGTCCTCCGGTGAAGGTGAAATTTCTTCGACTTGGGGCGATGGTATTGATTGGAAAAGAACTTCAGCCGGCATTGTCGAAGAGTCTGCGTCTCGGCTCCAGCGTCGGTTAAACCGAGGAAGTGTTGGGGAGGAATCCCCGGTCCTCACGGTAGAAGCAAATCATATGGATGACCTTGTTCTCTCGCTCACGTGGGATCTGCGATCTTGCTTTCCTTGGTCGGGCCGGTTTTCTGGCGGTGGCGTCGCCGGTTTTGTTCTTGCTTGACGGTTCTTCTCTCAAGCCTCCATACAATCTCCAAAGCTCCTTTTTCGCCGCGACAATGTTCGGTGTCATGTCCATGGAGTTGTGGTAATCGCAAAAATTTTTCCGGGTTGAGTCGGAAGGGTCCCCGTACATCTCTTTGGGTGGTGGTGGGATATCTTTGCTTGCGATACGATGCGAATACCCGAAATGCGTTCATGGTTAGTTTTTCCGGCGAGTTTCACCTCGGAGGTTATCAATTGGCTTGAAAGTTTCCTAGGTGGGCTAGCTCACGGGCCTCCCGTAAGGCTCTCGAGTTTTAGGTCGGGCTTGACTTCGACCTTCGACGCTTCATTGCTCGCCCGATCTTGATGCGATATCTCAAGATTGGTGATCATAACCCCCGCCCCAGTCGGAAATTGGCATAGCTCGATGGATAATCCTTGTTCATCATTTTCCAAAGTTTCGTTCCACTTTTCAACCCATGCACTATTCCCAACACTTGGCCGTGCGCCCGGCCGCTTCTTCCATAATGAAATGGGTCTATTCGATCAATATATGCGGTCCGACTCTCCTCCGAATCGATAGATGTTTGTCAACCGGCCGCTTTGTTCCTCGCGGGTCGACTAAGCGGGTGAGTAAGAACAATTGAGCCATCTGGTGGAAAAGACTACATGGACGTCGGGGGTAGAGTTGAACCATCGGTAAGCTTGTGTCCGCCCTAGAGTGGCGGGAAAAAGCGGCATTGAGTGGCATCGGTCGCGCCCATGGAGTTCATGTAGGGCGTGTATTTGCTCGCGTGATTTATCGGTCGGTCTTTTAGTTATATTGGGTGATGGAGTTGACATTGATTTTGATTTGGACAGGAGCGAGCATGGTGATAACGGCGAGATGAGAATCTTCATGGTGAGAGGTGCTCCCCCTTTTTTACTAATTGTTCTTGGAGATCCTTGATATTCTGGAGGATGGAGGCCATTTGAGGAGAATCGTTTACGTTACTGCGACCTCGCCAAGATATGATGGCGAGGTGGAGAATTCTTTTTTGTCGGCCGGGGTGGCGGGGTTCGATGGCGTCTCTGAGGGGAAGAAGGAGTTCTTTTCGAGCCGATCTTTTCGCCGACACTAGTTATCTGGTTTATGCCTTGGGCCGCAGACCACGAAAATGATCTCTCGCCGACTGTTAGAAACAGGATGGTCATTGGTCTCCATGGGAATCCCGACCTCGGTGTGGGCGATCATTGAAACCCTCGAGAACAAGCGCACGTGGATGGGATTTGGCCCTCGTTAGGGTTCACGATAGATTGGAGTATGTTGGGTTCGGCGGGGAGTTGACCTCTTGGTTTCACCATGGCCGAGATCCTCGTGGCGAGCTCACCGTGGCGGGTTCCACTGCCCGATCGATTTCTCTGGCCGAGCTCTTGATTCCTCGGTCCGGCTTCTTTGGGCCTTAGGTTCGAGGTGGCGTGGGTTCGCCATCACGGGATCTATAACCGGCTGTCTTCGGTATCATGATAAACCGTGATTTCTTTTAGGTCGGATCTGTTCAAGCTTTTGAAGCGCAACCCGGTGGTGGGTCCTCGGCCTTGTAGTTGCTAGAGTAGGACGTAGCCCTCTCATGGGGCGACCGACGAAAAGGCTTTCCTCTTGGTGATGAAAGTTGCTTGAGACATGGTTGAGTGATTTTTTGAGAGATTTGGGTGTATGAGATGAGTTTGTATCGAAGATTAAGTGAGAATACTCCAATGAGAAAAACACTAAGAATTTAGCTCGATATTTCTTAAAGAGTACCTTCTTCTTAAATACCAATTGTTGTGTACTAAAATATGAGGATTATGGATTAAGATGTGGCTTGATGATCTTAGTGACCTGAAACAATAAATGTGTAAAGTGGATGGTATTTATGTTATATGATTGCTTGAGAGAAAGAAGAGTTTGAGCAATAAGTTTGCAAGAGGTTTGGTAAGGTCTTTTATTTCTCTTTTTTTTCTTGGTCATAAATGACCCTATTTATAAAGTTTGGGAGAGTGGAGCTCACTTCTCGATTTATGGACAAGTGGCCTAAATAGCTCGCAAAACATTAAATGCTACATGATTGATGTGACCCGGTCGAAGGTCGTTGGGAGGTCGCGCTCGAGGATCAAGAGCTCAAGGCTTCCTCGCCGATCGTCGCCGAGGCAAATCCGGATTTGCAGGATTTAAATTGCCTATCTACTCATAGCTACTACATCATTACTACCATTTATCGACACATCTCCGATTGAGGTCATTCTTAGGTAAGGCTCTCCGTGTCGCTGGGTCCCGCCACGGGTCCCATCCCCATTAATGTCTCAGATTTTGTGTCAATGGACCATGACCATGAGGCGCTGGCCTGTGTCGTGACATCATTGCTTGGCATGTCTTCGCTTTCATCCTTTCTCATGAGGTGTTATACTTGTGCAAAATGTAGTCCGTCCTCCTCTGTTTTTTTCCGTGCCGGGTCCGGACCTCGCCACATGCCCACAACAGTTAAAAATTCAACGCAACATGGTCTCATTAATCCAAAGAAGTAGTATTCCAAAGATAATGACTCCACAAACAAAGGTTTCAACATCCCACACTTCTAATGTTGCCAAAAAGCCTATTTTATTTCACGTTATCTATAATAATCCATCCGAATATTTGTACATTATACTAACGGGACATCGAATGATTTTCCACCTGGGGCACAACACATTTGTTATGTTCCTTCCAAACCCGAAACAAAGACCGAATTAGTTGGGCTTCCCACACTAACTTCGTACATCAACCGATCCTGTTTTTTCCAAGCTCTGGTCAAGGACGGTGGGAACCAAACAAAGCTCGAGGCATGACACGTGTGGCTAACAACAATTTGGCACACAAAGGGGAAGAAAGCGAAACCTCAAGTTGCTACCAAAATCGTTACTTGATTATTGGCGATTCAAATTCCTCCCACTATGATGTTGGACATTAGAAGACAACAACTTGATAAAAATAAATCTATTACTTAACTTGGGTCAGGTAAATAACCATACATCCTCTATTAATACTTACACTATTGTTGGGCTCCTAAAAAGTTAAGCCCATATTGTATACATGTGTGTGTGTGTGTGTTTTAACTACCTAAGACACTTGGACAACATTATGGACGCAGGAGCCCTTGGATCGCTCCAATCACTCATGCAGATGATATGCTTAAAAATAGTAAATGTAAGAAATGGGGGTATGATATGCACATTACTTGAGAGAAAAGGTGGAAGGAGGCATTGCTCAGATTCTGCAATGTAGGAAACTATCTTAAGTGCTCTATCGTCCCATCTTCTTGTACATCAAATCGAGTTATTGATCTCAAAGTTAAAAAGCCTTCGGGAAGAAACTTCACCAAAAAAAGTAGAAATGACTAATGAATGGGTAAGGATGAAAAATGAAGAAAACAAATTCCCAACCAAAATATATATCGAATTGGGAAGATCTTAAATTTACTTGTTTTCTCAAAATCATTAGAAGTTCATTTGCGATAGAACATCCATAAGGTTCTTGAGCTAGACCGAAATTTAAAACAAACAAGAAGAGTGAAAACTTCATACACCTGAAACATGAAAGGTGTTGATTAAAGGTCTATAAAGAATAGACCAACAGAAAGATTAAAATGTTTGAAAAAATACGCCTGGACCTTGTGGAGGCACTCAACATTAAAGCCCTCCAAGTAATCCAAGATGCCTAGAAAGGAGGATAAGCAGGATAAGAAAATTTTAAAATATATTTAGTAAGATTCACCAAATTTATTTTGTTAAAAGAGGTCAATGTGGTATAATGCGTACCAGTTAAGTGATAAGAAAGTGAAATTAACTCTTGGGACCTTTCGGAGGCCAGCTTAACCATGGCATCTAAAGCAGCACTTACCTCATAGGAAATACCCGAGCCCACATGGGTTATTAATGCTCCTAGAACCTTTACAAAAAGATGAGGTAAGTAGGACTCTGAGCATGAATGCAGAAAATTTTATCTTGCTTTGTGAGTAAATAGATAGATAACGTATGAAGTTATTCAAAAGACACTCACTTCTTGTCTTGAGTAAACATCGCAGGATTCTTCGAATAGACATATATAAATGTGAATGCCAAGTTCCTGGGCTCTTTGTTCTTTGCAGGCCAACAGGTATGCAGATAGTGAAAGAAATGTGGCAACAAAATCCTACTTTACAGCAAGCCAGCAACAATGTTCAGCAAGACTTTGGTCAGTAAAATAATTGTAGAAACACCAGGATATCCAGTATTGAGTTGTTATTGAAGTGCTCTAATACCTTCGGCAAATCCTTGATATCACGAACGCACTGATCAAACATATGTTCTTGAAGACAACCCTCAAGAATTTTTTTCTTGAATAACTTTTCAACGCTCTTTTGTAGAGATTCACTGTTCATGAATATGAGTGTAAGCAACCATATATCAATTACCATATGCTCGCGTGCTTCCTCCAAATGTTTCAATTCGTTTAGTAACTCCAAGCAAAGAATCTACATTTCGAAAGACATCAGAAACCAGGTCAGTGAATTTATGTACATATACGCATGCATGTGCCTGTAAAGAAAGAAAAATGACAAGTTTTCCAGTGCAATAGCAAACCCACATTGTTGAAATGCAGACTAGATCTCAAGGCATCAAGAACTGAAGCTTTTGTATTATCTACAACAGATTTTCCTTTAAGTTTACTTTGCTGTGAGATTCGTGTTTGAGATGCTCCCACAAACTTCAGCTGTTTGCGTATCTGTGAGATTATTCGCCCAGCATTTGATGCCTTGGCAGAAAGCAGAACGAATCTAAGCAGATATGGCATGTGCTCGGTGTCAATTGTCCGTATGCAGGATAAAGCTATCATAATCACCTTCAGAGGTTTTTAAAGAAAGTAATAAAATGTAGTGAGGAAAGAACAAAGCACAAAGATAAGAGCATGGTAATAAAGAGAGTGAAATCAAAAGATTCACAATTATCAGCGAGAACTCATAGAATTACCTGGTCCTGCAACAGATCATCCAAATTGAGGTTGGAAAATGAATCAAGCACAGGAACAATAATGGTGGAGTCCTCTTGGAGCATCTGCTGGAGTGCATTGACCACAGTCTTATTATTTTGGTCACCTATAATCTCAGGCAACGAACCTATTATCTCTTTCTTTAAATGATGGGGGCAAATAGTTAGGATTTGTAATAGTTTCTCAGCAAAAGCCTCATAACTGACAAGGAAGTCAAGCCATCGGAATTGGTTCAGTATCAGCCTTGCTACATCCTCGTCAAGTTGTAACGAGGATGAGCCACGAGCACTGACAAGAGGTTCCACATTGAAGTACTCCGGAAGTTTCTCTAACAACATATCTAGAAGGTCTTGCTGGATCGACTTAACCAATAATAATACCCGAACAAGGGTCTCACTTCTTATTGAGCCAAACCCATCACGATGACAAGGTAGCAAAACCCTATATTACCAAAAGCTTACATAAGTTACATTCATGTAAAAGTATTATAAAAACATATGGACTGAAGGACAGAATATAATATGAATGAGCAAACTGAAATGTAGGCTCCATAAAGAGTATATCCGTTGGGTAAAAGAAACTATTCTGAAAAATTGATTTAGGAATGGAAAAAGTAGATAAAAGTAAAACTCAATCTAAGCATGAGGTTGATATATATAATATCTTAGATACATATGAAACTGATGATTCACTACGTAAATTATGCTCTATATGTTCATTTTCTTCAAGTCAGAGTTGACTTTTATTTCTCTCAAGTCCAATATAGCTATAAGATGAATTTGTACTGTTTCTACATTCTTAATTTTTAATGCTGCTATCATACTGCTACTAACATAAAGAAAATTCGTACTCTGCGATGCAAGTGCAGCGTTATTTCGTCTCATATCACTCATTTTTCTCCGGAAACTACACTTTAATACTAGACTTTACAGCATAAACATCAAATAGGTAATACTAACTAACCGGCGCAAATTAAACGATGAAGAAGTGTAATCCGAGAAGCCCTCCAGAAACTGGGACCGGAGGCAGGAATCAGCAGAGAATATTCCGTCAAGACGGTGGCGGAATTTGTAGAGATCGGACGGGACGCAGGGCGGGCCCGAGGGATTGTTCAATGTGCACCCAGCGTCCGCCAACACCGACACCATTTTATCGAGTGGACTCGCGCCTTTGGGAAGCGGCGTAACTGTGGGTTCGACTGAAGCAGTTGAGGAAGCGGTTCCATTTTGAGCAGCGGCGGCGGCGGCGGTGGGTTTGAGGAGTTTATTGGGGGCGAATGGGGGGACGAAGGCGTGGTTGGATTTGGAAGGGCGTTTGCGGGGAAGCATAGTTGATAGTTGTGCGTAGAAACGAAAGGGGTACACTGTACTGCTTTGGGGAATTGAATTTATGTGAAAAAAGAGGCACCAAATATTTTGCTTTTCTTTTCTTTTCTTTTTTTTTTATTCTTTGTTTTCTTGGAGTATTTTAACGTTTGGAACAAGGTGAAAGAAAGAACAATTATACTGGATTTTAAAAAATTTATGTAAGCAAATAAAATTTACACTCAATTAAATGGCTAAACGTGTACAAATTGACAAAGTTTTATGTGCAATTAGTGCATGAATTTAAGATCCGTGCACTTGCCTCAATTCTACTCATGTATCTACAAAATATGTCTAATATATTCATGGGTCAAGTATTTTTTAAAATTGGTCATTCTATTGCATGAATGCTCAATGTACTTGGATGCACGAAAAACTCACTCGTACAAATTACATATTAATATGAAATTAATTCAATTATTTATATTAAAATTTTAATAAATTAATTTTCAAAATCAAATAGTTAAATTATTAATATTTAATATACACATGTTACACTCGTACAAATTACATATTTATATGAAATTAAATCAATTATTTGTATTGAAAATTTAATAAATTAATTTTCAAAATTAAATAGTTAAATGATTAATATTTAATATACACATGTTACAAGTCAGTCAAATTTTGCGGGCATATATACTCGTATGTGTCAAATCGAACTATATTTCGTAAATAAAAGAGAATTAGTGACAAATCAATAAAATTAAATGATTTGCGTTACTTATGTCAATCAAATCTCTCCAACCAACCAGAGGTTGCCACGTGACACCTCAAGAATGAAAAATTTATCATCCCTCACCTTATAAATAGGGGTTCAAACTCGTTCATTCAATCATTCAAAACGACAACAATTCGGACGAGCAAATACGAGAAGAACTAAGGCAACCTCAAGACCCTCTACAACTCCAAGACATTCTTCGTACAAAGCATTCGCAAACGACGTTCTATCAGAGATCAAGGCTTTAAGCCCATCCGATTAGACGTTTTCTCCAAAGGCGTTCTTCAAGACTCTTGAGGTTTAAAGACGTTCTTCATCATATTCAAAGTGTTATTCACATAAATTGTCCAGAAACAACACTCGATTCGAGATTAAGGCTCGAAACCCCTTTGATTAAGCGTTTCTCCGAATACGTTCTTCATTCGGCCTCGAAGATTTGAAGATCATCATCCAACATTCAAAGGTGTTCTGCAACAAACTCGAAGACATTCGTCCATGTTGTACCCAGTCAAAGGCCACTTGTCATGTGCACGCCAAGCGAACATGTGGACCAATGCGCAAGCGGAATATTCCCACACATCCACGAGTTGCTCGCCAAGTAAGCAGGCCCACTATGTGGCCTCCATGACTTACCACGTGCTCGTCAGCACGGGCGAGCACACCAACATCGGCGAGTGTTCACCCAGGAATGAAACACATGCTCGCCAAGATAGCCGAGCACGAGAGAGGAAGCACAGCCCTAAGGTCACCCAAGAAAACACATGTGCCCGCCCTTCAGGCGAGCACGGGATTAGTGCTCGGCCTCTCCATCCCAGGCAAGCACAAGGCAAATAACACAAGACCAGATGGGTAGGGATCATGGTCGCTCCTCCGAGGCGAGCACCTGACCCCTCAGAACCTAGCACACGTCACCAGTCATGAGGACAGGTAGTATGCTAAGCACCTAGCACCTGGATGACAAGTCGGAGCCTTCAAGTACAAGCAAAGATAGTTGTCGACCAGGGGAGTCATACGGGACACATGTCACTACCACATGTATACCTGTGTTGCAAGAAAATGGCAACACATGCTTAACAAGTTATATAAATAGTCCCTTTGAGGTCAATAAAAGGGTTCAAAAATTTCTCACACAACACCTCTATATTAACTCTCATATTTACAATCAATTCGTGTTCGACACGTATACACTGTGCTCGACACATCACATATCTTGTTTGTTTAGTTGTAATAAGCAAAGCCACATCATAATTTTCATGTAAGACGACTAACAACAGTCCAAAAGTCACGTTCAATTCAAAAAAAGAGATCAAGTCATTGGATCAATGTTTCAAATTCCCAACTTCAACTCCAGACAAGATCAAGACAACGATTTCTCAACGAATTCATCCAAGTCAACGTCAACGTCAACGTCAATGAAGAGAAGAATCAGAGGAATAAGCTAGAGATTGAATCCACTAAATTCAATATTTTAATTTCGAAAAATAAACATGTAAAGCAGTTTTCGTGTTTTTATATTTGTTGGGGTTATACTGGAAAGTATGCTTTTTACTTTGTATAACCAAACTGAATTTCTTATTTATTTACTAAAATAAATTATTAATCACTCTTGCACTAAATATGATTGAATGTTATATATATTTGTTGCAAACATGTTCAATAAGTAAGTACGTGTTACATTGTAGTTAATTTGGTGATACCAGATCACACAACCCAGATGGAAATGAACAATCAATCATGAAAGGTTGAAGTGTAAGGCTCATATTGGCTTGTCTTGACCAAGAGATTATACTAATGCATTATGATGTGCTGAATAGGACCTACAGGAGGATAAATTTTTCGGTACTGAATATACAAGAATTAGACCTCAGTGATTCGTTATTTCTTAATATCTGTCCCTTAAATAGGATCGTGTGAAATTAATAACTATTGCTTTGACTTATGATAGAAAGAGAATCAACGCGATTCGATACCTTATATCTTGGGCAATATTATTAATTACATGACGATTGCTAAGATTTAATACGGAGAATCGTGTGCAAGCGCCACTTGCTTGATTTGTCCCCTTGGTGGACTTAGAATCTTTATCATACCAAATCTTGCAAGTGGAAATTTATTTCCGGTATGGATAATAATGTTGAGCTGTCTTTACTCCAAGGATAAATATATTAATTAATATAAAGCCTGTTTAGTGGGTTAATTAATTAGTGGACTAAGATAATCTTAAACACGGGAAATAATGACCGGGAGTCATATTATTGTGAAGTCGTAATATGGGTTAAGATGGATAGTTCAATATTAATTTTATAGTGGAATAAATTAATATTAATGGGCTTGAATTATATTTGGCTTAATATTAAAGTTTCATAGCCCATTGGAGGTCCAATCTTAATTCTCCTAAAGGCCCCTCAAATAGCCCAAATTAAAGTCCAATTAATGAAAAGGAGAAGAAAATATTCTGCTTATTTTTCCATGATTATTTTCGAAAAAATAGGTAGGAGAGAGAAAAAGATATTTTCTTGATTTTCTTGGAAAGATTTTATGAAATAAGTATTCTTGAGATACAAGTTTATCCCATAAATTCTAGAAAGGAAAAAGATCTTATTTCTTGTGTGTATTTTTCAAAAATAAGGAGCAAGAAAGGAGGAGAAGATTTTGTTAGGAGATATTTTGGGAAATAGAATATATTGGATATATTCAAGATTGTATCTTGAGGAAGAAGTAAGGAAATTTCCCAATGACCCAGTTAGGTCAAAATTTTCGCCCCCCCTGTCCTATAAATAGGGGACGAATGTTTCATCCTCAATGCAATTCCATGTGTTGGAAAAATTAGAAATCCACAAAGGTGGTGGCAAATAATTTTATGTTCTCCTTTATTAAAATCGTTTGTTGAGAATCCTTCCACCGGATTATGTTCGTGGACGTGGGATATATTTGAGAAGACACTTTGGGTTGATCCATCGTCTCAACGGTTGTCTCTACAAGAGGTATGTAATCTCGTAACTCCTAGATTCCGCATGATTGGAATTTACGGGGATTACGTGTACGCATGTTGCTTATTTGCTTGTTTAATTATTATGTTGAATTGATTTAGATTAATTCATGTTAGTAATTAATTGATTAATTTAAATATGTATTTAAATTCATCTCGAATAGATCCGAACACCCCTAATTTCCCAACAGTATTAAATTCACGGGAATTGTACTTACACTTTCACAATTGTGTGTTAAAAAGACGATAAGACAAAATTTTGGAGATGTTTTTAAAACAAACTCTCATGTAAAACTTGTTCATACTATATAGTGTGTAACCCATATAATTACACTTATAAACTGATATAATTATTCTTATAAATTAATATAATATTAGTTATATATATATATAGTTGTTAGTTTGTAAGTGTAATGATATAAAATTTATAATAAAAGCAAGTTTCACCGGTGATTTACTCATTTTTTACATGTTACCGACTTGGATTATACATGAAAGACAACTAAGGGGTGTAAAAGAGCCAAGCAGTGTTGTGCTCAAACTCGACTCGATTGGAATACTCGGATGTCGAACTCGACGATCGGCCCAAATCTTTTAGCTCAACTGGGCTCGATTGCCTGTACAATTTTTACAATTTTTTTTAAAATATAAGTATATATATTTAATAACATAATGACATGATAATAATTATTGTGCAATCTCGATTAAGCCCTTGAGCCTCTCAAGCAAAGTATTTATGAACTTGAACTCAACTCGATCATGCTCGAATCGATTTTGACCTTTTTTAAAATTAAGTACGAGTAGCTCGAGAGTCGACTTGACTCAGCTACGCCCTAAAAACAAGTAATGCAACAAGGACATACTACGTGGTGTACACTATATGATGAGTAACGCTTATGTGAATCAGGTTCACACATGAACTCTATCACTATTATGTGTAAAAACTATCATTGTTATGCACAAAAACTTTCACTGTTTAAAAATATAAAGCATTTTCTAAACAATGATTGTTTTTGTTCATAACAGTGAGAGTTTTTGTATGTAATAATGATACTTAAATAATCGAGTTCATAGCATGAACCAGGTCTATACAAATTTTTGTCACATATGATGCACAATTTTCTTTTATTTCTGGACAATAATGGCCATAAAATAGTTTTTTCCTTTTTCTTTTTTCTTTTTATAATCATCATGATCAATTTTCATATCTTGTTCATCAACTGGATTTGAAAGTTGAGTTTTATATACTTTTGGTGAATTGTAAGCAATAATAAATAAATAAATTTGCCAAAAAAAAAAAAAGTTTAGAAATGAGAAAGTATGAAAAAAGAAACGCCATAAATAAATAAGGAGTAGCCCGACATAAACGGTTTCGAGATTCCAGACCAACCAGAGGGCTAAAACAAAGAGACGAGACGATGGCGAAAAACAAGAGAAAAAAATGGGGAAACGAAATGGAATTTTGCTGTAACCAAAATCAAATAAAATTACAAACAGTGTATGTTGTGTTCCAGGCTTGCCACTCAAATTGTAAACAGAGTAGAACAAGGGAAACCTTTTGTAAGGTAATTTCTTAATCTGCATATCTACAATTTTAATTCCTATTTTGATTTTGGGTTGAATGTTCATGTTGCTTTTGTGAATTATTCTGTTGAATGTAATGTATTATATTATAAGGGGATTCCATTTTCTTTAATTGTATAATTCATTCTTGGTATTCGAGAGTGGAATTGAAATAGGAGGAATTTTTGGTTGATGGGTGCCTTGAATTAGCTGCATTTGTAGTTTATAAGCAAAAGTAATGCAATTCATGTTTTCATTCTCTTGGAATTTTAGTTGATGGGTGCACATATTCATTAATTCTGAACATTTTGGATGAATATAGAGTTAATTGGATGTGGTATTTGCTACGAAAGCATCTAACATTTAGTCGAAGTTGTTTATAGTCCTTATCATTTTCAGTGGAAACAGGACTAGAAAAAAGAGGGAATTGTTGTAGCACATTGGATTCTTGATGTACTTTCCTGCTTTCTTTAGATGTAATGCACATAAGCATGTACATTAAGCATAACCAAAATATACTTAAGCACATATAGGTCATGTACATATGAGTATGCAACTATGTATTTCTTCAAAAAACAAGTATGCAACTCTGTATGGTTCTTCACGTATATGTATCTAACATAAAAATACATGAGTGTATGTGTATATATGTAAAAAAATTGTGCATATACGAATTATGATCAGGCGAAGCATTCTTGGGCAAAGCTTAAGTCATTTAACAAAGCTCCAAGGTGTAGAATACAATATTTAAATTCTTTAAAATTGAAAATAAAATGAATATGTGAAGACGAATATCCAAGATTTCGTTTCTTTTACCTAAGTGAAGATATTTTTATCAGGGTGTCTCAGTATTTAGTTGGAACGCTCTAGTTCAGTTTTTTGTTTAAGTGCCAATTTAAGACGTGCTACATATTTTCTTCTTTTCAAGCTCTAGTTTCTATATGACTGTGAGCCACATTAATTTCGTCTCAGTTTTTGAGTTACCTTATATACAATCTTCATTCAAACAAAATTTCGAATATCAAAAGTGGATATTGTTTTGACGTTTAACTATATGACTGTAGAGAAAATGGAGAGGGACGTTACAGGGTTACGGACAAACAAGAAGCCAAGTGTAGTTGATGTCAAGTCAAATGGAAGCAATCACGACGTAGCTCAAAATTCTCCGAAAGCTGAAGTGGAGGACCATGAATCAGATGAGCATGAGGAAGATGTGGTGGACGAAGAAGGCAAAGATCATGATCCCTCTAATGATCAGCATATAACATCGGTAATTGTCTTCATTCAAATCACTCTGAAATGGTTTCTGATTCAGGATTTCATTGAACATTTGAGGATATTAGTTGTTTAGATAATGAGTGAACTAAGCTTCTGTTCTACAATTTGATTGGATGTGGAAATTAGCTTTTCTTGTTCAATTATTTGGGTAATTCTTGTTTGTTCCATTGATGTGGCAATTAGCTTTTCTTTATAGTATAACAACTAATACTTTTGAATGTAACTACTGATACTGGTTAAAAATACACACAACATGTAAATTAGTTGCACAATCAACATTTCTAAGATATATTTTCTTTGATGAGTGGAAATTTCATTTGTTGCTGATGATTGTGGTGATTTCTATTCCAGTCGAACTCTTCAAAGATGCATGATTATCACAACAAAGAAACTTATGACGATGAAGATTGTTCCTCAACTTCCTCGTATCCTTAGCATGCATGAGTTTTGATATCTCCTGTTGTCCCTTTTTCTTCCCCTCTTTTGTTATTGTCACTGACGTGCTTGTCATTTTTTGTTTTCTTGCAATTGTTATTTTGCCTTAACATTCGTAGTTCAACATCCGCACAAGCAAATAAATTCAAAGTAACAGTTCCCGTTGCCCCACGATTCACTTGTGAGGAACGTTTAGAAAGACATAGGGAGGTACTTTTAAAGTTGCAAAAACTTATTGTCATTTCTTTTCTTCTCATTCAGAAAGTATTTTCTTACTTTGTCTTGCCTACACGTTTAGTATTACGCTAAGTTGGAAGAAAAACACAAGGCTATGGAGAAAGAGAAACTTGAAAATGAAGCTAGAACTAAGGTACATCATTCTCTTTGTATGTATTTCCCTCTTCCTATATCTGAAAAATGAAAGTTATATCTACCCCTAAATTATCTATCACGATTCGTAGGAAGAAGAACAAGCTGCTATAAAACAGCTGAGGAAGAGCATGGTGTACAGAGCAAATCCAGTTCCTAATTTTTATCGCGAAGGCCCTCCGCCTAAGGCTGAGCTTAAAAAGGTAACAAATCGCTCTCTTTTCAAACCTATGCTTCAATAACATGGCACAACAATTGTATATCTTTGATCACCTCAACGACTACTACAAGGGACGGCGGTGGAGAGGGTAATCGCTGTTCCCCATGGGGTTTAGGGACGGGGATTTGGTTTCTCTGTTATGCTGTAAATTCTTATTATAGACATAGCATGCTTGGTTTGGCGAGAGGAATTGGAACAAGAATAGGAATGATAGTGGTGAGGAATGGTAATGAGTATGTTCATTATTCTTGAATTGTTTGGTTGATAAATAGGAATGACTATCATTACCTAAGTTTCTTAATAATATAAATTATCATTAACTTTTTTTATATTAAAAAAGTAATGAATACTACTTTGAAAGCTTTTAAAAAAGTTATATTTGTATTTTTTGGGGATTCACTTTCATTTCAATTCCTCTAAGTCATTATGTTTTCTATAAATGCATAACTGTTTTAACTAGTCTAGGTCTAATGCAGATACCGGTCACCCGAGCGAAATCGCCGAAACTTACCCAGAGGAAGAGTTGCGGCGATGCAGGAAAGAGTTGTGAAGAGGATACAAAACGTTGTGAACGAGAAAACCGCCGCAGTGTAGGCGTTGACAGAGACACTAAGAACTCTCATGCTACTTCAAAAGGTGAGAATAGAATTAACACAAGAAAATCAAATGAAAATAGCAAAGTCAAGGATCATCCAGAAGAGCAGGAGGAGAATGCAGATGATGTTGAATCATGAAGAATTTATCTGATTGTTTTAAGGTTTAATTGGCTAATTACCTTTGATCAAAATGTTTTGTCAAGGCAAATTTCTTGTCTAAATTTTGATTTGTGAATTTTGTGTAATTTATAGTGTTTCTTGTATTACATAATTGGAAATCTTATCCTGCACAGCTGGTTGTTATTGTATTATGCATAATATTTTTTTTATTTTTTTTTGAGGAATTGATGAGAAACTCCCCCACCCGTGTTGTTGGCCCCTCAGCCGGGCGAGATGTAAATCGATAATAATTATTTATTTATACCAAGTGTTGCTACCTAGCTCGCTTTCTATGCTAAATCTCGTTACCCTTCTAGTGTTTTTTTGGTCGTCCAAGCCAGAATTCTTCTTATCTATTAGTGCTGGCTGATTCATGCTCTTAGAAAAAGAAAATAAAAATGTGTTGCTAAATGTGGCAGTGTTAACTGATTCCACCAATTTAGACCATCGTTAACTAATCAAAACAAGAATTAAAGTTTCACATATCGCCTCCTTTAATCCGAGCAAATGTCCTTATAACAAAAATTCGTATGAGACGGTTTCATACATGAGGCGAGGTATAAAATAGCACAAATCAACACTCCATTCCTTCTAAAGTGTTAAAGCAGCATGCCAAAGTTATACCCCATCCCACTACGAGACCGTCTCATGCAAGCGTGCCTCTTCATATAAATCATCTATTTGAAAATCTTGCAATTCTATGAAGAGTTATTTATGATATTATACTTCATCTTCAAATTTACACTGTTCATTTTTTTCATGCATCTACGCCATTAAATTTTATGAGTTAGGGTATAATTTTTAATCTCATCATTCATTCCTCTAATTTAATTTATACCATCCAATTTTCATAAGTTACTATTTTTTACTGATTTATTTTTCACATTTTTTTCTCTTTAATTTTCAATTTTTCACAAGGTCAATTACTGTCCACTACAATTTCCTTACTGCTATATCTAATAACTACAAAACCCTTTATTCACTTTACTAATAACTACAAAGTACAAACTATCTTTTTTTTACCCCTCTTACCAATTGAAAAGGCTGCATGAAGAGAAGACATCCCATCACACATTTCTCCCTATTTCTCTCTATTAATTCATTCTTATTATTTTTAGGCTCAGTTAATTATTTCTTTTTATTTTCAGGTCCAATGAAGACACTTTTTTTGTTATTTTCTATTTTCGAGTAAAAAAAATATTAAACGTGTGCAGATAAATACTTAACATGTATAGAAAAAAAAACTGAACAACACTTCTCAAATACTGAACATGTTCAGAAATTTATTAAATTGTGCAGTATTTTTCTGCACAAAGTGCGAAAAACATATCAGAGCTTATCAGTTTACAAATTTGTTCAGAAAGAAATGTTTAGAAAAAAACTGAACAACTATATTAAAATGTTGAACTTGTTCAGCAAAAAAACTGAACAACTAAACATGTTATACAGATCTGGAAGCAACTGAACAACATAACACTGAAAAACTGAACATCTTCAACAAATTTACAAATCTCAAATCCACAATGTCGTGTCTCCAACAAATTTACAAATCTCAAACTCCACCAGTTCACAAATTTACAAATCTCAACAAATTAAACCAAAACAGAACAAATCGATTACAGATCTGGAAGCACCACAAAAACCAAAACCAAAATGTGTGGATACTAAATTTCTATGATAGACGTCACAGTGGCGCAAGGTATGCCACAACGACTGAATCAACACCTCTAGCTCTTCTCCAAAAATCTCCTTCCATTGCCCATATTCGAACCAACGAGTTCGTCATAAACCTTAATCTGAGGAGGCAGCCGTTGACAAATATGTTCTTGGATGGAACTCTTCGATCCGACTCTCGTGGTGATGCATAACTTTGTCAGCCGAGGTGGAATTGAGCTGGAATCATCGGCGGTGAAATTCCGGCATGGAGTAGTTGAGGGAAAGAAGGAGAGTAGAAAGACAGAGTCAGAGGAGTGGAGAGAGAGAATCTCTAGCGGTGGAATTCTGGCGTGGAGTAGTAGAGTGAGATAATAAGAGGAGAGAGACCGAGTGAGAATAGAGAGAGAATTAAATTTTGATTTTGAAATGATGGAGAGAGAGTGAAGATTTTGTAAGATGTGGCGATCCATTATAATGATTTATTTAAATGATTTCAAAATCAGTCGTGCGGTACAAAATAAGGGCAAACTTGTCCATTTAATAAGATTTTGTAGTTATTAGTAATGATCACTTTTTGCGTGTAGTTTTTAGAATTTTTATTTAAATTTATGTAGTCTCTAATAATAAGGAGTATTTCCTATTAGGTATTATTTATAAGTAGGTCTTACTCTTAAGTGCTACACATTTTAAGTATTACCCATATGTACAAAAATTGGGTGTTAAAGATCTAGATACCCTTAATATAACAACCAAATTTTCGGCCATTCAGAATTTATTTTGAAATGCATTGATTTATACAAATTGACCAAAAATCTCCACATAATTCTTCGAATGATATCATCTGTTTTACTTTCAGTGTTCCACTCCATGTTCCATACTGTGGATGTATGACAAGTGGAGATTAAAATATTATCCAAAGATCCACCATAATCCTGGGTCCATGTGTTAAAGATCCAATAAGTGGGACATATTTGAAACATGAGAAAATGACACAGAGGAATGAAACTGATAATTCTCCCCCTAAAATATCTTCTTAATTATCACTCCTCCAAAAATAGCTCTACTCCTAAGTCCTAACGGAAATTGGTTTAACACGTCGAAAAACACTGCACACACTCATACTCTCCGAATTTGACTCGTCGCCGAATCTGTTGGAAACCCTCCATGCCGAAAACCCTCCTCCCCGAATATCGCCTCTGCTCACGCCGAATCTGCACAAAATGGGAAATGATCTAAATAGTAATAAGTAATTCATAATTAATATAGTGATATATTTAATAATGATCTAAATAGTAAGGAAATGATGTAACGATTAATAAAATCTTTGTATATCACGAAACTAATAGAAGGTTTACCCTGTTACCGACCTTTTGTGTGTAATTAGGAATAAAAAGAAAGAAAGGCATTATGGTGGTTCACTTAGTAGTTAGTATCAGATCTGGGTATTCTGTTAACTTCATCTTCTTGTTGTTCTTAATTTGTGTGGCTGATTTTTGTGCATTCGTTATTAACGGTAGATTTATGTATACGTTTTTAGTAAATTTTTGTAACTTGGTTTTACCAAGTTCAAATCTTAGGCATTGAGTTATTTGCAGTTGCGGCTTCTTTCTTGGGTTGCTGAACTTATTCGTGTATTTTCATTTCACTTGTTTATTTTTCTAGGATGGGCCCTGTTTGATTGCTTTGCTACTGTTGGTTTATTTATTGTTTTATCTCCGTTCTTAGCTTGTGTTTATCTCCCTCTTGTGCTGGCCAGTTGATAAATGTACGTATTCGATGATTGTTTGAAGTGCAAATTTGTCTTGGATGTTAAGGCTTGTGTTTGCAGTGTGATAGTTGTTTGTAGTGTGCAGTATATGATATAGGAGATGTGTTATGCAGTGTGCAGTTTATGATGTGTGTGTATAGATGATTCTGTTATGTGTGCACAAGTCTTGGATGATAGTTTTGTTTAGCTTGTTAGTAGGATGTTGGTCTTTTTAGCTTGTCAGTGTGTAACTTTTTTTAAGTCAATATTTTTTTGAAGTCCAAATATTTTGCCTACGATTACTAATACTATTTATTTATATTTATTTTGATAACTCATTTTGATCTTGTGCTTTTCCTTCTGCAGCTACATATTACATTTATTTTGTTAATTTAGTTATTGATCGAATTATATTTTGTTAATTTAGTTATTGATGGACCTGGCAAATGTGTATTTGATTTTTTTTTAATGAATCTTTAATTTTCTGGTTGTAGTGTGTATTGTAGTGTGTAGAATCATCGGCTCGAAGATGGTAATTGATGGTTGCTTTGAAGATGGATCTGATTACTGTAATTTACGATTTTAATGGATCTGATAAACGTGTATTTGATATTTTATTTTTAGAATTTTAATTTCTTGGTGTATTGTTACTTTTTTTACGGGTGTGCAGAACTTTTACATAAAAGAACAGATTATCAAAAAAGAATTTTGGGGTATGCAGAATTAAAAAAATTAATTAAGTAAAAGGACAGATGATTTAAAAAAAATTGTGGTGAGCAAAATATTTTATGGGTGTACAGAAATTTATACGGGTGTGCAGAATTAAAAAAAAATTAATTAAATAAAAAAAATTGGGGTGTGCAGAATTTTTTTTTACTGTGTGCAGTTTTGTTTATAAATGTGCATTTACTTGCAAAAGTTTTGGAAAAAAGAATTCAATTTTAAAATCTAAAATTAATTAGATAATAAAAAAATGCACACAATTAGATAAAAAGATCTTGGAAAGGAGTTGTTCATAATTTGTAATGTTTTGAACGGTTGTTTTTAAGATATTTTGTTATTAATTATTTTATTAGCATGAATCCCTAATTAAACGATATATTGCATATATTCAGGACTCGTTTGATAGCATGTATGTGATAATATATGATATCTTAAATTGTGATTCATTTGACAAGTTTTATACGTATATATTTTATTTGGTACAAAATAATTACGTAAGGACATTTTATATTTCATTTGGTAGCTTTTTTTAAATTTGTTGATAATTTTAAAATAGTCATTATATACTACCCTCCATACTTTTAACACATTTTATTTTTTTATTATCATCATCTTCTCCGAATAATTAAAAATGTTATAAAAAAATCTAGAATTTGTATATATTGTAAAATTAAATTAATACAATTAAATTTATTAGATTTTTTTTTTGTTTTGAAAATGGTGAATATATAAGAGATTCTAATTAAAATTATTAGTACTTAACAAATTAAATTAACTAAATAAGTTAAAAAAAAATCAAATCCATTACCTCAACACCCACCCACCCACCCACTACCATGAAACGCTGGTGGAAACACGGAGGCGCTGGCGGAACAGTTGGAATTTCAGGAGTAAGAATGTTCCTGCTATTCATTCCAGTTTTCACAATGCATATGGTGATGTGCAAATGGTTATGGAAATTAGTTTAATTAAATATTCCTACATCGTTGACCGGTTTAGTTGTTTACTAGTTGATGGGTTGGTTATTAATGACTTGCAAGAATCCAAGATTTGGATCTTCTTGAATTTATGAGATATTCTTGTATTTCAAGAAATACATATCTTCCATAATATCTTTTCAAGAAAATCAAGAAAATCTTTCTTGCCCATTATTCTCAAAAATTTCGAAAATCCCATATAGATAACCAAGTGGGAGATTTCTTGAATTTAATGAGATAATCTTGTATTCCAAGAATACATATCTTCATTCCATAACAAAATTCAAAGAAAATCTTTCTCCCAATCATATCTATAAATTTCGAAAATTTTGGTTGGAAAATCAAGCAACAATATTTATTTTATTTTAATCACCTTTTCAGTTATTTGACTATTTGTTGGGCTACTCAGGGGGCCTTTAGGAGAATTAAGATTGGACCTTCTAATGGATCTTGAATATCTAATATTGAGCCACAATATAATTCAAGCCCATAAATATTAATTAATCCCACTACATAATTAATATTGTACTATCCATCTTAACCCATATTACAGTCAATATGACTCCCGGTCATTATTTCCCGTGTTTAAGATTATCTAGCCCATCAATTAATTCAAGCCACTGAAATAGCTTTCCGTTAATTAATATCTTTTGTCCTTGGTCGAGAACGGTTCAACATTATTATCCATACGAAACTAATTCCACTTGCAAGATTTGGTATGATAAAACTTATGAACCTCCCAAGGGCAAATCAAGCAAGCGTGCTTGCACACGATTCTTCGTATTAAATCTTAGCAATCACATGTGACCAATAATATTGCCCAAGATAAAAAGTATTGAATCTCTCGATTCGCTACCCATGATAAGTCAAAGCAATAGTTACCAATCCCACGTGATCCTATTTAAGGGGACGAAGGTTAAGAAACAACGAACCACCGAGGTCTAATTATTCCTTGTTCGGTTCAAGAATTTATCCTCCTCAGAGGTCCTATTCAACAAGATCACCATGCACTAGTGTAATCTCTTGGTCAAGACAAACCAATCCCGAGCCTTACACCTCAACCTTTCGCGATGGTTGTTCATTTCCATCTAGGTCGTGAATGGCGTACTTTTTTAGTTACAAGGACCGTTAATTTAATCTTCTCGTGATCCGGTATCACTAAATTAACTACTGATGTAACACGCATTTAATTATTGAACATTTATGCAGTAAATATATGTAACATTCAATCATATTTAAAGCATCAGTGATAAACAATTTATTTCAGTAAATAAGTCTGGAAATTCAGTTTCTATTATACAAAGTAAAAAACATACTTTTCAGTATAATCCCAACAGTATGCTCAACCGATTTAGATGGAATCCTATTCAGAATGTAAATTGAGTTTTGTAACGCGTATCCCATAAGAATGTTGGAAGACAGGAAAAGCTCATCATAAACCTCACCATGTCTAACAGGGTTCGGTTTCTCCTCTCGGACACACCGTTCATCTGAGGTGTTCCGGGATGAGTCCATTTTGACTGGATTCCATGTAACTTCAAGTAATTAGTGAATTTTGTGGCTAAGATATTTACCTCATCGATCTGATCGAAGAGTCTTGATACTCTTACCAAGTTACTTCTCTACTTCAGCCTTAAACTCTTTGAATTTCTCAAAAGATTTGTATTTGTGTTTCATAAGATACACGTATCCGTATCTTGAGAAATTATCAGTAAAAGTGATGAAGTATCAGAAGTGACCCATAGCTAGAATGGACAATGGTCCACAAACATCGTTGTAGATCAATTCTAGAACTTCTTTGGCATGCACCCCTTTCCCAGAAAAGGGTCTGTTGATCATCTTGCCCATGAGATAAGATTTACAATCTCCACATGCCTCACAGTCGAATGGGGTTAAGTAGTCTAACTTTCTTAACCTTGTAATTCTTTTCTCGTTTACATGATCAAGTTCTACAATGTCATAAGTAAGTCGGGTTTTCATGATTACTAAGTTTGAGTCTTTTATTATTTTGTATGTTAAAAAACATCATATCCATAATGCAACAAATACATGTTGCGAGTAATAGAAAGAACTAGATGACAATCATTAATTTCTAATCTAAAACCAAAGGGTAAGTCTAAACATAAGTCCCCACACGTTCAGTTAGCAACTCTTGCTTCATTTCCACGTGTAAGACGACTTTGTTGGGGAATTAGGGTGCCCGGATATATTCGAGGTGATTTTTAAATACATATTTAAATTAAATAAATAATTACTAACATGAATTAATCCTAAATAAATTCAACATAATAATTAAACAACATGCGTACACGTAATTCACGTAAATCCTAAACATGCGGAACTAGGAGTTACAGGATTACTAACCTCTTGTAGAAACAATCTTTTAGACGATGGATCAACCCAAGAGCCTTCCCAAATATATCCCCGTGTCCACGAACGTTATCCGGTGGGAGGATTTGCACGAACGATTTTAATGGGAGAGAAATAAAATATTTTGCTACCACCTTTGTGGATTTCTAATATTTCCAACACATGGAATTGCACCTAGGAATGAAGAGCTCATCCCCTATAAATAGGGAGGAGGTGGTCGAAATTTTAGGTAAAAAATATAAGGAAGAAAATCTTTTCTTGGTCTCCAAGAAATCTTGAATATATCTTCTATATTCTTTTCTCCTTAATTAAATTTTCCATAAAAAATTCTTTCCCCTCTTCCACCTATTAATTTTGAAAATTACACTATTATAGGAGTCAAGATTGACTTCTTGAATTTAAGAGATAATTATGTATTCCTACAATAATTATCTTTTTTCATAAAATACATACAAGAAAATCAAGACAATCTTTTCTTCCTTTAATAGACAGAAATTTCGAAATTTACACTTGGAAATATAGTAAGAATATTTTCTTCTCTCTCTCATTAATTGGACTTTATTTTGGGCTATTTGGGGGGCCTTTAGGAGAGTTAAGATTGGACCTTCAATGGACTATGAAGATTTAATATTTTGGGCCAAATATTATTCAAGTCCATTAATATTAATTTACTCCACTAAAATTAATATTGAACTATCCATCTTAACCCATATTACGATTTCACATATAATATGGCTCCCGGTCATTATTTCCCGCGTTTAAGATTATATTAGTCCATTAATTAATTAAGTCACTGAACAAACTTTATATTAATTAACATCTTTGTCCTTGGAGTAAATACATCTCAACATTATTATCCATACCGGAAATAAATTTCCACTTGCAAGATTTGGTATGATAAAGGATATGAGCCCACCAAGGGGACAAACCAAGCAAGACGTACTTTTACGCGATTCTCCGTATTAAATGTCAGCAATCATCATGTAATTAATAATATTGCCCAGTATATAAGGTATCGAATCGCATTGACTCTCTTCCCATCATAAATCAAAACAATAGTTATTAATTTCACACGATCCTATTTAAGGAACGGAGATTAAGAAATAACGCACCACTGAGGTCTAATTCTTGTATATTCGATGCCAAAGAATTTGTCATCCTCAGAGGTCCTCATTCAACTCACCTAAATGCGCTTAGTGTGATCCTTGGTCAAGACAAGCCAATCTGGGTCTCACACTTCAACCGTTCATGAAGGTTCGTTCATTTTCATCTGGGTTGTGAATTTGTACTTAATTACGAGGGCTGTTAATTTGATCTTCAGTGATCGGGGATCACCAAATTAACTACAATGTAATACGTACTGTCTTATTGAACGAGTTTGCAATAAACATATATAACATTCATTCATATTAATGCAACAGTGATTAAATAATTTATTTCAGTAAATAAATAAGAAACTTCATTTGGTTATACAAGTAAAAGCATACTTTTCAAAGATAACCCCAACAATCTCCCACTTATACTCAAAGTCCGCTTTTAAGTATACTACATATATGTCTCAGGTTCTATGTGACATCTAATGTCACCCCTACACCAACCTAATAATATTTCTCCCACTTATACTCAAAGCAGATTAGGCAACGCCCTTGACACCCATTCCTTCCACATGTCTCTCGAATGTACTCTGAGGCAGACCCTTTGTGAATGGATCTGCTAGGTTGTCTCCCGATGCAATCTTAGCCACCTCAATGTCTCATCTCTTAACAAAATTCTCGTATGAGATGGTATTTTATTTCAATGTGTTTGCTGGCTTTGTGGGCTCTCGGTTCCCTTGAATTTGCAACTGCTTCGGCGTTATCACAAAGAAATCGTGATTTTGCTTAGGGCAAATCCGGGACAACGTCCAAGTCCACCAGAAGTTTTTGAGCCAAACCGCTTCTTCGGCCATTTCTTCAACTAGGCGGCGACGTACTCGACTTCCATGGTAGAATCAGTGATACATTTCTGCTTTACGCTTCTCCATGTCATTGCTCCTCCCCCCATGCAGAACACACTACCCGAGGTATACTTTTTGAAGTCAACGTCTGATTGGAAATTCGAGTCCGTGTAACCGATGGGGATCAGACTGTCTGACTTATAAACCAACATTCTCATCCCCATGTCCTTTTCGTACTTTTATGTTCTTTCTTTATGATCAATGCTCTTTCCTGAGGTTACTTTGATATCTTGCCACCATACCTACGACAAAGCGGATATCCGGTCTCAGATATCTGACATTGCATACATGAGGCTTCACACAGCCGAAGCATAAGGGATGCACTTCATGTCATCTATCTCTTTCTGTGTCTTGGGACACATCTCTTTGGATATATGGATTCCGTGTCTGTAGGGCACAAAGAGTTTCTTAGAATCCTCGCATCTTTGAAGCTTTCAAAATAGTATCTATATATGAGGCTTGCGAAAGCCCGATCATTCTTTTCCTGCGATCTTGAGTGATCTTGATCCCTAGGATGTGACCGGCATCCCCTAAGTCCTTCATATCGAACTATTTTGACAGTCATGCCCTTACGTCGGATAACATCTTTACATCGTTTCCGATGAGCAGAATGTCGTCCACGTATAGTACCAAAAATACCAATGCAGTTCGGTCACGCTTTTTATAAACACAACTTTCAAATTCGTTTTGATCGAAAGCGTAGGTTTTTATAACTTGATCAAAACACTGATTCCAAGAGCGGGATGCTTGCTTCAGCCCATAAATGGACTTCCTTAGCTTGCAAACCAGATGCTCTTGGCCTTTTTCAATGAAGCCGTATGTCAACCACGTATCCACTCCAATCGTACAACATCACCTCATCAATCTTTTCAATATATTCGGTTAAATGTAACGCGATTGATGAACTCTGACTGGGCGATAAAATGGAGGCCATTAGATAACAATGCATCAGCCTTGCAACATCTTGTACACTTGTTTCATCATCTTTTGACAATAGTTTCTTCATTTTGCCCAGAATGAGTGTCTTGTTGAGTGAGGGCACTTCTTCTCCAAAGTTTCTTCTTACCCAGGAAGCATTCCTAGAGTTCTTCTTTGTGAATGGAATTTTTTTAGTACCTCCCCCGATTCCAAAAATCAGTGAAACATCACGACTGGTAAGTGGCACCTCCTGTCCTCCAATTATGAACTTTTGAGATTTTAGATCGTAACGCTTCAAGATACTTCTTATATCGTCTTCATTCTTATTGCACATGTTCTCCAACGTCTCACGATCAGATCGGTTTACAGCTTCGAACAAATATCTTGTTGGTGTCTTCTCTATTTCTCTGAAATGGGCTCTAGAGAACTTGAGTTCTTTTATTTTCATCACGGTTGTTTTAAGGTTGCTTCTGTAGTAGGTTTTGCCTTCCTCTACTACTATAGCTCCTTAGTAAACAAAAAAAAAATACAAGTTAACACATGAATATTATCAAAAATTATAGCCAACAAGATAAGTATATAATTCCATAATATACAAGTTAGAATACAGTAGACACATTGTAAATATAAGTATGTAGAATATGTAAATTACTCACCAAAGTAGTTTTTAGGTCTCAAAATATTCTCCTTTCTTTCATCATCTGTTTCAGAACTATACTCTGACGTTGATGCATCTAAGATCTTATTCAAACCACCAATATTGCAATCTGATTTCAACCAAAGATTAGCAAGGTTTAGTGCATAAATTGCTAATATGTTTAGCATATATTGAAAAAATACCATAAATAAACATGCATACCCTCGGAATCATTGTCTGAATCAGAGGTCTCTATCCTCATCTTTACTAGCCTCCTTATAGTGACCCGTTCCGTAAAGTCTACACAAAAATATCAATACATTTAGCACATATCAAAATTTCCCAAAAATAAAATATCAATTTGTAACAAACACCAAGGTTAAAAAACTGGAAAACGGAACCAAACAGATTTAGAATCAGATCCAGATGTTGTTATTCTATTATCTTTGGGAGATTTTCCTATCCAAAACACCAAAATCATGAGCAAGATGATAATCATAAATGATTTAGTTTTTAGAAATATGTGTTGGTAGGCTCAAAAAAGTACATCTACCTTTCTCCTTGCTTTTAACCGGTTGTTTACCTTTCCTGGGCTTTTTTTTAGCTTCAAATACAAAAAACACAAAAAAATGGATAAACATTAACCATCATTTTTTAAGTGAACTTTTGTTCATGTTTATGATCAATGTTCACCTACATAAATATAAGTGTTCAGAATCAGGTTCCGATGTTGTTATAATATCATCTTCATCAGAGTTCCCTAACCAAAAGATGAAAAACTAATCAACAAACTGTTAATCAGAAAAGAGTTAGGTCTAAAAATATTGGTTAGCCTTAAGGTAGTAAATCTACCTCTATCCATTTTCTTAACCGATGGTGCACACTTTCCAAGGCTTTCTAGCGAAATTTTCAATTAAAGTAAAAAAAAAGCTTATTTTATTGACCAAATATAGGAATCAAAATTTTACTTAGTTTACAACAAACACAAACACACACATCCATAAACAAATTCATTGTCCACTAACACAGTTTGAAACACAAATTTTCAGATGAATATATTCAAATGTAATAATCCACATATTCATCCATACACTTGTTCATCTAGTTTTAGTATCTTTCCTACTGTCACCTTCAGCCTTTGTACTAGATCTTGTTGCCCGTTTACCAATGCTACCACTAGCTGCCAAAAAATAAAAAAGAAAACATGAGTGAAAAACTTAAGGGTTCATTTTGGTCCCTACTATAACTGGAAACATGAGTGCAAAAATCGTGGGGGTCCATTTTGATCCCTACTATAACATGAGTGAAAAAATATGAAGAACATATAAAAAAATAACAAAAAATCTTTTCTGGTAATATGAACACTAGCGAAAATATGAAGAACATGTACTTTTTTTAAGGTAATACCTTTGTCCACTCCAGATTTATATTTTCCCTTTTTCACATCTTGTGCTTCTTCAACCTTAGCTTTCACGGTTCTCTTCCTTTTACCCATCTAAAAAAAATAATGCAGCAATGGAAGAACCAAAAAAACCAAAAAATCAGGCGAACCAAGCACGAATTCAACAGTAAACAAACATATAAATTTCAGATTTTTCTTTAAATGAATCTTTTCTGAGTTATTTTCGTAAACGAGATAACAAAAAATCAAAACAATCGAGTTCATGCCTGAAGCAAGTCGGAACTGATTTTTCACCACAAATCCAAAATCAGAAACACAAAATCGCGGAATTCTCTTCTCCTCTGTTTTTTCTCTCTCTATTTTTTCTGGGAAGGTTGTATAATTTGGTTGATTTTTTGGTGAGAAAAACAAAAGTAACCGATTTCAAGATTATTGGGAAGAGGAGTGAGAAACTCGGTGGTGGCGTGTGAGATGTGAGATGACGGTCATCTCAAACAGTAAATTTGCAGCGGTTATTTTCTTTCCCCAAGGCTGGACACTTAACAAAGTGAGGATAGTAATGTCTTTTTAAGTGTCACTTTAAACCTACTAGTATTAGTTCAAATTCTATGAACCTAATAGTTATAGCAGACACCAAAATGAACCCTTAAAATTTTCACTCCATTTACAAGATTACAGTGTCATTCAAAATAGAAATAGAAGCCCAGTGTGATGGCCAAATCAATCATGTGATACAGTTAGAAACGAAGGGTGGAGCATGGTGGGAGAGAGAGAAACCCGGAAAAATGGAAGGACTTTCTCTCTCAGGCAAATCAGATGTTTTGATTAATTCAATTAAAACCACACTGCTCTTGCTCCTTTACCCGTGGTGTTTGTTGCATCCCCCATCCACCCAAAATTCCCCAATTCATCAACCACCACCTCCAGCAACACCACCTCCACGGCGGTCCGACGCGGCTCTCCACCCTCCTCCCGTCGCGGCCGCCGCCATTAAAGCTCAGATCTAGCTTTAATTTAATTTAAATCACCTTTCAATTTATTTAGAAATTATATTCAAAATTCGTCTAGGTTAAATATACATACATCCGATGGAAAATCCCCAAATTAGAATCGATTGCACGCGAGCAATGGATCCGCAATTATCGTCGTCCAATTCGTCTTCTCCGTCGTGCGCGTCGGAAAAAGAGGATTTGCCGCCGTTCTGGAAGAATCTGGAGACGAAGAAGAGATCGCTGTCCAGGCAGCTTTCGATGTACGAGGCTCCCCGGAATATAGCGTGGGAGCGGCGGCGGCGCCAGTTTCTCCACCAGGAGCAGAGGAAGAACGACGACGATTTGACGGACGAGGATCTGAAGGAGCTCAAAGGTTGCATAGAATTAGGGTTTGGATTCAACGCCGAAGATGGGCAGAGATTGTGCACTACTATTCCGGCGCTCGATCTTTATTTCGCGGTGAATCGACAGTTTTTGATGAGTCCGCTTCCCAGCCTGAGCAGCGGTGGCGCCACGCCTCTGGTACTGCCGGCCGCCATCCCGTCGCCCACACCGGCGTTGAATCCTGGCTACTGCTTTTTAGAGAGGCCGCCGATGAGCGATTCTGATTCCAGGAAGATTTTGAGCCCAGGTACATGACATAATCATAATTTTGAGTTAAAATTCAATTTTCTCGCAATTTTTTCGTAAAATGTTCTAAAAGTTTACGTTTTTTAATTTAATTTCATAACTTTCAAATTTACCCGATTTTGATACTATTATTTATAATTTTATACTGAGAAAATTAGAAACGACATCGTAGTGTCTCCTCTTTTTTTTTTGCATCGTTTTTTATTTTTCAACTAGACCATAAGACGTCATTCCTGACTTTTTCGTAAAAGGGACTAAAATCGGAATAATTGGTAGATTATGACTTATGAGTAAGCTTTTTAGGACATTTTTGGAAAAGTCCATGGAATGAAATTGAATTTTTAATTCTTAATAATATGTAAGAATTAATTATTTGCATGTTGATAATCATTTTTTTAATTGATAAATTAAACTGTACAATGAGATGCATATATATATATATTTTTTAGTCTGGGAGATGCATATATATATATATGTGTACACACGCATCATGATAATTGATATCTTGGAACATTTTACAAGAATATGGAGATTTGCCTGATTCCTGGGTTGAAATTTGAAGACGAAAAGCGAGATGTTTTTCTTCATAAGTAACTAAATGGTAGGAGTAACTTAACATTTATGCCTATTTCTAAATAATTAAAACATGAGACATCCACTGTTAGAGCAAGTGTCTTGTGAAACTGGTTCACAATATGAAATTTATACCATTACACTTATAAATTAATATCATAATACTTATCAATTGATACCATTACATTTATAAATTAATATCATAACATTAAAGATAAGTGGTATTAATTAATAAGTATATTGGTATCAGTTGATATACGCAATGGTATCACTTTCATAGTATAAACAAGTTTCACATGAGAGTTTTCACATGAGAGTTGTGCTAATGTTATCATTACACTAGCTGCCGTGTATCTTCTACGCTCATCTACACGTGAAATGTTATAAGATTAGTAGGTTATTTTTATGTTATATTGTTGAGCAGTGCATTAATATGTTGTAACACATGCATTAATGTGTTGTTTTGTCCAATTATTTCTATACTATATTGTTGAATACTGTCCAGTAGTAAATTACAATATGTTAATGCACTGTCGCGATTTGCATGGTTGAACATTAGTATCTTTATCAATTTGTCCATACAAAATTGACATGTTACGAGTCATTTTAATTTGTGAGAATTATGAAAACAAAGATTGTGTATAATGTGTGTGTAGGGAATGATCCGCAACAAATGAAGACAAAGTTGAGGCATTGGGCACAAGCAGTAGCATGTTCTGTGATGCAATCCCCTATAAGGACTGGTGGGTCCGACTAAATCTATAACTCAATCAATCAACAATACATACAAACAAACAAGACTCAGAAAAGGGAAAAACAGTTAATTGGACTTGAAGCTTCGCATGTTGTACCTCCCAAACTAACATAAGCCAGCTGATGTCACAATTATCTTGAGCTGAGAGAATGAAATTGAACATCTTCTCATTAACCAAAGGTTGAAGATGAGCACCTTAACACTAACAATTATGGGCTCAAATCAATGTTCATCCCTCTATGATAATCAATTATATGATGGATTGATTACTGATCGAGATATTCTAGCGCGCAATTACTGATATCTGAATCTTTACTGAATTCATACATACACTCACTTTATAGCTAATGTGATGGTATAAGGTGTTGAAAAATATGTGTGTATTATTCAATAAAAATCGAGTGTTGATGGTCGCACCACATATATTGCTAGAGAAGGTGCACGGACGATTTCAGAGGCTTCATGATTTATGAGCTTGTAATCTCCTACATTAGAATTACTCAAAAAGCTACAAGTTATTTATTGAACAAGAGAAAAATATTCTTTTTAGTATACCTGCTCTTTATTTCTTATTAATACTCGTTTTATAGATACTCATTCCCTTCATTATTTGGTAAGAGAGAGACGAGAAACCCATGGTCTTCTTAATTTTACATCGTAGCGATATAACACAAATTACGTGTGTTCTATTACAAAATACATGTAATTTTGCTGAAATTGAACGCCGTATAAAATTCAATTTTGAATTTTATATCAAAATTATAATATATCTATCAACAGTTCTTTTATGAAATTGTTTTATAGAAGTGTTTGCTTATATTATCATGTTTGTGAAGTTATTTTACTAATCGCAAAATTTTCAAACTTATACCAACTTATTTATTGAACATAGGAGAGGTCAAATTTAAGTTGAAAGCCAACGACCTTATAAATAAATGCCAATCAGTGGTGTGTTGTATTATGTTAAAATCGAATTAATTGATCGTATATATCAATTTTTTTTAATCTGGTTCGATTATTCAATTTTCGATCCGGTCACAATTTTTAATTTCACATAAATTATTTTTCAATTAAGTCCAGTTATTTTTTGAATAAAACCCGAATAAAAATCGAAAATCAATATAATTATTAAATATAATTATTAATTTATTATATAAGTATATAATTTTTTATAATTTTTACTTAAACCTACCTACAATATTATTTACACGACGCGTATTCTTCCCTTCATTTCCAAAATTCAATTCCCAATTTCTCATTATCTCTCCCCATGAAAAAACCCTAGGCATCTCTCTACATTCCACCAGCACCGGTAGGACTTTGCTAATTGCTTGATGAACTTATGAATTGATATTTGATAGGACTTTTATGTAATGAGCTTGTGAGTTGTTGTTATTTAATGCATGAATTTATTGTTTTGACTTTTCTATTGAAAATTTTATGTTATTTTAATTCATGTATGGTTTAAAAAGGCAAAAAAAAAAACCCATAATATTTCGGTTATTCGATTAATAATTGTAACCGAACCAAAATTTTTGGTTCGATTACATATCAATTTTCACTATTTCGATCAGTTTGGTTACCAATAGTGAAATTTCGATTCGGCTCGATTTTGACTATTTGGTTTGGTTCGGACCGATGCTCACCCCTACTACCAGTGTTCACTTATGGGGCTTAATTTGATCTTATGTGGGCCTGATATCTGGGCTTATACACTCTAGGGCTTACACATGATAAAATGGGATGGCCCATTCTCTTGGAATATACAAAATAAATCATATGACATATTTATATAGCTTGGTTCAGTATAAAACGGTAAAAAAAAAAAAAAAAGCCCCACATGGTCAATTTGTCATTAGTGATTAAAAAAACAATAGATCATGACATACTCAACTCATGTGCTTAAAATAAATTTATTATAAATTAAATATCGAAATAAATTAACAAAGTGGTTTCACTTGTTTTCAGATATGAGAAATAAATTGGTATAAGTAAATTGAGATTCTTATCCAAGCCCATATTGTTGTGGGTCTCAACTCTCAAGAGGTCCATGAAAATAATACTAGGAATTGACTCATCATAAATAACTAAAATAATACTAGGAATTGACTCATCACAGTCGAATGGGGTTAAGTAGTCTAACTTTCTTAACCTTGTAATTCTTTTCTCGTTTACATGATCAAGTTCTACAATGTCATAAGTAAGTCGGGTTTTCATGATTACTAAGTTTGAGTCTTTTATTATTTTGTATGTTAAAAAACATCATATCCATAATGCAACAAATACATGTTGCGAGTAATAGAAAGAACTAGATGACAATCATTAATTTCTAATCTAAAACCAAAGGGTAAGTCTAAACATAAGTCCCCACACGTTCAGTTAGCAACTCTTGCTTCATTTCCACGTGTAAGACGACTTTGTTGGGGAATTAGGGTGCCCGGATATATTCAAGGTGATTTTTAAATACATATTTAAATTAAATAAATAATTACTAACATGAATTAATCCTAAATAAATTCAACATAATAATTAAACAACATGCGTACACGTAATTCACGTAAATCCTAAACATGCGGAACTAGGAGTTACAGGATTACTAACCTCTTGTAGAAACAATCTTTTAGACGATGGATCAACCCAAGAGCCTTCCCAAATATATCCCCGTGTCCACGAACGTTATCCGGTGGGAGGATTTGCACGAACGATTTTAATGGGAGAGAAATAAAATATTTTGCTACCACCTTTGTGGATTTCTAATATTTCCAACACATGGAATTGCACTTGGGAATGAAGAGCTCATCCCTTATAAATAGGGAGGAGGTGGTCGAAATTTTAGGTCAAAAATATAAGGAAGAAAATCTTTTCTTGGTCTCCAAGAAATCTTGAATATATCTTCTATATTCTTTTCTCCTTAATTAAATTTTCCATAAAAAATTCTTTCCCCTCTTCCACCTATTAATTTTGAAAATTACACTATTATAGGAGTCAAGATTGACTTCTTGAATTTAAGGGATAATTATGTATTCCTACAATAATTATCTTTTTTCATAAAATACATACAAGAAAATCAAGACAATCTTTTCTTCCTTTAATAGACAGAAATTTCGAAATTTACACTTGGAAATATAGTAAGAATATTTTCTTCTCTCTCTCATTAATTGGACTTTATTTTGGGCTATTTGGGGGGCCTTTAGGAGAGTTAAGATTTGACCTTCAATGGACTATGAAGATTTAATATTTTGGGCCAAATATTATTCAAGTCCATTAATATTAATTTACTCCACTAAAATTAATATTGAACTATCCATCTTAACCCATATTACGATTTCACATATAATATGGCTCTCGGTCATTATTTCCCGCGTTTAAGATTATATTAGTCCATTAATTAATTAAGCCACTGAACAAACTTTATATTAATTAACATCTTTGTCCTTGGAGTAAAGACATCTCAACATTATTATCCATACCGGAAATAAATTTCCACTTGCAAGATTTGGTATGATAAAGGATATGAGCCCACCAAGGGGACAAACCAAGCAAGACGTACTTGCACGCGATTCTCCGTATTAAATGTCAGCAATCATCATGTAATTAATAATATTGCCTAGTATATAAGGTATCGAATCGCATTGACTCTCTTCACATCATAAATCAAAACAATAGTTATTAATTTCACACAATCCTATTTAAGGAACGGAGATTAAGAAATAACGCACCACTGGGGTCTAATTCTTGTATATTCAGTACCAAAGAATTTGTCATCCTGTAGGTCCTCATTCAACTCACCTAAATGCGCTAGTGTGATCCCTTGGTCAAGACAAGACAATCTGGGTCTCACACTTCAACCGTTCATGAAGGTTCGTTCATTTTCATCTGGGTTGTGAATTTGTACTTAATTACGAGGGCTGTTAATTTGATCTTCAGTGATCGGGGATCACCAAATTAACTACAACGTAATACGTACTGTCTTATTGAACGAGTTTGCAATAAACATATATAACATTCATTCATATTAATGCAACAGTGATTAAATAATTTATTTCAGTAAATAAATAAGAAACTTCAGTTTGGTTATACAAGTAAAAGCATACTTTTCAGTATAACCCCAACAATCTCCCACTTATACTCAAAGTCTGCTTTTAAGTATACTACAATATGTCTCGTGTTCTATGTGACATCTAATGTCACCCTACACGAACCTAATAATATTTCTCCCACTTATACTCAAAGCAGATTGGCAACGTCCTTGACACCCATTCCTTCCACATGTCTCTCGAATGTACTCTGAGGCAGACCCTTTGTGAATGGATCTGCTAGGTTGTCTCCCGATGCAATCTTAGCCACCTCAATGTCTCATCTCTTAACGAAATTCTCGTATGAGATGGTATTTTCTTTCAATGTGTTTGCTGGCTTTGTGGGCTCTCGGTTCCCTTGAATTTGCAACTGCTTCGGCGTTATCACAGTAAATCGTGATTTTGCCGGGCAAATCCGGGACAACGTCCAAGTCCACCAGGAAGTTTTTGAGCCAAACCGCTTCCTTCGCTGCTTCACAAGCGGCGACGTACTCGACTTCCATGGTAGAATCAGTGATACATTTCTGCTTTACGCTTCTCCATGTCATTGCTCCTCCCCCCATGCAGAACACACTACCCGAGGTATACTTTCTGAAGTCAACGTCTGATTGGAAATCCGAGTCCGTGTAACCGATGGGGATCAGACTGTCTGACTTATAAACCAACATTCTGTCCCATGTCCTTTTCAGGTACTTCAGAATGTTCTTTACTGCAGTCCAATGCTCTTTCCCAGGGTTACTTTGATATCTTGCCACCATGCCTACGACAAAGCAGATATCCGGTCTCGTATACAGCATTGCATACATGAGGCTTCACACAGCCGAAGCATAAGGGATGCTCTTCATGTCATCTATCTCTTTCTGTGTCTTGGGACACATCTCTTTGGATATATGGATTCCGTGTCTGTAGGGCACAAAGAGTTTCTTAGAATCCTGCATGCTGAAGCGCTTCAAAATAGTATCTATATATGAGGCTTGCGAAAGCCCGATCATTCTTTTCCTGCGATCTTGAGTGATCTTGATCCCTAGGATGTGACCGGCATCCCCTAAGTCCTTCATATCGAACTATTTTGACAGTCATGCCCTTACGTCGGATAACATCTTTACATCGTTTCCGATGAGCAGAATGTCGTCCACGTATAGTACCAAAAATACCAATGCAGTTCGGTCACGCTTTTTATAAACACAACTTTCAAATTCGTTTTGATCGAAAGCGTAGGTTTTTATAACTTGATCAAAACACTGATTCCAAGAGCGGGATGCTTGCTTCAGCCCATAAATGGACTTCCTTAGCTTGCAAACCAGATGCTCTTGGCCTTTTTCAATGAAGCCGTATGTCAACCACGTATCCACTCCAATCGTACAACATCACCTCATCAATCTTTTCAATATATTCGGTTAAATGTAACGCGATTGATGAACTCTGACTGGGCGATAAAATGGAGGCCATTAGATAACAATGCATCATCCTTGCAACATCTTGTACACTTGTTTCATCATCTTTTGACAATAGTTTCTTCATTTTGCCCAGAATGAGTGTCTTGTTGAGTGAGGGCACTTCTTCTCCAAAGTTTCTTCTTACCCAGGAAGCATTCCTAGAGTTCTTCTTTGTGAATGGAATTTTTTTAGTACCTCCCCCGATTCCAAAAATCAGTGAAACATCACGACTGGTAAGTGGCACCTCCTGTCCTCCAATTATGAACTTTTGAGATTTTAGATTGTAACGCTTCAAGATACTTCTTATATCGTCTTCATTCTTATTGCACATGTTCTCCAACGTCTCACGATTAGATCGGTTTACAACTTCGAACAAATATCTTGTTGGTGTCTTCTCTATTTCTCTGAAATGGGCTCTAGAGAACTTGAGTTCTTTTATTTTCATCACGGTTGTTTTAAGGTTGCTTCTGTAGTAGGTTTTGCCTTCCTCTACTACTATAGCTCCTTAGTAAAAAAAAAAAATACAAGTTAACACATGAATATTATCAAAAATTATAGCCAACAAGATAAGTATATAATTCCATAATATACAAGTTAGAATACAGTAGACACGTTGTAAATATAAGTATGTAGAATATGTAAATTACTCACCAAAGTAGTTTTTAGGTCTCAAAATATTCTCCTTTCTTTCATCATCTGTTTCAGAACTATACTCTAACGTTGATGCATCTAAGATCTTATTCAAACCACCAATATTGCAATCTGATTCAACCAAAGATTAGCAAGGTTTAGTGCATAAATTGCTAATATGTTTAGCATATATTGAAAAAATACCATAAATAAACATGCATACCCTCGGAATCATTGTCTGAATCAGAGGTCTCTATCCTCCTCTTTACTAGCCTCCTTATAGTGACCCGTTCCGTAAAGTCTACACAAAAATATCAATACATTTAGCACATATCAAAATTTTCCAAAAATAAAATATCAATTTGTAACAAACACCAAGGTTAAAAAACTGGAAAACGGAACCAACCAGATTCAGAATCAGATCCAGATGTTGTTATTCTATTATCTTTGGGAGATTTTCCTATCCAAAACACCAAAATCATGAGCAAGATGATAATCATAAATGATTTAGTTTTTAGAAATATGTGTTGGTAGGCTCAAAAAAGTACATCTACCTTTCTCCTTGCTTTTAACCGGTTGTTTACCTTTCCTGGGCTTTTTTTTAGCTTCAAATACAAAAAACACAAAAAAATGGATAAACATTAACCATCATTTTTTAAGTGAACTTTTGTTCATGTTTATGATCAATGTTCACCTACATAAATATAAGTGTTCAGAATCAGGTTCCGATGTTGTTATAATATCATCTTCATCAGAGTTCCCTAACCAAAAGATGAAAAACTAATCAACAAACTGTTAATCAGAAAAGAGTTAGGTCTAAAAATATTGGTTAGCCTTAAGGTAGTAAATCTACCTCTATCCATTTTCTTAACCGATGGTGCACACTTTCCGCGCTTTCTAGCAGCTTCAATTAAAGTAAAAAAGCTTATTTTATTGACCAAAAATAGGAATCAAAATTTTACTTAGTTTACAACAAACACAAACACACACATCCATAAACAAATTCATTGTCCACTAACACAGTTTGAAACACAAATTTTCAGATGAATATATTCAAATGTAATAATGCACATATTCATCCATACACTTGTTCATCTAGTTTTAGTATCTTTCCTACTGTCACCTTCAGCCTTTGTACTAGATCTTGTTGCCCGTTTACCAATGCTACCACTAGCTGCCAAAAAATAAAAAAGAAAACATGAGTGAAAAACTTAAGGGTTCATTTTGGTCCCTACTATAACTGGAAACATGAGTGCAAAAATTGTGGGGGTCCATTTTGATCACTACTATAACATGAGTGAAAAAATATGAAGAACATATAAAAACATAACAAAAAATCTTTTCTGGTAATATGAACACTAGCGAAAATATGAAGAACATGTACTTTTTTTAAGGTAATACCTTTGTCCACTCCAGATTTATGTTTTCCCTTTTTCACATCTTGTGCTTCTTCAACCTTAGCTTTCACGGTTCTCTTCCTTTTACCCATCTAAAAAAAATAATGCAGCAATGGAAGAACCAAAAAAACCAAAAAATTAGGCGAACCAAGCACGAATTCAACAGTAAACAAACATATAAATTTCAGATTTTTCTTTAAATGAATCTTTTCTGAGTTATTTTCGTAAACGAGATAACAAAAAATCAAAACAATCGAGTTCATGCCTGAAGCAAGTCGGAACTGATTTTTCACCACAAATCCAAAATCAGAAACACAAAATCGCGGAATTCTCATCTCCTCTGTTTTTTCTCTCTCTATTTTTTCTGGGAAGGTTGTATAATTTGGTTGATTTTTTGGTGAGAAAAACAAAAGTAACCGATTTCAAGATTACTGGGAAGAGGAGTGAGAAACTCGGAGGTGGCGTGTGAGATGTGAGATGACGGTCATCTCAAACAGTAAATTTGCAGCGGTTATTTTCTTTCCCCAAGGCTGGACACTTAACAAAGTGAGGATAGTAATGTCTTTTTAAGTGTCACTTTAAACCTACCAAAGATTAGTTCAAATTCTATGAACCTAATAGTTATAAAGCAGACCAAAATGAACCCCTTAAAATTTTCACTCTATTTACAAGATTACAGTGTCATTCAAAATAGAAATAGAAGCCCAGTGTGATGGCCAAATCAATCATGTGATACAGTTAGAAACGAAGGGTGGAGCATGGTGGGAGAGAGAGAAACCCGGAAAAATGGAAGGACTTTCTCTCTCAGGCAAATCAGATGTTTTGATTAATTCAATTAAAACCACACTGCTCTTGCTCCTTTACCCGTGGTGTTTGTTGCATCCCCCATCCACCCAAAATTCCCCAATTCATCAACCACCACCTCCAGCAACACCACCTCCACGGCGGTCCGACGCGGCTCTCCACCCTCCTCCCGTCGCGGCCGCCGCCATTAAAGCTCAGATCTAGCTTTAATTTAATTTAAATCACCTTTCAATTTATTTAGAAATTATATTCAAAATTCGTCTAGGTTAAATATACATACATCCGATGGAAAATCCCCAAATTAGAATCGATTGCACGCGAGCAATGGATCCGCAATTATCGTCGTCCAATTCGTCTTCTCCGTCGTGCGCGTCGGAAAAAGAGGATTTGCCGCCGTTCTGGAAGAATCTGGAGACGAAGAAGAGATCGCTGTCCAGGCAGCTTTCGATGTACGAGGCTCCCCGGAATATAGCGTGGGAGCGGCGGCGGCGCCAGTTTCTCCACCAGGAGCAGAGGAAGAACGACGACGATTTGACGGACGAGGATCTGAAGGAGCTCAAAGGTTGCATAGAATTAGGGTTTGGATTCAACGCCGAAGATGGGCAGAGATTGTGCACTACTATTCCGGCGCTCGATCTTTATTTCGCGGTGAATCGACAGTTTTTGATGAGTCCGCTTCCCAGCCCGAGCAGCGGTGGCGCCACGCCTCTGGGACTGCCGGCCGCCATCCCGTCGCCCACACCGGCGTTGAATCCTGGCTACTGCTTTTTAGAGAGGCCGCCGATGAGCGATTCTGATTCCAGGAAGATTTTGAGCCCAGGTACATGACATAATCATAATTTTGAGTTAAAATTCAATTTTCTCGCAATTTTTTCGTAAAATGTTCTAAAAGTTTACGTTTTTTAATTTAATTTCATAACTTTCAAATTTACCCGATTTTGATACTATTATTTATAATTTTATACTGAGAAAATTAGAAACGACATCGTAGTGTCTCCTCTTTTTTTTTTGCATCGTTTTTTATTTTTCAACTAGACCATAAGACGTCATTCCTGACTTTTTCGTAAAAGGGACTAAAATCGGAATAATTGGTAGATTATGACTTATGAGTAAACTTTTTAGGACATTTTTGGAAAAGTCCATGGAATGAAATTGAATTTTTAATTCTTAATAATATGTAAGAATTAATTATTTGCATGTTGATAATCATTTTTTTAATTGATAAATTAAACTGTACAATGAGATGCATATATATATATATATATTTTTTTTTTTTTAGTCTGGGAATGCATATATATATGTGTACACACGCATCATGATAATTGATATCTTGGAATATTTTACAAGAATATGGAGATTTGCCTGATTCCTGGATTGAAATTTGAAGACGAAAAGCGAGATGTTTTTCTTCATAAGTAACTAAATGGTAGGAGTAACTTAACATTTATGCCTATTTCTAAATAATTAAAACATGAGACATCCACTGTTAGAGCAAGTGTCTTGTGAAACTGGTTCACAATATGAAATTTATACCATTACACTTATAAATTAATATCATAATACTTATCAATTGATACCATTACATTTATAAATTAATATCATAACATTAAAGATAAGTGGTATTAATTAATAAGTATATTGGTATCAGTTGATATACGCAATGATATCACTTTCATAGTATAAACAAATTTCACATGAGAGTTGTGCTAATGTTATCATTACACTAGCTGCCGTGTATCTTCTACACACATCTACACGTGAAATGTTATAAGATTAGTAGGTTATTTTTATGTTATATTGTTGAGCAGTGCATTAATATGTTGTAACACATGCATTAATGTGTTGTTTTGTCCAATTATTTCTATACTATATTGTTGAATACTGTCCAGTAGTAAATTACAATATGTTAATGCACTGTCGCGATTTGCATGGTTGAACATTAGTATCTTTATCAATTTGTCCATACAAAATTGACATGTTACGAGTCATTTTAATTTGTGAGAATTATGAAAACAAAGATTGTGTATAATGTGTGTGTAGGGAATGATCCGCAACAAATGAAGACAAAGTTGAGGCATTGGGCACAAGCAGTAGCATGTTCTGTGATGCAATCCCCTATAAGGACTGGTGGGTCCGACTAAATCTATAACTCAATCAATCAACAATACATACAAACAAACAAGACTCAGAAAAGGGAAAAACAGTTAATTGGACTTGAAGCTTCGCATGTTGTACCTCCCAAACTAACATAAGCCAGCTGATGTCACAATTATCTTGAGCTGAGAGAATGAAATTGAACATCTTCTCATTAACCAAAGGTTGAAGATGAGCACCTTAACACTAACAATTATGGGCTCAAATCAATGTTCATCCCTCTATGATAATCAATTATATGATGGATTGATTACTGATCGAGATATTCTAGCGCGCAATTACTGATATCTGAATCTTTACTGAATTCATACATACACTCACTTTATAGCTAATGTGATGGTATAAGGTGTTGAAAAATATGTGTGTATTATTCAATAAAAATCGAGTGTTGATGGTCGCACCACATATATTGCTAGAGAAGGTGCACGGACGATTTCAGAGGCTTCATGATTTATGAGCTTGTAATCTCCTACATTAGAATTACTCAGGTGCTACAAGTTATTTATTGAACAAGAGAAAAATATTCTTTTTAGTATACCTGCTCTTTATTTCTTATTAATACTCGTTTTATAGATACTCATTCCCTTCATTATTTGGTAAGAGAGAGACGAGAAACCCATGGTCTTCTTAATTTTACATCGTAGCGATATAACACAAATTACGTGTGTTCTATTACAAAATACATGTAATTTTGCTGAAATTGAACGCCGTATAAAATTCAATTTTGAATTTTATATCAAAATTATAATATATCTATCAACAGTTCTTTTATGAAATTGTTTTATAGAAGTGTTTGCTTATATTATCATGTTTGTGAAGTTATTTTACTAATCGCAAAATTTTCAAACTTATACCAACTTATTTATTGAACATAGGAGAGGTCAAATTTAAGTTGAAAGCCAACGACCTTATAAATAAATGCCAATCAGTGGTGTGTTGTATTATGTTAAAATCGAATTAATTGATCGTATATATCAATTTTTTTTAATCTGGTTCGATTATTCAATTTTCGATCCGGTCACAATTTTTAATTTCACATAAATTATTTTTCAATTAAGTCCAGTTATTTTTTGAATAAAACCCGAATAAAAATCGAAAATCAATATAATTATTAAATATAATTATTAATTTATTATATAAGTATATAATTTTTTATAATTTTTACTTAAACCTACCTACAATATTATTTACACGACGCGTATTCTTCCCTTCATTCCCAAAATTCGATTCCCAATTTCTCATTATCTCTCCCCATGAAAAAACCCTAGGCATCTCTCTACATTCCACCAAAGACCTAGAGGACTTTTGCTAATTGCTTGATGAACTTATGAATTGATATTTGATAGGACTTTTATGTAATGAGCTTGTGAGTTGTTATTTAATGCATGAATTTATTGTTTTGACTTTTCTATTGAAAATTTTATGTTATTTTAATTCATGTAAGGTTTAAAAAGGCAAAAAAAAAAACCCATAATATTTCGGTTATTCGATTAATAATTGTAACCGAACCAAAATTTTTGGTTCGATTACATATCAATTTTCACTATTTCGATCAGTTTGGTTACCAATAGTGAAATTTCGATTCGGCTCGATTTTGACTATTTGGTTTGGTTCGGACCGATGCTCACCCCTACTACCAGTGTTCACTTATGGGGCTTAATTTGATCTTATGTGGGCCTGATATCTGGGCTTATACACTCTAGGGCTTACACATGATAAAATGGGATGGCCCATTCTCTTGGAATATACAAAATAAATCATATGACATATTTATATAGCTTGGTTCAGTATAAAACGGTAAAAAAAAAAAAGAAAAAGCCCCACATGGTCAATTTGTCATTAGTGATTAAAAAAACAATAGATCATGACATACTCAACTCATGTGCTTAAAATTAATTTATTATAAATTAAATATCGAAATAAATTAACAAAGTGGTTTCACTTGTTTTCAGATATGAGAAATAAATTGGTATAAGTAAATTGAGATTCTTATCCAAGCCCATATTGTTGTGGGTCTCAACTCTCAAGAGGTCCATGAAAATAATACTAGGAATTGACTCATCATAAATAACTAAAATAATACTAGGAATTGACTCATCATAAATAACTAAAGTTAATTAAATATGAAATTATAGGTCAATATCCTATACCAAAACCAACAAAAAATTCATAAGAATTTACAAAAACTCAATTAATTTAAAAATTGGGATTAAGTTTTTTATAGTCCTATAACTTTGCATCGTTTTGAAATTAGTCTCGTATGTTTTGACTTTTTGATTTTGGTCCCATAAGTTTTTAAATTTTTTGAAACTGGTCATTTCACCTGCTATAGCAGGCCACCAATCAGGTAACAAACATTTATGTAATTATTTTATTTTTTATTTTAATTTTGAAATACCATATAAACTTTTTTAATCCTAATGATTTTATGTTGGGATTTTTTTGCGTGTATTTTTAGGTAGAAATAATGATTTTCTGCATATTTTGGTTTATTTTTTTTATTTTTTGTCAATTTAGACCCAATAAACTGACCTGATTTACTTTGTCTTTTAATGTACAAATTATTTTTAAACCCGACCAAAAATCTAGCTAAGATTATTATGATTAAAAAAGTCCAAGTGACGCTTCGAAATTAAAGGAAATAACAAAATAATTACATATGTAGCGGTTACCTGCTTGGTAACCTGTTGCAGCAGTTGAAAATGATCAATTTCAAAATTTTAGAAATTTACAGGACCAATTTCAAAAATTTTAAAACTTACAGGACCAAAATCAAAAAGTTAAAACGTACGTGACCAATTTCAAAACAAAGCAAAATTACGTGACTACAAAAAATTTAATCACTTAAAAATATAAGAGAGACCAAATATAAACGACACAAAACCCTGGAAACCCCTGTTTTACTGCTGTTTCTTCATTCCTTCGAGTTGAAAGTACACATAAGGGAAGTAGAAGAACAAGAGAGAGAAACAAATTAATGGCTCCTGATGCTTCCGAGGCTCTTGCAGGTTTCTTCAATTTAGCTTCTTCTTCTCTTGTTTTAGCACGAATAGAAGGCGGTAATTTATCTTCCTTTTTTTTTTTCTTTCTGGAATTGCAGTGAGGGAAAAGCTCCAGAACTTTTTAAATGCTGCGAAGACGGGGAATTTTGACCTCTTTCAAAGTAAGTAACTTTGGTTTCTTGTAGTTTTTTACTTCACTTTTTTGTTTGAGTTCTTTCATTGCTTCGTCAAATTATAGGATTGATGTAGAATCGTAGCGACGGATTAATTGTTTTTATGATTTTGTATTAATGTGGATTGGTTTTGTTGAAAATAACGTAGATTTGGCGCAGCAACTTGATGATGGAAAAGGTTTGGCCCAAACGGTAGCAGATGTTAAGGATGCTAACAAGAGAGGGGCTCTGCATTTTGCTGCGAGGGAGGGCCAGACTGAGGTTTGCAAGTACTTGCTTGAAGAATTGAAGTTGGATGTTAATTCACAGGATGAAGATGGTAAACTAAGCTCTCAAGTTAATACACACACTATATACATATATATAAGGGCTTTTAATTGGTTGGTTGGAATAAGAGATTTGATTCTTATATGTATACCTGATTTTTTGTTTGTTGTAAAATATATTATTAATATCAGGAGAGACTCCTCTTATCCATGCTGCTAGGCAAGGACATACTGCTACTGCTAAATACCTCGTAGATCATGGTGCCGATGCTTCCATATCGAGTGTATTGGGGGCCACTCCTCTGCATCATTCTGCAGGAATAGGTAAAGTGTTATCCTTGTGCATAAATTTAAGAAATTTAATTTGTATTGCTCGTGTTTATATAGAAGATAGAAGTGTATTGGAATGCTGTGTTCTGATTTACTTGTTGAAGAATTTGAATTCGAATTGGGAGCATTTTAATCAGAGATCTCTCTGGAACTTGCTTTGCTCTTTAATTTATTTACCTGTCAAGTCAGCTTGCAAATGTTGATCGTTTCCACCTTTGCTTGCAGGAAATATCGAGCTTCTAAAGTTCTTACTTTCCAAGGATGTAAATGTTGATTTAGAAAGTGATGTTGGTACTCCACTTATATGGGCTGCCGGTCATGCCCAGCAAGATTCTGTGAAAGTACTACTAGAACATAATGCGAACGTAAGCTAATTGCTCTTTTCAACTTTTCACCTTAACTTATTTATCATGTTTCTAAGAACATATTGACCACAGTTTCTGCCATAAATATAACTTTAAGCATTGTTGGATATATCGTGGTATGTGTGGTAAAGATAAAGGGTAAGTTAACGTGAAATTAACTGTGCTTACAAAAGGTAGAAGATGAATTCATATATTGCCTGATACAGTGCTTGCACAAAGTCATTTTGTATCCAACATCTGAAATATATGATGGAAGATTTGAATTGTTGATTTCTGATTGAAAGTGTTAACTTTTTGTGGGTTTTAAGTTTTAAAATATGGACTTTTTTGTCTGCTTTCTTGCAGCCAGATGCTAAAACTGATGATGATGTCACTCCACTATTGTCGGCTGTTGCAGCTGATTCATTAGCATGTTTGGAGTTACTAATTAAGGTGAATTAACTTATATCCTAGGTGCTCTTATTACTGTGATACTTCTTTAACTTATTTTGTTAGTATTTGACTGCCATATATACCATAATTTTATACATGCAGCTACCTTTGAAAGTTTGAAGCCACCTGTTTCTTTTCATGAAAATATAGTAATTTTTAAGGTATTAATGGCCTATTCAGAAATTACACCACTGACCAGTTTTCTGATACGGCATTAGCAATTTCTTAACTTTTACCAGTAAGAGTAAAGTAAGGTCTAAAAAGTAATCATGCGACTCTGTGTTTGTCCAATCGCATTTTTGGAAAAAAGTAAGAATTTCCTATGGAACTTTGGTTTATATGCTATCCTAATCCTCATATTTTCTTGTTTCATATAGGCACATGCAACAGTGAATTTTAAAGCAAGTGGAGCAACACCTTTGCACATTGCTGCTGATACTGGCAGCCCAGAGATTATAAACTGCTTATTGCAAGCTGGAGCTGATCCTAATGCAACTGAAGATGAGGTAAAGCTGTTAACTTTGAACGCTGTTGGTTGAAAATGAGTCCTTGTTAATTTTCATCTTTATAAGATCATCCTGAGTATTTGATGTGCTTGATTCAAAAATTTGTAATCCTCCTATCTGTTAGATGTAAAAGGATCCATTTAATTCTTATGCCTTACTGTATACCTGAACTCTGTGTAGAAAGGTTTATGAATTTTTTGTCTGAGCAATGTTTGGTTCCTGCTGCTACTGCTTTCAATTATGTTGAATCATATGCAGTATTAATTTTTGATATTATCACCATAATGCATCTGTTGCCATCTTGTTAACTATTAATCCTTACTTTGACGGAATGATGTAAAAACACATATTTTTTACTTTTTCGAGTTTCATCTGAAATTTTGAAAAGAGTGAAAGTAAATAAGTGAGATCAGGATTGAGGGAGTAGTTATCCAACTTAAGTTCATTTTGCTTTTGCAATTGATTTACATTTGTATAAAGGACTGCATCAGTGCTTGAGTCTAGTATTTTTTAAATATTCTGGATACTAGTTATAGATCCTGGCATCTATGATGTTCAGAAACTTCTTAGACAGATTTACGAATTATGACTTAAGCTTAAGCTCTTATAACTACTATTTAAGACTAAACTATACATTCATTGAAACTAGCTTTTCTAGCAATATGATCACTCTTCTTTGCAATACAAGGGATTCAAAGACAGTAAGTAAATATATGTCTAATCTAATAGTGATCCCAGCCATATAGGAAGTTCAGGAGCTACACCTGCTACAATAGCGCTGATTATTTTGTAGTTTGTACTGCTTCTTGTTTTTGCTTTAAAGGAAGACAGTTTTATTAAAATTTACAATCACTATACCACATTGTTAAGTTGTGCTCTGCAGTATATATCTAATTATCATTTTTATTACTGCTTTAGTTTTAAGCTGTTTATAGATGAAATCCTCAGAACCTTATATGTAATTGCATGACATATGAATAATTAAGTAATGCTTTTCTCGCTTCACTTAAATTCCAATGAGTTAGCTAAAAGTCCAAGTTGGTGTTGTCATATCACAAAACATAAGGAATTAGAATTAATTGTTGGGTTATGGAGCCTGATGTACCGTTGTTTTTTGGGCTTTTAGGGCTACACCCCGCTTTTGGTATAAATAACCCACTAATTCATTGTAATTTTATCACACGAAAATAGTAGAAAACCTGGCGTGGTAGTGCCCCCAGACGTAGGCAATCTTGACGAGCTGGGTGTACTACATTGTGCTTTTATTTATTTTTCTTCCCACTTCTCCATAATTGCAGTTTAATTCTGAACACTGATCAGCTTCTGTCCAGTTGACTGTACATATACAAGATTATTTAGAATATCTGTCAAAAAATTGGGCTAGTTTTGTTTTTTAGGTGGACTTGGGTGATAATGGGGGGATTTGAATGGTTATATCATCTTTGAAATCTTTGAAATGCATAGAATACTCAAATTTGTTTTACTGCAGGATGGCTGGAAGCCAATTCAGGTAGCGGCTTATAGGGGAAACAGGGTAGCTGTAGAAATTCTTTACCCTGTAACAACGCCACTTGAATCAGTTCCAGAGTGGAGTATTGATGGAATTCTTCAACACATGCAACAAGAAGGAAAAGTAGAGGTACCTATTTCAGTATGTTTTATCTCTTCCAAATTTCCAATTATGAAGAGGTGATAATTTTTGTCATATTTATTGTCAGCACAACTATAGTGGAACTTGGAATTTTGAGTATTAGTTATTCTAAAGTTATAAGACCTTCTGCATCTGGCTAAGGAGATCTGATGTAGTTTCTGCTTCTGTTATGTGTTTTATGTTATACAGAAGTGGCCTAAAATCAACTACAATAGGTGGTTTTGTCTTGTGACCTTTGCTTATTAGATTTAATATGGTTACAATCTAAACAATTGCAGGATCGGAATGAAGTATCAAAGGACTCTGAGAAACGGAAGGCTATTGCACATCCAGAGCAAGATTTACCAAAGGTCTTTTTTAGTATTACTTATTGTTGATGAATATTTTTCCCCCCTTGAACAACTTCAACTTGAGATATAGTATTGAAAATTTCTCTTCTTTTTTTAAAATTTCAAATTGCCCAAATTATTTTTATATTTGTACATGGTGTGTCCTAAAATTATATTTTATGTCCTTGACTTGTGTTAATATGGCATTTTTGGTGCTTCAAAATCCTATCGAGGGCCGGATGTCCAAATTTAATGTTTCTTTGGTGTATCCAGATGTTTAAAAGCTATTAAAAATTTCAACCTGCATCCTCTAAGTATTCGGTAATGTATCTACATACTAGATTGACCAACTAATACCTTAGTAAAACAACTTATACCATTTAAAAATGAACCTGAGTTACATGGTGCAACTGGTGCGTAGAAGTATTTGTCTTATGGGACTGTTGTCATGTATTTTGATATATATACACAATATTATAGTACAATGTTCCGACGGAAAATCTGTGTCATGGAAAGCAAGCCAGACTTATATCTGCATCTTTTGAAGTACCCAATTGCTTTCTTCTATTGAGACTTGTTTGAATGTGTAGATGCTTATGAGCTTTTTGGCTTTCTAATTATCATACTTTGTTTGCTTTTCGACTTAATTCAATTATTTCAATCTTTAGGTGACAACTGAAGCCAAGAATAAAGCCGCTGAAGCTAAGGCAAGAGCTGATGATGCTTTTAGGAGGAAAGATTTCATGACTGCAATTGATGCTTATACGCAGGTTCATACATTGTTTGTTTGCTAGCTATGCATATAATCAGTCACCACCTCTACCGCTACCAATTACGTTTTGCATTTGGCTTATTATCCCATTTTCAAAACAATAACTAACTTCTAAACATTAGTCACTTCCTTATTTCATGTATTATTATTCTCCAAGAGTTACTTGGAGCATGTCTTGTCCTAGTTTCTTTGCATTCATTCCATATAGTCGTAAACAAGAAATACTTTTATATAACCTCGAAATGCGGCTAATTTAGATTTAATTGCAGCCTTTATGCATAATTTTTTTGATTAAGGTATATGACATTGGGTTTTTAATGAATTTGCAGGCAATTGATTTTGACCCAACTGATGCTACTTTGCTATCTAATAGAAGTCTTTGCTGGATTCGCGTGGGACAAGCTGATCACGCTTTAACTGATGCGAAAGCATGTCGGGCTCTTAGGCCCGATTGGCCGAAGGCTTGCTATCGTGAGGGTGCGGCACTTCGTGTAATGCAGGTAAGGATGTCACCCCCCGCCCCCCAAAAAAAAAATCCCACCTGCCCCCTTATCAATTTCTCTTTGGTGTGTGTGTATGTGACCTGTTTCAACACTTCTATACTTGCAGAAATTTGAGGAGGCAGCCAATGCTTTTTATGAGGGAGTCCAGCTTAACCCTGAGAATATGGAGCTCGCAACTGCTTTCAGGTAATAATGACACATCAAGATTTAAGGCTATCACCTCTGAAACTCAATAAGCCATTATTTTATTTATTTATTGACCGGAGAGTCATAGTCATTAATAAAATGCTCGTTAGAGGTCAAATTTTTAGAATGTCAATACGACTATTTTGCCTATGAATCACAAGGGATGACTCGTCTCATGACACAGTGTCCTTAATGTGGATAATAATCTCCCGTTTTCTCAAAGATAAACATTGAATTGGTGTTTGCAAATGTAACAACCATCTCGTAGCATAGAACAGTTTCTAGCTTGTTTTTCTATATAAAACAAATATCTCCAAAAGTCGGGTTTTCTAGTGTCAACAACAATATATTCCTCGAGGACAAAGCATGTTATTATCATTACATTCTAAGTAGTATGAATATATTGCAGTTTTATAGTATGGGTACAAGGAAAAAGTCTTGTGTAAATGAGTTTTACCGTGAATTGGTTTGCATTTTGTGTGTATTTTTTTAACAGGTATTAGATGTTTGATTTAAACGTATCAATTTGATAGTATTAGTTGTTTTATTATAAAGTGATAGTTGCGAACCAGTTGCATGGTAAAACGAAGACCAACTCGTGTACAAGAGAGAATGCCTTTGTAATAAAAAAAAGCTTTGTTTAGATTTGGAGTTTAGATGATCTTGATTGATGTGCTTGGGGTCTGCTGATTATTACTCCAACTTCTTTGCAGAGAAGCAGTCGAAGCTGGACGAAAATCTCACAGTTCACAGCAGCAACAGCAACAATCCTGATGAATATATACATACATGCATACATACAGAAGGGTTAGTGTACTAATAGTTTGCAGAATGGTATGGGCAACCTTTCAATTTTGTTCTTGTGATGATGAGCATTTTCATTTTAATTTTACCTGTGGTTTTGTGCTACAAGTGATCACTAATGGATTTTATTTTATTAAAATAATTATTTATATGGATTGTGCACGAATTTCATCCCGTAGACGATCTAACACAAGTCTGTCTTTCTGAGACAAAATTTGTGATGTACTTATGGAGAAGTGATGTAAATTAATTATTGATATTTAAAATTGTTCTTCTTGGGTATATTTAAAAGCTGGATGTATTTGTTAAATAATTACTTTTTTTAGTAAATTTGTTGGAATATTATAAATTTAAAACAAAAGAAATGAAAATTTCAATAGTTCTCAAAAAATGGAGTAAAAAAAAAAATTGAGACTGTCATAGAATTTTCGTGGTTTCTGAAGTCGAGCAGTTTAATAATAATAGGCTAACAACACATCTCCTTAGAAACAAGTATAGATCATTTTAAAACTGTTTAAAAGTAAATTTTATCAAATACATATTCAGTTTTTGAAACTTTAATTGTGAGGTCAAGAAATTCTAAGCTCAGCTCGATTCGAGAAAAGTACTGAAATCAACTGTAACTCATGTCACAAGGTCATAAATTTGAGTTGTAAATCGATCTTTAAATAAAAGCTCTTAACTTAATCTAGCCGCTCAAAAGGCTCACGAGCGTAGTCGAATTCAAGTATTTCAGGCGTTTACCTTTGGCCATGTTTGGTACCGGAGAAAAGCCCCCCAAATAATATATTTATACTATTTTCTATCATTTGGCAAGTCGTAAAAGAAGTACCTTCAGTGGTAAATTATCTCATTACATACAGAATAAATTTTTGTACAAATTAGGGAGTATTTTGAAACACTTAAAACAGCTTTCAGAAGCATTTATTTTCAAAAGCTATGAGAGAGAGCTTTGAAAATAAGTGCTTCTGAAAACTGTTTTAAGTGTTTCAAAACACACCCTTAGTATAGTGCAAATCAATTTAAAATATAGCGGGACAAATTATTTTCTAATTGAATATATTGAGGGCATGTTTTCAAACAAGATTGCAACAGTGAAAAACACTTCTACTTTAAGTTGGTAAGACCCAACTTATTTAAAAAATAAGTGCTTCTAGGGATTCAATAGAGTTCTAAAACACCACCTGAGTCGAATCAAAAGGACTATTTTGCATTTGCGCGAAAGACCTATCGTGCACTCATAGTACATTTTAAAAATCATGTAACTTATTATACTAAAGATACAATTTATTTACATTGAATCGTGCAATTATTAATATAAAAAAATAATTGTACATTTCAATATAAATAAATTGCATCTTTAAAAATAGCAAGTTATAAATTTCCATGAGTGCACGGTGCACTCCTACACGAGCATGAATATGAGGCCAAAAATGTCGGTGTTACATATCATACAAACTATCTCAAGATAAGGCAGGACAGAAATATATGATATGAAGATGAACAAAGACAACAAATTTACACCCAATCATGTTTATACAAATGAAGAAATGGAATTGGGTAATCAATGGCACAAGGACAGCATATAATAATCCAATTTAATCCAGTCGATTACGGAAAAAAAAAATACCAATCCACAGACAATTCAAGCATGCTCTAATCTCCATTGAGGACAAAAACACTTGGTTTTATGATTCATCAAACATTCAAGCCCAAGGATGAGAGCAGGAAAATAGTATGTTAACATTAGATAAAACTCACCTTTCTCCCTACCGATCAGACTGTAATCACCCTTTGGTTGAATTAGCTCGATCTACAAGCTTCAAATGATCAAATTTCTCAAAATCCAGAAGAATTAGTTGAAGTTCACTTGAAATTCAGTGAACAACCCTAGATCCAAAATCCAATAAAAAAAACCCCAAATCTCATCTAACAACAGAGAGCAATCCGCCTTCCGCCGCCTCACTCTCATCCAAGAACAAATCCTCCGTATCTCTAAACGCGGCGTGAACGCCCATCACAACCACCGAAACAATCAACGCCACCAGAACATTCACCCCCGCGCGCGTGAGCACCAACGCCACCACCGTAACCAAGCTCAGCGCCACCAGAACGACTCGGTCATCGACGAATTTCCCGAACTCGACAATCGGATCGTCGCGGCAGAAGTAGAGGTACAGCCAAGCCACGAACACGATGAGAAAAGCAATCATGGAGATCGAGTGATACACGAGGCCGCAGAGGAGGATTGTTACGGCAATTAGGGCGTAATTGACGCGGAAATAGTTGAAATTGTGGCGGATTCGCGACATGGATTCGGCGTAGCTGAAGGGGTGCGAGAAAGAGGGGATATCTAAGAACATCCGCCATGGACGTCGGGCGGCGTATAGGGATCGAGCGCGGGAGACCAGCTGCGGCGGATTCGCGGCGGGCATTGTGTTGTGTGAAGGAATTGAAGATGAGTGGGGGTGATTTTTTTTTATTGGAGGAAAAGGTTTAAGCCCTGGAATGGCGGTCGGAGGTCATCATCGCCTCCCATGTGAGCAGGGGCGGATCCAGAGTTCAATAGTGGGGTGAGCTAAAAAGTAACATCTCGACAAGTTAAAATTCATATATAACAAAAAACTTTAATATTCACTTAAGTTTTAGACTCACGGCATTTTCAAAAGATAAAATTCATCAATAACTCGAGTCTATATCTATATCTTTAACAAAAATCTCTCAATAAAAAGCATCAAACAATCTCCAAGCAAATCATCCCCATCTTGTTACGGCGTCAAGTTCACACGCTTTCATTCTTTGAAAATGCTCGCTCGTTGTTAGCAGAGAAAACGGGCAACGTCAAAATTAGATGAATCAATCTAATTAGCATAACGTAGGGCTTCGACCTTCCACTTATAGCAATTAATTGACTCAATTCAACAAGTGTAAAAACTTAAAACTCTTGTCTCTCTATCAAATCACACTTATAATGATCCAGCTCATTCTCTAATGTAATAATATTTTGACCTGTGAAATCTTCAGGATATAATTTTCTTGCAAGCTTGCAAATAGCACCACTGTTGAATGATTCAAAAGAATTTTTAGGATCTAAGGCCACACTGAGAGAAAGCAACTCAACAGATACATCATTAAATCTTGTATTCAACTCCATCAAGATGTAATCTATTGCTTCATTGAAAACATCAAAATGATAATGATGCTCAATTGTAGTTTTCCCATGAGAACGTCCAACCTTATACGGAGAATCCAAACTCGGAACATCAATGTCATTCTTCAAGATTTTTTTTTTGACTTCTTCAAGAAATCCTTCCCAACCGCATTCTCTTAATTCTCGAAGAATAGATTTAGTAGTGGAGACAAACGCAATAGCAATCAAAATATCTTGGACCTTTCTTTGAAGAATTTGGCAAATAAAATCAGTGGTTCTCATAATTCTATGCAACAGGTGTAAAGTGAATACAAATTCAAAACTTGCCATATTTTTGTAAACCTCTTGAACTTCAGGTTTAGAACTTCCATTTGGAGAATGCTCAATGAGACATTCAAACACTTTGTAAGTTGAAGCATACATATCCATCAAACTATTCACAGAGTTATAGTGTGAACTCCAACGAGTAGCTCCAACTTGTTGTAAATTATCGATTTGATTCGCACCACGTCCAGAATGAAGACTGTAGCCAATAAATTTTGAATTTCATGTCTTTGGGAAGCTCTGAGGTGAGAGACACGCTTCGATGAAGAAGTTATAATATTAACAACATTATCCAAGTGAGAAATGAATTCCCAAATCAACAACATTGACATCCTTAGCTGCAGATATTAATACCAGTTGTAGACGATACATAAAATGGAAATAATAGGCATATGAACAATCTCTAAGGAATAATGCCTGAAGTCCATTCCAAGAACCACACATATTACTAGCACCATCATACCCCTGAACTCTCAATTTCTTAACCTGAAGATCATGATTAGAAAGAACATTGCATATCTCTTTTTTCAGATTTAATGAAGTGGTATCACTAACACTTTTAATTGCAAAAAAAGTTCAGTCAAAATTCCTTGATCATTCACAAATTTCAAGATAATGGCCATTTGCTCTTGTTTTGAGATATCTTGTGCTTCATCAACAAGAATACAAAAACATTTATCACCAACTTCTTCGCGAATCATCCGCCGCACTCTATTGGCCATAATATTCAAAATCTCTTTTTGAATTTCTGGAGCAATGTATTGGGCATTTTTCGGAGCATTATCAAGAACAACTTCATTAACTTCTGTATTCATATTTGCAAATGCATTCACCAACTCAATAAAATTCCCACGATTTGATGAAGATAAAGACTCATCATGACCTCTAAAAGCACAACCTTGAAGTGCAAGCCATCGGAGGCTCATGATTGAGGTCTTTAAGCGCAAACGATTTTTCCTCTTCTCAATATCTGTCTAAGCATGCATAACGTTGTTTATATGCCCAGATGGTCTCATCAAATCCTCTGCTCGTCTTAAGCACATTGTATGTGGTGATGTAGCCGCAGAACCAACATGAGTAAGAAATGCACATTTATTTCCTTGACTAACTCTTTTCCAATTGCCAAAACCTTCATCGACTAATGCAGAAGAACTAAGCTTATTAACGTCGCTTATGAAAAGAAAACAGTAAAAACAATATGCTTTATCTGTGGAAGGCGAGTACTCCAACCAATGAAACATGTTAAACCAATTTTTCTGAAAACTACGATTTTGATTGCCAACCTTTGTAACGGGATACTTTTCCATCTTCGGTTGATAAGGACCGACATTTAGATACGCCCGCCTTATATCATCTCTTGCATTAACAGAATATTCTGACAATTGCTTCCTTTTTCCCGGATCACGCTCAATGTGTGTATCTAATTGTAAATTTGAAACTGGTGGAGTTTGCACTATAGGCGTTGGAGGAGATCGATTAGTTTGAGTTTGTGTGGCTCTGAATGTAGGCTCCAAGCTACTTTCACTATCTTGACGTTCTCGCTTTTTATAGAAAGATGATATAAGACCTTTTCCTTTCTTTACACATGGTTGGTGCTCCATTTCTGAAATAAAGCAAGACAATAAAATTTTCTTTATTAATAAATAAATAATTTTTTTAAATCAATAAACAAATAATTATTTAGCATAAGTGCACTGTGCCAATTTAACATTGATGCCCAAATGGGGCATTACAACATTAAATAATAAGCTTATTTAACATTAGAATAACATTGATGTTCTAATGCCCAATTATTAATTCATCAAAACAGGGCATCATTCAATTGGATTTGGGGCATTTGATTTATACATTTAAGTGTTTAGCCCATTACACCATGTCACCATCTAATTTTGGGGTTAATTGGCTACCAATTTATACATTAATGATTAAACCAATTACACACCATTTGATTAAGGATTCAGGGCAGACACAAACAGTAATAAATTTAGGATGCTTGATGCTTCATGCTTGCTTAGTTCTCATCTTCTCCCTCAAAATACATATCAATATATCATTAATTTCAAACTTCAGTTCGACAGTTCCATATATTAAATATACAAACAATTTTGAAAACCTAAATAAGCTATAAACAACTAATAAAAAAACATCACTTTCACTTTCATACTTACCAAGAAAAAGGAGAAGATGGGATGAATTATTCCAATAAAAGGGAGAAGAGGAGACCACAGATGCACAGACCAGAATCAGATTATCAAGTTTTTCGCCGATTCTGTGTGAGACTGTAAGTGAAAGATGCAAACTTACAAATTTAATTTTTTACCGTCTTCTCAAGTCATTTTCAGGGTTTTATTTTTTAATTTGGGGGTGTGGGCTAATTATCTAATCGTTTAAGAATATGGACTTATATTTGTTGGGCTTACAATTAAAACAAAGAATCAATATTTGGGCTTGGCAGCCTGGGCTATTACTAATAAAATAAAATTTATAACAAATACATAAAGGAAACTATTGGGCAAGTGGGCTGGGCTGGAGCCCAGGTTGGGCCAGCTGCAGGTCCGCCACTGCATGTGAGCTGAGCTGCGCCAACGAGGGAGGGGGCAGATTTACAGATGAAATAATTGAAATGTGAATGTATGGATTTTTATATATAACGTGAAATACCGCTTTTGCCCCTCGTGCTCCGATCCAATGTTATTGACTCCTCTAGTCATTTGTCTTGGACGCGAGTGCGGGACGATACGAATATAGGGATTGGACGCGACGATACGATACGAATATGATATGAATATAATAATATGTATTTTAAAAAAAAAATTAGGGAGCAATTTGAGCGGGATACGTCTATCTATTTATTTATATTTTATTATTTATCAATTTGTCCAGTGGCTTCCGAATACACAAATTAGAGAATCACACCCTTTTTAGGGACGAGTTTGAATTCGATACTACATTGTGATATTTGAAGAAGAATCCGTGCATCTTACACCTTGGTCTTTTACCTTTTTAAGAATTTCATCGTTATTTTCTTCATAAACGTATCATAATAAATTAAAGACCACGGCTAATAACACACGAGTTTTTGCTTTACACACCCAAAATAATTTTATATTTAAAATGCCCTAATGTAAATAGACTAAGATACCCTTAATATATACTCCCTCCATCCCAAAATGACTTGAACACTAGAAATGACACGCAAACCAAATAAAGTGAGTTTTAGTGGGTTTGAGTGAAATAAAATAAGGGTGTTATAAGTGTATTAATATTGTATTTGTTTTCATTTTGGGAGTGTTTAAATAATGTTGGAACATACAAATAAAACAAGTGTTCAAGTAATATTGAGACGTACAAATAAAACAAGTGTTCAAGTAATATTGGGACGGAGGTAGTATTTATCATATCAAAATTTTATAATATTTTTTTACTCAATACACCCTATACCTAAACCCATGTACTGATCATCTTTTCCAACTCGTTACATCATTCCTGAAATTTGAAGAAAAAGACAAAAACTCTAATCCTCCAACATTCCTACATCTTGAAGATTCATATTAAATTATAGATAGATATAATTTTTGTAAGTTTTGTACACATTTCGTAAGTGTAAATGATAAATATATAGAGTTTTTGCGGGGTTACTGTTAAAAAAAGTGATTGAAAATTGCAATAAGATTGATCGACTAGAGTTGACTTTTTATTTTGTAAATCAATGTGGTCGACATTTTTCAAAATCGACAAGAATGATTGACATTTATAAAAATTAACAAGATTGATCGACCTTCTTAAAATTCGACCAGTATGGTCGATATTTTATAAAAAGAGTAAAATACACCATTCATATATGTGAGTGGAGTAAAATGTAAAATTTAAAATAAATATGTAAAACAAAAACCCGTGCGTTATTAGTCGCGGTCTAATTTAAAACTTATAAATTGTAATATTGGATTACCTAACTCAACCAACTCCAGCCCTCATTTATACAACACTAGTGTAAAATCCGCGTAACACACAAGATTAAAAGAAGTTATATTATTATTTTGAATTAATTTTTTAACTTTTTTATTTAGTTCTGTATATAAAACATAATGACAAGTTTCTATCAATTTTAGTGAGTATGTATTATAGTAATACTCGAAAAGAGTGTTGATGTGTTAATTAGCATAATGTTTTTAAATTAATAGAAGTAAATTCGTGAAAAATCAACTTGATATTGTGTTATATTATATTAATGTATATACTGAATTATAATTTGTGATTTTATTTTTCTGGAACAAAATTTTAATTTGTGATTTAGAATGCAGATTTTTTATATAACCGTTCCAAAAGAAAAACAGGATGTGTGATCCCTCTATCTCAGAAACATGACACAGTAATCAATTATATAACACAATAATCAATTATATAATTGTTCTTAGAAAGAGGCATAATAACCTCAGTCTATACAATTTGTACATTGCTCGCATGATATTTGAGTTCAAGAATTTGAGAAGTCACCATAATATAGATTACTGAGAATACAATTATATATACACACATCAAGTAAATAAATATAAACGCATATCCCACATGATTGTGTTAAAGGCTCAAACAAAAGTAAAAAAATGAAAATAAAACCTTCAAATGTTGGTTGTAAGTTCAATTTCATCAACCATCACAATTCTGCAGTTTCAGCCATATATAAGATGGAAATTTAAAATTAAACCTGCAAATTATATTGTGCATCAAAACCTCTATATTCAGCTATGACCTTAGTAAACCTGAGAATATGAGAAATTTAAACATATTTAAATTCAAGAGACCAATTTGTTTTGAAAGAAAATTTCATAGCCAAATACGTATAAGGTAAATTCTATGAGTCGCGAGTTAATTTAATTATTCTTGTTAGTTGTTTATTCAATATTGTATTTATTCTGAGAATATTTATTGTGTGTTATTATAATTTTTAAAAGATAAGCACATAACAACATTAATAATTATTTCCAACTGATACGACATTGAGTGTACACTACAAAAAAAACGGTGTTTTACGACGGTTTTAGCGACGATTTATACCGTCGCAAATCATGGTTGCGACGGTTTTAGCGATGATTTTTCATCCGTCTGGAAAACGAGGGTCGCTAAGATTCAGCGACAGTTTTCCCTTTCCATCGCTAGGTATGCCGTCACAAAAAATATTGAAGGCTTCATTCCGTTGCAACATAGCGACGGTCTATACTGTCGCTAAACCGTCGATATATTATCGACGGTTATGACATCATAATACCGTCGTTAATAGCGACGCCTTTCCGTCGGTATTCGCGACGGAAATTTCCGTCGACATTTGCGACGGTTATGGTCGTCGGTATTAGAGACGGTTAAAGGCGTCGCTACTTCCATCGCCAGAACCATCTCTAAATCGTGATTTTTTTAAAAAAAATGGCTCACTGTGGTTCGAACCCAGGCCCGGGGGGCGCCGGACGAGCACGAACCACCCAAGCCACGAACCATCTCGAACCCAACCATCAAGTATCTTCTATATAAGCCATCAAGCCACCTAATTAAATGAGGCATATATTCGCTCCCATGGGGACCGAACTCGGGACCTTGGGCGCCCAAGCGGGGATCAATTCCGCTCGGGCACTTGCTCTTTTGCGTTTATTTAATGAATTTAATTCTATATGTCCTAAAATTCATTTTTTTTAATTTTTTTTAAAATTCTTTATTTCAATTATGTTATTTAATAATTCAATTACATTTTAATATAATAATTTATATTTTTTATTTATAAATTATAATTAAATTAAAATATATTAAAATTGTATTTTTTAACTTATTTTTAATAAAATTAATTCTATATGTCCTAAAATTCATTTTTTTTCTATTTTTTTTTAAAATTCTTTATTTCAATTATCTTATTTAAGAATTCAATTACATTTTAATATAATAATTTATATTTTTTATTTATAAATTTTAATTAAATTAAAATATATTAAAATTGTATTTTTAACTTATTTTTAATAAAATTAATTCTATATTAATTTACAATTTATTTTTTTTTCAATTTTTTTTAAATTTTTTTTATTTCAATTATCTTATTTAATTATAGTTTTTATATTGGATAATTAGCAAAAAATAAATTATGTTAAACAATGTCAAATAACTTGTAATATGCAAATACATGAAAATATTACAAATGAAAGACAATATAATTATTATTCGTCATCCTCATCGTTGCCCCCATCTGTATTATCATCATCATCCTCCTCCTCGTCCTCATCCTCGTCGTCTTCCTCCTCCTCCTCCTCCTCCTCCTCCTCCTCCTCTTCCTCACAATCTTCATTCCCATTCACATCCTCATCTTCATCATGATCGTTATCCTCCCCGCCGCTGTCAATCTCTATCAAATCTGGATTTGCAAATTAAGTCTACTTAAAAGATTGAAATCTCCTCAGATACACTTTAGTTTGAGCATCAACTTGTTCTGTTTTGAATGGAGTGTCGCAACCGCAATGAGCTTGAATCCGTTTAGGAACTTGATTAGTGATCTCGCCTTTTACTTTGCAAATGCCCATCCATTCATTATTTGCTCTCGAACCTCGATACGCCAAGCAGAGTATACTTGGGATACCCGAGCAAAGAAACACAAATGGATCATACCCCGATACTTTCATCTTCTATGAACATCGACCGCTTTGTATTCGGATGAATCCTTGTTCCTCGCGATGGATCATACCAATCACACTTGAACAACACAACAATCTTCTCGGGGAACCCCTTATATCCTACTTCAACGACTTCTTGTAGGTGTCCGAAGTAGTCTTGGCTTTCTCCATTGAACATTACACTGTTAATACAAACTCCACCGCTTTGCGAGATCTCCGGTTGAGGCATACTCCACTGTATGGAATTTGTAACCATTTACATAGTATCCTTGGTACGTGTTGACGAGACGTAATGGTCCTCTACTGAGATCCCGCATAAATGGGTTCTCAATGTGTTGATTATAACTCTGTAACGGTTTTAGGTTAAATATATAATTGTAAACATATAATATGAATTCACTAATAAACGGTGGTTAGATAACACTCATATAGTTTTGGAACCACTCTGCAAAACCACGAGTAATTTATCACCTACTTGTGCATCTGAGATGTTTGGATGTATACCGTGTAGCTCTTCATTATAGATCCTTATTGAAAGCAATATGTTATTAATCATATATTATATAATTATAATAAATATGTTATAATTAATTAAAAGTGTAAATGATACGCATATGAAATACTTACTGAATGTACGGTTGGACTTCATCACAATTGAATAACACAAACTTATGTGCAGCTTCAACCTCTTGTCTGTTTAACCAGGGTCGTTCAATACTTTTTCCCAAACATCGACCTGGAAACTTAAACACGGACAAGTTACCCTCAATATCATCAACAACATTGTCTGTGCCTCTGCCGTCATAATTACGAGGCTCGTTTCTCAACCTTGTTCTAACATGATCCTCAAAATAGTAAGAACAAAATGTAGTAACCTCCTCACACAAGTAGGCATTAACAATTGATGCTTCAACTTTTTCCTTTTGTTTAGCATTGAACTTCAAGTTATGGAGGTACCTATAGATATATAATAAAAAAATGGATAAGAGTTAAACATAAATATATATATTTGTATAAATAGATTTTTCAGTGAAGGTTTACCTCTCAAATGGATACATCCACCTGTATTGCACTGGACCAGCAATTTTGGCTTCATACTCTAAGTGCACCGGTAAGTGCTCCATCGAATCAAAGAAGCTGGGAAGGAAAATGTGCTCCAATTTGCATAAAATAACTGGAATGTCTTTATCCAAACGGATCATGTCGTCTCACTAATCATTATAGACGTTAAATCTTTGAAGAATAGACTCAATTCAGTTACAACCCTCCAGATACTGTTTGGTAGGAATTCTCGGAATGCGAGGGGCAACAATCGTTGCATAACACGTGACAATCGTGGCTTTTCATCCCAGACACCTTCCCATTTGATGTGTTTACACAACGACTCAAATTGGAAACATAGTCATCTGGAAATCTCAGTTATTCAATCCAATTACACAAACCCACTTTTTGTTTCTTATCAAGTGCGTAATTGGCTTGTGGATATCTTCCTGTACCCTCATCCCTCTTCAAGTGATCACGTTTGCATATGTCGTTCAACTCATCACGCGACTTTGCAGTGTCTTATATCTTGCCCTCTGTATTCATGATTGTGTGGAACAAGTTATCGAACACATTCTTTTCGATGTGCATCACATCTAAGTTGTGCCGAATCAAAAGTGAGCTCCAGTAGGGCAAATCCCAGAAAATGCTCTTCTTCTTCTTCCAACCACCCGGTACCATTTTATTATGCTCCTCAGCATGCTCTTCTGTTACTTTCCTCAATCCCTTCTGATTAATTTGATTTAACAACCTTTTACCTACATGAATGCAAAGAGTTACAAGTTAATTAATTTATCGTATGTAGAAAGAAATATATTAATTCATTTAAAACAACTAATATAAAAATATCTGATCTCTTTTTCAAGCAGTTTTTTGTAACGACTTTGTTCTTGATAAAGTCCTTTTTATTCTTTCGAAAAGGATGATTATCTGGTAAAAACTTTCGATGGTTATCAAACTATGAAACTTTTCTACTAAGCAGGAGACTAAAAGCGTCAGAATCCTCCATGCAGTAAGGACATGCTTGTTTCCCAGCTGTCCTCATCCGGACAACATGGAGTACGCAGGGTAGTCGCTGATCGTCCAGAGCAGGGCAGCCCTCATCGTGAAGTTTTACTTTCTCGATACATCGTATGTCAGCACTCCATTTTCCCACAGATGTTTCAAGTCTCTTATCAGAGGCTGAAGGAAAACATCTAATTTGTCATTTGGATCCTTTGGGCCAGGTACCAATATCGTGAGAAACATAGTTTAGGGCTTCATGCACATCCATAGAGATAGATTATAAGGAATCAATATAACCGGCCATAACGAATACTGCTTACCGTGCCAAATAGACAAAAACCATCAGTGCTGAGACAAAATAGGAAACACCTCATCAAGATGTTTCTAGGCCATTGAGTCAGCAGAGTGTCTCATCTCTAAGGAATCAGGATCAGATGACTCCGTATGATGACATGTCATATCTTTGGCTGTGACACTAGATTGATACAATCTCTAAAGCCGAGGAATGATAGGGAGATAATACATCATTTTATTTGTCACTTTCTTATTCTTATTCTGCTTCCCTCGACCGCCAGTCCAATTCCGAAGTGGTACTTTGTACCGAGAGTGCCCACAAATTCTGCACTTATCAAGATTCACGTCTTCTTCATTACCCCAGAATAACATGCAATTATTGATACAACAATCAATACTCTCTACTGGTAGACCCATACTCTTCAACCAATTCTTGGCTTGATATTCTGTAATAAGCACCTTATTACCGGGAGGACATACCTCATTGATCAACTTACTAATCTGGTTATAGGCTCTGTGAGAAAGTTTGTTCTCAGCCTTGATAGTCATGAGTCGAGAATTGAATGGAGAGTGAGTTTGACATCCATCATACAGATCTTCGTCAGCTGCTTTGAGTATTCTGTAAAAGTTAGATGCTTCCTCATTTGGTTCCTCCTCCATAGCCTCATCTTGAAACCCACCAGCTTCCATGATCATCGTATGATACATATCATCTGCAGGTGTCTCAAACTGTACTCCATGATCATCATTGTATTCGAGAGCATAATAATACTCTTCAAGTGTATTGAAATCAACATTCCATCGATCTTCACCATGACGTGTCCAATTGTAGTAATAAGGTACAAAACCATTCATGATGATATGTGTTTGAACATCGACAATCGCTCCGTATAACTTGTTCTGACACTTTCTTGCATTACACAGACATCTTATACGACCTTTCCTAATTTGTCGCACTCGAATTGCAAAAGTGAATGAAGTTATTAACTTCATTCAAGAACTCCATATTTATACGTCCGTTGATAAGTCGAGGAGTCTAATACATCCACTGATGATTCAGATATTCCATCTGTTTCAAATCATATCAATATGTTAATTCTACAAAAAATTGGACAGAGTTTCGTCAATATATGTAAATATCCAAAAATATTATTCTTATCAAATAACATCAAAGAAATCCACGCAATATATGATCACAACATTCATTTAACATAAACAATCTACACAATATATATCAACATCAAATACAAAACAAACTTATCAATAATATACATTACAATATATATATATATATATATATATATATATATATATTTAAACGGTAGAAATGTAAAAATGTACGGTAAAATTGTTCTCGAGGAGTCGAAATGCTTCCGCTACACAATATGCACTTCAAAAATAATTTTCGGCTCTATCTACTGTTGGGGAATGAGTTGCACAGATCTATTCGGGGTGAATATTTAAATACAAATTTAATTCATTAATTATTACTAGCATGAATTAATCCTATATTAATTCAAATAATAATTGCAACAACATGTCATGCATATAAAAAGCCAAGTAAAACCTACGACGCGAATCTACGGGTTTACGTGAACGCATTCTCTCGGGATGGCAAAGGGCTTTGGTCGACGGACTAACCAAAAGGACTTCCCAAGTATTCCCTTAGCCCTTGCTCGACAATCCGGTGGAAGGATACTCGCGAATAATTAACAAAAGGAAAAAATAAACTTTGTTGCACCACTTATGTGGATTTGCTAATATTTCCAGCACATGGAATTGTACTTGGGAATGAACTAATCATCCCCTATAAATAGGAGGGGAGGGGGACGAAAATTTAGTGATATTTCAATGTGGGAAAAGACTTTTCTTGGTCACCAAGAAATCTTGAATATATCTCCTATATTCTTTTTCCCATAATTAAAATATTCCACAAAAATCCCACCTCCTCTACAATATGGAATTTTCAAAAATATTAGTGCAAGAATCCAAGATTTGGATCTTCTTGAATTTATGAGATATTCTTGTATTTCAAGAAATACATATCTTCCATAAATATCTTTTCAAGAAAATCTTTCTTGCCCTTTATTTTCCAAAAAAATCGAAATTTACCTCATGAATAACCAAGTGGGAGATTTCTTGAATTTAATGAGATAATCTTGTATTCCAAGAATACATATCTTCATTCCATAACAAAATTCAAAGAAAATCTTTCTCCCTCTTTTATTCATAATTTTCGAAAATAGGAGGAAATATTAAGCAACAATATTTATTTTATTTTAATCACCTTTTCAGTTATTGGACTATATGTTGGGCTACTCAGGGGGCCTTTAGGAGAATTAAGATTGGACCTTCTAATGGATCTTGAATATCTAATATTGAGCCACAATATAATTCAAGCCCATAAATATTAATTAATCCCACTACATAATTAATATTGCACTATCCATCTTAACCCATATTACAGTCAATATGACTCCCGGTCATTATTTCCCGTGTTTAAGATTATCTAGCCCATTAATTAATTCAAGCCACTGAAATAGCTTTCCGTTAATTAATATCTTTTGTCCTTGGTCGAGGAACGGTTCAACATTATTATCCATACCGGAAACTAATTCCACTTGCAAGATTTGGTATGATAAAACTTATGAACCTCCCAAGGGGGCAAATCAAGCAAGCGTACTTGCACACGATTCTTCATATTAAATCTTAGCAATCACATGTGACCAATAATATTGCCCAAGATAAAAAGTATTGAATCTCTCTCTGATTCGCTACCCATGATAAGTCAAAGCAATAGTTACCAATCCACGTGATCCTATTTAAGGGACGAAGGTTAAGAAACAACGAACCACTGAGGTCTAATTCTTCCTTGTTCGGGTTACAAGAATTTATCCTCCTCAGGGTCCTATTCAAAGGCATCACATGTACTAGTGTAATCTCTTGGTCAAGACAAACCAATCTGAGCCTTACACCTCAACCTTTCGCGATGGTTGTTCATTTCCATCTAGGTCGTGAATGGCGTACTTATAGTTACAAGGGACTGTTAATTTAATCTTCTGTGATCGGGTATCACTAAATTAACTACAGTGTAACACTTACGAATTATTGAATAGTTATGCAGTAAATATATATATAACATTCAATCATATTTAAAGCATCAGTGATAAACAATTTATTTCAGTAAATAAGTCTGAGAATTCAGTTTCGATTATACAAAGTAAAAGCATACTTTTCAGTATAATCCCAACAATCTCCCACTTATACTCAAAGTCTGCTTTTAAGTATACTACAACACGTCTCGAGTAGTCCGTGACATCTAATGTCACCTACACGAACCTAATAATTTCTCCCACTTATACTCAAAGCAGATTGGCAACGGTCTTGACACCCATTCCACTCACATGTCTCTCGAATGTATTCAGAGGCAGACGCTTTGTGAATGGATCTGCTAGGCTGTCCTCAGACACTATCTTTGTCACATCTATATCTCCTCTCTTAACGATTTCTCGTATAAGATGTCTTTCCTTTAATGTGTTTGTTTGACACGTGGACTCTTGGTTCTCTTGAATTTGCAACTGTCCCTAGCATATATTGCTAGACAAATTCAGAACACCATCCAAGTCCACTAAGAAGATCTAGAGCCCATTCGGTTCTTTCACTGCTTCACAAACAGCTATTTACCCGAGTCCCATGGTTGAGTCAGTGATGCATTTCTGCTTCACACTCGTCCATTGGATGGCTACACTTCCCAAATGGAAACACACTAACTGAGGCAGATAATTTCTGGAATCTAAATTTGATTGGAAATCCGAGTCCGCGTAAAGCCGGATGGGATTGAGTATCGATCGATAAATCAACATTCTATCCCGAGTTCTTTTTTCAGACACTTCGTATGTTTTTAATCGTCGTCCAATGCGCTTTCCTCTGGTTACTTTGATATCTTGCTATCATGCCTACGGCAAAGCAGATATCCGGTCCTCGCATACAAAGATTGCATACATAAGGTTTCCGGTACCAAGCACAAGGAATACCTTTCATGTCATCTATCTCCTTTTCGCCTTAGGAAACATTTTCTTGATAGATGGATTCCAAGTCTAAAAGGTACGAATCCTTTCTTGAATCTTGCACGCTGAATTGTTTCAAAAACCACAATCTATGTATGAAACTTGCGATATAACCCGATCATCCTTTTCTGGCGATCTCGAGTTATCTTGATCCCAAGGATATGTCCGCTTTCCTAAGTCTTTCATATCAAACCGTTTTTGAAACCATGCCCTTACGCCCGATCACACCTTCACATCATTCCCGATGATCACAATGTCATCTACGATAGTACTAAGAATACCAATGCGCCCAAAACACTTTTTATACACACAACTTTCAAACTTGTTTTGATCAAACCCATAAGACTTTATTACATGATCAAAACTTTGGTTCCAAGCTCAGGATGTCTGTTTGAGTCCGTAAATGGACCTTTTGAGCTTACAAACTAGGTGTTCTTGGCCTGTTTCAATGAAACCTTGGTGTTGTTGCACATAGATCTCTTTATCAAGACTTCCGTTAAGGAAAAGCCGCCTTGACATCTATTTGCCGATTTCAAGGTCGGTCTTGCAGAAGAATCGATAAGAGAATACGGATGGACTTAAGCATGGCTACTGGGGCGAAAAAAAGTTCTCATAATCGATCCCTTTTTTTCTCGAGTATAACCTTTCGCCATTAGTCTTGCTTTAAAGGTTTCAACCTTCCAGTCCGGTCCTCTTTTCCTCTTATATACCCACTTGCATCCAATGGGTTTTACCCCATTAAGTGGTTCGACTAGCTCCCACACTCTATTATGAAACATAGAACCCATATCGGCTTTCATTGCTGTTTGCCAAGAATTTGCATCCATATCTTGGAGTGCCTCGTCATATGTCCATGGGTCTGATTCACGAATCAAGTCCGAGGACTCTCCTATTCCCATGAATCTCTCGGTCGTCAAACAACCCTCCCACTATAACGAGGTTCGGTTGTGAAAACGTATCGTTTGGTATATCATCTAAAAGACGATTGGCACTGAGGTTTGCCCTCTAAGCTCATTTAAGGTAATCTCACTTCTGGGTTTTCTTTGGTTCTATAGTTTTCTTCCAAAATCTAAAGTGGGTGCGGATGTCCACCTTTTGATCTTCGGAACTATAGAACATTCACCCTTTTGTTCCCTCAGGGTATCCTACAAAACAACCTTAATTCTGATCGAGGATCCAATTTACCGGTTTCCTTGTCCAACAAGTAGGCAGGACACACCAAAGTTCTCATGTGTCTCATACTAGACTTGCGTCCGGTCCACAATTCTTTGGGGTTACGGGAACCGATTTGGATAACACCAAGTTCGTAATGTAAGTCATTGTTTTCCAAGGCATGACCCCGGAACGACTTCGGGAAGATCCGTGATAACTCATCATTGATCTAACCATTTCCAAAAGAATTTCATTGCTTTCTCTCGCAATCCCCGCTTTTGTTGAGGGGTTCCGGATGCGGTGAGTCGATACAATCCTTCATCGATAAGTAGTTCAAAAACTCATCGCCGAGGTATTCGCCTCCACGATCGATCGTAGAGACTTGATACGTTTTTTTCCACATGATTCTCTCGCTTGAGCCTTTAAATTCTTAAAAATTTCTCAAAGGTCTCGATTCATGCTTTATAAGGAAAATGTACCTTGAGTAATCATCAATAAAATTACTCATAACCTCCTCTTGCTTTGGTTAACATTGAACTACGTACATCTATGTGAACGATCTCTAACACTTCTTTAGCCCCATTCCCCTTGGCTCCATAATGCCATCTTGGTCATATCACCCTCCAAACATGATTCGCAGGTTGGAATTGGTTCAACTTGGAGAAGCCCTAGTGAACCGTCTCTTACCAACCTTTGGATCCTCTTTGGATTTATATGACCCAATTTATAGATGCTAAAGAAGTATCTCGTTCACGCCCCGATGAACGCTTTTTTTTTTTAGGGAAACAATTGATGTGTTATAGGATACATTTCGTGAGTGGTGTGCACAGTTAATTGTATAGAGATCATTCAACAACGTTCCATGACAGATAAATTTATCAAAAATAAAATTGGTAACAACTTTATTAAAAAGTAACCAAAATATCCATCATAAAAGTTTAGAAACTGAAAATGAATTCTTTCTAAAATTCCGGAACGTAAAGAATATCTCAAAAAATTAAAACACTTGCCTTCAAAAAGACAGTGCACTTCTCCCATCGCTTCACCGCCACTCTCAGAAGATCGCCCAAAGTGATGAGGACCTCACTCCCACTAAGTTGCGGGTTCGCTTGAACCCCTCAGAATGTGAAACAAACATGATTAGTGGATCCCGTATCCACCACCCACAAAATGGGAGGCATACGCCGCTAAACAAGTTTCAAAACAACTAGTGCGTGAGTATTACCTTTCTTTCCTTTCCTTTTGGGATCTAACAGTCGACCTAGATTGTCCTACTCTCCCGCTTTCCAAAGTTTTCCTCATACTTGATCCCATGCTTCTATTTGATGTTGAGTCTTCTTGGTTTAACCTTCTTCTCTTTTCATCATCCTTATCACCACTTGATCTAGGATGAAGAGAAGATTTCCGTTTCCCCAAGTTCTTTTCCTCGCGCTCCACTTCCTTTTCAACCAAAGTCAAAGCATTTATAAGATCCTCCACTTTAAAATCTTGATCTTCCATTAGATACTCAAGATAGCGGTGATTATAGCTCTTTGGTAAGGATTGGAGAATGAAATCAACCTTAGTGTTGAAGTCATATTTTTCACCGAGGATCTCAAGTTCCTCAAATAGCACCATAACCCTAAAGACGTGCTGTGCTGCAGTCGTCCCTTTTTCCAATTTTAACTAAGCAATTTCTTGCTTCACACTTTGGACTGCCATATGGGTCTGATGTCCAAACATCGCTTTTAGATTCTTTAAGATGTCTGCGGTGACTCATAATCTTGATGAAGGCGCCTCAACGATCCGACATATGTGCGTAATTGTTTCCTTCATCAAACCGTTTGCCGACTCCCCATTCACCATAAATCATCTCATCCCATATTCCAAAGATCCTTAGTTGGTTTTTCGTGTTTTGGTGAATCAAGTACCCATTCTAAGATGATGCGGTTAGGGCCATTTTTTATTTTGTGTTTCCAACCAAAATAGTTTTCACCAAAAAGTAAAAGATCTTTAGGTATATTCGATAGTGGATTAGAAGGTTGCGACATGATGAACTGAAATAAACAATAATATGCATAAGCACAAATATATCACAAGGTTTGATCACATGCATCATATTAAAATCTCAAAAAAAAAAATATGAACATGCATCGTACCAACATCTCAAAAAAAGTTTAAATAAGCCACGTTGGGTGGGTCATTATTTAAACACATTCAAGCGGAGTTACAAACAAGAACGATTTAAAAACCTTAATATCCAGATTAATAGTTGGCTCCCACTTGACCAATATAAAATTGACAGGGACTTCGGAGAAGTATATGCATATCAATTTTATACCTAAGTAATAACCATGATTAAATACAGGATTACTATTTCGCTTTGATCGAGCCTCGTCCGTTTGGAATTCATTCATGTGAAATCTATCTTTTGACCGTCCCGTTGGGGGAATTTCTCCAAAAGAATTCACAAATAAATAAATCATGGAGGTCAAAATTAATTCAATTTTATTATCCGGAATAAAATTATCAATTAATTATTTAAAACATACTTAGTAATTTTGAAGTTGAGATTTTTCAATTTTGGCAACCCTCATGCAAACACATTTAAACAAATTAAATAAAGCATAAGATAGCACAAATAAATCAAGCATAACAGAAAAATAAACATATTGGGCACAAATTATCCAATTGCCATGGTTTGATTTTTCTTGGCTTGATCTTGAAGAAACACGTCTCGAATTTCTCCCACTCGTTCGTCTCGAAAAAATACTTCGCTCGAACCGCCACGCCTTGCGGCCTAGGATGATGCACGCATCCGGCCGCCGCTCATTGCCTAGATACGACTCGGCACCGCGCCAGCCAGCCTGCCCCGCCATGCCTCGGCAGTATCGGCAAAGTCGGCCGGCAGATCTAAGCGGCGACGCCGTCGTCTTCGCCCGTCTCGCCTCGCCCGCATCCTCGGCGGCCCAGCGTCTCTCCGCGTGCCCACGCGCCATGCCGCCGACATCCGCCCGTCCGGGCTCGGCTTCGAGCGCGCACCGCCCGTCTTGGCGTGGCCTTCATCTCAAGGCTGCTCGCCGCCGGCCTTGCCTCTTGCCCAAAACGTGCCAGCCTCCGCCCTACGCCACCGTTCGGATTTCGTCCTTTAATTCTTTCGCCTCTTCGTTCCGATCCGTTACAATTTATTTACAAAAATAAATAAATCTAGATCTAGACTAGTCTATTACATTGATCAAATCAAACAAATCCTAGTCTACTCGTGAATTTTCTCCACGAGGCAAAAACAAATCCGAATGAATCAATTAAAAACCACGCTTTATATGCATGCAAAATAAAACATTAAAATCCATGACAATTGGATACCAAAGAAAGCGATCTAATGATTCTACTATCCAATTTCAAATTTAATGTCCACTTAATTAAATTACAATTTAAAAAAATTCAGAGTCTTCAAACAAAGGGCTCGATACTAGTTGTTGGGGAAATGAGTTGCACGCATCTATTCGGGGTGAATATTTAAATACAAATTTAATTCATTAATTATTACTAGCATGAATTAATCCTATATTAATTCAAATAATAATTGCAACAACATATCATGCATATAAAAAGCCACGTAAAACCTACGCATGCGAAATCTACGGTTTACGTGAACGTACCTCTAGGGATGGCAATGGCTTTGGTCAGACGGACTAACCAAAAGGACTTCCCAAGTATTCCCTTAGCCCTTGCTCGACAATCCGGTGGAAGGATACTAGCGAACAATTAACAAAAGAAAAAAATAAACTTTGTTGCACCACTTATGTGGATTTGCTAATATTTCCAGCACATGGAATTGTACTTGGGAATGAACTAATCATCCCCTATTTATAGGAGGGAGGGTGGTCGAAATTTTAGTGATTTTTCAATGTGGGAAAAGACTTTTCTTGGTCACCAAGAAATTTTGAATATATCCCTTATATTCTTTTTCCCATAATTAAAATATTCTACAAAAATCCCACCTCCTCAATATATGGATGATTTTCGAAAATTAAGTGTTACAAGAATCCAAGATTTGGATCTTCTTGAATTTATGAGATATTCTTGTATTTCAAGAAATACATATCTTCCATAATATCTTTTCAAGAAAATCAAGAAAATATTTCTTGCCCACTATATTTTCAAAATTTCAAAATTTACTATATAGATAACCAAGTGGGAGATTTCTTTAATTTAATGAGATAATCTTGTATTCCAAGAATACATATCTTCATTCCATAACAAAATTCAAAGAAATCTTTCTCCCTCTTTTATCCACAATTTTCGAAAATTTAGAGGAAATATAAGCAACAATATTTATTTTATTTTAATCACCTTTTCAGTTATTGGACTATATGTTGGGCTACTCAGGGGGCCTTTAGGAGAATTAAGATTGGACCTTCTAATGGATCTTGAATATCTAATATTGAGCCACAATATAATTCAAGCCCATAAATATTAATTAATCCCACTACATAATTAATATTGCACTATCCATCTTAACCCATATTACATTCAATATGGCTCCCGTCATTATTTCCCGTGTTTAAGATTATCTAGCCCATTAATTAATTCAAGCCACTGAAATAACTTTCCGTTAATTAATATCTTTTGTCCTTAGTGAGAGCGGTTCAACATTATTATCCATCTGGAAACTAATTCCCTTTGCAAGATTTGGTATGATAAAACTTATGAACCTCCCAAGGGGCAAATCAAGCAAGCGTACTTGCGCACGATTCTTAAATATTAAATCTTAGCAATCACATGTGACCAATAATATTGCCCAAGATAAAAAGTATTGAATCTCTCTCGATTAAGCTACCCATGATAAGTCAAAGCAATAGTTACCAATCCCGCGTGATCTATTTAAGGGGCGAAGGTTAAATTCTTCCTTGTTCAACGAACTTATTTGGTCTAATTCTTCCTTGTTCTATTAAGAAGAACTTATCCTCAATTTCTTGGACTCCTATTTATTCATTTCATCTAGGTCGGTCATCACTTTTAGTGTAATCTCTTTAATCTCATCTCGCATCACAAATTAACTACAAAGAACACGCCTATATATAACATTCAATCATATTTAAAGCATCATGGTTAAACAATTTATTTCAAGAAATAAGTCTTTTTAATTCACAATTATATAAAGTTAAAAGCATACTTTTCAAGATAATCCCAAATTAATCAGAGACACATATAGTGGAAATACATCAAACAGTTATGGGTATACCAATATAACATTCAGGTTATATTTAAAAGTATAAACTTTTTACTTTGTATAACCAAACCAATTTTCTTATTTATTTATCAAATAAATTATTAATCACTATTGCATTTAAATATGAATGAATGTTATATATATTTATTACAAAACCTGCTCAATAAGTTAGTACGGATACGCTAGAAGTTAATTTGGTGATACCATTCACCAAGATCAAATTAATGAATTTCCTCGTAATTAAGTACAAATTCACAACCTAGATGGAAATGAACAAACCATCATGAAAGGTTGATGTATAAGACTCATATTGGCTTGTCTTGACCAAGAGATTATACTAGTGCATTTGATGCACCGAATAGACCTACATGAGGATAAATTCTTCTGCATCAATATACAAGAATTAGACCTCAAAGGTGTGTTATTCCTTAATCTTCGCCCCTTAAATATGATCGTGAAAATTAATAACTATTGCTTTGACTTATGATAGGAAGAGAGTCAATGTGATTCGATACCTTATATCTTGGGCAATATTATTAATTACATGACGATTCACGACATTTAATATGGAGAATCGTGGTGCAAGTATCGCCTTTTGCTTGATTTGTCCCTCAGGGCATACGTAATCTTTATCATACCAAATGTTGCAAGTGGAAATTTATTTCCTGTATGGATAATAATGTTGAGTCAGTTTTTACTCCAAGGATAAAGATATTAATTAATATAAAGCTTGTTCAAATGCTTAATTAATTAATGGACTAAGATAATCTTAAACGCGAAATAATGACCGGAGCCATATTATAGTAAAAGTCGTAATATGGGTTAAGATGGATAGTTCAATATTAATTTTATAGTGGAGTAAATTAATATTAATGGACTTTTTGAATAATATTTGGCCCAATATTATAAATTTTCATAAATCCATTGGAGGTCCAATCATAATTCTCCTAAAGGCCCCTCAAATAGCCCAAAATAAAGTCCAATTAATGAAAAAGAGAAGAAAATATTCTTGCCTAATATTTCTTGTAATTTTAAAAAATTGTAGGAAAAGGGAGAAGAAAGATTTTCTTGAAAAGATTTTATGGAAAAAGATAAGTATTCTTGGAATATATAATTATCCCATAAATTCAAGAAGTCAAATATTGACTCCTTCTTCTTTGTATTTTTCAAAAATATGGGATGAAAGGGGAATAAGATTTTTATGGAAAAATTTAATTAAGGAGAAAAGAATATAGGAGATATATTCAAGATTTATTGGAGATCAAGAAAAAGATTTTCTTCCTTATTTTTTTTCTTAAAAAAAACAGCCACCCCCTCCCTATATATAGGGGATGAATTTTTCATTCCCAACTGCAATTCCATGTGTTGGAAATATTAGAAATCCACAAAGGTAGTGACAAAATATTTTTGGTTTTCTCTCTTATTAAAATCGTTCGTGAGAATCCTCCCACCGGATTGCGTTCGTGGACTTGGGACATATTTGGGAAGACTCTTTGGGTTGATCCATCGTCTCAACGGTTGTCTCTACAAGAGGTTAGTAATCTCGTAACTCCTAGATTTCGCATGCTTATGATTTACGTGGATTACGTGTACGCATGTTGTTTATTCGCTTATTAATTATTATGTTAAATTGATTTATGATTAATTGATTAATTTAAATATGTATTTAAAATTATCTCGAATAGATCCGGGCACCCCTATTTTTTCAATAATACACTCTAAGGTATTTGTGCATCCATGATGAGATACCTAGTATCTCGTAGTAAGTGAGATCTTACTACACTCTCTAAGAGTATGATGCAGATCGCACACCAATCTCCATTGCATCATCAATATCCCATTCTTGATGATCCTTGATCGGGGCTATTTGAGAATCATGCTTAAGTCATCTGAGTTCTCACTACCTCAACGACAACAATGACTCATGGGAACACTTGTATGAATAAATGCAAACAATCAAACATAATATTCAAACAAGTGTATTGTCATACATTAATATTAAGTGAACTATAATATTAAATCAAACTGAATATCATCGAGTATTATGTCCTTATAATAGATTGTCTATAGGACACTAACACTAACAGTAGTTAGCGACGGTTTAGCGACGGAATTTAAATTTTGGTTAATAATTCCGTCGTCAAAACCGTCGCTAAAAATATAATTTAAAAAAAACAAAAATTAAAATTGTTCGATTATTCATTAAAAAAAACAAATATTAAAATTGTTCAATCAGTCTACAAAATAATAACATAAATTAAATTTGTTCAGTCATATCAAAATTAAACACGAAATTACAAATTGTTCATAACATAATTAAAATAAACATTGACCCTATAAGGGATTTTCTCTCCAAACAGCCGCAATTGACTCACATACTTCGTCCCCAAGTTCTTCACCCCTTCTTCCCTCTGCCGTCTACGCCACCTGTGCACCATGTCATGTCTTTGAGCAACCTTACAAAATGCCTTGTAAACTTCATTGGTCTCGAGATCGGGACTCCAAGTAGCTTGTTTTTATATTTCGAATATAATAAGATAATTAAATTAATTGTAATCAATATATATTGAAATAAAATATTAAGTTAAGTAAATTTTATACCGTAAACTACTCGAAATACAATTGACGCTGGTCAGTTGGCACATATTTCCAACTGTAAGCGTTGGCAACAATTCCCACCCGCATGATGACGTTTTTTGGCTATAGCGGAAGCCTCGTGACTAGGTATAATACTAACACATTAAAAAATAAATACATAATTAATAATTAATATTAAATTAATTAATTATATAATTAAAAAAAAACACTTACACTACATTGATGATATTGATAGGCAAGCGAGGAATAGGCGCTCGGGATGAAGCTTGGATGTTATTACCAGCATCCATCTAAATAAAATATGAAATTTATATATTAATTAATTAATATAAAATACAATTAAATATAAATAAATAAATAAACGAAAAAAGCATTAAAATATTACCATGATATCGAAGAATACAGATGAAATTATCTCGTTTGTGTTGTTTTATGATTTGATTGATGGAAAAAATGGGTAGGCAGCGACAATATTTATAGAATTGACTAAATTAATGACATCGGCTCCCAACGGGCGTATCTCTTCGTTTTCTGCACTATTTAGCGACGAATATTAAATATACATCGTTAATAACGTCGCTTGAAGTGGCGGTTCGAATTAACCGTCGATGAACCATCGCTAAACCGTCGTAGTTTGCGACGGTTTTGGTGTCCGTCGCTAAAATTGGTGGATTTGACCGTTTGACTAATTCTATCGCTACATCCGTCGCAGTTAGCGACAACTATTGTATCCGTTGCTAATTTTCGTCGTTAAAACCCACCTTTTTTGTAGTGATAGTTGAGAAATTTGTGGAATTAGGAATTATCATGTGGCGTGGGTTTCTTATAGTCAAAGGCATGAAACATTAGTCAATAACTAACTTGAGATAATTAAGGGATAAAGGAATTTATAAACTAAATATTTTATATATTTTTATATCATAAAAATAAATCCAATTTTTTTAGAATGATTTGACACTATTTAAAATATACAAAAGTAATTACTATGTATCAGTACAAATTTGTTAAACATATTAAAAATATGAATTAGTAATAAAAATAATGAGCAATCATCAAAATAATCATCAACAATTAAGGTTCATCACACGTAAAAAAAAAAAAAAAAAAGCAGAACAATCACGTAAGGAATATATTAAAATGAACAAATTTGCCCAGATCCAACGATTCACATATTAAAATGAAACGTTCGTCATTTATTTTGTTCGGTCAAAGATAAATAACTAAAAAAAAATTGTGAAGTAACATTGGGTTGCAAATTGCAAAACGTTGAGAAAACAAAAACAGTCAATAAGTGTTCTTTACGAAATAAAATAAAATTTATAAAAAAAGAAAATTTTAGAATTATGAGAAAGAGAGTAGTCGTGAATAGTGTATAAATTTAAATTGTGAATCAATGAAAATTGTAGAAATTGTGACTAATGGCAAAAATAAATAAAAGAAAATCAGAGATGTCGTAATTACCCGAATTTTGCCGAAGAAGATAAACCAAAGTAGAGCAAGAAATAAAATATTCTGACACTCAAAAGTTTTGAAAATCCCACATCAATTAATGGAGATTCCAGCATAAAAAAATTGTAAATTAAATGAAAAAAAGGCAAGAGAGTAGAAAGTAGGATTCTGGATAGAAAATTGAAGAAACTGCCCTGAAGATGGGATAGAAGAAATCGGTTGTAACAGTGGCCAGAATCACAATCAGAAATAGGAAGAGAAAAACATATATGAGTGCAACTGATCAAATTTTAAATTTCAAAATGTAATGGGAAGAGGAGATATACCGAATTGAATTGAATTTAATTTAATATTTGTTAAAAATTATAAATTAAGTTTTTCTTTTTAATTCTCCATTTATAAATTCCAAAAAATATTGGATTAGACGAAAAAAAAACTTCACTGTTTTATGATATTTTAGTAACCTAAATCCTTCAAAGCCTACCCAACACTCCTAAATTTGCAGATATTACTTATTACGATCATGCCCGTTCGAATCCACAAAAGGGGAGTGACCAAGAGATAAAAAATCCATCAGGAGAGGGGTAGGACTGTGAACCATTACGTCAACAGTAATGAGATTGAAAACACCAAAATGATGAAGGAATAAGCCGTCAAAAATTAATTTAAAAAATAAATTTGATATCATAAGAAAGAAAGATTAATCGAAAATAATTTATCATAAAAATAAATAACACGATTAACAGAGAAACTAAGTGTTATTACTATTTATAAAGAAATATAGATGATCTAAATAACACTTCAAAAAAAAAAAACAAAAGGTCTGAATAAAATTTACTTGAAAATAGGTGAAGAAGAAAATCACATATAAACAATAAACAATATATGAGGATTCTGTTTATAATACACAGAGAAATCTCTATCAGAACAAATTGAAGAGATTGCATTAAAATAATTTGAAGAGATTGCATTAAAATAATTTAAACGGCGACAGATGGGCGTCCGTGACAGAGAAGACGGCGACAGACTGAGTCCATGAAGCGGACCTTGAGAAAGCGTGCGGCCATGGGAATGAGTGACGAAAAAAAATGAAAAGAAAGAAATAGTTATTTAGAAGTTTCAATATAAGAAGTTTTCAATGTTAGAAGTTATAACGTTAGAAGTTATGAGAAGTTTTGAATTTTGAAAATTTAAAAATTGAAATTACATTGAAAATTTAAACAAAAAATGTGAGAAACGTAGAAATTGAAAAGTGGGATTGTGGTTGGCCCAGATGGGAGATAAATTAGGGTAGTTAAGATATAATTAATAATTAAAAACTAAAAAATACTGAGAAAATTAAAAATTTGAAAGAAAGAAATTTGATAGTGACATGTAGGATTAAAAAACTCTGAATTAGAAGAAAGAGTGATTTTGCGTCAAAAAAGAAAGTACCCCACCATTTGCAATTCTACTATAATTTACAAAAAATCGTTATTTCAAGATTAAAATATCAAACTTTTGTAAATTACAGTTAAATTAGCAGGATTAAAATGAAAATAGGTGTAAAATATTTTCCACGTCTCATGAGGACTTAAACACTGAAAATCAAATAAAGTGAGTTTTAGTAGATTTGATTGGAATAAAATAAGGGTGTTGTAAGTGTATTAATATTAGAGACACATTTGCATGAGACCGTCTCATGGTGAGACGGGATATGAATTGGGCATTGGCGCTCTAACACTTTGGGAGGGGTGGGTATAATTTGTGCTTTGTTGTACCCCATCTCATGCATGAGACTGTCTCATATGAGTTTTTGTCTTAATATTATGTTTGTTTTCATTTTGGGAATGTTCAATTAATGTTGGGACGTCCAAATAAGACAAGTGCTCAAGTAATGTTGGGACAGAAGAAGTACACGATAAAACAAAAAGATCAAAATTTTCAAGAATATTGGGTGACATTTTTAAAAAGAACAAATAATTAAATCTAGTTTATACTTTCGTTTTTCATCAATTTTAACACATATTTTTTTTTCTCTTTTTAAATTTAATACATACTTTTACTTAATATTTAAAAACATCTCAAGTCACCATTTCCGATAAAGTTCGTCTGATGTGATCACCAGAGTCCATTTGTCTTGTTGACATGAAAATATCAAAATAAAAAATATCACCACCTAAAAATAAAAAATATCACCACCTAAGATTAGAATATGCAGCATATAAAAATATCTCCAATCACTATTTTTTAATTTCTTATGGTGATATTTTTTATTTTTTTATTTTAATATTTACATGTCAGCAAAACAAGTGGATTCCGACAATCACATTGGACGAACTTTGTCAAAAATTCCTTCATAAATTCTCCCTTTACAAATTCTACAATTTTACACAAAAAAAAATTACTTTTAGGTTCACACATACACACAATCCAACATTTTCTTTACTTTATACATAAATGTTTACACAATGAGTAGGTCTAGTGTGTGAAAATTTTCATGTATGAAAAACTATAAAATCGCCCTAAACCATGACCTATTCGGAACCATGAACCACTCGGGCCGAGTGAACCATGAACCACTCGACTTTGTCTTACCTTCACCATATAGTTATATACATAATTTGTTTGTAAATAAAAAAAAATTCATATATGCAAATCTTTATACTAGACTTTGTCTTACAAAATTACACCTCAAAATCCTTCTCATTACTCCATTTTCTTAATTTGTGTACCCTCCTGTATATGAAAGATTTTGTGGGAAGGAGTTGATGTTAACAAATTTTCTTACGATTCACTATTATGAATTTTTTAGGTTCCTTCTAAATGCTCTCGCAATCAGCAGAAGTTTGAGCCCCCTGATGCTGATGATCATACATGAAGAATAACTGTAACAAATTTCTAGAAAAATCGTAATTTTATTTCATCAATACATATTACGTGCATTTGCAACTACTAAAAAAAGATTTAATATTAATATTATCATTCCTGTCAAAAAAATATTAATATTATCATCGAGTAAAATAAATATGACATGAACAACCTTCCCATAGTGTATACGATCCTTTCACATTACAAGCTGTAAATATGTCAACACAAAATCAAGTCCAAGACAATGATGTTGACGCAAAAGATACGAGGCTATCTCGATTCAGTGTAAGATAACATACATCTTCTTAGAATATTCTGTAATCGAGATAGCCTCGTATCTGAACAGCTTGTGAAAGTGATGCACCATAAATAGTGATTAAAGATAAAAAAAATATTAACTTAGACAAATATTTCGCCCTGAAATAGCTGCATATTGTTTATGAAATGTCTACGATAAAGTTAGTATTGTCGTCTTTGATGCAGTTCAAGTTATGGACTACCTGCATAGATGAAATGGAAGTACGGTTACAATCACGTTAGAATGTCCAAAGTCGCAGAGTTTCGTATTTCTATTCCAAAAAGAGCCATAACATGCGGCATGCAGACAAGTCATGTAATATACTGGTGAATGGTGATGCTATACTTCAATCTTTTTGGATCAAATTATCCTAAAGATTTCAGGACTTAAACTCTGAGAAAATTGTGTATATTGAAGAACTTCAATGCAAAATATAACCATTCTTCTAACATATGAACAATTTTTGCTTACATATTCCAAAATGTTTTGACTAATGACTGCAGCACCAAGGGTTTACTGTCATATAAGCTTGTGAAAACTACATTTAGCACATAAGTTCTTCAAGAAATACCTAAATAAATGTGCCAACCTTGAACTTTTATAAATTTGAGGCACCAAAACTTCCGTATAAGTGCTCATAAGTAAGAGCAGCAACAAACTGTGGAGTACCTTATCTGAATAATGGCATGTGGCACAAAAGCTCATCTGATGCTTTAAACGAGTTTTTTCAACAATTATATATGTTTAGGCACACGGGCTCTTCAAGATCTTATACCAACAATTGTGCCAGTATAAGCACAATAAACATGATGAATGAGGCAGCTAATCTCAAATGCAATTATGTTTCAAATATAGTACTATTATTGACAGGTCGTCACAGATGTACTCCACACTTTTAAACTCTATGCATTATCATCAGTTAAGAAAAAGAAGCCTAGATGCTACATCACATTGTGTCAATCATGAAACACTACAGATTCTTGAAGATCAATGAAACATTACGAAATTAGTCACATCAAAATGTGATGTATTAAATATCATCAAACCAACTTCCTGAGTTAGTCGACCATCATTGACAGAAAAGAAAGACTGTTTGGTAAAAAAGAAAAAAAAAATCCCTTTGAATTTCCATTCGAATGACGTACCTGTTGCATCATCCACCTATTATCAGGATCTTTTTTAAGACATTTTTCAGCAACTAGCACCATCCAAAATAGTTGGTGAACATCATGGGAGTCTACTATCCTTTTGTCGATAAGGTCTGGGTAGTTCTTTTTTTCCAGCAGTGGCTTTGCCTGTCAAACAAACACTCTATCAAGAAGATGAACATCTACACAGAAAGATTTATATCGTAAATCTTCAGTTTGCAAAACAAAAATATTCATGATGAGCAACTAACCCATCCAACAAGACTTTTCCCACCAGGTATATCATCAGTTGTTCTTAGTCCAGTGATAAGCTGCAATAAAACCACTCCATATGAGTATACATCTGTTTTTGTAGACAAATTCCCACTTTCTGCGTATTCTGGTGCCAAATATCCCATAGTGCCAACCACTCCAAATGAATTAGCCGTATCTTCCTGTTGTGCTTTCGCAAGACCGAAATCCCCAAGCTGAGAAAAAACAAACCAATCATTTGAAAAGAGTTGTATTTACTGTACTTATATTTCAACAGAGGAACTTAAACAAAAAAACAGTGAGGGGAGTTGCATTTGTATGCTATTGAAGCAATTTAATTTAACCATGGATATCATTGTGAATGTTTTTCCATGATATCCCCGGTACTCGTGTGAGTAGTCGATTTGTAACATGTAATATTGAATGAATTTGTGCTGAGAAGGTGAGTTATCTGAATAAGGCAACTTGAAAGCCTGAACATGTCACTAGCTCGAGTAAATTGCAAAACTGGTCCCGTATCTATTGGGTTTTTTGCAATTTTAGTCCATAATAATCAATTTTCTCAAGTCCCATAACTTTTTAAAATGAAGCAATTTAGTCCTATACTGACAAAGTTGCAGGATTTTTGCACGTGCTGAGCTGCTGGAATTCCATTTAGCAACCTGACTAATGACTTGACATTGCTTACGTGGCATAATGAGACCCCAACATATTAATTTCAATTGAAAATTTCACAAACTAATTATCATCCTAACAAAAAATTGTGGATATAGGACTAAAATTGCAGGGTCTTAATTGACAAAATTGATTTGTACGAGACTTAAATTGCTAACACCCAATAGATGTAGGACAAATTTTGTAATTTACGCTCACTAGCTCACATATGGAAACACTGGCTAACCACGAGTTTGGCGCCCAAGATTCTATCATCTTGGATGAAACAACCAGATACTGCATATTGTATTTACCAAATCAACTCCTAGATATCGATCAGCTTTGTAGCAATTTATCGGTTCAAAAGGAAAATAAAGAAACAAACAGTGGACAGAAACTCACCAGTGATTCATAATCATGGGTAATGAGAATATTGGCTGGTCTCATGTCTCTATGAATAATGTTGCGTTCATGCAGATAGGCCAAACCTTTAGCCGCTCCCATTGCTATTTTCATTCTCTGATCCCAGTTCAGAGGCTGTGGGTTATTATCTGCAGTTTTTTTCAAATTGCTTATCTGAATTACATTCCAGTTTTCACTTGAGCAAAAATATAAATCAGATGGGATTCGAACCTGATAAGTGATACTCTAGTGAGTAGTTACACACATATTCATAAACGAGTAATCTGTGGGACCCTTCAGTACAGGATCCCAATAGCATAACAAGATTTTGATGTCTTGCTTGGCTAAGAACATGGACTTCGGATTTGAATTCCTTTTCTCCCTGAAGGCTGGCAGGTTTGTGTTGCTTAACGGCGACTTTTAGCCCATCCTTCAGCTTCCCTTTAAAAACCCACCCAAACCCACCTTCTGATAGGAAATTCTTTTTTGCAAAACCTTTAGTAGCCTCATCAAGTTCTGCATAAGTGAAGTCTCTATGGGAACCAAATTTAGGTCGTCTGTTCTTGCACACGGAACAAATAGGATTTTCAAACTCCTCCATTTGAGTGTTGTATATCCCAACGCTTCCCCCATTTTCGGAAATTTTAAGAATTCTACCGAGAGACTTCCTCTCTCTTATTGGTTGTTTGGTGCTCACGGATCTTTGAATATCTTGAACATGTGAGGGGTGGTGATTTCCCTCCACGAAATAAGAAGATGATCCTATGCTTCTGGAACTATCTGGCACAGGCCCACTTGAACAACTATATGATGCCTGTTCGCCTGAGTTTGCTCTTTGATCCCCTGGAGATTCTGCAGAAATATAGATATCACCAAATGAATTCATGTTTTTCACTACTCACACATGATTTTATTTTGTCCCTTTCTGCTATTAAAAATGGTAAAATGGGAAAAGCAAGCAAGATGTTCTCGTAAATTCAAGTCCATATAAAATATAGTTATGTTACACATCTCCTAAAATGATAGGGAAGCCCCAAACAATTCTTTTCATTATTGCATGCCATATTTCTATTTCAACAAGTGAAAAAAATATTCTGTCGCTATATGGCAGTATCCATACTGCGTAAAAAGATAGAAGACAAAATTTTATCTCATTACAAGTGCCACTTTTACCTTTCCTTCAAGAACTTGAGCAACCCTCCATTCTTTGTAATTTATAGAAGGCGGTTAAGGGAATAGCGTCTGCATTTTTTGAAGGTATCAACCTTGGAGCAACAGGAATCAAAGTAATGGTAACTGAATTAATCAATTTTTCCAAATTAATTTACTTTCCTCTATGCCATATTAGATTAGCTATTTCTCATAATGCTACATAGAAGCTCATAATATGTCTAGATACGTTTACACATCCTACACACAATCCACCAAGCCACCTCTGTTCAATCTTAAAAATTGAGGATCTTACTTGATAAAGATAGGTCTTCCCATGAGTATGATGGTATCATCTCATCGTATGATACATGCTCATTGATTGGACCTCTAATAGTTACAATTGTGTTGTTACTTTTCATAGTTGAAATACCACACGCGAGCCTGTCCAAAAAGAATTGTTTGTCCTTCTTCATCTCCCTGTAACAAATGATATATGGAATATCATTCAAAGCTACACCTCAGATGTTACACATAAACCTTCTGCTTCTTACATCAAGACATCAATACGGTATATAAGATATGGAATTCTGTAATGCTCATGTACAAGCACCTTCAACATTGGAGAACTAAATTTAGTAAGTATATGAACCTAGCAGATAGAGCCTCAAAAGTCCCATATGAACTTAGAAAAAACACTTAAAACTTTCTTTTTCTTTTAATGTAAAAAGTTACCCTAAACTTTTTGATCTTAAAGGAATTTGGTGAGCCAGAACAATCCCACAGCAGGATTTGCAGGGGAACCCAGAACGCAAACTGCAAACACTAACGAATTCGAACCCCTTAAGCTCTAGACAATTAAAGGGGACCTTATAAGTCTACCTCACAAAGAAACCCTTGTTGGAGCCTTGATTTGATCAATAGCTCTAAAATACATATGCCCATATGCAGATACTAAATTGAGATTACATACACAACATCAAATTCGTTGAGTCTCAGGTGAAATTGAACCTAACCTAAACCAATTGTTTCCACTAATTATGCATTTTCAGAAATTTAACCCAGAATCGTGATTTTCCAATATAACTAACCTGTCGAGAACAATCCATGTGGCTCCCAACTTTTTGGCGGCTTTTACAGCCGCCACCTTACGAGAGGAACCGGCTGCTACATCCACATTCACCTTTACCTGAAAATTTCACCACATCAATCAATTAATTCATCGCAGATCCGAAACAGATAATGATAAATTGTCATTAGAAACTCAAGTGCGGAACGAAAAGCTACAGAAAAAGGGTCTTCATTTGTGTGAATTGTAATGATGCAAGTTTAGAGGCCATTTCTCATGCTCGAAATCATGCTATGAAATTTAGAGATGTTATTATGCAGTGCAGCGCGAGTTATTTTGGGTGGGGAAGATGGAGATACGCGGGAGTGAGTTCAATTTCTTTCTTGTTCATCTTCAAATTGCACCCAAAATCTTTCTTTAAATTAAGTTTAAGTATATTTCAAAAAAGAAAAAAATAATAAGTTTAAGTAATTTTGGTGGAATTGAACCTATCCCAATTGGGGCGGTAAATGAATCGAGTCGAGTCGAACGTGTAGTTGTTAAAAACTTATTTGAAATGTTAACAAGCTTTTATACCCATATTTGAACTTATTTAATAATTAATTGAGTCGAGCTCGAACGAGCTGAACACGAGTCGAGCTTGAGTAATTTGATATTTTTATATTTGTTTTATCTTTTTTTAATTTATCTAGCTCGAGCTAAAACTGAGCATTAAAAATTATACCGAACATAAATTTATATTCAAATTTATTTGACATCTTTACTGAATCGAGCTCGAATGAGCTTTTACCGAACGATCTTAAATCAAGCACCAAATAATTTAATTTGATATTTGGCCCTAATCCCAATAGATGTTTGAACTCCTTCACCCATATTTGAACCCAAATCTATCACTACATTCAAAATTGTTGAAAATAGAATATAAGTTGTAAAGATTTTTCATATTATGTACTCCCTCCGTCCATCAAATTTATTCTCACTTTTTTTTTTGTTTGTCCACCAAATCTATTCTCACACCTTTTATGAAAACACACGTTTTATCTTTATCCTCCAACTACCACTTAGTTATTTCAATTATCATTGTACTTTACTCACAAACAATCACTTTATTTATAAGTGGACCCCACAATACATCATAATATATTTGCTTTATCTATTTTTTTCTTAAATCTTGTGCTAAAAAATGTGGTATTAAAATTCATGGATAGATGGAGCACATCATATGTATTACACCACTATTTTTATTACTTGTAAAATATTAATTTTTATGAGTAATAATAATAGTGGTGTTAATGTATACTGTATAGTGCATAAGATGCACATAATACATTGTCTTTCCTCCAAAAATCTCATGTATATATAATAATAAATATTTAGTTCAAATCTTTTAATTGTACCATTTTGATTTGGTTATATCACAATTTATATTCTTAGGTACTACCATTTTCAATTTAACTATTGGATTTTGGTGTTTCACATACATTATAATAGTTATTTAATAATCATAATTATTTGTACCAAATGATTAATATATATTTATTTTTGGTGTTTCACATAAATTCTTGTACCAAATGATTAATCATGCACGAGACAATCACATAAGTTCTCTCTTCATGCAGAATTAAAGAAAATATAGGAATAAAAAAAGTCTTTAGAAAATAAATATGTTGAAAAAAAAAAAGTTTATGTAGGTATATATTGAACCTTTTTGTCAAGTTGGTACTTATGCTGCAGCTTCATAATCCCAGCGTTTTGCCTGTATTCTTCCCTCTTTTTTCTTAGTTCTTCCTCTCTTGTTCTTTTACCTGTTGCAAATATCCTATTTGCATCCTCTTTGCCCTTCAATCCCCCTGCAGCAATATATATATATACATAAATAAGGCTTATTTTTGTATATATTTAAGTGCACCGTGCATTCATACTACATTTTAGAATCATACAATTTGCTATACTGAAATATGCAATTTGTTTACATTATTTATTTATATTGAACCGTGCAAACAAATTGCGATTAGTTGCACAGTTCAGTGTATAATAAAATGCATCTTTCTGTATAACAAATTGCATGATTTTAAAATACATTATGAGTACACAGTGCACTTGGATGCACACGATACCCGCGTGATCAGTCTCATGCATGTCTACATTAAAATAAGTTGATCATATATATACATATTATTGAGTTTTTATGGAATCAATATGAACACAAAAAACGTACTACGTACTAAGTAGTACTTTGAACCGTCAAAAAATTCCTTGTGAATTAGTCTCATGAAATCCCCTAGAGGTAAGGTAATGTCAAGATTTGTCCTATAATTTAAGTCGTGCTCAATTTTAATTCTGTATATTTTTTCGCTAATTTAATTTTAGTCATTTTATGTCAAATTTGATCTAAAATAAATATATAAAAGATTAAAATTGGACAAAAAAAATCAATTTTGACACCAAAATGATCAAAATTGAGGGGAAAATTATCAAACCAAAATTAAAAAAGAAAACAAAATACATTATTAAAATTGAACATGCCTAAATTATACGACAATTCTTGATATTAATTTAATTCCCATGGTAAGGTTATATAACTGTGTAATTTTTTTTATAAATTTTCAAAAGAAGATAGACACGTAATAAAATAATGAGTAAAATATAAACACACTAGTGATCGATTTCAAAAAAATGAATATTTTTTGTTGATCATTTACATTTACATAGATAAATATAAGAACAAAAAGAGAGATAGTAATACTTACGAGTGGAAAGAAAAGTGGGGTTAGAAGGATCAATAAGATGAAGTAAACCAAGAAGAATGACGTCATCTCCTGGATTAAGAGGCAATGCATTCACAACCCATTTCAATTCATTCCAACTTAAATCTATACATGTTTGTGTCACCACCACTTTCTGCTCACCCCCCTTTGGCATTACCTACATAAATTCTTTATTTTTCAATTACCAAAACATATAAAAAAAGAGAAAAAAAGGATAATTTTGTTTTCAAACTTAATTGCTTACCATTCTTGATCTTGTATATATTATGAACACTAAATCGATACTGTTTCTGTGGGAGCGCAATTTCAGCCTTGAGGTGTAGTTATATGCTTTAGAGTAAAAATGAAATTAATATAAAAATGGGGATTAATTGGAGTAAACTAGGTAACTAGTTTGGATGATTACGTGAAATGAAAACATTTTCTTGTTGATACTTGATTAAGACATACTACTTTAAATAATTACTGTCTTTATAATTTTTATTACTCGATTCCACCACCTTCGTTTCCAGCCCCCAGTTTTATGCCATTATTTTGTCTCTAACCAAACCAAAATAGAGATAATTAAGTAAAAAATGTTATATGGAATATATATTACCACTTTAATTCCTAAAATAATAGTTGATTCCCAGTCAAAATTGTGATGATTCAGCTGGCTTTGATGGAATCGAAGCTTTATTTTGTCAGTATCAAGAGTTAAATACCAATATTTTGTTGGTGGGGTAGCATTAGCAAGAGGGTGCCACCAAAAAATAGGGGGATGCGTATGATTTCTTACTTATATATTCATTTTCTTAGTGAGATTTATTCAATATTGGACAAAGTTTCTTACATTTTCCTTTGATTATAACATACTTTGAATCTCAATTTCTCATTCATCCAGACTCAAAATTGGGCAAACAGTATGTTAAGACATATTAAAGCTTTCTTTGAGGAGCATATTATCCAACATATATTATACTACAAGTTATTGTATGTGTAGTGTGTAAAACTAATTTAAATTATGTATATTTCTACTTACCTATTTTTTTACCATGCTGCTATTTCAACTTCACAATAAATGTATCTTAAAAGGATTTACAATAAGATTAAGGAATAAAAAAAAATTATGGTATATGAAAAATTATAAGAAATAATTGAAGAATTAAATGCATTCTAAATTTTAAAAGTACTAAAAAAAATTAGAAGAGGGCAAATTGGAAAAAATGAGGAAAAGAAAAAGTTGAAAGGACAAGTAATTATAAATAAAATTTAAACTCTAAAAAGCAGACGCGGGAATGGATAGAGCTTGGCAGGAGGGTACCTTATATAAATATACAACATTATAGTACACATCAATTTTCGAATTTTTGAGTATTATTTTTTTTTTTACATAAGCAAACTACCACATCTTGCCATCTTAGGAGATTGCAATGACTACATTTTACACGAAAACTGATCAATAAGCACCAATAATGTTACGGATGAACATTTCCCCAGCAAAATTAAGATTACACTAGGTCATTCATGCTGCGCTCAAGCAATTGTCCCACGTACCGTATTTAGAGCTGAAGGTACCACCACCGCTCTGCTGTGCGTACTCGGAAATAACTGCACGAGCACAGTTATCCCACGTTCTAGCTATTTCGCCAAGAGACATGGGCTGTGCGAGAGTTCGGAGAGAGATGCTGAATCTTGATTTGGCCTTTATTGACAGATCTTCAAATTCCTTACTGTAAACGATGAGTATTTCATTATAATTCGTATATAAATAATTTGGACATGAGTTACAAGTGTTTTGATAATAAAAGAAGCATGACAGTAGAATGTATGCGATGTTTTGTAAATCAATACACAGTTGTTCAAACTTGTTTGAAATGTTATCAAGGTTCAAAAACTTATGTTTGTTAAAATTAACACGAGGCAAACTTGTTTTTTACTAATTGATCTAGACTTCAGATTAAGCTATTTGTTTGATATCTATGTCGAACCAAACTCAAATGAGCTTTTATCGAATGTCCTAGTAGATTGACTGAGAGAAGGGGGAAGAATTTCATATTATGACTCAATTTTTAGGGTGAGTGTCAATATAGGTCCCCATTTATTAAATGTCTCAATACAAGACTCAATATTTTGCCTTTTCTTTTTCTTAATAAAGTTTTTTTTTAATCTCAAAATTAAAGGCCCGGCGAAAAATTCAATTTTCAAATTTAAATCACAAGAGATGGTATAAAAAATTAGAGGTGTACCGACACTTTTGATTGCCGTGACGCATGAACTGAAAAAGAAATAACCGATCTTGAATTGAGACAAAAAAACTGAACTATTGCGACTTAACCTACAAATTGGACCCTTATATGGAATTCTTCAGAGAAAGGTTCCAAGTCATAGTACACTCACCTGACTTCAACTGGAAACTTGTCCAAAAGTATCGGAGAGCAATTCGGGTAATTATCTGGAATGAGCAATCTTAAAGGTTGGATTGGAGACTGCATTTCGAAAGGCAATATTAGAAAATATGTATGTAAAATATGAAAGGTTACAAGTATTCTCACCATTTGTGCAGAAGCATATTGTGACTTAAGATTTGGGCTAAGAGCCACAGCCCTGAAAGAGCACTTCACTATAGTTCCTTCTCCGCCTTCAGCAGCAGCAGCAACTGCACTCGGATCAACATCGTCTTCACTGATATACACTTTCGTGTCTATAAGCCTTTGATTTATTTCCCGTAACTCTTCTTCAAGTGCATGGTTAGCCTGCGATAATAATGACAAATCATGTTTAAGTTATCAACAATGGCCATTCTGAATCTAAAGTTTTACCAACATCATTAAACTAGCCATTTATGGAGAATTATCGATAAAATCAACAATTTCGAGTAACATGCTAATAATCTTCAGTTATGATCAATTGAGGCCTCACATGCACAACCAAAAGTTAAGTGGAGAAGTACACTTTTGGGATGAGAAAGGCCCAGGATTTTACTTTGGGAAAGCATCCACATAGCCTATCCCCACATAACTACAAGAAAGACTTTGCTGAACATAGTAGTGGGTATTTCACTTTCCTCAAATAAGAAGTTATACCAAGACCCGCCGACCATATCAAGCATCCAAATTTTCTGAGTTAACTTCTATATTTTTTACTGTTTTCTTGGTTCTCCAAATTTCATCACACCAACCAAGTAGCAAAGGTGTCGTGAATCCATGTTACTGATCACTTGAACATGCAGGTAGTGAGCGACTCAAAATCTAGCCAAGCAAACCAATGCTAGCGTGAATGGAGCTTCTTGCTGAAATAGCTGGAATTTAGAACATACTCACCAAAGTACTCTTTGAATGTTATCTGAGATTATGAAGATCTTTCCCAATCTAGTTTCATTATAGGAGTTTCTCTAGGTTTGTTGGTCAACTTATTACCTTTTTAGTGGCAGTAAATTAGGGGTTAATAACTGTCAATTAGAGACTGTAAATACTACATATAGTGTTATATTGTCCAGCATGCAGAAATATATATTCTTCTTTCAAACTTACAAGTACCATTGAGGTGTCAAGTATCAACTCCTCACATAGAAGTACATGCATGCAAGGATCAAACATGATTTAGTTTCTATGCTCTTTTCCAGATCTACCAAGGCCCCCTAAATCTATGTTTAAAACAAACCAATCAAAGGGTTTGGTTGAGTAGAGGGCAAAAGAGTCTCAGCCACCCCAGAACAACTATACCACTGGTACACCAATCTCCATTATTGGGTTCAGGGCACCATATACTTCCTCTAGTTTGTAAATGGAAAACCAAAAGAATTGAAGTACTTTGGCAGGTCCAGAGATATATGCCTGATGCACCAGGTTCCACCAAAGAGTGCTAAACAAAGAGAAAATAAGATTTGAATCCTTGGTTCAAGAAAAGACACATCTCAGGTGCAAATTTCGATGAGTGGGATAGAAGGTAGCTTATCTGGCAAGATGTGAGAAGATAATAGACTAAAGAGGTTCTCACTCCAGAAACATAAATACTCATGTCATATATTTTTACTTCCAATTACCTAATCTTTACAAACCATAGTAGTAAATACCATACACCAATATTTTTTAGGAACCCAGTACTTGCATGTTACATTATTACTAGATCATCAGGTTGTCGGGCACCACTAAGTTATGTAATTCTGTTGATTCAATGTTTTAATTTATTTTACATGCATTTGTTGCGTGCTCCTGGAGCTCTCAGTAATTACCAGTTAAATGGGTAAATATACTTGAGAAAATTCCCACGTCAATAGCTACCGCCCCATCAGGGGAAAGAAAGTAAATATCCAACATACCTCAATTCTAGGCCTTTTAATGTTCGATGCTCCGGTGGACTCTCCATCAGATTCATCACCGTTTAACATCCTGAGGTTGTCATTCACACTACCAGTAGATGAAACAACGTTAGACGGCATGGCACTAGTATAATGTCTCATTTTCTTCGTACCACTAGGTCCATCTTGAGCGAAGAAGTTTCTAGCCTGCAAACGGCATTTAGTCATGGCAACCAAATCTTCACCTACTGCAGCCCGTGATCCATTTCCTGGAGCAGATCCTGCAATTCTGTCAACCATACTGACAACTGAGCTGATGTCACTGACTGAGGAACTTAGAGCTTTAGGAGACATAGATTTCACCTGTCAAACGAAATTGAAAGATAGAAGTCATGCCAGATGCAATGAGGTTTGAAAATCGTAACATAATCATACATACTAGTTTGATTAATCGTTCAAGTGGCTGTTCCACAGCGTTTGAGTTTCTGGAAACAATGGTTGATGTAACACCATGAGTTCCATCGGGACTGGTGAATTCTGCTAGTAAAGGTGAGGCGGATATCCCAGGAGTTCCAATAGCAAGGGACTGATTTGGTACAGATGCTGCAGTGGTTGGATGATGAACACTATTTCCAGCATTTGTGAGTGACGAGACACCAGAATTGATTTTATCAGAATCGCATGGCATAGGGGACGGAGCAGCCATGGAAGTTGAAGGAGACGGGACGATGAAAGGTGAGTTTGCACTTGCAGATTGCAAAGGAGTTCCAGCTTTAGTCAGAATATTCTGCTGGTCAAATTGCGGAGAAGGATGATGACCAATCTGAGGGGATGCCGCCTGAAGAACCTGCTGTGACGAAATGGAGAACGGTGTTCCGGGCTTCATTTGTTGGTGATGGTATGAAGTTCGTTGGCCAGATGAAGTATGCTGTGGAAGAACTCCTGATTTTACGCCCATCTGGTGCCTCATCTTCACATCATTTGCATCATTCATTTGATTACGCTGCATTATTTGTTGTGCAGATTGCTGCTGACTATTCTGTTGCTGCTGCTGCTGCTGCTGCTGTTGCATTAACTGCTGCCTCTGGATAAACTGTTGCTGCATGTGTTGCTGCTGCCGCTGCTGGTACTGCTGTTTGAGTTGCTGGGTTGCAAACATCTGTTGCTCCTGTTTTATTTGCTGGGGTTGAAGTATATTTGAATTTGATTGCAAGGGATTATTAACATTTGACTGCAGTGCTGTGAGCCCGTTTTGTGACGATATAGAGTTCATATTCATTTGCTGTGTGCCACTCACGGGATTTTGTTGTAGAGAGCTCATAGCTACTTGCTGCATTTGTGTAAGTGCATTGCCCTGACCAGGATCAATATTTGAAAGGGGCTGTAGCGTATCCATCATACCCTGACGAGGATTTGAAACATTGGAATTATGCTGCATACTGGTCAAATTGTTCTGCTGTGTGGTCCCCATAGAACCCTGTGCATTAATCCCTTGCACCTGAGAGTTCATTTGACCGTCACTCGAATGCACTTGAGAAATTTGAGGTTGTTGCTGTTGCGACTGTTGCATAGCATGCATATGAGCCTGGCTGAGCTGTCCTTGCTGCAATGGCTTGCGAGGCCTGTTTGAATTGAGAATGTTTACAATCTGCTTCTCAATTCCAACAACCTTCTCCTTATGGTTGGGCTGAATATCATTCTTGTTTGTTCGCAGAAAAAGTATAAGGCGTTCTAACATAAGCTTGAGAAATCTAAGTTTTTCAAGTTGATCATTCTTAGGCTGTTGAGGAAGAGCATCATGCTGCAAAGCAGTAAGACATTATCAGTAAGTCACAAAATGATTACAAGAAGATATGCAAGACAGTGGAAGAGTGAGGAAACTTCAAAAAGAGGTTTTCTTTTTTTCTTGGAATCCACATATATAGCTATAAAGGCATTGCATTTCAAAGTTAATTGCTTTTTAAGATTCTTGAAGATTTAATTATTAAATTGGAGGGAGATAGAGGATGGAGAACGCTTGCAGCAAAATGAGATAATAATGGGTCATCAGATGAACTAGTAACTTACTTGCTGCAACTTAGCCGCCATTCGCTGGTACATTTCATTCAATTCAGGGAAATACATCTCATTCATGGTTTTGATCTGCAAAGAAATAAAAACATAATTAAAATTGAGGCTACATTTAAAACACACAAAATGAACAAAATTAATGACAGGTGAGGTATAAAGGTTTGAATAAGCTAATCACTAAAAATTTAACTAGCCTGCAATTATAACTACCAAACAAATTCTTTCAGACGGGAAAAGGGAAGATGCATTAATACAATACCTTCTGATAAATCTCCTCTTGCCAGTCACCGCCACTTGCATTCCCTGTCTGTGACGAGGAATCTAAAGATGCTAAAATCATATGTGTTAGCCAGCTAGAGCAATTAATCTAAAATATTACTTTAGAAGCAAAGGGAATAATGATAATTTTTCTCAACCAAAACTAGCTTTGGGTTCAACATCAGAATTATAGCATAGATGAGATGCCCAGCGCAAGTGCTACTTATTATTCTTGATTCATACTTCCTAAATAATTATCCCAGTTTCTATTTAGATATTTCACTAATTGCAGAAACAGCAAAGACTAGTTCAAATGTTTTATATATATTTTAGTCCAAGTTTACATATTGATAAGCATCAATGCTGACTGTTATCAGCTCCTCAAGGAGTGATATTTATCAGAAATTCAGACAGGTTCAGGCAAAATTAAATCACTAGCAAACACAACCATATAAAAAGGTAAATGGCAATTCAAAGATGCAATTGAAAAATAATTAAAATGTATATGTTCTGTTATGAGATTTAGAGCATCTACGATTATATTTTTTTGATGTACTCATTGTACATATATATGTTATGTTTTATATATTATACTTCTACTTGTTAATATTATTTAAAGTTAACATTGAGTGCTAAACGATTATTACTAAGAAAACAGTTGTACTTTTACTTGTATATAATATAAATAATAATAAATTTATATGTGTATATATATGGGGAATCAGGGCGGAGGTGGGGTGACTAGGGATGGTAGCTATGATCTAACAACGCCATCAAAAGTAACTTCAGTCCTAGAAGTTAAACCCTGCCTCAGCGTGTATGATGTCTAGTTGATTCCACCTATTTCAAAAAGCTACTAAGAGATTGGTAATTCATCAATCAAACTATTAAAATGAAAAGAGAAAGCCAAAAATGGTGCATTCCACAAATCATAAATGTACATTAAAATTAAGATGAACAGAACAGCAGTCCAGAATGCAGCTAACGTAATACTGCAAAAGTCTTAAACAGTTAAACCAAGGTATTCCAAAAGCATGTTGCTTTATGTGCTATTATATCAATCAACAGTAATAACCTCATAGCTAATTGGCAAAAGCATATAGTGTATGTCAATCTGAAACAGTTAGGAAGTTAAGAGGACGCAAGGGGGAAAATTAACCCAACACATGTTAAGCACCAAAAATCAGGCAATTGATAGCCTTCAAAATCAAGAACTTACTCATTGGAACCTCCGGGACTCTTTGAGTCTGCATGGGACCGGATGTTGGAATTCTTTGTTGTTGTTGCAAACCCATTTGCTGTTGAAGCTGCCCCGGCTGTGATTGGATCTGCGACATTAATTGCTGCTGCATCGGCTGTGATGACTGAGTTTGGTTTGGCATCATGTTTGTCGTGTTCTGCTGCATTTGCTGTACTGCAACCTTAGATTGCTGCAACATATGGGCTGGTTGCTGAGAATTTTGTAAGCTAGAGTTACCATTTTGAACTCCAACCATTTGCTGCTGCTGGAAACCAGAGAGATTAGTTTGAGAGCCTAATTGCTGTTGGTGCATATTTGAGAGGTTGTTCTGCTGACCAGATGACTGCTGTTGATGCATGTTTGGAAGGTTGTTTTGTTGACCAATTGTCGGTTGCTGTTGCATGTTGTTGATGCTATTCTGCTGACTGATTATCCTTTGCTGTTGCTGATGCTGTGTATCAAGCATATTACTTTGTTGGCCAATGAGCTGGTTCTGTTGCAGGTTTGAAGTATTTGGCTGCTGCTGCTGCTGCTGCATATGATGCTGAGGCATAGAAGCTTGCTGCTGATGCATGACAGAAGGCTGCTGTGATTGTTGCTGCTGCTGCTGCTGTTGCCTGAGGACTGATTGGGGTTGCTGCTGAAGCATAGATTGAGACGATTGTTGAAGAGAAGTTTGTTGATTCTGAAGAGCAGACGAAGCCGATGATTGCCTCAAAGAAGGCTGCATTACAGCCTGCTGAGAGGACTGCAGCTGATTCTGCTGCAATAGGTTCTGTTGCTGCTGCTGCTGGATCTGCGATTGCATCATGGACTGTGGAACACCTCCCTGCTGGAACTTCTGCTTCATATGGTGTTGCTGTTGCAGCTGCTGCTGATTGTAAAGATATTGCTGTGGATTCTGAGACAACTGCTGTTGATCTTGTTGCACAACCTGTTGCTGCTGCCTACCCTGAATCTGTCTCTGCGAGTTTGCATACATATTAGAAGGCACGCCTTGCCCCATGGAATTCCCCACCGTATTTGCAGTGACGTTAGACATGTTTTGCATGTTAGGATTCTGGACAGGAATATTAGGAAGGGTCCCCTGAGACATGCCACCAACAGTAGGCAGTGCAGATGCCAATCCAGCAGAATTCGGCACACCTGTTGATGGAATATTATTCTGGATATTCTGGGATAAGAGCTGTTGACGCACTTGAGATTGATTAGACACCATTGGAATAGGTAGTTGTTGAACCTGATTTTGCATTTGGGGCTGCATGCTTTGAGAAGCTGCCAAAGATGCACATAAATATATGGAAAGATCTAGTCAGAAAATTGGTATAAAGTGCAAAGTATACAGGCCATGTAGACAATAAAGTAAACCTACAGGAAATAAACTAAACCTAAACAACTCTATTAAGAAGTTTGATCCACAAATTTGTCCCAATCCAGAAAGAACTGCATCATATGTCGTCATACGGCAGAGGTATGATCAAGTGACAGTGTACTGGGAAATAGAATTAAAAAGAAACAATGTAGCAGAATGTGTAGAATCCTCTAGAGCAAGAACAAAGTAGTAAAAATAGCATGTATAGAAATTTGGGAAAATAAAGTATTAAATTGATGACCTCTATGCAATTCAGAAGAACAAACAAATAGACTCCAAGAAGTTTACCCTTGGAAAAGGTAAAGCTCTACTGATATTAGTAAAGAAACGGGTAGACATCAGGATATCTTAATGCATTGCACTGTATTTGGACTAACAATGTAAATCAAGTGGTGTTTGAATTCGTTTAAAGTTAGGAATCTGAGCTAAGTGGAATTATGAATATCACATAAGAATTTATAGACTCGAACAAAAAATGGTAGTACTAAATAGGGAGATGTACAGTGTACCCAATTGACATTATTGATAAAGAGATGTGGTTCAAATCATAGAACTCACAATTGTCAATTACATTAGTCTGCTTTTGTGCTTTTCAGTAACTATTACTCGTGTAAGTTTCGAATTTGTAAGACCTCTACACCCTGCTAAACACATTAGCATTTAGCAGTAAAAAAAATCTTTGTCATATGCTTTTGTCCATTAAGATGTGTAAATGTTTCAGAGGTGTTGAATGGCTATTTATTCAGTATTTCTAACATACAGACCAATGCAGCAGAAATAGAAATGTCTAAGGATTTGAAGACTAAATGTAGTTAACTTGGATCAAGCACAATCCAGAAAGGCTTCGGACTCCAGTGCGAGACAGCGAAAAAGGGTTTAAAATGGCTGGGACGACAACCAAGGAATCTACCTATCAAAGACAATTTGACACAATTATGAACTCTTATATAGTTTTTTTTTAAACGACTTGTTCAACTCCCTGAGGTACTAATATTTGGGACGACTGAAAGAGCGAAGTAATTCAAGGAGTAACAATTAGAGTAAAGGATGTCAAAGGACCAATTGACCAGTTATAATGCAATTGGAGCAATTTAAGGTTTAGCAACTAGAATTCATAAAGAGACAAGTACTCAATCCCTGGAGTTTCTGTAGGACGTTCTTGAGTCTATAATGCTCGATAAGTAGAGCAACACAAAGCACTAACTGATGTAATGTAACCCAATGCTTCAATGATAAGTTAGATTGGGGCAAATAATAACAATTTTAATAATAATAGATTTTTTTTCACAACATAGGTTTCTTTACCTGGATCTTGGGGGTTTTTATTATTACTTGCAGCATTAGACTGAAGAGAATTTGACATAGGATTCTGGGATTTCGTCTCCATAGTCAGCATTTTCAAAGATATCTTTCTTAAGTAGTCTGACTGCAGAACAGAGGAAAAAAGGTCAAAAGTTGAAAATGAACTTCGGTTTCAGGACCAAGTAGTTCAACTTAGGCCTGCATATAGCAAATTCAAAGGAAAATCATGTGATATATACCTGGCTTGTCGCTGCAGTATAAATTTTTTCCTCAAACCTTACAGCTATTTTTTTTAGTTCCTGCAGTCCTTCTTGTCCAGAGAAAGGAAGATGTCTCTTCAATGTCTCCATTCTATTCATCAACATCATATTCTTAGTCCGATATTAACAACATGAATGCAAATGACTTTGGCAACAATGTAATACACCAGAACCATAAATTTTAGCTGTTAGTCACACATGGTGGTGCACATGTTAGTAAGACTGGCCCATTAAATGTTTCTTTGCGCAACCAGATGTTGATGGGCCAGTTTTACTAAACATAGTTGATGCAATCAGATGATTCTTTGCGCAAGACCAGCTCTGGCCCTTAGTCTAGACGAAAGACAAACAGATAAGGACACTTTATGACACCGTGAGACCACAGTATATAAAACTGCATGTGCAATCAACTTTTCCATCATGCTACAATACCTGTGTTACTTTTTCAAACTAGTAATATGTCAAAGACACATGAAATAACTAGACAAAACTGTTTAAAGTTTCTGTAATTCTGAGTGAACCAAACATTACCATTATATATGACTAAGACACTTCAATTCATTAACTTTCTAGCATAAAACCACAAAAATATAGAACCAGTTGCTTAGAATATCACTGGCATGTATAACACAGAAAGCATCTTACACCATAAGTCCATAACCAATAAATGAGTATTCATATAAGGTTATCTTAGGTCAGGCTGAAAAGCAAATAGTAATCAGTTCCCCCAAACTAATACTCTAATTACCAGTTGTTCATCAGCTTTTAGAATCAATTTCGTACTCAACACCCACCCGCATATTTAACCTCGAAGACCCAGGAAAAAAAATAAAAATAGAGAGAGTTGAAGAACCAAGCAAGTAATATAGTAACTAGTATAGTAACTAGGTCAGAAGTAAGAAGAGAAACATATAATCCTACATCTTGTTCACAATCCTCTGTCTAGACTCCGGTTGCAGCTGAGTCCTCCAATCGCCGCCTTCCATACCACCAGCGGCCACCGCATCGCCGCCAATAACCTGGCCCTGAATCGGACCCTGCCCTTGCGCTGCCCGCCAATTGTTGCTATCCATATCCACCTGCCTAAAATGAAGAAGAAATCATAAAAACAAAACCGGAAATTATCAGACTAACACTGGAATCACGCGCCATAACTTCAATTAACAAGTTTTTCCTCGAGTAAAAGCGAAAATAAACACCTGAAAGCAACACAAGACGATTGTAATTGAAACTAGAAATGGAATTGAGTTCAGAACCTGTAGATTTGCAGAGATTTTGACTTCGATTTTGACCTGAGGGGATTGAGGGTGGGGAGATTGACGATGAAATTGGGAGACGTGTTTCTTAAGAGAGAATGATAATAGGGATAATTATTGATTTTTAAATTGGATTTGATGAGAATAATAAATGAAGAGAAATGACAAAAATGATAAATTAATGATGGGGTCGCCGCTATTAATCAGGTTATTAACGGTGACGAAAATTGTGGTAAAGTTGTTGGCTTAAAATGACATTTTATTCCTTTTTTAATTAATATATGTGGAATAATATTTTCATAATTTTTTGTAATATAAAATCACTAAAGTATACAAAAATGTTGCTTGTTTTCAATAGTTATATATCAATACTTATTTTTAATAATACATAAATGATTTAATTTATTAAAAGGACATTAGTAGTGATAACTGAAATGTATGACTTTGCATAAGGGTATTACTCGTGATATTGAAGAGTATGACTTATATCATAATAAAAGTATTAGTATTGATAACTGAAGGTATGTCTTACATTACAAAATAATACTATTAATCATGATAACTGAATGGTCAATCCATAAATATAGAACCAGTTTCACGGTTAATAAGTTTCACACAAGATAAATTCTAAAATAATGGATCTATCATTAGGTTTTGAGTTGGAGTCGGTCGTGTATTTTGTAAAAATTATTAGAGTAACACTCCTATTAATCAGGTCTATACATGAACTATATCACTATGATGTGTAAAAAATATTATTATTATATACATAAATTTTCACTGTTTAAAAATATGAAGAATTTTTAATTAGTATTTATTTTTGTGCATAACAGTTTTTATATATTACATAGATTGTTTTAATACATACCAGTGATACTAAAAAAAGTTGAATTCACGATGAACTCAGGTTCACACAAGTTGAATTGTTTTTATATCTCAATATTTCATTTTTAATAATATAGATTATTTCGAAAAATTAATGGACCTATGTTTTAAATTTTAAGTCGTTCATGTAGCCTATTTTTTCAGAAAACATCTTGAATTGTTACATGGAAAATAAAGCGCAGAAGCTGATGTTAAATTATATAAAAATGTCATCATTATATTTATAATTTGATATTACTAGTCTTATATATTAATATCAATAGCATTTAATATTATAATTTTAATTTATATATGTAATAGTATTAATTAATAAGTGAAATTGTATTAGTTTATAAGATGTGTAATTATATAAATTTCATACTAATAAGTTTCACTGGAGACTTGCTCATATTAAAACATTTTGATTGCATGTTAAATATGAAGTTTAAGATGCATCTGCATCTTTTTAACTTGCTTCTTTATTGAATAATGTGTTATAACTCTAACTTACTATTATGGTTGCTAATTTAGTTTTTTCTATGATTAATAGGTAACTGTTAATTGTTACTGTATTCTTTTCTTGTTTGAGAATCTCCTGCATTTATAATAGCAACGCAATGCATGAATTTATATTAATATCTATTTTACATTCTTATTTTGGACATTCAATATTTAGAATTTTTTTTTTTTTTGACGAGATTTAGAATGTTGATATTATGTCATGATGAAAGAATAGAAACCAGAAGTGGGATTAATTGCCTACAACTTTGGTCGTTGAGGAATTTTACTCTGCTTTTTTATTTCCTAACGATTTAGTGAAAATTTGCATGGACATTGGACAATTACTTTTTGAGGTACACTTGCATAAGACCGTATCACGGTGATACGATGTATAAGTTGGACATTGTCGCTTTACCACTTTGAGAGCGGTGGGTGTGATTTGTGCTAAATTGTACCACGTCTCATATGAGTTTTTGTCTTATATTTTTTTCCAATTTAGAACATCTAAGAAAAGAATGATTTTTTTTTTCCCGGTGTCATAAAATTTGATTACTCAACTTTTTTCATATAGAAAACAAAGATGGAACTTCGGCTTTATGTTCAAGACAAAACTCATACAAGACGATCTCATACATAAATGTGGTACAAATTAACATCTATCATTACTGAAGTGCTAAAGTGACATGCTCAAATTATGTTTCTCTCGTCACACCATCTCACAAGTGTCTGTTGGGTATTCCACAAGATGCGACTTTGTTAGCAGGCTATGTTTTTAATTAATTAGGATGGGCCATTTTTATTACCTAAGGCCTTTAGTTGTTCGGCCCAAGTTCAGGCTTCCGGCCCACTTGTTTAAATAAATCAGAGCATCTCCACCTCTCGTCTTCATGCGATCAAACGGCCACGGGTTAGCAAGTACGGACCTGAAACGGTAACAGTTTCGCGGTGGTGTTGCAGTATATGAGGGAATAATCAGAAGGTGTCGTTGTGTGAGGTAACTTCCTCCAGCTTTCATCTTCATCTTTCTTCCGTAACAATCCTCTGAATCTTCTTATGAATATTGCAGATAACAACAATTTCCCGTATAATGCAACCAACCGTGTGAGAGCTCCATAATTGAGTGTTTTCACGTGAGAGCTCCATAATCTTTTTATGCTCTTTTCACGTGAATTCAACACTTCGGGGATTTAGACTCCATAGTCAGCATTTTTAAAGGTAATGTTCTGAAGTAATCTGACTGCAGAACAGAGGAAAAAGGTCAGAAGTTACAACGAACTTCAATTTCACAACAATACAAGATCAAGTAGTTCAATAATTATAAAAAGTAAAATTTGACCTGCATGCATAAATTCAAGGGAAAATCATGTGATATATACCTGACTTGTTGCTGCAGTATAAACTTTTTCCTCATATCTTACAGCTATTTTATTGAGTTCCTGCAGCCCTTCTTGTCTAGTGAAAGGAAGAAGCCTATTCAAAGTCTCCGTTCTATTCATCAAACATAATAGTCTTAGTCCGATATTAACAGCACGAGCACCAAAACACAAGATCCGTGCAGAAGAAACCTAACTGATCTTTTTTTTTTTTTTTTTGACGGGAAAGTAAAATATATTAAACGATACCGGAAATATCGGTATCCACAATGTTCACAATCGACTCAGGAATAGACACTGAGAAGAAAAAGACATCACAAGAGAAAGCAAATTGAGCAAGACAATGGGCCACAGAATTACCCGATCGCCGCACCTGAAAACACACGAATTAAAAGACATGCAACGCTCAAGCGCATCCGAAATAATACCCCCGAAATAGGACAGATCCAAATGAGGCTGCTGTAGAGCAAAATAGACAATTTGTGAGTCAACTTCCACCACCACATCACTAACTCCTTCCCTTATAGCAAGTTTCACTCCTTCACGCACTGCAAGTGCTTCAGCAAGCTCCACCGAATCAACTGGTTCATGTTGTACAGCAAAACACCATTGGACAACACCAGTGTTGTGACCTAGATTTTACGTCTAGGGCAACTTAATGTTATTAAACGGGATCAATCAAGTAACGAGTAACAAATATGAAATAGACTCAAATTTGGTTACCCAGTTCGTCTTTTGAATAAGACTACGTCTGGGGGCGCCCAAGCCAGGAGTATTTTATTATTCTTTTCTGCCTAGAGTTCTAAGATTTTATGTGTTTACAATGAATGATACAAAAGGTATTTATAGGCAAGAAATTAGGGTGCACTCCTCCGTGGGCTTCCTTCGATGGGCTTGCCAAGCTTCCAGGCGCCAGAGCTAGGGTTTTATCGGTCAATCCTGTGAATTCCGCGTCTGGATACACTTGCCTTGCTTACCCCGCGATATCCGCGCTCTCGGTTACCCATATCTCTGCCAGAAATAGCTGTCTGAGGTCGCTTCCGACTTGTGGTCTTTTACAGAATGCGACCTTCTTGTTCCTTCTAAGTCGCTTCGCGACCTTCTCAGCTTTGAGGAAGTCTCTTTGCGGCTTCCCGATTCCTATCGAAGTCGCTCTACCCGATCGCCTCACCGGGTTGGATTATTCCATGGTACAACAATTGCCCCTCAAGTCGAGGTCGCGTGCCCATACCAGGACCTAGGCTTGATTTGTAACTTGATCGACTTGGGGAAGATCGGCCTCGGGAAACATTCCCGAGACGTCTGGATAGTTGTGGGAAGGTGGACCGTTGCGTCGATTTGTGCGAGATTTGATGGATTTGCCATGATGATGTTGCTGGCGGATGAGGTCATGCGCCGCAAGCCTCTCCAATCGGCTGAACGGTGTAGGTTTCTGTGACTTTGATTGCCGTTTCTTCGAGAGGGGTCCGACTTATGTCTTTATTGCACTTTGACCCCCGTTTCCTTCTATAAAAAGAGCTAGGGCTGCACACCTATTGCCATTTCTTCTTCTTCGCGCAGCTCCAACTTCTCTTCTAACCTAAGCTCCCACCTCTCCGGCGAGACTCCGACGAGACTACGTTCAGGTAATTCCCTTTTTTTCCACACTTTTTCTATGGCTTCTGATCCTTCTACACCTCCGGGCGTCCTCCCCGGCTCTTCATCCTCGAAGAAGACAACGTGGGCAATAGCCGCCCTTGGTAACACCGCGACTCGGATTCGCCGTCAGCGTAGGGTGGATCTCATCCGCCGTGAATCCGGCTACGGGTTCGATCTTTGAGGCATGGATGAGCCGGTTGCAGAGTTGGAGGACATTACCCATCTCCTCCTTTCGACATCGACACATTCCCCTGTCGGCCGTCGAGGCGGAGCAACTGCCGGCACCTCGGCCCGCCCGGGATTATGGGGCCTATGAGGCTTTGATGTCCACTTTATTCGGCCGAGGCCCCATATAAGTCGAAAGAGCCAGCTGCGATATCGGTCGGTTCAACCGGAAACATGTTTCGACCCCCGCCTGGCATTGACGATGTTCGACCGCACGTCGCGCCTCCGCCGGGTTGTATAAAGTGCCCCCGTGCATTTTTTATGGGGCGACCTCGATGAAAGGTTGACGTCGGCCACCTCCAGGAATGATTGCGGTTAACGAACACCCGATGGAGGCGGGGATTCGCTTTCCCCTTCACCCGGCGATCTCCCACTTGCTAGCGGCTTGGAACCAAAGCCTTACCGTTACTCCGAATGCATTTGGAGCTACATACTCTCCGGACGATGATCGGTTCTTGGATTGGTCGGGGCTACCTTTGGATCTTGACCCTGGCGAGGTCGCTTATATGATGTCGCCAATCTTTTAAGCCGGTGGCTATAATGCCGTAAGACTTCGCAAGGGCCGGAGCTCGTGAGTGGGATCCCGAATAAGGTCGCAGATTGACATCGAAAGTGGTGGTTCGTTGGGAGCGCTTGGGAATCAACGGACTCTTCGAGTACACTGCCCATTCGGGTTCCCATGGATTATGTGGTCCGAGTTGAACAAGGTAAACCTTTGTCTATATACTTCCGAGGTCGTACTGATTTAATTCTCCTTTTCTTTTGCAGTGTTCGCGCCCTCGACCGTCGACCTGTTCTGGGACTTTCAAGAGGCGTTCAAGACCGTCTGTGGCACTGCCCTGAGTCTTCGTGACGTCAACGCCCTCAACTCTAAGCTCGATCGGTTAAAGGCTGGGCTTTACACTTATCCCCGCCATCTGAATATCCCTTGTGAATACTCGTTCTTTGCCTTCAATTTTCTCACACTTCTTTTGGTTTTCGTATGACATCTTTGGCGTCTGAGATCCAGACATTCCGTCTCTGCCGCTTGACCCTCATGCGTGATTATAGCCTCGAAGGTGGTCTTTGGGCCAAATGAAACATGTAATGACCCACCGGCGTCCCTCCTCCGAACTCGAACTCCATCCGCCCCTCGGCCGGCCTGAAGCGAGAAGGAAGCGAAGAGCCCACTCACAGAGCCCGCCGGAAGAGGCGAGGATGAGATCCACCAGGAGACCGGGAGGTCGTAGCCCCGTCCATCCTCGCAACCCACCTCCATTCCTCGAGGAGATCGGCTCCCGGAAGACGACTCCTAGTTGGGTTGGGACGCCGACCGTGTCAGCGAGTAAGTTCTCAACTATGAATCTCCCTTTCATTTTATTTTTTATTTTTTTTCGACCTCCGGATCTCTTTTGCAGCCCACAGCTTACTCCGCACAAGTTTGGCCCCGAGGCCTTGAGCTTTCTGAGGTCGGGTCATATTATCCCGGCTAGGGTCCCCGGATTATTGTACCCACCTGGGAGGACTACGTAACTTAGGCCCGGGGCGGATGGAATTGAACAATTGAACCACCTACTGGCAACTCAGACTGACCTTTGCCCATCTTCTACGGCCTCTATCCGAGAAGATCTGCTCACCGGATACCGAGATGATGAGTCAAGAATCGGTGGTCGGTCTTTGGTCGCTCTGGATGCTCAGACGAATTCCAACTCCGACTTGGAGCCGAGGGGCGAGTGGCCGAGGCTGAGGGCGAGCGAGGCCAAGAGGCGCGTGACCCCACAGGGCGAAATGGGTCGAGGCCGAGAGGGTGTCGATCGCTACGAGGGCGACTTCGTGAGGATCGAGGAGCTTAATGCCAACTTCGAGTATGTGATGGCCTATGCCTGGCCATCCTGTCTTTCACAAGGCAACTGCCCTGAACCTCTCTCATTTTGTCGCCAAATTGTTTGATTATGTTATCGATTATCCTCATGCCCCTACCGGCCCCTCCCCGAGATCAAGGACCCGAGGACATGGGGCGCCGACCTTTCCTTCTTCGGGCCAACCCCCTAGCCGGATTGCAGGCGCCTGGGCCCCAACCTAGAGGTCGCCTCACCGAGTCCCGGTGGTCCCCAAGTCCACGTCGTCGAGGTCGCAGAGGGGAATGCGGAGGATGGGTTGATGGTGGTTTGGCAGGCCCGGCGAAGCTTCCTGAGGCCCCCTCCTTTTTTTTTTTTTTTATGCTCGATGTATCTTCGGGCTCGCTTTTGTACGCTACTTCCCCCCTTTTTATCAATATTAATGAAGTTTCCTTCTCTTTTTTACAATGTGTTGACTTGATTTCCTTATGCGACTTGTTATTTATTTGTCCATGTCGTCTTATCGTTAGTGCGACTTTATGTTTGGACTTCATTTTTCTGGTCGTCTTATAAAGTCGGGGGAGGTCGCCCCTCATGGGGTGTCGATCCTTCCCTCGGTATGTCAAAAGTCGTACCTTGGGTGACTTATGTTTTCTTTACATAATCCCTTTGGGTTTTACACATGAATTTTGAGAAGAAGGAAAAAACATTATTATTGATAAATAGCTGATTACAAGAGTGTAGATTTATTGATAATATTTCCTCAAATGTGTTGCATTCCACGGGTATTGAGCCTTGGCGTCATTTGGTTGTTCGAGCTTGTAAGCTCCATTAGATAGGATTTTTGAGATCTTGAATGGGTCCTCCCAGTACGGGCTGAGGGTTCATTTCAATTTGCCGAGCACCTTCTTGAGTACCAAGTCTCCTTCTCTGAAGCGTCGAAGTCAAACTTTGGTGTTATAGTACTTTTCCGACCTTTGTTTGTACCTTGCGTTTCTCATGTTGGCTTCTAGCTGCTTTTCTTCGAGCAGGTCGAGGTTTCTGGTCAGGGCTTCCTCGTTTTGGTTGAAGGCGACTTGGCTTGTGCGGAGGCTGGGGAAGTTGATCTCCGCGGGGACCACCGCCTCGGTCCCGAAGGCTAGTGAGTAGGGGGTTTCTCCGGTTGAGTTTCTGCAGGTCATCCTATAGGCCCACAAAACATCCGAGAGCTTGCTAGCCCATTTCCCCTTGGCTCCCTCGATCTTGGCTTTGAGAGTGTGTTTAATGATCTTGTTCATGGCTTTGACCTGGCCGTTTGACTGCGGGTGGTATGGGGTCGAGAAGAGCTTAGCGATTTTCCATTTCTTGAAGAATGCTTCGACCTTGAGGCCGTCGAATTGTTTACCATTGTCTGATATGATTGCTTGTGGTAAACCGAATCTGCATATGATATTCCGCCATATAAACTTGATGACCTGGTTTTGATCTATGGTTGCCAGTGTCCCAGCTTCGGCCCATTTTGTGAAGTAATCTACCTCTACCAGGGCGTATTTGACCGAACCTGGCGCTGTTGGGAGTGGTCCAATGATGTATATCCCCCACTTTGCAAATGGCCAGGGGCTGAGGATACTTGTGAGCTCTTCCGGTAAGCTCTTGATGAAAGGGGCATAGATTTGGCATTTGTGGAACTTGCGGGCAAAGATGATGTCGTCAGCCCTTAGTTTGGGCCAAAAGTACCCTTGTCTTGTGGTCTTGTGGGCCAGCGATTCTCCCCCGGTGTGGTTTCCGCATACTCCTTCGTGTATTTCTCGTAGGATCACTTGTCCTTGCTCCGGTGTGACACACCGGAGTAGGGGGATGCTGAAACCATGCTTGTACAACTCGTTTCAGATCATTGTGTATCTTGCTGCTCACAATTGTAGCTGCTGAGCTTGGACCCTATCTGTTGGCAGGAGGCCTGTTGTCAAATATTCGATGATGGTTGTCATCCAGTTCGGTGTTGGGGCTTCTAGGTTTGCGACCTTCGCGTGTGCGGTGGAGAGGTGGGTTAATGTCGTGATGGTGACATCTTTCATCTCTGGTGATCCTTCGGAAGTCGCTAGTAGCGCTAATGCATTAGCTCGTGAGTTTTGTTCTCTTGGGATTAGCTTGACATGGATTTGGTCGAACTTCTGACATAATATTTTCACCACCTCTTGGTAAGCTGCCATTCGGTCGTCTCTTGCCTCATATTCTCCTGAGACCTGGTAGGCTATGAGTTGGGAATCTGTGTGAACTTGTAATCTCTTGACACCCATTGCTATTGACATTTCTAGGCCGCTGATGAGCGCTTCATATTCGGCCTCGTTATTCGTTACGGGGAAGTCGAAAGTGATGGCGTTCTGGAACGAGGTTCCTTACGGGCTTGTCAGAACTATGCAGGCCCCCGACTTATGGGAGGTTGCTGATCTATCCACGAATAACTCCCAAGGTGGGCCATTTGAACACCCGGCTTCAGGTGGGAAGGTGAGTTCCACGATGAAATCGGCTAAAGCCTGGGCTTTGATGGCAGGTCGGGGTGCGTAAATTACCCCGTATTGTTCGACCTCAATTGCCCATTTGAGGCATCGTCCTGACATGTCTGGTCGATGTAAGATGTTCCTCAGGGGTGTGGAAGTAAGTACCTCGACTTGATGGTCGAAAAAGTACGGCCTTAGTTTCCTTACGCTCATAACCAACGCATATGCCAGTTTTTCCAGGGCCGGATATCGCTGTTCGGTTTCGTTCAATGTCTGGCTGACGAAGTACATTGGGAATTCGTTCCCGTCCTCTACTCGAATGAGTACCGCACTCAGAGCTGTCTCGGAAGCCGCGAGGTATAGGAAAAGTTTTTCCCCCGGAATTGGTTTTGACAGAATGCTTACATCCGCCAAGTAAGCTTTGATTTTGTCTAAAGCTTCCTGGCTTTCGTGTGTCCATTCGAACTTTGATCTTTTCCGGATGGTGTCGAACAACGGCTTGCATTTGTCCCCCATTCGGGAGATGAAACGGTTCAAGGCGGCTAGGCATCCCGTGAGTTTCTGTACTTCCTTTACGTTTCGAGGCGCTCCCATGTCCAATATGGCTTTGACCTTGGTGGGGTTCGCCTCTATCCCCCGTTTGCTCACCAGGTGTCCCAGGAATTTCCCGAACTCGACCCCGAAATTGCATTTTTGGGGTTCAATCACATGTTGAATTTCCTCAGGATGCCGAAAGTTTGGGCCAAGTGTGTCAGGTGGTCCTCCGACCTCAGACTTTTGATGACTATGTCATCTACGTAGACTTCCACCGACTTCCCAATGAGGTCGGTAAACATGTGGTTGACCAGTCTCTGGTATGTTGCCCCTGCGTTTTTTAAGCCGAAGGGCATCCTCTTCCAGCAATAGATGTTATTTTCTGTCAAGAACGAGGTATGTTGCCGGTCAGGTTCGTACATGGCTATTTAGTGATAGCCTGCAAAGGCGTCCATGAAGGACATTATCTCGTGTCCTGCCGTGTTGTCTATCAGGTGGTCGATGTGGGGCATTGGGAAAAAATCTTTTGGACAAGCGCTGTTGAGATCTGTGAAGTCGATGCACAACCGCCAAGTCCCATTGGATTTTTTCACTAACACGGCGTTAGCCACCCACTGGGGTTGGTCATCTTGTGTGATCAAGTTGTTGTCTAGTAACTTTTTTACCTTATCGGCTAGTGCTGCGTACTTTTCGGGGCCGAACTTTCGCTCTTCTGAGTTATTGGTTTTCGAGCTGGATCTATGAACAGCTTATGGCATGCGACTTCCGGTTTTCGCCCACCATATCCTTGTGCGACCAAGCGAAGACGTCTAAGTTCTTTTTGAGAAAGTTGATGACTTCCCCCTTCAGGTCGTCCGGCATTCTTGAGCCTATGATTACCTCAAGATCTGGTCGGGCTGGGTCTACTTTGACTTTCTCGAGGTCTTCCCCCGGGATGGCCCTTGGGGTATTTTGCCGTGGGTCTTCTATTTCTACTTCTAGCAAAAATTCTTCCGGTTCGGGCCCCATCCTTAGATCGAGGTCGTCGTGATTTCTCTTCCTGCTCGAATTTATATTTAATATTTCACATTGTTCTTCGCTATCTATTACAAGTACTTGTTTGCTAGATATCGGTGCGGAATTTAAATGAGATGAGGAATAAATCAAACAACCCCTTACATCAACTTGGTCACCTTTAACGGTGCCGACCAGCCCACTCTTGGTGGGAAACTTTACACAGAAATAAAAGGTTGAGGAAGCAACCTCAAATTCATGTTCAAATGGCCTCCCGAGGAATCCATTATAGGAGCTCGGGAGGTCGACAACTAAAAAATCTAAAATCCTAATGGCCCTAACTTTTTCATTCAGAGTGGAGACTAATTCTACGGCAAGTCGGATAATTCTTGTCGGCTTCACTATTGCGTCCCCGAAGCCTTTCACGACATGGTCGTATGGAGTGATGTATGCATCGTAATCTCCGAGCTGGTCCAGGGTCTTCTTGAAAAGTATGTTGCAGAAAGCCCCTCCATCCACTAGCAAGCGGCATACGGTGGTGCCCATGATATTGGCTCTGATTACCAGTAGATCGACGTTGGGGTAGACTACCCCGGCCTTGTCCTTCTCGCCGAACTCGATCGTGCTAGTCTCTTCTCCTACTGTGAAGACGGGTAACACCATTTTCCTGGCGTTTTCTATTTCTCTTATATCCGCTTTCATCCGCCTTTTGGATGAGCCGGTTGATGAAAGCCCCCCTACTGTCCCCAGTGGGGACAAGGTATGTATCACGCGACCTCTCGCCCCTTCTGGAATGGGTGGTACTGGCCGTTCCCCCTGGTCGACATCTCCCGGAGCCGGTTTCGCTTGTGGGTTTGCTTGTTGGCGACCTCTCTGAGCTTGATCCTGATTCTTCTGAGGTCGCTTGACAAACTCGTCCAGTAATCCATCCTCGTATAGCCTCCAAAGGTGGGGGAGTAGATCCTTGCACTCGCTGGTATAGTGCCCAGTTTGCTCGTGGAAATGGCAGTATTTATTGGGGTTTGCCTTCCCCTTGTTCTTGATATGCCGAGGTGGGAGAAGCAGTTCCCGATCCCTGATCTGGTTGTATACGTGCCCGGGTGTCATGCCAAGCACTTCCATCAACTTTACCAATATATTTTCTTCAAAGGGTTTGAAGCTGTCAGGTGCCTTGTAATGACTGTCGGTTTTCTTAGAGCTTTTCTTTGGGTCGGCGACCTCTTTGCCATCGGAGAGTCTTGATTCCAGAAGCTCTGAGGCATGGATGAGGTCGCTAGCTCGTCTCTGAAAGTCGTTGTAGCTGATCGGGTATTCAGTGGTCATACGCCACCACAACTTGGTTCCCTTCTTGAGTCCAGAGATGGCCCCGAACACTTTGGCTTCATCCCCGATCGGATCCCCTTCGAGTATGAGCTTATCGATCCTTTCGATGTAGGATCGATCAGACTCATTGTCGGCATGTTGGGTGTTCATAAGTCGCTGTCTAGTCGTAGGTCGTGGCGCCAAGGCCGTGAAATGGGTCAGAAACAACCCGGCGAGCTGTTCGAAAGATTCCACTGAGAAAGGTGGCAGCGAGGTGAACCATTGGTGGGCCTGGTCGCTCAAAGTTAGGGAAAACAAACGGCACTTAGTGGCATCTGTCGTGCCCATGGAGGCCATGTAGGAGTTATACTTGGCCACGTGGACCCTTGGGTCCGTGTTTCCACTGTAGCGATCTAGGGCCGCCGTGTTGATTTTTCGTTGGGTGGGTGCCAAAGTGACTGTGGTCCCGAGGGGGGAGTCCGGGATGATAAGGTTATGGTCTGCCCCCGTCGGGCTGCTTTGGTTCTCGGCTCGCTCTAGAAGTCGCTGGACCGTCCTGGCCAGCGCGTTGATTTTGATGTCGCGATGGTCTTTGGGGGGGTAGGTCGTTCGTGGATTGTCCTGACGAATTGCCGACCCCCTCGGCGGTTCATCATGATGTAAGTTTAGAGCCATGGCCAGATCTCGCTCCATCTGGTCGATGTGGCGGGGCTGAGATTGTGCCTCGTCTTCGATGGCTATTGGGGCCTTCTGGGCATCTTGTCTCCCAAGTCGGTCGAACACGTTGCCTGACCCTGCTAGCCTTTCTAGGAGCCTGCGATTCCAAATAATTGCTTGTTTCATCGGATCATATGCCAGTTGGCCTGTGGAGCGCCCTTTCTCGACAAGGACATTCTTGCCCTTAGAAGTTCCTGGATTGGGTGCTGCTTTCTTAGCCGGCGGCTGTTCGTCCTCGTCATCGAAGGTGAGGCGTTTCTTGTGGAGGATGGCCAACACGGCCTTCGCGTCCTCCGGTGTCTGTACGAGATTCCACCAGTCGGGGGTGGCCTCTGGAATGATGGGGTGAGATCGTTGTGAGCTCCTGGAGGCCTTGACACAGTCGCGGTGGTCTGTCTCGTTTCTGGTAGCGTTACCTTGGTTGATCGCCATTGATAAGGGATGGGTTTTCTGCGGATTTTTTAGCAAATCGACAGAGTGTTTCCCACAGACGGCGCCAATGTTATGACATAGATTTCACGTCTAGGGCAACTTAATGTTATTAAATGGGATCAATCAAGTAACCAGTAACAAATATGAAATAGACTCAAATTTGGTTACCCAGTTCGTCTTTTGAATAAGACTACGTCTGGGGGCGCCCAAGCCAGGAGTATTTTATTATTCTTTTCTGCCTAAAGTACTAAGATTTCGTGTGTTTACAATGAATGATACAAAAGGTATTTATAGGCAAGAAATTAGGGTGCACTCCTCCGTGGGCTTCCTTCGATGGGCTTGCCAAGCTTCCAGGCGCCAGAGCTAGGGTTTTATCGGTCAATCTCGTGAATTCCGCGTCTGGATACACTTGCCTTGCTTACCCCGTTGTTGTGCTCAGATATATAACACGTCAGCATCACCAAATTTATCACACGCCAGCAGGACGAATTATCACACGTCAGCAGGTCCCACCGAGACCACGTGATTTGTCGTGCTTACACATATGTTTTGTCATGCTTTATGCACATGACTTGTCGTTCTTATCGACTTGTCGTGCTTAATGATTTGTCGTGCTTAAAGATTTGTCGTGCTTATGATTTGTCGTGCTGGTCCTCTTTATATAAAGGACCTCATCTTTCATTGTAAAACACACACTGGAATGTTTCCCTCATTCCACTTATATACCTACACCCACATTTCAGGGAAGAACTACGGTTCTTCCCGCAGTGTTCTTGTTCGATTAATCACTTTGTTTGTGAGTTGTTACCAAATTAGCCACATAATACTCTCCACAAAAAACGACTCGCAACAATTGGCGCTAGAAGGAGGGTCAATTGAAAAATTCGTCAAGAACAACGTCGAATTTTCGAATCCCAAAATCCAAAAAATCTCAAGAACACCACCAACAAAAAATTCCTCAATACACAAATCCAAAAAATACGAGATCAGATCTGGATTTAACAGACGAAGAAGAAGGAGGTCCCCCCTGCACGCACGCACCGCCGCCTCACGTAAGCCTCGACTCCTCGGCCCACATCACCAAGACCCCAAATCCAAAATTGAAAACCCCATCTCTAATTCCTCAAAAACCAAAACATACACAAACCCCGTATACAAATACATACAAATACATATAAAAGAGTAGGAAACGAGCTACGGATCTCAAGCCAACCGTCATATCACCTCTCCAATCGCCCACCTCACCTCCTTGTTGCACAGTGTCGCCGTACCGGCACACCACACCGACGACCGCCGCCGCCGTCGCCCGTCGCCCTCGCCTTAGTCTTCGTCCAGCCTCGTAGCGACTCACATCGAAGCCGCCACCGTCGCGCTTCCGGCGCCGGCCTCAGCAGATCGCAATCGTCTACTGCCCCCAAAATAGAAAGCAGCGTCGGCATCACGATGTCACCCATCGCTGCCGGTGCTCGATTCTTGCCGCCTAACCTGCAACACCGCCCCGCATTGATTCACCATCGCCGTCGCGCAAAGCTCATGCCAACCGAGCACCATTGCTTGGCCGACATCGCCGACGCCACCTATCTCCGCCACGTGAGGTCACTTTACTGCCGGTAGTCGTAGGTCAACACGAAATCTAGGTTTTGCGCCACCGGCTGATTTACGGGCCGTGGAAAGGGGGGGAGGTGAGTTACACGTCGCTGGTTTTTTCGAATCGATCCTCAAATTTGGGCGTGATTTTAATTAAGATAAAATTCCAGATTTTAAACTTATGGGCGGATCCTCTTTTGGGCTGTTTTTCATAAGTGTGGGGATGGGCTAATTTCGATTGGGCTTGACCAGTTTAAGTTCTTGATTTTGACTTCTTAAATTAGGCCCAAGTTTAATTAATTATTGGGCTCTAGTTTATTTAATTTTGGGGCCCAAGTAGTTAGGTGATTAATTAAATGGGCCGAGCAATTAACCGATGGATATATGGGCCCGGGTCATTGGGGAACTTTTATTAAATGGGCTGGGTAGGCTGACGATTATTGTATGGACTGGTAGTGGTGACCATTTGGGCCTGGGCTATTGGCATTATTTGTGGGCCCGGTTTTTTCGGCCTAAGTAAAAAAATAAAATAAATAATAATAATAATAATAATAATAATAATAATAATAATGCCCGCCCGTAAGGAGAAAAAGAAAATTAGGCGAGCACCCGTAGTCTCGCGAGCTACTCAAAGAATCTACTGGTAGTCCTTTTACCCACCCCACCGAGTTTATTATGTTTATGTCCTCGTGGCTTTTCATCCATTCATTTATTTTCATTTAATTTGGCCGTTTACCTCTGAAGAGTCGCACCTAAGCCGGACGACCCAAACAAAGACGAACGAGCCCAATTCTATGTTCACCTGACGAACGAGTTCGTACTCTGATTCCCGCAGCAAAAAGTGAGTAATGGGTAATGCTAGATCACAAAAGACGACTTCGTGCTTACGGATACCCGTAGTAAAAAAAAGGTGATGAGTCTGGGTTGCGACTAAATAAGGCGGCCCTAAGATTTAAGTGATCGTGATCTAAATAAGACGATCGCGAACCAAGAAAGGGGGTTCATAAAGTTAACCCATATGGTCGCGCCTAAATAAGACGATCAACCGTTGCAACATCAATAAGACAATCAAAAACCGAAAAAAGCCGGGGAGCGGGCATGTGCAAACACAATGTTCAAATTATCCGAGAAGAAAATGGCACTACCGGTCAAATTATAAAAAAGCCACTTTTGCGATTATGCACTTTACTCGGCGCGAACCTTCCGCTTTTCGGCGACGATTATGCCCGCTACACTCGGCTCGGGTAATATCACCTTTTCTACGATGATTATGCACCTTACTGTTATCTACGAGCTATCCGCCTTCTCGGCGACACGTTATGCCGCCTTACTCGCGCGAAAACTACCGCCTTTTTCGGCGACGATTATGCCCGCTTATTCGGCGTAGGCTATCTGTAACCTAGGCGACGATTATACCCTTTACTCTCGGCGGCTTATCTGCCTTCTCGGCGATGAGATTATTAGCTTTTGGAGAAACGACCAGCCCGCCTCCTCGGCGTCGGCTTTCATATCTCGGCGATGTCGATCCGCCGTTTTTAGCGAAAATATTCTCCACCTTCTGGCGATAGAGATAAATCGGCTTTTATAGCGATGACCAGCCCACCTCCCCGGCGTCGGCTTTCCGTAACTTCGGCGATGTCGATCCGCCGTTTTAGCGAAAATACTCTCCGCCTTCCGATGATGAGATAAATCGAACTTTACGGCGACAACCAGCCCGCCTCCTCCGGCGTCGGCTTTCCGCTAGTCGGCGATGTCGATCCGCCATTTTTAGCGAAAGTATTCTCCACCTTCCGGCGATGAGATCGTCGGCTTTCGCCAGCGGCAACCGGCCGCCCCTCCTCGGTGTCATCTTTCCGCTAACTTCGGCGTTGCCCGATCCGCCGTTTAGCGAAAATATTCTCCGCCTTCTCGGCGATGAGATCGTCAACTTTCAAAGCGATGAACAGCCCGCCTCCTCGGCGTCGGCTTTTCGCTAACTCGGCGATGTCCAGTCCACCGTTTTAGCAAAGTACTCTCCGCCTTCTTGGCGATGAGATAAATCGTCTTTCCGCAGCGGCGACCAGCCCGCCTTCACCGGCATCGGCATTCCTAACTTCGGCAATGTCGATCCGCCATTTTAGCGAAAGTATTCTCCGCGGCTTCCGGCGATGAGATAAATCGGCTTTCCGGCGGCGACCAGCCCGTCTCCTTGGTGTCGAAAACCGCTAACTAAGCGGCGTCGATGCTGCCATTTTAGTGAAGTATTCTTCGCCTTCTCGGCGATGAGATCATCGGCTTTCGCAGCGACGACCAGCCTGCCTCCTCAGTGTCGGCTTTCCACTAACTCGGCGACGTCCAGTCTACCATTTTAGCGAAGTATTCTCCGCCTTCTCGGCGATGAGATCGTCAGCTTTCGCAGCGACGACCAGCCCGCCTCCTTGGCGTCGGCTTTCTGCTAACTTGGCGATGTCCAATCTGCCGTTTAGCAAAGTATTCTCTGCCTTCTCGGCGTTGAGATCGTCGGCTTTCACAGCGACGACCAGCCCGCCTCCTCGGCGTCGGCTTTCCGCTATCTCGGTGATGTCTAGTCCACCATTTTAGTGAAGTATTCTCCGCCTTCTCGACGTTAAGATCATCGGCTTTCACAATGACGACCAGCCCGCCTCCTCGGCGTCGGCTTTCCTCTATCTCGGCGATGTCCAGTCCGCCGTTTTAGCGAAGTATTCTCCGTCTTCTCGGTGATGAGATCGTCAGCTTTCGCAGCGACGACCAGCCCGCCTCCTCGGCGTCGACTTTCCGCTAATTCAGCGATGTCCAGTCCGCCATTTTAGCGAAGTATTCTCCACCTTCTCGGCGATGAGATCGTCGGCTTTCGCAGCGACGACCAGCCTGCCTCCTCGGCATCATCTTTCCGCTAACTCGGCGTTGCCTAGTCCGCCGTTTTAGCGAAGTATTCTCCGCCTTCTCGGCGATGAGATCGTCAGCTTTCACAGCGATGAACAGCCCGTCTCCTCGGCGTCGGCTTTCCGCTAACTCGGCGATGTCTAGTCCACCGTTTTAGCGAAGTACTCTCCGCCTTCTCGGCAATGAGATCATCGGCTTTCACAGCGACGACCAGCCCGCCTTCTCGGCATCGGCATTCCGCTAACTCGGCAATGTCCAGTCCGCCATTTTAGTGAAGTATTCTCCGCCTTCTCGGCGATGAGATCATCGGCTTTCACAGCGACGACCAGCCCGCCTCCTCGGCGTCGGCTTTCCGCTAACTTCGGCGGCGTCGATCTGCCATTTTAGTAAAGTATTCTCCGCGGCTACCGGCGATGAGATCATCGGCTTTTCGCCGGCGGCGACCAGCCTGCCTCCTCGGTGTCGGCTTTCCACTAACTTCGGCGGCGTCGATCCGCCATTTTAGCGAAAGTATTCTCCGCCTTCTCGGCGATGAGATCGTCGAACTTTTCGCGGACGACCAGCCAGCCTCCTCGGCGTCGAAAAGTTTGCTAACTTCGGCGATGTCGATCCGGTTTAGCAAAATATTCTCTGCCTTCTCGGCGTTGAGATCATCGAACTTTCCGGCGGACGACCAGCCCGCCTCGCCGGCGTCCGCTTTCCGCTATCTCGGTGATGTCTAGTCCACCCGTTTTTAGCGAAGTATTCTCCCTTCTTCCGGCGTTAAGATAAATCGACTTTCCGCGGCGACGACTAGCCCTCACCGGCGTCGAACTTTCCGTATCTCGGCGATGTTCGATCGCCATTTAGCGAAGTATTCTCGCTTTCTCGGCGATGAGATGGTCGAACTTTCCGCAGCGACGACCGGCCCAGCCTCCTCGACATCGGCTTTCCGCTATCTCGGCGATGTCTGGTCCCGTCGTTTTTAGCAAAAAAAAGTATTCTCCGGCGCTTAAATCGGCGAGATCGTCGCTTTCACCGGCGACGACCAGCCCTCGCCGGCGTCGGCTTTCCGCTAACTTCGGCGATGTCTGATCCCGTCGTTTTTAAGCGAGTATTCTCCGCCTTCTAGAGTGATAGAGATAAATAAAACTTTCTGGCGGCAACCAGCCCTCTCCTCGGCGTCGGCTTTCCCAACTTCGGCGATGTCGATCCGCCCGTTTTAGCGAAAATATTCTCCGCCTTTGGCGATGAGAATCGTCGGCTTTCCACCAGCGATGACGATCCCGCCTCCCGGCGTCGACTTTCCTGCTAACTTCGGTGATGTCGATCCGCGTTTTTAGCGAAAGTATTTTCTGCCTTCTCGGCGATGAAGATCGTCGGCTTTCCACAGCGATAACCGGCCCATGCTCCTCGGCGTTAGCTTTCCGCTAACTTCGGCGATGTCGATCCGCCGTTTTTAGCGAAAGTATTCTCCGCCTTCCGGCGATGAGATGTTAGCTCCTTGTTTCGGCATGACGGTCATGCTCTGCTCGGCGTTAACACTTTGCCTTCGTCGACTTTGGCTCTCTCGAGACCACCACGGTCGGTCGAGACAATTTACGGGGGTAAAGGTCTGGCCTTTCGCTTTCGGCCGTAAGTGGTCGACGATGGCGCAAAATTTACTTCTAAATCGTCTGAGCGATCTCGGACGGAGGAGAGTCACAAAGCGCTTGGCGTAAAGTGGTGCGACGGCAATATGAAACTCTCTAGCTCCTCAAGTATCTCTCTCTCTCTCTCGAGCCATCTCCGAAGACTGCTCATCTCGGCGGATCCCATTCGACTCTCTCACGAGCCATCTCGGAAAGACCTGCTCATCTGGGTAGGATCCCATCTAGCTCTCTCTCACGAGCCATCTCGGAAGACCTGCTCATCTCGGCGGGATCGGTCAACTCTCTCTCGATGAGCCATCTCACGAAGACACCTTTCGTCTCGGCGAGGATCCCATCTGGCTCTCTCCAACGCCCCCACCCCTAAGACCATTTTCCCGCGGCATAAAAAAGACTTCGCAAACGGGAACCTCCCGTACTGAAAGCCTGGAAAAAAGACTTCGTCTGATGGGGCTCCCGATGTCTGAGCATAGAAAAAAAGACTCGTCTGATGGGTCTCCCCGAAGTATGAGCCCGAGAAAAGACTTCGTCTGATGGGGCCCTCCGATCTGAGCATAGAAAAGACTTCGCACGATGGGGCTCCCCGGCACGAGCATTGCAAAAGACTCTCAGACGACGGGGCTCTCCGGCATGCTATTGTAAATGATTAGACGACGAAGCCTCGGCACGAAAAGGTGGAAGACTGCATCGCATTTCGGCTCCCCAAGTATGAGATATTGGTAAAAGACTCTGTACGACGGGCTCCCCCAAAGTAATGAGCACGTAAAAGATCAGAGGACGAGCTCTCCCCAAGCATGAGCACAAAGACTCTCTCGTACGACGGGCCTCAAGCACGAAAGATAGAGACTCGACGGCTGGGCCTCTGGCACGAAAGGCGGATGTAAAAGACCCACGAGGGCTCCACAAATCTGAAAGCAAAAGATTCACGACGGGCTCTCCCCGGCACGAACATAAAGACTGAGACGACTCCATCCCCCAAGATGAGCCAAGATGAAAGAACTTCATCTGTGACGGGTCCCCAGAAGAAAGGCATAGAAAAAAGACTTCGTCTGATGGGTTTCTCCGGCGCAAAGTACGTAAAAAGACTCGTCTGTGGACGGAGCCCGTCTGAGCACGAAAAAAAACTTCATCTGATACGCTCCCCCAAAGTACGAGCCGCAGAAAAAGATTCATCTAGTAGGGCTCCCCACGAAGTACGAGCCTGAAGAAAAAGACTTCATCTGACAGGGCTCCACGCATTTAGCATGTAAAAGATTCATCTGACGACGGGTTTTCCTCAAATCTGAGCCTGAAAAAAAGACTTCATCTGAATGGGCTTCCCAAAGTATGAAGTACGAAAAGATTGTCGTCGACAAGGCTTACAGCACGAAGCCTGAAGAAAAAAACTTCGTATAGGGCTCCCTCAAAATCTGAGCACAAAAAAAACTTCGTCTGACAGGGCTCTCCCAAGTACAAGCCTGAAAAAAAGACTCATCTGATGGGGCTCCTCCCCGTCTGAGCCTGAAAAAAACTTCGTCTGAGCCAGGCTCCCCCAAAATCTGAGCCTGAAAAAACTCATCTGACAGGCTCCCAAAAGGCGAACCTGAAAAAAGACTTCATCTGTGGGGGCTCTCCCCCCCAATCTGAGCCTGAAAAAGACTTCTGTCAGGGGCTCCCCCGAAATCTGAGCCGCAGAAAAAAGACTCGTCTGTGGAGACTCCCCGATGTCTGAAACCTGAGAAAAAGACTTCATCTGATGGGGCTCCCCCGCAATCTGAGCCTGAAAAAAGGCTTCATCTGTGAGGGCTCCCAATCTGAGCAGAAGAAAAAGACTCATCTGTGGGGCTCTCCCCGGAATCTGAGCCCACCAAAAAAGACTTCGTCTGCGAATGGGCTTCCCGGAAGTATGAGCCTGAAAAAGACTTCGTCTGATGGGCTTCCCCCGGCATCTGAGCACAAAAAAACTTCGTCTGACGAGGGCTCTCCCCAAGTCTGAACACATAAAAGACTTCATCTGACGGGGCTCCCCGGCACGAGCCTGTAAAAGACTTCAGACGATGGGGCTCGCCTCAAAGTACGAGCACAGACTAGATCAACGACGAGAGAAGGTAAAATCCTCTATGCAGGGGCTCATTCTGAACGATCAAGATCTCATACAGCACCCGAGCAAGCTCGAAGGCAAACAATGTGACTGCAGATACAACAAAACATGAAATCTGGTCGAGACATGAAACAAGATCAAGCTCTGAACAACGTCACAGCCCGATCTTGGGGCCTATTGTTGTTCTCAGATATATCACACGTCAGCATCACCAGATTTATCACACGTCAGCAGGACGAATTATCACACTTCAGCAGGTCCCACCGAGACCACGTGATTTGTCATGCTTACGCATATGTTTTGTCATGCTTTATGCACATGACTTGTCGTGCTTATCGACTTGTCGTGCTTAACGATTTGTCGTGCTTAACGATTTGTCGTGCTTATGATTTGTCGTGTTGGTCCTCTTTATATAAAGGACCTCATCTTTCATTGTAAAACACACACACTGGAATGTTTCCCTCATTCCACTTATATACCTACACCCACATTTCAGGGAAGAACTACGGTTCTTCCCGCAGTGTTCTTGTTCGATTAATCACTTTGTTTGTGAGTTGTTACCAAATTAGCCACATAATACTCTCCACAAAAAATGACTCGCAACACCCGCGATATCCGCGCTCTCGGTTACCCATATCTCTGCCAGAAATAGCTGTTTGAGGTCGCTTCCGACTTGTGGTCTTTTCCAAGGTCGAATGTGACCTTCTTGTTCCTTCTAAGTCGCTTCGAGACCTTCTCAGCTTTAAGGAAGTCGCTTTGCGGCTTCCCAATTCCTATCGAAGTCGCTTTACCCGATCGCCTCACCGGGTTGGATTATTCCATGGTACAACAAACAACATCATCACGAAGAGCCCCTCCCAAACCAACTCTCCCATCCAATCGTAGCACATCATCAGAATTCAGTTTAGTAAAGCCTCTATCCGGCGGCTTCCATTTTCCAGATTCCGCCATTCGAAGCCGAGATCCTCTGCACACATTTGCTGCTCTGTAATCATCTAGATATCGCGCTGTAATTTCCAGAATTTTTCCTTGAGGTACCGTCGAATTTTGGAACACGAATTCATTTCGAGAGAACCAAATAGCCCATAGAACCGTCACAAAAAACTCTTGCTTCTCCTTATCCAGCCCCTCCACCACCTCCAGTACTCAGTCCTCCATAGCTCGGTCCGTGTGCAGAGCTCCAATGGAGAAACCAAGCCCATTCCAAACATCCGCCAGCCACCCACACTCCCTCAAGGCATGCTCAGAAGATTCTACGACATCACCACACCTCTTACACTCGGGTTCTACATTAACGAATCTTGTGATCAGATTTAAGGTCACCGGAATGATACCATGCAATAATCTCCACATAAAAATGCGAAATTTCGGTTTCCACACCCACTTCCATTTTCTCTCCCCCGGCGACAAGTAGTGTCCCTCGAACCTTTTCATCCATTCCACATAGCCTGACTTCGCAGTATACACACCAGTCTTTTTGAATTTCCAAGTCAGAAAGTCCGGCCTCGTTGCCAAAAAAAGGAAGTGCCAAAATTCTCGCAGCTTCATCCGCGGTAAACATACTTCTCACCATGGTCGCATCCCACCCCCCAAAATCATCCCGTATTATTTCTCAAGCCGTCATTTCTAGTGATCTTTCTCCTCTATCAGATGCAACATACTGCGACTCCCCCACAATAAGCCAAGGGTCCCTCCAAATCTTCACAGACTGCCCGTTTCCCACCACCCATACAAGGCCCAGTTCCAACACCTTCCGTCCCTCTAAGATACTCTGCCATACATAGCTCGCATTGTGTCCCGTCCCTGCCTCCAGAAACGAGGCCCGAGGGTAGTACCGTGCACGCAAAGTCCTTGCCAATAGAGAATTTTCATTACGGATCAATCGCCACCCCTGCTTCGCAAGGAGGGCTTTGTTAAACACTTGAAGGTCTCGCAGCCCCAATCCACCTTCCCATTTTGGCTTACAAAAGGTCTTCCCACTTCTTCCAATGTGTTCTATACTCGTCGTCCTTCTGTCCCCACCAGAATCTGATAATTGCCACCCTAAACCTAACTGATCTTGGATGCATTGAAAATGTAAAGTTTTAATCTAGGGAAAAGTTTGGGAGACATGTAACCAGTTTAGCAGTCAATACCAAAGAGTAAATAATTGACTTTTAAAACAAAGACAACCCATCATTGTATCCTTTATTACATGAGACACACTTGCATGAGACCGTCTCATGGTGAGACGAGACATAAGTTGGGCATTGGCTCTTTAACACTTTAGAAGGGTGGGTGTGATTTGTGTTAGGTTGTACCCCGTCTTATGCATGAGACCGTCTCATATGAGTTTTTGTCTATTGCATATATAAATCTAAATATATATAGAAGCATTCGAGTTGGGCGATCACAAACATTTACAAGTAAAACTGTATCAACTGCTCTTAAAAGGGAATATCAAGATATGCTTCATCATGTGATAATCCCATAGCATCACTTTTCTTCTTTAAGCTATCCATTCAGTTTAAATATAAAAGGCCTCAAATATATCATTTTTACACACATTTTGATGACATTTTCTTCCAAGCATGTATAAAACTAAACTTCCATGTATTCCTTAAATCTTTTACACCAGAACCATAGCTTTTTAGATCAGCCACTAAATGCCGCTAGTTTAATAAGATCAGCCACTAAAAAGAGCATAAAAAAATCAACATCTAACTCATACCAAACATAAATGATGCAATCAGATGTTTCTTTCCACAAGACCAGCTACGGAAAGGTACCAGTCTGGACGAAAGACCACAAGATGAAGACAATTTATGTCATAACGATACCACATTACTATTTTTATTTTACAGAATTAAGGCATCGCATGTGCAAGCACATTCTCCATTACAATATGTGTTAAATTTTGCAGCTAGAAATATGTGAAAGACACACATGTAATGACTAGAAAAGGTTGCTGTTTAAAGTTTTCTGTAATTCTGTCAATACTCCTCTTCAGTGTTCCTCACCAACTCATGATCACATTCATTAACTAAGAGTGGCTGCGTTTGTTTTGGGATTTAAGTGTGCGGAACAAGTCAAGATTTTAAAATCCAGGGATTTAGAATCCTTGATAAATAGTAAATGCATGTGTTTGTTTTGAAATTTAAGTAGGGTGAAATTTGACTTTATGTCAAATCAATGTTTAATAATAATTGATATTGTATTATTATATTATATTGAGAAGAGTAATAAAGTGTATAAATTGTGATATATTGGGAAGAGTAATTATAGATTATATAGGTATTTGTAGGTGTGGATGGAATGTGGGATTTGAAAACCAGACTCTAAATCTCAAACTCGTATGAGACGGAGAGCACAAAGTCCCAAATCTATCCGTGTGAGTCCCAAAACAAACGCAACCTAAGCGAAATGCAAAGGGTAATATTACACATATATGCAACCAATTACATAGAATATCACACAACAAGCATCTTACAACACAACAAATAAATGAGGATTTATATAAGGTTATCTTCAGTCAGGCTGAAGAAGCAAAGCAAATAGTAATACCAGTTCCCTCAAACTAATATTGATAGCAAGAAATAATACTCCTTATTTCTTGCCTTGAACATAGGAATGAATAATTTGTCTTACTGATTGATTGTAAATTAAATGTACATTAATTATTTTCCTAGTTTAGGTATCTCATAAGTGTATAAATTAGTTTGTAATCTGTCAATTTTCTTCATGGTGAATAATATTTTTCATTTACATGGTATCAGAGCCCAGATTGTGGGTTCGATTCCTGTGGAAGCACTCCACCCATTTAAATTGTCCACTCTGTTGGGTCTCCTTTCCAGAGAGCAGATGCAATGATTCGGTCCACGAGTGGGGGAATGTTGAGGGAAATTAAATAAATAGAATATTCTCGACCCACTCTACAAACTCGAGTTTTTAGATGAGACGGAATTCTATTAAATATAATACCATATTACCAGTTGTTCATCAGCTTCGGAAAAAAATTCGTAATCTACACCCACACATTCAATATAAAAAGAATGAAGTGCAACTGCATATTATATTTAATCTAGACCCAGGAGAAAGTACAAAGAGAAAGAGAATTGAAGAGCCAAGCAAGAAATCTAGATGAACCAAAAAAAATGGAATGCTCAAATTACCAGTTCAACAACAATACTATACTATAAGAATAAGGGTAAATACATTTTTTTGTCCTTTAACTTAACTTGTATCCAATATTGATTTTTGTTCCTTATATATTTCGACTTTGATTTTAGTTCCTTTACCTGCTAACAGAGGTAACCCATCTGGCAATAGGAGACGTGCCATATATTTTTGAATTTTTTTTAAAAGAAAATAAAAATGTGGCATCAACATGGAAGAAGGCAATAATTCCTACCCAATTTTTAACCCAAAAACACGTTTTTCACTGCTCAGTTCCAATTTTTTTTGGATTTTCTCCAAACTCAAAATCTATAAATCTCCAAAACGTGTTTAGGGCTTTAATGTTTTTCTAAAAAGAAATCGAAAATACATGAAAGGTTTAACTATTGCCTGATTGATTCCCTATATTAGTCGGTAAAGGGACTAAGGGTATGTTTGTTTTTCGTATCACAGTCGGACTTTGGACTTTACAATTTTAAATTCCCATTTGTTTTGAAATTTAAAGTAAAGATTTTGAAATCCTATTAATCATATTCTATTTCATCATCTACTACTACTCTACTTTTTATTCTTTCAATACAATCATATCATCTACTTTTCTATTCTCCCAATACACTCAAAATAATATAATAATATCACATCAATCAACTTTTTCATCATCATACCCTATAAAATCCCACAATAAACATACATCTTAACTATTCATCAAGATTTTGAAATTCTAGGACTTCAAAGTTCGGAATTTCCCACGCCCACTATAATCCCAAAATAAACATACCCTAAAACACTAAACAATGAATTTTGTATATATTCACCCTAAGAATAAATAGAAACAAATTAAAAAGTAGGAAGATAAACATATAATCTTACATCTTATTCACAATCCTCTATCTATACTCCGGTTGTAGCTGAGTCCTCCAATCGCCGCCTTCCGTACCAGCAGCAGCCACCGCATCGCCGCCGATAACTTGACCCTGAATCGGAACATGCTCTTGCGCTTCCCGCCAATTGTTGCTATCCATATCCAACTGCCTAAGAAAAAAAATCAAAAAAGAAAAACCGTAAATTATCAGACTAACTCATGAATCCCGCCATAAATTTCAAAGATAGATTAAGAAGTTTTATAAAAGCGAAAAAGAAAACAAACGACGATTGAAACTGAAACAAGAAACGAATTAGATCCTTGAGATTATGTTAAGAACGTCCCTAATTGAGATGAATTAAGCTCCAGACACTAACGTCCCATTTGGTAGGGGTTATGGAATTATAATGATATAAAGATGACCTGTATAATATAATACGGGAGGGTAGTATTATGCCGTTTGGTACAACGTAATATGGGTTGTAATATAAAATTAGTGATCCATTTAGTAGGGTGTAATAAAGCTATTATGATGCTTGGTAAGGGGTAATAAACTTATATAAAATAGGGAATTTAAGGGAAAATACTAATTTACCCATGTGAGAATTATATAAAAGAAATCTCCCATTTCCTGTTCATCATTTTAGCCGATATTTTTCTCCGATAGGTTTAGGGTTTCCGTCCATGGCGATTTCGGGCATCAAGGTGGGCGATTCTTGTCTGTCTCTTTTGTGATTTTCACATCAAGGCGGCCGATTTTGTGTATTAATCGCGTCTCCATCTCCCCTTTGACATCGAAAACGACAGTCGGCAACAAGCATTCGGGTAAGAACACATCGAATCTTCATGTGATTTTGTATTTATCTTTTTTGGTGGGTTCGTTCTATATTTGTGCAATGGTCATGTGGGTTTATGTATTAATTCTATGTGAGTTGGTTGTATTAGTGGGTTCTATGTATTTGTGTAATGGTGATGTTGGTTCGTTGTGTAGTTGTATAATGGTGATAGTTTTTGTTTGTATGGAGATGTGGGTTCTATGTATTTTTGTAATGAATTATTGTTTTTTTGGGTACTTTCAGCTTTACAATGATGGGTCTTTTGATAATCAGGTTGGTGTATTGCTCAATAATTCATATTTTTGGATGCTCAATTGATTACACTTACGTTGAATTTATTGAATGAATTGATTACATGGAAGACTTTCATCGTGTGGGACTTATTGAGGCTAGGAAGACTTGAATGAGTTGATTACTTATAATAATTTATGGGATTGTAGTTGTGTTGTTTTTAAAATCCAAAGCTAAAATTATTTGTGGTCCTTTAACTTTTATAACATGTTCAATACATATGTGTTTATCATTTCTCTATTGTGGTGTATTTGCATTGATACACCTTGCATTTTGGTATCACAATTATAATGGATAGTACGAATAACATAGTTCCACCTACTAGAGTGAAAAAGACCAAAGGACTTAACAACATCCGTAGGAAATGGAAACAGAACGAGGAAAATATTCTTATGGGGTTGTTCAAGGAACTACTTGCATCAGGAGGGTGGAAGAGCGAGAAAGGCTTTAGGCCTGGGTACCTGCAGAAATTGGAGGAGAAAATGTGCGAGAAGCTGCCTGGAACGGATCTCCGAGCTTCCCCTCACATTAACTCCAAGATCACATCATGGAGACGTCACCATGGAGCCATTCAACTAGCTCTAGGAGATTCTGGAGGAGGGTTTAACATCGAAACAAAGATCCTTGATGTCTCCGACATTGCATGGGAAAAAGCTGTTGCGGTAATCTTCTATCTAAACACACTTCGTTATAATTTACTATGCTTTACATTTTTATAGTAATTTCTACTTCTTTCAGAAAGAGTCAATAATCCAAAGTATGAGGTACAAACCTTGGCCTTTCTACTTTGATTGGTTAGAGGTTTTTGGTAATGATGGAGCAACGGGTAGTTCAAGCCAGACAGTCATAGATGCGGTTAACAACCTCGTTTTCGAGGATGCTGATCCAGAGGCTGCTGCAAGCCAAGAAGGTGAAGGAAAAAATACATCGGATGAAGATGGGAAATGCCATATGGATGTTGAAAGCCAATCACCTTCTGTTGAGCCCTCTAAACAGCAATCTGCCCCAACATCTAGTAACAAAAGGGTCTCAAATTCATCGCCTGGAAACAACCGAGAACTCCTTAATGGATTGGATGTTTTGTTCAAGACCTCTGACGATCGTATAGAAAATATTATCCAGGCCATAGTAGTTCAGCCCGTTCCTACTGGGCCCACGCAACCGACATGCAATAGGACTGATATATTTAGTCTTCTAGAGTCCATTCCCGATCTCAGTCTTGATGATCGTCTTGATGCTTGTGAGAACATCTTGAAGAACAACCAGAGTTGGGAATTGTTTAGTGGACTTCCAGAGCATGCTCGCCCACGCTACATTCGTCGTTTGCTTGATGGGGACTTCAATTAACAACTATGATATGTGTGACATGGATAAACCCCATCTATTTAATATCTATTGACAACTGTTGTCTTATGTGTATATTTTTAATTTTATACTGTATTTTTTTGTTGGACACGGTAAACTTATTTTGATTGTGTGATTTTTGCACTGGACGACTATATCTTCGACATTTCAAACTCGTCTATTTTTAATTATTATACACGGAATGACATGTTTTAGATTCTGCACATTGACAGTTACTTTTTGAACTAGTTCTTGATTTTAGATAGTATTTCAATGGTTGTGTGTATGCTTAATATGTCCAAGTGATTTTAAAAGGTCGAATTATCAACTATAAATTATATATGGGCAATATCAACACCCATTAATGAACCAACATTTTAGCCCACCATATATACACTGCAATATAAACCAACAGTTACGTTTATGTTTTTATATGCATATAAGTGCTGCCGAAGTTGACACCATCATCTCAAGAGATGAAGATTCCCTACTATAGATGCCAAATTGAATGGGAGAAGAAGTGTGAGCCATCTTCTTCAAAGAAGACATTCACACCATCACAAGGAAGCAAAATCCAGGCATCTACCCCAAAGACCCAAAGAGTCGCAAACATACTCGTGTTGATTTCAAAAATGAAATTGACAATGATTTCGAGGAGGAGGAAATTGAAAAACACACTGTCGAGAGTAGCAACAAGAAGAAATCTTGCAAACGTACTCGTGCTGATTTCGATGAGGAAGTTGAAAAACATCCAGGCAAGAGTAGTAGCAAGAAGTACAAAGGTGTCGAAGAATGCGAACCTCCTCGTAAAGAAGATAATATGAAGGAATTGATGGTAAAGATTGAGCTGATTGGGATGTCCCTGATTGAAATATTGAATAATCGGGTTTTAATCATGGATAAAATGGGTTGGAGTGATGATGATGACGAGGAATGGAAGGAGTCCGAAGGTGATGATGTTGACACTAATGGTTCGGATGAAAGTGAGGCTACAGAATCGAAAAAAAGTGATTTTGAGGAGGCTCATGGTTAGTAAATTTTTCCCATATATTGTACATTAAGTTCTTGTTTTCTGTGCATGGGTTTAACTGTAGTTTAACTCTGTTGGGATTATACTGGAAAGTATGCTTTTACTTTGTATAATCAAAACTGAATTTCGGACTTATTTACTGAAATAAATTGTTTATCACTGATGCTTTAAATATCATCGAATGTTACATATATTTACTGCATAACTGTTCAATAAATAGTACGTGTTACATTGTAGTTAATTTAGTGATACCAGATCACAAAAGATTAAATTAACAGTCCCTTGTAACTAAAAGTACACCATTCACGACCTAGATGGAAATGAACAATCCATCGTGAAAGGTTGAAGTGTAAGGCTCAGATTGGCTTGTCTTGACCAAGAGATTACACTAGTGCATGACTGATGCACTGAATAGGACCTACAGGAGGACAAATTCTTCAGAACTGAACAAGGAAGAATTAGACCTCAGTGGTTCGTTATTTCTTAATCTTCGTTCCTTAAATAGGATCACGTGTGGTTGGTAACTATTGCTTTGACTTATCACGGGTAGAGAATCAACGAGATTCAATACTTTTTATCTTGGGCAATATTATTGGTCACATGTGATTGCTAATATTTAATACGGAGAATCGTGTGCAAGTACGCTTGTTTGATTTGCCCCCTTGGGAGGTTTATAAGCTTTATCATACCAAATCTTGCAAGTGGAACTAGTTTCCAGTATGGATAATAATGTTGAACCGTTCCTTAACCAAGGACAAAAGATATTAATTAATGGAAAGCTATTTCAGTGGCTTGAATTAATTAATGGGCTAGATAATCTTAAACACGGGAAATAATAACCGGGAGCCATAGTGACTGTAATATGGGTTAAGATGGATAGTGTAATATTAATTATGTAGTGAGATTAATTAATATTTATGGGCTTGAAGAATATTGTGGCTCAATATTGATAATTCAAGATCCATTGGAAGGTCCAATCTTAATTCTCCTAAAGGCCCCCTAAGTAGCCCAACATAAAATCCAATAACTGAAAAAGGTGTTTAAAATAAAATAAATATTGTTGCCTTATTTTTCCTCATAATTTCAAAAATTATGGATTAAAGGGGAGAAAGATTTTCTTTGAATTTTGTTATGGAATGAAGATATGTATTCTTGAAATACAATATTATCTCATTAAATTCAAGAAATCTCTCACTTGGTTATCCATATAGTATATTTCAAAAATCTTGAAATATAAAGGGCAAGAAATATTTTCTTGATTTTCTTGAAAAAATATTATGAAAGATATGTATTTCTTGAAATACAAGAATATCTCATAAATTCAAGAAGATCCAAATCTTGGATTCTTGTTCCCTATTATTTTCGAAATTTCCATAACAAAGATGAGTTGGGATTTTTGTGGAATATTTTAATTGTGGAGAAAAGAATATATGAGATATATTCAAGATTTCTTGGAGATCAAGAAAAAGATTTTCCCATATTATTTTATCCCAAAATTTTTGACCAACACCCTCTATAAATAGGGGATGAGTGTTTCATTTCCAAGTACAATTCCATGTGCTGGAAAAATTAGTAAATCCACAAAGGTGGTGCAACAAAGTTTATTTTCCTTTTGTTAAATTGTTCGCGAGCATCCTACCACCGGATTGTCGAGCAAGGATTAAGGGAATACTTGGGAAGGTTTTTCGGTGTGTTTAATCAACGAGGCCATTACCATTCCAAGAGGTATGTTTACGTAAACTCGTAGAAATTCCGCATGCGTAGGATTTACGTGAACTAATTATATGCATGATTTGTTGTTGAATTATTATTTGAATTAATATAGGATTAATTCATGCTAGTAATAATTATCAGAATTAAATTTGTATTTAAATATTTATCCCGAATAGATCCGTGCAACTTATTCCCCAACAACTGGTATCAGAGCCTCGGTTTGAGCTCAATTTTAAATTGTAATTTAATTAAGTATTCATTAAATTTGAAATTGGATAGTAGAATTGCTAGATCTTTTTGCGGTATCCAATTGTCATGGAATTTAATGTGTTTATTTATGCATGCATATAAATTGTGGTTTTTAATTCGATTTGTTCGAATTCATTTTGCCTCGTGAGAAAATCCACGAGTAGATTAGGATTTGTTTGATTTGATCAATGTAATAGACTAGTCTAGATCTAGGTTTATTTATTTTTTGTAAATAAATTATGAATTAGGATCGGAAACGGAGGCGGAGATGAAGAATTAAAGGATAGATCGAATCAAATGCACGGACGACGACGTGCATCGCGCTAAACGTGCCAAGGGAGGCATCGCTGGCGATCGCGGACGTCGCCATCTTGCCTTGGAGCGACGCCAGCGTCTGGCGGGATCGGCTTGGCCTGACGCATGCCAAGACATACATGGGCGCCTTGCCAGACCATCTTGTGGCGGCCGAGGTGGACGGGCGGGTGAAGGTCATTATTACGACTTTACTATAATATGACTCTCGGTCATTATTTCATGTGTTTAAGATTATCTTAGTCCATTAATTAATTAAGTCACTGAACAAACTTTATATTAATTAATATCTTTGTCCTTGGAGTAAAGACAACTCAACATTATTATCCATACCGGAAATAAATTTTCACTTGTAAGATTTGGTATGATAAAGATTATGAGCCAACCAAGGGGACAAATCAAGCAAGACGTACATGCACACGATTCTCCGTGTTAAATGTCAACAATCATCATGTAATTAATAATAGGGAGGGTGACTAATAACTACAGTCCAAGCCCCCTCCCTTACTACTAGATACAATCACCTTTTTTTCTTACGCCCCACCACAAAGTGCTTTATTTCATGCCTAATTTACCCTTAATATACGTCACCTACTTTTTGGCAAGACAACCCATTTAAAAAAAACCATCATTACACTGTATTTACTTTTCTCATTCCCAATGCATATTTGTCTCAAAAGTCAACAATGTGTCATTACTTTTCTCATTCTCAATGCATATTTGTCTCAAAAATCAACAATGTGTCATTTCTATATTATTTATTTTTAATTAAAAAAGGTTCAAATTAGTTTGCATCAAACACTTTTTTTGAATCAGATATTTTGCATCAGACATGGATACAAATTTGGGCCCATTTTTTGAAATGTTCTTATTTTTACCTTTTTCTATTTTTTATTTTTATTTTTTAAAATTTCAGGTCATTGTACTTTTTTTAACAAAAAGAATGCTCATAAAAACCAAAAATAAAATCAAATAATTTGATTGAAATTTATTTATCACGTGTGTGAATTTGTTACTTGGAGCCCAATAACAAATGCATAATGCATAAAAAAAATGCATTGTGCGGATAAAAATGCACATGTATATACACCCAAAACAATGCATTGTTCAAACTAAAAATGCATTTGCTCATAAACTTTGTGTTGTTCAAACTTCAAAATAAGAATGCATTTGTTCATTAAAATTGCATTGTTTAAAATAATTTTTTGCAAAATTACACGAAAATCAGAATTGCATAATTAAAAAAATAAATTCACAAAATCAGAATTGTGTAAACCGCAATTAAATTGCAACAAATCTCCAAAATAATCCACCAAGGATGCAACAGATTTGTATAATTGAAAAATAAATCAAATCTGTGTAAACTGCTATTAAATTGCAACCAATTTCAAAAATAGATCCACAAAAGATGAAACTGATTTGCGTATTTGAAAAATAGATTCAAACAAATCTTGAAGCAAATAATCTATTATGCAGCAATTTTTTCAAAAACCCAAAAATATTGGCATATCCTAATTAAAGATGCAATTTTGATCAAGCAAATAAATAAGCTACGAACATCAACCGGATCCATAAACTAAGAATTTTGAAATACCTTCACAACCACTAGCTCCCACACAAAATTGGCAAATGAATCAGCAAATACCACCAGTGTTGATGTCAACACCATAAGATAAAATAAAAAATCCATTTTCATCACAAAATCATAAAACCCAACCGTGTATATACACAAGCAACAAGAATTAAAAACCCCTCCATAAAAATTAAATTTTTCATAAAAAAATCATAACACCCAGCATAACAAATCTACACAGATCTTGACCATCTCCCTACTATTCGAAAAGGCACCGCCCCCTACTCAACACAACACCGCGATTTTTTACCGCCACCGGGCTCTCAAAAGCGGACAAAAGAAAAACGAACCACCACCACCGTCGTCTCTCAGCGAACTGTCGGAGCTCGTCGAAGTCTAAATCCGCCGCTTCTTTCTCCCCCTCGCCGTCTTCCTCCACCGATAGCCGTATCTGAAACCACCACCATCACCCATCTCGTTTTAACAGTCGTCGCGGCTCCGCACCACTAGAGAGTTGTTAATGGGACTTTGAGAGAGCTTGAGCATCTGAGCGATTTTTTGTAGAGAGATTGAGAGATGGATTTGGGTGTTTAGTGTGAGAAAGTAGAGAGAGAAATATCTCTGAGTTTTCTGTGAGAGAATGAGACGTGTGAGTGATGCTGGGATTATACTAGAAAGTATGCTTTTTACTTTTGTATAATCGAAACAGAATTTTCAGACTTATTTACTGAAATAAATTGTTTATCACTGATGTTTTAAATATTATCGAATGTTACATATATTTCTTTGATAATCTGTTCAATAAGTCGAATGCGTGTTACATTGTAGTTAATTTAGTGATACCAGATCACAGAAGATTAAATTAACAATCCCTTGTAACTAAAAGTACGCCATTCACGACCTAGATGGAAATGAACAACCCATCGTGAAAGGTTGAAGTGTAAGGCTCAGATTGTCTTGTCTTGACCAAGAGATTACACTAGTGCATGACCGATGCCTTTGAATAGGACCTACAGGGAGGATAAATTCTTGAGGCCCAACAAGGAAGAATTAGACCTCAGTGGTTCGTTATTTCTTAATCTTCGTTCCTTAAATAGGATCACGTGGGATTGGTAACTATTGCTTTGACTTATCATGGGTAGAGAATCAACGAGATTCAATACTTTTTATCTTGGGCAATATTATTAGTCACAAGTGATTGCTAAGATTTAATACGAAGAATCGTTATGTCTTAAGCACGCTTTATTTTGATTTGCCCTTGGGAGGTTCATAAGCTTTATCATACCAAATCTTGCAAGTGGAATTAGTTTCCGGTATGGATAATAATGTTGAACCGTTCCTTGACCAAGGATAAAAGATATTAATTAATGGAAAGCTATTTCAATGGCTTGAATTAATTAGTGGGCTAGATAATCTTAAACACGGGAAATAATGACCGGGAGCCATATTGACTGTAATATGGGTTAAGATGGATAGTGCAATATTAATTATGTAGTGAGATTAATTAATATTTATGGGCTTGAATAATATTGTGGCTCAATATTAGATATTCAAGGTTCATTAGAAGGTCCAATCTTAATTCTCCTAAAGGCCCCCTAAGTAGCCCAACATATAGTCCAATAACTGAAAAGGTGATTAAAATAAAATAAATATTGTTGCTTAATTTTCCAACTAAATTTCGAAAATCATAGATATGTTGGGAGAAAGATTTTCTTTGAATTTTGTTATGGAATGAAGATATATATTCTTGGAATACAAGATTATCTCATTAAATTCAAGAAATCTCCCACTAGGTTATCTATGATGTGATTTTCAAAAAATTAGAAAATATAGTGGGCAAGAAAGATTTTCTTGATTTTCTTGAAAATATATTATGGAAGATATGTATTTCTTGAAATACAAGAATATCTCATAAATTCAAGAAGATCCAAATCTTGGATTCTTGACCCCAATATTTTCGAAAATTCCATAGCAAATAGAGAAGGTGGGATTTTGTGGAATATTATAATTATGAGAAAAAGAATATAGGAGATATATTCAAGATTTCTTGAAGATCAAGAAAAGATTTTTCCACATTATTTTAAACCTAAATTTTCGACCACCTGGCCTCTATAAATAGGGGATGATTACTTCATTCCCAAGTACAATTCCATGTGCTGGAAAAATTAGTAAATCCACAAAGGTGGTGCAACATATTTTATTTTCCTTTTGTTAAATCGTTCACAAGAGTCCTTCCATCGGATAGTCGAACGAGGGCTAAGGGAATACTTGGGAAGTCCTTTCGGTTAATTTAATCAACCACACCGTTGCCATCCCAAGAGGTACGTTCACGTAAAATCGTAGAATTCCACATGCGTAGGTTTTACGTGAATTATTATATGCATGATATGTTGTTGGATTATTATTTGAATTAATATAGGATTAATTCATGCTAGTAATAATTAAAGAATTAAATTTGTATTTAAATATTCATCCCGAATAGATCTGTGCAACTTATTCCCCAACAACTGGTATCAGAGCCACGGTTTCGGGCTCTGAATTTTTTAAATTGTAATTTAATTCGTTGGCATTAAATTTGAAATTGGATTGTAGAATTGCTAGATCTATTTTGCAGGTATCCAATTGTCATGGAATTTAATGTGTTTATTATGCATGCATATAAACTGTGGTTTTTAATTCGATTCATTCGGATTCGTTTTGCCTCGTGAGAAAATCCACGAGTAGATTAGAATTTGTTTGATTCGATCAATGTAATAGACTAGTCTAGATCTAGGTTTATTTATTTTTTGTAAATAAATTATAACCGGATCGAAAACGAGGACGGAGATGAAGAATTAAAGGACGAAATTCAGAATCGGGCGTAGGCGGCGTGCATCGCGCGAAATGTGTCAATGGAGGCACGCGCGTGGATGCGGACGCGCTGGCAGCACGCACGACGCAGGCGGGCAAAAGCGGAGTGACCGAAAGCGCGTGAGATCTAGACGTCTAGACGGGCGCTAAAAGGGGACGCCGTCAGATCTTGGAGCGGACCAGCGGACGGCGGGCGGAGCGCAAGGCGGGCGGGGCGTGTCGCGCGCGGAGCGAGAACCGCGAAGGCAAAACATGGCTGGCGAAGCCTTGAAAGTCTTGCGACGGTCTTGTGGTTATCGCCGCGTCACTCTGCCGAGGCGAGGCGCGGGAGGAGCGGCTTTCGAAGCGCTGCGAGAAGGTGAATGGCCACGGCCAATGGGATCTTGGCATGCATCCCTACCGGCGAAAGCCGCTGGCGTGGCATTTCGAGATGGAGTATTTTTTTTCAAGACGATCGAGTGGGAGAAATTCAAGATGGTGTTTCTTCAAGATCAAGACAAGAAAAATCAAACCATGACAATTGGATAATTTGTGCCCAATATGTTTATTTTTCTGTTATGCTTGATTTAATTTGTGATATCTTATGCTTTATTTAATTTGTTTAAATGTGTTTGCATGAGAATTGCCCAAAGAAAAATCTCACCTTCAAAATTACTAAGTATGTTTAAATAATTAATTGACAATTTTATTCCGGATAATAGAATTGAATTAATTTTGACCTCCATGATTTATTCATTTGTGAATTCTTTTGGAGAAATTCCCCACGGGGACGGTCAAAAGATAGATTTCACGTGAATGAATTCCAAACGGATGATTGTGGGTTATTACTAGTGGTGACGATGACCCTCCCCACGAGGCTCGTTCAAAGCAAAATAATAATCCTATATTTAATCATGGTTATTACTTAGGTATAAAATTGATATGCATATACTTCCCCGAAGTCCCTGTCAATTTTATATTGGTCAAGTGGGAGCCAACTATTAATCTGGATATTAAAGGTTTGTAACTGTTCTTGTTTGTAACCTGCTTGAATGTGTTTAAATAATGACCCACCCCATGTGGCTTATTTAAACTGTTTTAAGATGTTGGTTGATACATGTTCATATTTTTTGAGATTTTAATATGATGCATGTGATCAAACCTTGTGATATATTTGTGCTTATGCATATTATTATTTATTTCAGTTCATCATGTCGCAACCTTTTAATCCACTATTCAATATACTTAAAGACAATTTGCTCACTGGAGAAAATTTTGTTGATTGGAATCGAAAACTCACTATTGTTCTCACTGCACAAAGCCATAACTGGGTTTTGACCACACCTAAACAGGAAAAACCATCAGATGAGTCCACTAAAACGGTTAAGAAAGAGTATGCTGACTGGGAGCGGTCTAACGAAATGGCAAAGTGTACCATCTTGGCTTCTATGTCAAATGTGTTGCAACACCAACACCGAACGCTCGCATCATTGCGGAAATCATGACTAGTCTTAAAGCGATGTTTCAACATCAGAACCGTGTGGCTCATCAGATCACCATGAGGGACTTGCTCTCTATGAAAATGGTGGAGGGAACGCCCATAAGGGAGCACGTTCTCCAGATGATGGCTCACCTTAATAAACTTGAGGTACTTGGCTCTGAATACGATATCGAGACCCAAATCGATTTAGGAGCCCACTCTCTGCCGAAAAAGTTTTGAGCAGTTCGAAATTTGAACTACCAGATGCATAATCAGAAGTTCTCGATGCCTGATCTGTTGCAAGCTTTAGTCTCGGCAGAGGCGATATTGGGGCAAAGGAGCCAAGCCTTGGTGGCAAATGGACCTTCTTCTTCCTCTAGGCCAAGGGGTGGTAAGAACAAGAAAAGGGCCAAAGGCCACAAGCAAGTGAACTCAAGTGTTGCCAATGGCAAAGATAAGGTGAAGAAAGGTGGTGGAGTGAACAAGCCAGCTAAGGGGAAGTGCTTCAACTACGGTGAAAAAGGACATTGGAGGTCAGCCTGTTCCAGACCCAAAAGGAATGGAACGAAAGGTAATTCTCACGCACTATTTGTTGAAACTTTATTTAGCGGCGTATGCCTCCCATTTATGGGTGGTGGATACGGGATCCACTGATCATGTTTGTTTCACATTACAGGGGTTCAAGCGGACCCGACAACTTAGTGGGAGTGAGGTCCTCATCACACCGGGCGATCTTCTGAGTGGCAAATGAAAGCGATGGGAGAAGTGCACTGTCTTTTGAAGACGAGTTTTAATTTTAAGAGATGTTCTTTACGTTCCGGAATTTTAGAAAGAATTTGATTTCAGTTTCTAAACTTTTTATGATGGATATTCGGTTACTTTTAATAAAGTTTTTACCATTTCTCTTTTTGATAAATTTATCTGTCATGGAACGTTGTCGAATAATCTCTATACAATTAACTGTGCACACCACTCACAAAATGCATCCTATAACACATCAATCAAGCTTTTTAGAAAAAAAACATTCATCGACGCGTGAACGAGACACTTTTTGGCATCTAAGATTGGTCATATAAATCCAAAGAGGATCCAAAGGTTGGTGAGAGACGGTTCCATCGGAGCTTCTCCAAGTTGAACCGATTCCAACCTGCGAATCATGTTTGGAGGGTAAAATGACCAAGAGGGCATTTGGAGCCAAGGGGAATAGGGCCAAAGAAGTGTTAGAGATCGTTCACACAAATGTATGTGGTCCAATATCAACCAAAGCAAGAGGAGGTTATGAGTCTTTTTATTGATGATTACTCAAGGTACGGTTACATTTTCCTTATGAAGCATAAATCTGAGACCTTTGAGAAATTAAAAGAATTTAAGGCTCAAACAGGGAATCATAGGGAAAAACGTATCAAGTCTCTACGATCTGATCGTGGAGGCGAATACCTCAGCGATGAGTTTTTGAACTACTTATCTGATGAAGGGATTGTATCCCAGCTCACTGCACCCGGAACCCCTCAACAAAACGGGGTTGCAGAGCGAAGAAACATAACTCTTTTGGAAATGGTTAGATCAATGATGAGTTATGCGGATCTTCCCAAGTCGCTTACGGGGTCATGCCTTGAAACAACGACTTACATTCTCGAACTTGGTGCCATCCAAATCGGTTCCCAAAACTCCCAAAGAATTGTGGACCCAAGCGCAAGTCTAGTATGAGACACATGAGAATTTGGGGTGTCCGCCCTACGTGTTGGACAAGGAAGCCGGTAAATAGGATCCTCGATCAGAATTAAGGTTGTTTGTAGGTTACCCCAAGGGAACAAAAGGGTGTATGTTCTATGGTCCCGAAGATCAGAAGGTGGTCATCAGCACCCACTTTAGATTTTTGGAAGAAGACTATATGAACCAAAGAAAACCCAGAAGTGAGATTACCTTAAATGAGCTTAGAGGGCAAACCTCGATTACAATTGTTTAGATGATATACCAAATGATACACTTTCACAACCGGAGCCTCGTCATAGTGGGAGGGTTGTAAGACAACCCGAGAGATTCATGGGAATAGGAGAGTCCTCGGACTTGATTCCCGTACAAGACGAATCAGACCCATGGACATATGACGAGGCACTCCAAGATAAGGATGCAGATTCTTGGCAAACAGTAATGAAAGCCAAAAAGGGTTCTATGTTTCATAACAGAGTGTGGGAGCTAGTCGAACCACTTAATGGGGTCAAACTCATTGGATCCAAGTGGGTATATAAGAGGAAAAGAGGACCGGACGGGAAGGTTGAAACCTTCAAAGCAAGACTAGTGGCGAAAGGTTATACTCAAAAAGAAGGGATCGATTATGAGGAAACTTTTTCGCCAATAGTCATGCTTAAGTCCATCCGCATTCTCTTATCGATTGTTGCGCATTTCGATTTTGAAATCTGGCAAATGGATGTCAAGACAGCTTTCCTTAACGGAAGTCTTGATGAAGAGATCTATATGCAACAACCCCAAGGTTTCATTGAAACAGGCCAAGAACACCTAGTTTGTAAGCTCAAGAGGTCCATTTACGGACTCAAACAGGCATCCAGAGCTTGGAACCAATGTTTTGATCATGTTATAAAGTCTTATGGGTTCGATCAAAACGAGTTTGAAAGTTATGTGTATAAAAAGCGTGTCGGAACTGCATTGGTATTCTTAGTACTATACGTAGATGACATTCTGATCATCGGGAACGATGTGAAAGTGTTATCAGACATAAGGGCATGGCTTTCAAAACAGTTTGATATGAAAAACTTAGGGGAAGTCGGACACATCCTTGGGATCAAGATCACTCGAGATCGCAAGAAAAGGATGATCGGGTTATCGCAAGCTTCATACATAGACACTGTCTTGAAACGCTTCAGCATGCAAGATTCCAAGAAAGGATTCGTACCTTTCAGACATGGAATCCATCTATCCAAGAAAATGTCCCTAAGACGCAAAAGGAGATAGATGACATGAAAGGCATTCCTTGTGCTTCGGCTGTCGAAAGCCTTATGTATGCAATGTTGTGTACGAGACTGGATATCTGCTTTGCCGTAGGCAGGGTGGCAAGATATCAAAGTAACTCGGGAAAAGATCATTGGACGGCAGTTAAAAACATTCTGAAGTATCTGAAAAGAACTCAGGATAGAATGTTGGTTTATCAGCCAGATGGTCCAATCCCCTTCGATTACAGGGACTCGAATTTCCAATCAGACTTAGATTCCAGAAACTATTTGCCTCAGTTAGTGTGTTTCCATTTGGGAAGTGCAGCCATCAAATGGACGAGTGTGAAGCGAAAATGCATCACTGACTCAACCATGGAAGTCGGATAAGTAAGTAATGCTCGAGCGGTGAAAGAACTGATTTGACTCTAGACCTTCTTAGTGGACTTGGATGGAGTTCCGAATTTGTCTAGCAATATTTGCTAGGGGCAGTTGCAAATTCAAGGGAACCAAGAGTCCACGAGTCAAACAAGCACACTAAAGGAAAGACATCTTATACGAGAAATCGTTAAGAGAGGAGATATAAATGTGGCAAAGATAGCGTCTAAGGACAACCTAGCGTGATTCATTCACAAAGGGTCCGCCTCTCAATACATTCGAGACATGTGGAAAGAATGGGTGTCAAGACCACCGCTGCCAATCTGCTTTGAGTATAAGTGGGAGAAATTATTAGGTTCGTGTAGGTGACATTAGATGTCACGGACTACACGAGACATGTTGTAGTATACTTAAAAGCAGACTTTGAGTATAAGTGGGAGATTGTTGGGATTATACTAGAAAGTATGCTTTTTACTTTTGTATAATAAAAAATCAATTTTTTAGGACTTATTTATTGAAATAAATTGTTTATCATGATGCTTTAAATATTATCGAATGTTACATATATTTCTTTGCATAAGCTGTTCAATAAGTCGTATGTGTTACATTGTAGTTAATTTAGTGATACCGGATCACGAGGAGGATTAAATTAACAATCCTTGTAACTAAAAAAGTACGCCATTCCACGACCTAGATGGAAATGAACAACCCATCGTGAAAGGTTGAAGTGTAAGGCTCGATTGGCTTGTCTTGACCAAGAGATTACACTAGTGCATGACCGATGCCTTTGAATAGGACCTCTGAGGAGGATAAATTCTTGAGAATCGAACAAGGAAGAATTAGACCTCGATGGTTCGTTATTTCTTAATCTTCGCTCCTTAAATAGGATCACGTGGGATTGGTAACTATTGCTTTGACTTATCATGGGTAGAGAATCAACGAGATTCAATACTTTTTTATCTTGGGCAATATTATTAGTCACACGTGATTGCTAAGATTTAATCTGAAAGAATCGTGTCTGCAAGTACGCTTTGTTCGATTTGCCCCTTGGGAGGTTCATAAGCTTTATCATACCAAATCTTGCAAGTGAAATTAGTTTCCGGTATGGATAATAATGTTGAACCGTTCCTTGACCAAGGATAAAAGATATTAATTAATGGAAATCTATTTCAGTGGCTTGAATTAATTAATGGGCTAGATAATCTTAAACACGGGAAATAATGACCGGGAGCCATATTGACTGTAATATGGGTTAAGATGGATAGTGCAATATTAATTATGTAGTGGGATTAATTAATATTTATGGGCTTGAATAATATTGTGGCTCAATATTAGATATTCAAGGTTCATTAGAAGGTCCAATCTTAATTCTCCTAAAGGTCCCCTAAGTAGCCCAACGTATAGTCCAATAACTGAAAAGGTGATTAAAATAAAATAAATATTGTTGCTTAATTTTCCAACTAAATTTCAAAAATCATAGATATGTTGGGAGAAAGATTTTCTTTGAATTTTGTTATGGAATGAAGATATGTATTCTTGGAATACAAGATTATCTCATTAAATTCAAGAAATCTCCCACTAGGTTATCTATGATGTGATTTTCGAAAAATTAGAAAATATAGTGGGCAAGAAAGATTTTCTTGATTTTCTTGAAAAGATATTATGGAAGATATGTATTTCTTGAAATACAAGAATATCTCATAAATTCAAGAAGATCCAAATCTTGGATTCTTGACCCCAATATTTTCGAAAATTCCATAGCAAATAGAGAAGGTGGGATTTGTGGAATATTATAATTATGGAAAAAAGAATATAGGAGATATATTCAAGATTTCTTGAAGATCAAGAAAAGATTTTTCCACATTATTTTAAACCTAAATTTTCGACCACCTGGCCTCTATAAATAGGGGATGATTACTTCATTCCCAAGTACAATTCCATGTGCTGGAAAAATTAGTAAATCCACAAAGGTGGTGCAACATATTTTATTTTCCTTTTGTTAAATCGTTCACAAGAGTCCTTCCACCGGATAGTCGAACGAGGGCTAAGGGAATACTTGGGAAGTCCTTTCTGTTAGTCTAATCAACCACACCGTAGCCATCCCAAGAGGTACGTTCACGTAAACTCGTAGAATTCCGCATGCGTAGGTTTTACTTGAATTATTATATGCATGATATGTTGTTGGATTATTATTTGAATTAATATATGATTAATTCATGCTAGTAATAATTAAAGAATTAAATTTGTATTTAAATATTCATCACGAATAGATCTGTGCAACTTATTCCCCAGCAAGTGATGGAGAGAGAGTGTTACTCCTATTATTTTAAATTGGGTGGAGAAAGTGGGTGGCAAGGTTGTAATTATAAAAGCAAAATTAGGGGTATTGTTGGGATGCTTGTATCTATTAGTAATTTTAAAAAGGTGTTGTACCTTGTAGTAACTAGTAGGAAAAAAATTGTACCCTATAGTCATTTTCCCTTAATAATATTGCCCAAGATATAAGGTATCGAATCACATTAACTCTCTTCCTATCATAAGTCAAAGCAATAATTATTAATTCCACACGATCCTATTAAGGGACGGAGATTAAGAAATAACACACCACTGAGGTCTAATTCTTATATATTCAGTACCGAAGAATTTATCCTCCTGTAGGTCCTTATTCAGTGCATCTAAATGCACTAGTATAATCTCTTGGTCAAGACAAGTCAATCTGAGCCTTATACTTCAACCTTTCATGATGGTTTGTTCATTTCCATCTGGGTTGTGAATTTGTACTTAATTACGAGGAGTTGTTAATTTGATCTTCTGTGATCTGGTATCACCAAATTAACTACAATGTAATACGTACTTAACTTATTGAACGGGTTTGCAATAAATATATATAACATTCATTCATATTTAATGCAATAGTGATTTATATATTATTTCAGTAAATAAATAAAAAAATTCAGTTTGGTTATACAAAGTAAAAGCATACTTTTCAGTATAACCCCAACAATCTCCCACTTATACTCAAAGTCTGCTTTTAAGTATACTACAGCATGTCTCGTGTTCAATGTGACATCTAATGTTACCTACACGAACCTAATAATATTTCTCCCACTTAAACTCAAAGCAGATTGGCAACGTTCTTGACACCCATTCCTTCCACATGTCTCTCGAATGTACTCTGAGGCAGACCCTTTGTAAATAGATCTGCTAGGTTGTCTTCCGATGCAATCTTTGTCACCTCAATGTCTCCTCTCTTAACGATCTTTCGTATAAGATGATATTTTCTTTCAATGTGTTTGCTGGCCTTGTGTGCTCTTGGTTCCCTCGAATTTGCAACTGCTTCAGCATTATCACAATAAACTGTGATCGTGCTGGGCAAATCCGGGACAACGTCCAAGTCCACTAGGAAGTTCTTGAGTCAAACCGCTTTCTTCCATGGTAGAATCGGCGATGCATTTCTGCTTTACACTTCTCCATGTCATGGCTCCTCTCCCCATGCAAAACACACTACCCGAGGTAGACTTTCTGGAGACCACGTCTGATTGGAAATCCAAGTCCGTGTAACCGATGGGGATTAGACTGTCTGACTGATAAACCAACATTCTGTCCCGTGTCCTCTTCAGATACTTCAGAATATTTTTTACTACAGTCCAATGCTCTTTCCCAGGGTTGCTTTGATATCTTACTACCATGCCTACGACAAAGCAGATATCCGGTCTCGTGCACAACATTGCATACATGAGGCTTCCCACAGCCGAAGCATAAAGGGATGCCCTTCATGTCATCTATCTCCTTCTGTATTTTGGGACACATCTCTTTGGATAGATGAATTCCGTGTCTGTAGGGCACAAAGTCTTTCTTGGAATCTTGCATGCTGAATCACTTCAAAACAGTATCTATGTATGAGGCCTGCGAAAGCCCGATCATTCTTTTCCTGCGATCTCGAGTGATCTTGATCCCTAGGATGTGACTGGCTTCCCCTAAATCCTTCATACCAAACTGTTTTGACAGTCATGCCCTTACGTCCGATAACACCTTTACATCGTTTCCGATGAGCAGTATGTCGTCTACGTATAGTACCAAAAATACCAAGGCAGTTCCGTCACGCTTTTTGTAAACACAACTTTCAAAGTTGTTCTAATCAAAACCGTAGGATTTTATAACTTGATCAAAACACTGATTCCAAGCACGGGATGCTTGCTTCAGCCCATAAATAGACTTCTTAAGCTTGCAAACCAGATGCTCTTGGTCCTTTTTCAATGAAGCCTTCGGGTTGTTGCATATAGATTTCTTCGTCAAAAAATCCATTGAGGAAAGCGGTCTTGACATCCATTTGCCAGATCTCAAAGTCTAAATGCGCAACAATCGACAAGAGAATGCGGATGGACTTGAGCATGGCTACGGGCGAAAAGGTTTTCTCATAATCGATCCCTTCTTTCTGAGTGTACCCTTTCGCCACTAGTCTTGCTTTAAAGGTTTCAACATTTCCGTCCGGTCCCCTCTTTCTCTTATATACCCACTTGCATCCAATGGGTTTTACCCCATTAAGTGGTTCGACTAGCTCCCACACTTTATTGTGATCCATTGAACCCATCTTGGCTTCCATTGCTGTTTGTCAAGATGTTGCATCCTTGTCTTGGATCGCCTCGTTGTAAGACCATGGATCTGATTCTTCTCCTGAGATCAAGTCCGAGGACTCTCCAATTCCTAAGAATCACTCGGGTTGTCTGACAACCCTCCCACTACGACGAGGTTCCGGTTGTGTAGGTGTGATGATTGGTATATCATTTTGTATAGTTGGCAATGGAGTTGGCCCCTTAAGTTCTTCTAAGGTAATCTCACTTCTAGGTTTTTTATCGTTCATATAGTCTTCTTCCAAAAATCTAAAGTGCGTACTGATTACCATCTTTTGATCTTTGGGACCATAGAACATGCATCATTTTGTTCCTTGGGGATACCCAATGAACAACCTTAATTCTGAACGTGCATCCAATTTATCAGTTTCCTTGTCCAACACGTATGCCGGACACCCCCAGATCCTGATGTGTCCTAAACTGGGATTGCGCCCTGTCCACAATTCTCTCGGGGTTTTAGGAACTGATTTGGATGTCACTAAGTTTAGAATATAAGCCGTTGTTTCCAAAGCGTAACCCCAAAACGATTTTGGTAAATCTGCATAACTCATCATTGACCTTGCCATTTCTAAAAGTGTTTTATTTCTTCATTCTGCAACCCCGTTTTGTTGAGGGGTACCGGGTGCAGTCAACTGGGATGCAATCCCCTCTTCCGACAGGTAGTTCAAAAATTCATCGCTGAGGTATTCGCCTTCACGATCATATCATAGAAACTTGATAGTCTTTTCCTTATGATTCTCTGCTTGAGCCTTAAATTCTTTGAATTTATCAAAGGTCTCAGATTTATGCTTCATTAGGAAAATGTATCCGTAGCGTGAGTAATCATCGATAAACGTAGCGAAATACTCGTAGCCACCTCTAGCTTTGATTTGCATTGGACCACACATGTCGGTGTGAACGATTTCTAACACTTCCTTAGCTCTAAGCCCATTGGCTCCAAATGCCCTCTTGGTCATTTTACCCTCTAAGCACGATTAGCAAGTTGGAAATGGTTCAATCTGGAGAGACCCCAATGAACCATCTTGAACCAACCTTTGAATTCTTTTTGGGTTAATGTGACCTAATCTTAGGTGCCAAAGAAGTGTTTCGTTCACGTCAGTCGAACACTTTCTTTTACATGAAATAGTAAATGTGTTATACGATGCATTATGTGAGTGATGTGCACAGTTAATAATATAGAGATTATTCTGTAAAGTTTCATGACAGATAATCACATCGTTATGCAAAACAGTAACATGCTTATTAAAATGAATAGAATACCCATCGACAAATAATTTAGAAACTGAAACTTTTTTGTTTAAAGCCCGTCAATTTAATTAAATAGAAAAATATATATATGCATTTGTAATTCTTAAAACCCTACTGCACTTTTGGCTTTCCACTGTAACTTCCGCCTCCCACATTTGTACGTTACTCACCGCCAAACTAGAGAGAGAGTGAGGAATCAATAAATTGAATTTTAATCGACGTGAACTACTACCTAGAAAGAGAAAGAGAGGAACACATAAATCGATAGTGTGTTGTGCTTGTTGCGATTTCCAATTCTAAGATCCCTAAATTTGTTTTGGTTGTGATTCTTGTTCTTTGACCGGACGATAAGAGCAGATTTTTTCCAGGCATGGTAAAATCACCGAAGCTTTAGTAAAATCGAACCGGCGAATGACCGGTTCAACCGACCGTCGGTTCAACCGACCGTCGGTTCGTACCGCTTTTTCACCGTTTCGGGCGGTTCGTGGCCGAATCGTACGTCAAGCGGCCGAATGTTGCAAAGCGGTGCGGTGGACCTGCCGAATAGTGGTCGGACCGGTCGAACCGGCCGGTACGATCCACTTTTTAAAACATAGCTTCCACCATTACTATGGTCACATGTTAGTTTAATGTTCTTTTAAGTTTTCAAAATTTTGATAATATTAGGTTAAGGATTAGTATGAAAACATATATTGAACGTGTTTTTCATGTTGAATGCTCGTATATTGCGTCAAAAATCTAGATTTTTGAAAATTTCGCGAACGCATAGGTTGGACCTAGTTTTCCGTGAACAATTTTTGAAAAACACTTTCAAAAAATACTAATATTTTGAAAAACAAATCCGAAATAATAAAAGGTTTTCGAAGAAAACAATTCAAAAGTAAACTTTTTCTAACAAATCTTACTTGCTTTTTAAAATATTTTTCGAAGACACTAAGAATCGAAAAAACCAAACTTGAGTTTTGCATAGATGTGATTTTAAAAAAAATTGCACGAAATCATTGATATGATCATACTATCCTACCAAAACTTGTATTAAATCAAACTACAATTACATTCATAAATTTTTTTTATAAAAAAAATAACAAAACGATTAAATTACTAGAAAAATAACGTGAGTTCGTCTAAGTCAATGAGAAAATTTATTGCCTGAGGCTTATTTTTGCATAAAGAGATTTTCCCATCCAAGCTAAACGTTAGCTTCATATTCCAAGAGATGGTCAAAAGAAGGAAAGCAAAATGAGAAAATGACTCTAAGGTATAAAAAATAAAGACAAGTGACTCTTAGGTACAAGAAAATTAAAGAGTGACTCTAAGGTATAAAATGATACATTTTTACCCCCTAGAATCAATTATAATTACAATTTTAGATGGGTCCACCCACACTAAAAAACTCGATCCACTCACCCGCATCCCCCCTCCCCCAATTAATTCCCATTGTTCCTCCCCCCAATTAATTCCCATAGTTTCCTCTCTCTCTCATTTCTCAGAAAACCCTTTTCCCCTTCCCACCCACCCATCGCTCTCAGAAAACCCCCTTCCTCTTTCCCTTCCGCTTCCCACCCACCGCTCTCTCCCTCACTATCTGAGGGCGCCGCCGCCCACCATCCTCTCCCTCTCTCTCTAAACATTTCCCCACAAATTGGTGGATCTACGGCTAGGGTTTGGTTTCAGCTGCGGTTGGTGGTTGGTGGGGTTTGACGGCGGTGTGTGGGGGTTTCGGAGAAGACGATTTGTGTGCGAGGGCCGCGTAGCCGTGGGTTGTGCCTCGGAGGCGTGGTTGTGCGCAGTGGTGCGGGGCAGCGCGGTGCGGGGGGCGACGAAGGTAAGAGTTTTTTTTTAAAATTTATTTTGTATTTATTTTTTCTGTATTTGTTTAGATCTGAGAATTTGAGTGATGTATCTTTGTGTATGTGGTAGGTTGCGAGATGACGGTGTTGGGGAATTAATTGCCCGGATCTATTCGGGATGAATATTTAAATACAAATTTAATTCTAACAATTATTACTAGCATGAATTAACTCTTATTAATTCAAATAATAATTCAACAACAAATCATGCATATAAACAATTCACGTAAATCCTACGCATGTGGAAAAACTACGAGTTTACGTGAACTTACCTCTTGGAATGGCAATGGTCTTGTATGTGAAAACACACCAAAATTCCTTCCCAAGTATTCCCTAGTCCTTGCTCGACAATCCGGTGAAAGGATACTCGCGAACAATTAACAAAAGGAAAAATAAAACTTTGTTGCACCACTTTTGTGGATTTACTAATTTTTCCAGCACATGGAATTGCACACTCACAATTGACGTTTTTCGAAAATACACAATCTGTCGACGTTTCAAAAATTTTGATATTTTATCGACGCTGATATTTTTCCGAAAAACTAATTTTCGTGTTCTCTGGGGATGAAACATTCATCCCCTATTTATAATAGAGAGGGGGACGAAACTTAGGGCTCAAAATAGGGTTAGGAAAGATCTTTTCTTGATCTCCAAGAAATCTTGAATATATCCCATATATTCTTCTTTCCATGTGTATTTTTCCACAAAAATCTCACACCCTTATTTAACCCATTTTTTTGAAATTAATAGGAGACTTTTCAAGATTGGATCTTTCTTGAATTTATGAGATATTCTTGTATTCCAAGAATACATATCTTTTTCCATAAAATCTTTTCAAGAAAATCAAGAAAATCCTTCTTCCTATTATTACTCTATATATTTCAAAAATTATAATTAAAGAAACCAAGTGGGAGATTTCTTGAATTTATGGGATAATCTTGTATTCCAAGAATACTTATCTCCTTTCCATAAAATCTTTTCAAGAAAATTCTTCTCCCTTTTTTTCTTTAATAATTTCGAAATTCAAGGAAAATAATGCAACAAGAATTTATTTTATTTTTAAACACATTTTTCAGTTATTGGACTTTATGTTGGGCTACTTGGGGGGCCTTTAGGAGAATTAAGATTGGACCTTCCAATGGACCTTGAATTATCAATATTGAGCCACAATATTATTCAAGCCCATAAATATTAATTAATCCCACTACATAATTAATATTGCACTATCCATCTTAACCCATATTACGCTTAATATGGCTCCCTGCTATTATTTCCGTGTTTAAGATTATCTAGCCCATTAATTAATTCAAGCCACCAAAATAGCTTTCCATTAATTAATATCTTTTATCCTTGGTAAAGGAACGGTTCAACATTATTATCCATACCTAAACTAGTTCCACTTGCAAGATTTGGTATGATAAAACTTATGAACCTCCCAAGGGGCAAATCGAACAAGCGTACTTGCACACGATTCTCCGTATTAAATCTTAGCAATCGCATGTGACCAATAATATTGCCCAAGATATAGGGTATTGAATCTCATTGATTCTCTTCCCGTAATAAGTCAAAGCAATAGTTACTAACCACACACAATCCTATTTAAGGGACGAAGATTAAGAAATAACTAACCACTGAGGTCTAATTCTTCCTAGTTCAGTTCTGAAGAATTTGTCCTCCTGTAGGTCCTCTTCAATGCATCAGTCATGCACTAGTGTAATCTCTTGGTCAAGACAAACCAATCTGAGCCTTACACTACAACCTTTCACGATGGATTGTTCATTTCCATCTAGGTCGTGAATGGTGTACTTTTAGTTACAAGGAACTGTTAATTTAATCTTCTGTGATCTGGTATCACTAAATTAACTACAATGTAATGCGTACTATTTATTGAACAGTTATGCAATAAATATATGTAACATTCGATGATATTTAAAGCATCAGTGATAAATAATTTATTTCAGTAAATAAGTCCGAAATTCAGTCAGTCTGATTATACAAAGTAAAAGCATACTTTCCAGTATAATCCCAACAATCTCCCACTTATACTCAAAGTCTGCTTTTAAGTATACATCAGCATATCTCGTGTAGTTCCTAATACGTGACATCTAATGTCACCTAAACGAACCCAATAATATCTCCCACTTATACTCAAAGCAGATTGACAACGGTCTTGACACCCAATCCTTTCACATGTCTCTCGAATGTATTCTGAGGCAGACCCTTTGTGAATGGATCAGCTAGGTTGTCATCTGACACAATCTTTGCCACCTCTATATCTCCTCTCTTAACGATTTCTCGTATAAGATGTCTTTTCTTCAGTGTGCTTGTTTGACTCGTGGACTCTTGGTTCCCTTGAATTTGTAACTGCCCCTAGCAAATATTGCTAGACAAATTCGGAACTCCATCCAAGTCCATTAAGAAGGTCTAGAGCCAAACTGGTTCTTTCACTGCTTCACAAGCAGCTACTTACCCGGCTTCACAAGCACACTAACTGAGGCATATAGTTTCTGGAATCTATGTCTGATTGGAAATCCGAGTCCGTGTAGCCGATGGGGATTAGACTATCTGATTGATAAACCAACATTCTATCTCGAGTTCTTTTCAGACACTTCAGAATGTTTTTAACTGTCCGTCCAATGTTCCTTCCCCGGGTTACTCTGATATATTGCCACCATGCCAACGACAAAGCAGATATCCGGTCTCGTACACAACATTGCATACATAAGGCTTCCGGCCGCCGAAGCATAAGGAATGTCTTTCATGTCATCTATCTTTTTTTTGTGTCTTAGGGCACATTTTCTTGGATAGATGGATTCCATGCCTGAAAAGTACGAAGTCTTTCTTGGAATCCTGCATGCTGAATCGTTTCAAGACAGTGTCTATGTATGAAGCTTGCGATAAGCCTATCATCCTTTTCTTGGGATCTCGAGTGATCTTGATCCCAAGGATGTGCCCGACTTCCCTAAGTCCTTCATATTAAACCTGTTTTTGAAAGCCATGCCCTTACGCCCGATAACACCTTTTACATCGTTCCCGATGAGCGTAATGTCATCTACGATAGTACTAAGAATACCAATGCGCCCGACCACGCTTTTTTATACACACAACTCTCGAACTCGTTTTTGATCAAACCCATAAGACTTTATAACATGATCAAAACATTGGTTCCAAGCTCGGATGCTTGTTTGAGTCCGTAAATGGACTTCATGAGCTTACAAACTAGGTGTTCTTGGCCCTTTCAATAAAGCCCCAGGGTTGTTGCATATATAGATTTCCTTATCAAGACTTCCGTTAAGGAAAAAGCATCTTGACATCTATTTGCCGATTTCAAAATCGAGATCTTGTGACTATCGATAAAAGAATCCGGATGGACTTAAGCATTGCTACAGGTGAAAAGGTTTCCTCATAGTCGATCCCTTCTTTCTGAGTATAACCTTTCGCCACTAGCCTTGCCTTGAAGGTTTCCACCTTCCCGTCCGGTTCCCTCTTTCTCTTGTATACCCACTTGGAACCAATAGGTTTGACCCCATTAAGTGGTTCGACTAGCTCCCACACTCTGTTATGATCTATAGACCCCATTTCTGCTTTCATTGCCTTTTGCCAAGAAACCGCATCCTTATCTTGGATTGCCTCATCGTATGTCCATGGGTCTGATTCATCTTGTCTGGGAATCAAGTCCGAGGACTCTCCTATCCCCATGAATCTCTCGGGCTGTCTCACAACCCTCCCACTACGACGAGGCTCTGGTTGTGAAAGTGTGTCGTTTGGTATATCATCTTGTACAGTTGGAAATGAGGTTAGCCCCCTTAGCTCACTTAAGGTAATCTCACTTCTGGGTCTTCTTTCGTTCATATAGTCTTCCTCCAAAAATCTAAAGTGGGTGCTTATGACCACCTTTTGATCTTTGGGACCATAAAACATACACCCTTTTGTTCCCTCGGGGTATCCTATAAACAACCTTAATTCTGATCGAGGATCCAATTTCCCGGCTTCCTTGTCCAACACGTAGGCCAGACACCCCCAAATTCTCATGTGTCTCATACTAGGCTTGCGCCCGGTCCACAATTCTTTGGGAGTTTTGGGAACCGACTTGGATGGCACCTAAGTTCAGAATGTAAGCCGCTGTTTCCAAGGCATGACCCCAGAACGACTTGGGAAGATCCGCATAACTCATCATTGATCTAACCATTTCCAAAAGAGTTATATTTCTTTGCTCTGCAACCCCGTTTTGTTGAGGGGTTCCGGATGCAGTCAGCTGGATGCAATCCCTTCATCCGACAAGTAGTTCAAAAACTCATCGATGAGGTACTAACCTCCACGATCGGATCGTAGAGACTTGATACGTTTTTCCCTATGATTCTCTGCTTGAGCCTTAAATTCTTTAAATTTCTCAAATGTCTCAGATTTATGCTTCATAAGGAAAATATAACCGTACCTCGAGTAGTCATCAATAAAAGTGACGAAATACTCGTAACCTCCTCTTGCCATGGTTGACATTGGACCACATACGTCTGTGTGAATAATTTCTAACACTTCTTTGGCTCTATTCCCCTTGGCTCCGAATGCCCTCTTGGTCATTTTACCCTCCAAACATGATTCGCAGGTTGGAATTGGTTCAACTTGGAGAAACTCCAGTGAACCATCTTTCACCAACCTTTGGATCCTCTTTGGATTAATATGTCCCAATCTTAAATGCCATAGAAGTGTTTCGTTCACGTCTGATGAATGTTTTCTTTTACCGAAAACAGTTGATGTGTTATATGATGCATTTCGTGAGTGGTGTGCACAGTTAATTGTATAGAGATTACTTGACCAATGTCCCATAACAGATACACTCATCATTTGAAGAAATGATGTCATTCTTATTAGAAGAAACTAAGTATCCGTTAATCGAATTTTAGAAACTGAAAGTGAATTCTTTCTAAAACTGGGAACATAAAGATAATCTCAAAAAAAAAACTTCATCTTTAAAAGACAGGTGCACTTCTCCCACTGTAGCACTGCAATATCTGCTACTTGCATAGCATTGCAATAACCGTTACTATCGTAGCATTGCAATATCTGCCATTTACGTAGCATTACAATAACCGCTACTTTCGTAACATCGCCAAGTGTGATGAGGATCTCACTCCCACTAATTTGTCGGATCAGTTGGGACCCCGTAACGTGAAACATACATGGTTAGCAGATCCCGTATCAACTACCCACGAATGAGAAGTATACGCTGTTAAGCAAGTTTCAACAACTAGTGCGTGAGAATTACCTTTCTTTCCGACCCTTTTGGGGTTGGAACAGGCAAACCTCCATTGTCCTCTTTCACCGCAGCTTAAGCACTTCCTCTTTAGATTTTTCCTTGACACCACAAGCATTCCTCATCTTACCATTGCCCTTTGCAACAGTTGAGTTTTATTGCTTATGGCTTTTAGTCCTCTTCTTTTTCTTACCTTCCTTTGGCCTAGAAAATGAAGACTTACCACTTGTCGTCAAAGCTTGAGTTTGGTGCCCCATCAACATCTCTGCCAAGACCAAAGCTTGCAACAAATCAGCCAGCGATGCCAAAATGCTCAGAAACTTTTGGGCAGAGAGTGAAATACCAAATTCATCTGAGTCTCCAGATTGTAATCTGCACTCAGAACCTCAAGTTTGTTCAGATGGGCCATTAATTTTGAGGACGTAATCCCTTACGGGTTTGTCCTCCACCATTTTCAGAGACGACATCTCTCGCAAGGTGATCTGACGGGTCCCGCATTTTAGACCCGTCAGTTGGCTCATTTGATTTTGGTGATTCAAGAATCCTCTTGTGCTTTTGTGCAGTTAGGACAATTATAATATTAAATACCAATCAATATAGTTTCCATACATATTGTATTGACTTTAAGTATATTAACAGTGGATTAAAAGGTTGCGATATGCTGAACTGAAATAAATAATAATATGCATACGCACAAATATATCACAAGGTTCGATCACATGTTTCATATTAAAATTTCCAAAAAAATATGAACATGCATCAGTCAACATCTCAAAACAGTTTAAATAAGCCACGTGGGGTGGGTCATTATTTAAACACATTCAAGCAGGTTACAAACAAGAACAGTTACAAACCTTTAATATCCAGATTAATAGTTGGCTCCCACTTGACCAATATAAAATTGACAGGGACTTCGGGGAAGTATATGCATATCAATTTTATACCTAAGTAATAACCATGATTAAATACAGAATTATTATTTCGCTTTGAACGAGGCTCGTGGGGAGGGTCATCGTCGCCACTAGTAATAATCCACAATTATCCGTTTGGAATTTATTCATGTGAAAGCTATCTTTTGACCGTCTCCCGTGGAATTTCTCCAAAAGAATTCACAAATAAATAAATCATGGAGGTCAATAATTAATTCAATTTTATTATCCTAATAAAATTGTCAATTAATTGTTTAAACATACTTAGTAATTTTAAAAAGTGAGATTTTTTCAAAATATTTTCTCATGCATCGCAAATTTAAACACAATTTAAATAAGCATAAAACAATGCATAAACATCAAGACAAAAATTAAACATATTGGGCACATTTATCCAATTGTCATGGTTAATTTTTTCATGTCTTGATCTTGAGAAATCGTCTTCATTGCCTTCATCGTTCGTCTCGAAAAGCTCCCACTTGATCAAGTTTCAAAAACGCCTTGTCAAGCCACGTCATCGACCAGCTCGTGGGTCGGTGCCCGCCCTAGCACTCCCGGCCGTGTCGAATTGCGCCCGTCTTCGTGCGTGCCAAAGCCAGCCTTAGCGACGCCGCCCCGTCTCTCCTAGCGTGTCGCCCGTTACCCGCCCAAATCGCCGCTTCGACGTCCGCCCACAGACGCCGCCGCCCGCCGCCCATACGCGTCTTCTGGCGGCTCGCCCGCCCGTCCATGCCGCTTCGCCCGTCGCCGCGCTGCGGTCTAAGCGATTCCTCTGCTGCTTTTCAAGCGCCCGGCCTCCGTTGATCTCCGCGTGCGCTCGCCCGCCGACCACCTCACCTCGCCCGTCTTGCCAAGAAGCGTCCGCGATCGCGCGTGCCTCCCTTGGCAAGTTTTCGACGACGACGTTGCCTACGCCTTTTGGATCTCGTTTTTTAATTCTTCGTCTCCGCCTCCGTTTTCTCGATCCGATTACAATTTATTTACAAAAATAAATAAACCTAGATCTAGACTAGTCTATTACATTGATCAAATCAAACAAACACTAATCTACTCGTGGATTTTCTCACGAGGTAAAACGAATCCGAACGAATCGAATTAAAAAACCACAATTTATATGCATGCATAAATAAACACATTAAATTCCATGACAATTGGATACCTGCAAAAAAGATCTAGCAATTCTACTATCCAATTTCAAATTTAATGACAAATAATTAAATTACAATTTAAAATTGAGCCCAAAACCGAGGCTCGATACCCATTGTTGGAGAATTAATTGTCCGGATCTATTCGGGATGAATATTTAAATACAAATTTAATTCTAACAATTATTACTAGCATGAATTAACCCATATTAATTCAAATAATAATTCAACAACAAATCATGCATAACAATTCACGTAAATCCTACGCATTCGAAAATACTACGAGTTTACGTGAACTTACCTCTTGGAATGTCAATGGTCTTGTATGTGAAAACACACCAAAAGTCCTTCCCAAGTATTCCCTAGTCCTTGCTCGACAATCCGGTGGAAGGATACTCGCGAACAATTAACAAAAGGAAAAATAAACTTTGTTGCACCACTTTTGTGGATTTACTAATTTTTCCAAAGACATGGAATTGCACACACTCACAATTGACGTTTTTTCGAAAATAAACAATCATCAAATAAGCAAAATATTTGATATTTTATCGATCGATATTTTTCCTAAAAAACCAATTTTAAATGTTCTCTGATGAAACATTCATCCCCTATTTATAATAGAGAGGGGGACGAAACTTAGGGCTCAAAATAGGGTTAGGAAAGATCTTTTCTTGATCTCCAAGAAATCTTGAATATATCCCATATATTCTTCTTTCCATGTGTATTTTTCCACAAAAATCTCACACCCTTATTTAACCCATTTTTTCGAAATTAATAGGAGACTTTTCAAGATTTGATCTTTCTTGAATTTATGAGATATTCTTGTATTCCAAGAATACATATCTTTTTCCATAAAATCTTTTCAAGAAAATCCTTTTTCCTATTATTACTCTATATATTTCAAAAATTACAATTAAAGAAACCAAGTGGGAGATTTCTTGAATTTATCGGATAATCTTGTATTCCAAGAATACTTATCTCCTTTCCATAAAATCTTTTCAAGAAAATTCTTCTCCCTCTTTTTCTTTAATAATTTCGAAATTCAAGGAAAATAATGCAACAAGAATTTATTTTATTTTTAAACACCTTTTTCAGTTATTGGACTTTATGTTGGGCTACTTGGGGGGCCTTTAAGAGAATTAAGATTGGACCTTCCAATGGACCTTGAATTATCAATATTGAGCCACAATATTATTCAAGCCCATAAATATTAATTAATCCCACTACATAATTAATATTGCACTATCCATCTTAACCCATATTACAGTTAATATGGCTCCCGGTTATTATTTCCCGTGTTTAAGATTATCTAGCCCATTAATTAATTCAAGCCACTGAAATAGCTTTCCATTAATTAATATCTTTTATCCTTGGTAAAGGAACGGTTCAACATTATTATCCATACCGGAAACTAGTTCCACTTGCAAGATTTGGTATGATAAAACTTATGAACCTCCCAAGGTGGCAAATCGAACAAGCGTACTTGCACACGATTCTCCGTATTAAATCTTAGCAATCGCATGTGACCAATAATATTGCCCAAGATATAGAGTATTGAATCTCATTGATTCTCTTCCCGTAATAAGTCAAAGCAATAGTTACTAACCACACACAATCCTATTTAAGGGACGAAGATTAAGAAATAACTAACCGCTGAGGTCTAATTCTTCCTAGTTCAGTTCTGAAGAATTTGTCCTCTTGTAGGTCCTCTTCAATGCATCAGTCATGCACTAGTGTAATCTCTTGGTCAAGACAAACCAATCTGAGCCTTACACTACAACCTTTCACGATGGATTGTTCATTTCCATCTAGGTTGTGAATGGTGTACTTTTAGTTACAAGGAACTGTTAATTTAATCTTCTGTGATCTGGTATCACTAAATTAACTACAATGTAACACGTACTATTTATTGAACAGTTATGCAATAAATATATGTAACATTCGATGATATTTAAAGCATCAGTGATAAACAATTTATTTCAGTAAATAAGTCTGAAATTCAGTCAGTCTGATTATACAAAGTAAAAGCATACTTTCCAGTATAATCCCAATAGACGGTGGTGGGGGGCGACCTCGGCGATGCAGAATTAGGGTTTTTTGTTTGATATTTTGTAATTTTATGTTTTATTTTGGAGATTTGCCTAATTTGTAATTAGGGTTTCTATAAATTTTGTGTAATTTTTTGCAGATTAGGTGTTATATTATTAGGATTTATACAGATTAGGGTGTAAGTTGTTTATTAGGATTTTATCCGTGTTGATTTTTGTGTGTTTTAAGGTTTGTGTATTTCTGTTTATTTTTACAGATTATTTTTAAGCAATTTGTTTAATTTCTGCAGATTACTTTTGCAAATTTTTATGATAATATGTGTTTTTAGTTGTATTTTGTTATAGGGAAAGAAATTTTTTTATAGAAAAAGTAAATATTTTTATAGTTTTCTGTAATTATTTATTGTATGTTTTATTTTTGTAATCTCTAGAGTGAGAAAAAAATGCACTCTAAAAATAGTTTAGAAGTACAATAAAATAAAATTAATGCACTCCAAAATTGGCTCAAAAGTGCATAAATTAATTATTATGCACTCTAAAATTTGCCCATAAGTGCATAAATACAATTTTGTAAAAATTGGCTCAAAATATAATTTTTTAAAAAAAATGCACTCCACAATACAATTATTTTAAAAAAAAAATGCACTCCAAAATTGACTTAAAATACAATTTTTTTTTAAAAAAATACACTTCAAAATTGATCAAAATACAATTTTTTTTAAAAAAAAAATGCACTCCAAAATTAGACTAGGGGTGAAAAAATTAAAAGAATTTATTTTTTAAAAATTACATATTTTTTTAATTGCAAAATGAGTTAATAAAATTCACTTTGAAATAAATAATGAAATTATATTAATAAATAATTTAATAAATTTAATAATTTGAAATATTTGGACTTTTAAAATTTTAAATTATAAAAAGTCAAAATACGTCAGAAGTGCAGAAAACGAGTCAGAAGTGCAGAAAACAATTAAAAGGGTAACTTAGACTTTTTAATCATAATTTTGTATTTTAGAGTCACAATAAAGTTGCAATGTATCTTAGAGTTATTTTGTTTATGACTTTGTAGTGGAGAATCACTCCCCCAAGAAAAATAGGGGAAGTTTTAATATTTTGTCGAATGTATTAAAATAATAAAAAATACTATGAGAGGCGTACTTCCTAAAAATGGGGGGTGCTAATAACCTGGACATCTTTTTTTTTCTTCAAGTCATATTATCAAGCCCAATTATTCGCCCATGTCTGTTGCTGTTTGTGAATTTATTTTTCTCGAACTATTTTTGAGGATTATTGTTTCCTATTGGACCAGTTATTCTCTTCTTCCTTATGCCACATTTGGTAGCTATTATTAAGGGTGTAACAGTTGTACGAATAAAAATAGTGGGTCATTTGGTAGATAGTAATACAGGTGTACTAATTCTAGCAGGATCCGAAATTAATGCATCCGCCCGCTACATATTACGTCAATTTTCCTGTAGCTCCATTGACAATTTATCACCTTCCCTCCCAAGGTCTTCGGCGAGTAAGGGTTCAACAATATCATTTTTTGGTCCGATTTGCCCCTCTATTTGTATTTCTTTTGTTTTCATTCCACATTATTCACTCTTTCTCTACTTCTCTCGCGCCGTGACCTGTTCTTCATTCTCGTGTGGCGAAAATGGGACGCAGCCCCTATTGAAGCTCGACGGCGGCTGACGGCGGCGTTTTATGGATAAATTCGCTCCATCACAACAATCTATTTTGTCTCATCTACGAAGGTATGCTATTTTTCCTTTGTTTTTGGGTTAGAAACTGTTCTTCTCTACTCTACACATGCGACACATCCCAATTTCTAGGGTTCATGAGCTATGAAAATTCATTAATCGTGCATGCGATGGATGTTCCTAAAAATTGGGGCGAATTTATTTGTGGTTTGTTCGATATGTGCGATTAGTTCTTCAATTGGGCGAATTTCTAGGGTTCATGACTTCTTCACAAATTTGTGTGATTATAAATATTGTTTGTCAAATTATTAAACCCTGTGTGAATTACGGATCTTAAATTCGATCGAATTTATGGCTTCTTTGATAGTTTTGCCCAATTTATGTGAACTGGTAATAATTGTGGGTTCTTCAATCCAAGCAATTTATGGGTGGTTCGGGTTGGTTGTGGGAAAACTGAAAAATGGTCCAATTTATTATGGCTTTCAATTCGGGCAAATTGGTTAGGGTTGTTCAATTGGGGTAAATTTAATCCGGTAATCTCTATTTTGTGGGTATCCATTGTTTAGTATGGTACCCATTGTTTATATTGTTATCTTCTTGTTTATATTGTAATCTCTATTTTGTGGGTATCTATTGTTTATTGTGGGTATCCATTGTTTATTGGTATCCATTGTTTCTCTGTGGACTTAAATTATTACAATCTTGTGTGGACTGAAATTTTCTTTTTATACATTCTTTGTTTCATGGGTCTTCATTGTTATATTTTGCACTCCATTTGAGATTCCTATAGCATGTGGACTGAAATTTTGTTTGTTTGTTGGTTGATGCTGTTGGGGTTATACTGAAAAGTATGATTTTACTTTGTATAACCAAACTGGATTTTCTTATTTATTTACGGAAATAATATATTAATCACTGTTGCATTAAATATGAATGAATGTTATATATATTTATTGCAAACCCGTTTAATAAGTTAAGTACGTATTACGTTGTAGTTAATTTGGTGATACCAGATCACAGAAGATCAAATTAACAACTCCTCGTAATTAAGTACAAATTCACAACCCAGATGGAAATGAACAAACCATCATGAAAGGTTGAAGTATAAGGCTCAGATTGACTTGTCTTGACCAAGAGATTATACTAGTGCATTTAGATGCACTGAATAAGGATCTACAGGAGGATAAATTTTTCGGTACTAAATATACAAGAATTAGACCTCAGTGGTGTGTTATTTCTTAATCTCCGTCCCTTAAATAGGATCGTGTGGAATTAATAACTATTGCTTTGACTTATGATAGGAAGAGAGTCAATGTGATTCGATACCTTATATATTGGACAATATTATTAATTACATGACGATTGCTGACATTTAATACGGAGGATCGTGTGCAAGTACGTCTTGCTTGATTTGTCCCCTTGGTGGCTCAGAATCTTTATCATACCAAATCTTGCAAGTGGAAATTTATTTCCGGTATGGATAATAATGTTGAGCTGTCTTTACTCCAAGGACAAAGATATTAATTAATATAAAGCTTGTTCAGTGGCTTAATTAATTAATGAACTAAGATAATCTTAAACACGGAAAATAATGATCGGGAGCCATATTATAGTAAAGTCGTAATATGGGTTAAGATGGATAGTTCAATATTAATTTTATAGTGGAGTAAATTAATATTAATGGACTTGAATAATATTTGGCCCAATATTATAGCTTAATAGTCCATTGGATGTCAAATCTTAATTCTCTTAAAGGCCCCTCAAATAGCCCAAAATAAAGTCCAATTAATGAAAAGGAGAAGAAAATATTCTTGCCTAATATTTCCTAATTATTTTCGAAAATTGTAGGAAAAAGAAGAAGAAAGATTTTCTTGATTTTCTTGAAAAGATTTTATGGAAAGAGATAAGTATTCTTGGAATAAATAATTATCCCATAAATTCAAGAAGTCAAATCTTGATTCCTATTACCTTGTATTTTTCTAAAATAATAGGATAGAAGGGGAATAAGATTTTTATGGAAAAATTTAATTAAGGAGAAAAGAATATAGGAGATATATTCAAGATTTCTTGGAGATCAAGAAAGGGATTTTCTTCCTTATTTTTTCATTGAAAAAATCGGCCCCCTTAGTTCTATAAATAGGGGATGAATTTTTCATCCCCAAAGTAATTTCATGTGTTGGAAATATTAGAAATCCACAAAGGTGGTGGCAAAATATTTTATTTTTTCTCTCTTGTTAAAATCGTTCGTATGAATTCTCCCACCGAATTACGTTCGTGGACTTGGGACATATTTGGGAAGGCTCTTTGGGTTGATCCAACATCTCAACGGTTGTCTCTACAAGAGGTACGTAATCTCGTAACTCCTACATTCCACATGCTTAGGATTTACGTGGATTATGTGTACGCATGATTGTTTATTTGCTTATTAATTATTATGTTGAACTGATTTAGGATTAATTCATGTTAGTAATTAATTGATTAATTTAAATATGTATTTAAAATCATCTCGAATAGATCCGGGCACCCATATTTTCCCAACAACTGGTATCAGAGCTCAGGTTTCGAGCTCTGACTTTTAAATTGTTATTTAAATTATGTTAGACATTAAATTGAAAATTGGATAGTAGAATTGCTAGACCTATTTTGCAGGTATCCAATTGTCATGATATTTAATGTGTTTATTTTTCATGCGTATGAATGTTGGTTTTAATTCGACTCGTTCGGATTTGTTTTCTCGTGAGAAAATTCACGAGTAGATTAGGCTATTTGATTTGTTCAATGTAATAGACTAGTCTAGATTTAAGGTGTATTTATTTTTCGTTAAATAAATTGTAACCTGATCGAAGACGAAGATGGAGCATTTTATGGAGTTAAGACAGCATCTTAACTCAGACGAAGCGGCGATGCATCGCGCGAACGTGCGGCGAGGCAATGCCAAGGCTTACGCGACATCATCGTTGAACGGGCGCGGCGCACGGCGCCAGCAAGTGTCGCTCCGGCACTGCGGTGATGAATCAAGGACAACGCAGACATGCTGGCATGGCGGGCCGGTATGAGCAACGGGGTATAGGCGAGGGCGACGGGAGATACAAGGCCAAGACTACGCTGGTTTAATTGCCGTCAGCCGAGGTCGCCGAGGCTTATCGAGGGCGACGCTACACAAGGCCAGCAAGACGGACGCTGCCGCCGCCAAGTGGGCCTCCGGATCGGCATCTTGAAGGCCTCTGGATTTGCAAAGCTACTTAAGTGGCACTTCGAGACAAAAAAAAATTCGAGACGAATGAGTGGGAGAAATTCAAGACGGCATCTCTTCAAGATCAAGCCAAGGAAAATCAAACCAGGACAGTTGGATAATTTGTGCCCAATATGTTTATTTTCTGTTTTGCTTGATTTATTGTTGTTTTTCTTATGCTTTATGTAATTTGTTTAAATGTGTTTGCATGAGAATATCCCAACTAAAAATCTCAAAATTAAAAAATTACTAAGTATGTTTTAATAATTAATTTGGTTTCGAATCAAATTAATTTTGACCTCCATGATTTATTTATTTGTGAAATCTTTTGGAGAAATTCCCCTTCGGGACGGCCAAAAGATAGCTTTCACATGAATAAATTCTCAAAAGGATGATTGTGAATTATTATTAGTGGCGACGATGACCCTCCCAAGAGGCTCAATCAAAACGAAGTAGTAATTCTGTATTTAATCATGATTATTACTTAGGTATAAAATTGATATGTATATACTTCACCGAAGTCCCTGTCAATTTTATATTGGTCAAGTGGGAGTCGACTATTAAATTTTTTTTAATTAAAGGTTTGTAACTGTTCTTGTTTGTAACCTGCTTGAATGTGATTTAAATGATGACCCTCCCAAGAGGCTCATTTAAATTTGTTTTGAGATGTTGGCTGATGCATGTTCATATTTTTTTGAGATTTTAATATGAATTATGTGATCGAATTGTGTGATTTTCTTTGTGTTGATCCGGATATTGACACAAGATGTATGTTTATTTTCAGTTTCATCATGTCGCAACCTTTTAATCCACTGTTCAATATACTAAAAGACAATCTGCTTACTGGAGAAAACTTTGTTGATTGGTATCAAAAACTTACTATTGTCCTCACTGCACAAAGCCATAATTGGGTTCTTACTACACCCAAACCAGAGAAGCCATCTGATGAGTCGACTCAAACGGTTAAGAAAGAATATGCTGACTGGGAGCGTTCTAACGAAATGGCAAAGTGTACCATATTGGCTTCAATGTCAGATGTGTTGCAACACCAACACCAAAACGTTGAGACCGCTGCAGACATCATGATCAATCTTAAAGCGATGTTTCAACATCAGAATCGTGTGGCTCACCAGATCACCAAGAGGGACATGCTCTTGATGAAAATGATGGAGGAAACACCCGTAAGGGATCATGTTCTCCAGATGATGGCTCACCTTAACAAACTTGAGGTTCTTGGAGCTGAATATGACACCGAGACCCAAATCGATTTCATACTCTATTCCTTGCCCAAAAGCTTTGAGCAGTTCAGGTTGAATTATCAAATGAACAATCAGAAGTTCACCTTGCCTGATCTACTGCAAGCTCTTGTCTCGGCTGAAGGAATATTAGGAGAGAGCAGCCAAGCTTTAGCGGCAATCGGTCCATCCTCTTCTTCTAGGCCAAAAGGAGGCAAGAAGAAGAAGAAAGCCAAAAGTGAAAGCCAAGCTAACTCAAGTGTTGCCAAGGGCAAAGGAAAGGTGAAGAATGAGGGTGGAGTGAGGAATCCGGCTAAGGGGAAGTGCTTCAACTGCGTTGAAAAGGGACATTGGAGGTCGGCATGTTCCAAACCCAAAAGGAATGGAAAGAAAGGTAATTCTCACTCAATAGTTGTTGAAACTTGTTTGGCGGAGTATGCTACCCATTCGTGGGTAGCGGATACGGGATCCACTGATCATGTTTGTTTCACGTTACAGGGGTTCAAGCGGACGCGACAACTTAGTGGAAGTGAGATCCTCATCACGCTAGGCGATGCTACGAGAGTGGCAGCTGAAGCAGTGGGAGAAGTGCACCTGTCGTTTGAAGACAAGATTTTAATTTTAAGAGATGTTCTTTACGTTCCTGTTTTTCAAAAAAACCATATCACACTCATGGGCCTAAGTGGGTTATTGTGTGATAAGGTTTAATGGGCTATGGGATTTTCATTAGATAAATTTTGGATACTAAAATTTTGTATTATAATTAATAATATATTCTATAATTTATATATTTAATTATATATTACGTATTTATGACGTCATATCGAATCATCCTCTTTAAAATCGATTAGACCCGGTTGAACCGGTCCGACCAAAAGCGCTGACATTGCCCGAGTCGACGTCCGCTTCCGCTTTTAAAACATAGGGTGGAAGAATGAGGCGAACAATGGGTTGCGGTGGTCAGAAGCAGCGGCGGTAGGAGACTAGTTTGAAAGGTTTCTCTCTTTCCGGAGGTGTATGTTTTGATTTTTCAAAATGTAGATGAGAATGAAGGGTTAAGGGAGACAAGGATAATTTAGAAAATTTATTGATGGTGTACTAATCCTGTCAAAGCTAATTAATCTATGTGGTGTATTTCTTAAAGAAAGGGTGCTGATAACATGGGCCAAGATTTTTACTTCGATTTATATCTACTCCCGGTGATCATATATATATATATATATATATATATATATATATATATATTGATTAGTATATTTTATTTTTAATAAATTTACTATATTTTTTGTTAAAATGAACATAAACGTCCGTTTATATTTAAAATCCTCATCCGATTTGAAAATTACGGCATGACGACGGTGTGGACCGTCGCAATGCACGATTTCGGTTGACGAGACAAAAGAAAATATCAAAAAAATCAATTTAGGGCCTATTTGGCTCAGCTTATAAGCTGTCTAGAAACTTATAAGCTCCTCAAATTTGTTTGGTAAAATAAGATGTTTAACATCTCATAAGATCTTAAAATAAGCTCATAAAAAAATAAGTTGGAATATCTCAACTTATTTTACTAAAACTAAATAAGCTATACCCCATTTCCACCACCCCGATCCCAACCCAGCCCGAACCCGGTCTGAACCCACCCCATTCCAGACCAGACCATCTCAATACAAAAAATAAATTATAATATATTAAATTAAAATTACTTTTTAGAACTTATAAGCTTTATTAGCCACACACTTTAACAACTTATAAACTACTTAAAAATTATATCGTATAAGCTTTTAAAACAACTTATAAGATGTTAGAGCTTATAAGATGTTTAACAGAAGCTTAGTCAAACAGGCTCTTAATCACTTCTTTGTTTGAGTAAATACTTAAAAAAAAATAGTAAATAGAAGGGGCACACTTGTAGACAGTTTCACTGTGAAGCGGAGCATAATTTGGACATAATGTTTTAACATTTTAGAAGTGTTGAGTGTTAATTTGTGCTAGTTTGTACTACATCTCATGTATGAGATCGTCTCGTACGAATTTTTTCTAAAAATAATATCTTAATTTAAAAAAATATCAAATACTAAAAAATAGAATTAAAATCCATATAGGTTAGAAATAGTTTTTGTTATTATATGATGTTGACTTGACAAAGTGAAATAGCTCTAGTGGTTAGAGCACCACGAGTCACCCATTTGACGGAACAAATTCTTCATTTTACTTTATTATTATTTTTTTTGAAAGCAAAAACAAACTCAACACGAACAAGACATATTGGGAAGGCGATCCACAAAGATCGGACGCATGACCCAATAATGAGGACTTGAATAGTCTCTAGATTTCCTAGCCAAAAGATGAGCCATATAATTGGCATCACGAGGAACCCACTTAACAGAAAAATGTGGGTTAGAATTTAAAACAGACCGACAACCGTCAATGATATTCTCAAAAGTTGAGTTCGCACTACTATGACAATTAACTGCATCCACCACCAATTTTGCATCCATCTCAAGTATCACCCGTATTAATCCCATTTCTTTGATCCAAGAAAGAGCTTCATGCAACCCAATCGCCTCACCCACCTACGACTTATACTTTCCCGGCATTGCATGAGTCCTGCTATAGATGTGATTACCCCACTCATCCTGCAATATGAAACCAAGACCCATTTCCCAAGTATCCAAGAAAAAAGCTGTGTCAATGTTCAATTTCAGAAAGTCGCGAGGCGGTTTGTGCCAGCATCTACAATGCAAATTCATGTCGTGCGCCGACGTCGAAGAGCGAGCTTCTTTCCATTCAACAAGGAATCATCCAGTCTGTCGAACAACTTCAGCAGCCTCAGAACACTTTGAATTCCAAACACGAGCATTTCGTTCCCGCCAAATATCCCATAATAACATTCAAAAGATCTCAGCTATCTCAATGGGTAAAGAAATTAAGAGGTTCAGCACCCATTCAATCAAACCATCGACATGAATAACCATGGCTTCCAGAGGATTGATAATCGATACAAGACGCCAACAATCTTGGGCAAAGTTGCAATCCATGAAAATAAGCCATCCTGTTTCACAGCCCACTCCGCATACACCACAAGACGTCTCTACCATCAAATGACGTCGTCTTAGTTCAGCTCTCGTCGGAGTAAAACCTTTACAAATCCGCCAAACACAAGCCTTTACTTTAGGCGGAATTTGTAGCGACCATAAGCGAGCCCACCCTCCAGGCCTTTCATCATTTGTATTCCTAATCAGGGACATGCCCAGCTTATAAGCTGAACGAACAGTATATCTTCCAGTCCTATCATAATGCCAAACAAGTGTATCTGGGACTCCAACAGGGGGAATTGCCGTGCTAAGAATATGGTTTGCATCTTCCTCCAGGAAAGCCTCTCGGATGACAGGAACATCCCAAAAATACGTGCCCGGGATAAACAAATCTGAAACAACCATATCCTCAAAACCTTGCACAAGCGGCGTACGGAGAAAAAAATCATCGTCGGAATCCAGCCAAGGCTGATTCCACACCGTAACTGCATTAACCATTCCAATCTTCCATCGGATCCCTCGCCGTACTAAGTCCTTTGCCGACCAGATACTGCGCCAGGTATAGCTTGGGTTACGGCCGATAGAGGATGAAAGATAATCCCCTCCATGAAAATACTTCGACTTAAGAATCCGACAAACCAAGGCATTTGGCTCATTAATCAACCTCCAACCCATCTTTCCCAGAAGTGCCAAATTAATGAGATGGAGATTTTTAAAAGCCATACCCCAACTCTCTTGTCCATACATAACTCATCCCAACCCGTCCAAATAAGACCCTTAGTACGGTTTGAATCATTACTCCACCAAAAAACATTGATCATTCTCTGAATTTCATCAAGAAAAGTATCGGTTAACAAAAAAATGCTCATGCAATACGTGGGAATAGCCTGAGCAAAAGCTTTAACCAAGACCTCTTTTCCAGCCTTTGATAGCTTTTTACCTTTTCAAGCGGTGAGTTTTTGCCATAACCGATCTCGAATATATGCAAAAACCTCTTTCTTATTACGACCAATAAGGGAAGGAAGGCCCAGATAACGACCCGTATTAATACTTTGAGTGATCCCCAGAATCTGCCCCAACTCTGTTCTCATTTCTGCATCCACATTAGAGCTGAAGAAAGTACCCGATTTTCCATAGTTTATAGCATGTCCCGAAATTTGTTCATAAAAGGTGAGCACATCTTTGGGTGCTTGAGCCTCCGAACGAGTTGCCCAACAGAATAGTAGACAATCATCCGCGAAAAGTAGATGTGATACCACTGGACTACGGCGGCAAACTTTCCCCCCATGTAACCTCCCATCTCGATTCGCCCGGCGCATAAGAGTAGAGAGCCCCTCCGCACATAAGATAAACAGATAAGGGGAAAGAGGGTCACCTTGACGTAGGCCTCTCCCTGGAACAATTGGCCCCACAATCTCGTCATTTACCTTAAAGCTATAACGTACAGTTCGAACACATAGCATCATCCATCCAATCCACATCTCACCAAACCCCATCCTTCTTAATATGGTCTCCATGTAGGACCAATCAACTCGGTCATATGCCTTACTAATATCAATCTTCACCGCCATCTCTCCTAACCTTCCTTTCGTCTTACGTTTCATTGTGTGAATTAGCTCGAAGGCAATTAAGATACTGTCCTGAATAGACCTCCCTACAACAAAATCTGATTAGGACTTATCCACCAAATCCGGCAAGACACTCTTCAATCGATTGCATAAGACTTTCGAAAGTATTTTGTACACAACGTTGCACAACAAAATGGGTCTCAGATCCTTCATAGAAACCGGGGATTCACATTTTGGAATGAGAGTAACAAGAGTATCATTCAGCCCGCCCGGAAACTGTCCATGTCGTAACCAATCTAGACATGTCGAATAAATATCATTCTCAACCACGTCCCAGAAATTCTGATAAAATGCAGGGTTGAAACCATCAGGTCCAGGGGATTTATCCGGGTGCATTTGCTTCGCCGCAATCGTAAATTCCTCGAAGGAAAAATCCCCAGTCAACCGAATGTTATCCTCCTCCGTCACACTTGGATGCACACACGAGAGTAATTCATCAAGGTCTCCCCTAATATGTCCAGCCGCAAACACCTCTTCAAAGTAACTCACAACCGTTGTCGAGATATCCCTTTGAGACTCGACCCAAACACCATCAGTCCTCTGCAACTTCTCTATTCGAAGCAACTCGGTGATAAAATTTTGTATTAAGGTCTCCGTCTCGCAGCCAATACAGATCCTCCTTCGTCAAAAGATCCTCCTTCGTCAAAAGATCCCCCAATTTCTTTCGGCATAAACCATATTTATTGCAAGAAGCAGCATCCACTTTTCCTTGCAAGTTACGTAATTCATCCTCTAACTCTTTCTTATTTTGTTTGAAAACTGTAGCTATGTGATCACCCCACAAGGAAAGCGTGTCAGCTGTAGCCAATAGCCTTTCCGTTAATAAAAAATCTCCAAACCCGTCCCAGCTGTGCTTCACAATAGACCGGAGATCTACCTCCTCAAGCCACTTGTTTTCAAACCGGAACCGTTTCTTATGCCGTAAAACTTGAGTAGGCTCACAATCTAATAAAATCGGATTATGATCCGATACAGGTGCAACTAGATTCCTCAACTTTGCCCTCGGAAACAAAAGGTGCCACTGTTGATTACCAAAAGCTCGATCCAACAGCTCTTCTAAGAAATCGGGAGTACCCCGTCCCCTAGACCAAGTAAAACTGTGCCCACAAAACTTCACCTCAGTAAAACTACAATACTCAATGACTTCCCTGAAACCCCGAAACAAGTGAGGGGGATGAGGAACCCGACCATTCTTATCAGCACCACTAAGTAAATCATTAAAATCGCCCAAACAGACCCAAGGCAAGGAATTCACATCAGCTAGAGTTCGAAGTAAATTCCAAGAAGTATGTCTTCTATTGCGTTCCGGACAACCATAGAAGCCAGTCATTCTCCAATCAACACCATTATAGTTAACTTTCATGTCAATATGATTTCACGAATAAGACAACAACGAACAACCCACATTATTATTCCATAAAAAACTAAGGCCACCACTCCGGCCAATACAATCAACAGTAAAGCAATTTTGAAACCTTAACTTAACATGAACAAGTTCTAGCCTAGCTGAATTGGCAAGAGTCTCACAAAGGAAAACAATAGATGGGCGCCGAGCTCTAACGAGATCACACAATGCCGGAATTGTAGCGGATTTACCCAGACCCCTACAATTCCAACCAAGAGCTAACATTACTCCCGGCATGCACCCATGCCGGGGCCCGCCGATAAAAAAAGATTTTGTGGAATCTCACCCTCCTCCATGGATGTTGTATCATGGAGGTCCTCTTGAAAATTCGTACGCAACACTATCTTGTCTCGCTTGCGTTTCCTTTCTTCCTCCAATGCCAGTGTCGTTTCCTCATCAGTAAGGGTAGTATTATCTTCATACATTGGATTCAAATTCATTGACCTGTTCACAACCAAATTAGTTGTAACCGTGCCCCTATTCCCTCCCCCATATCACCATTTTCCTTCTGGATCGCCGTCAAACCCGCCCGCCCTCCATGATTCCCGCCTCCACCGGTTCCCATCTCCATAATTTCCTCTGATCCGTCTCTTAGCCATTTACTCTGCTCAGACGACCCCTCCTGGTAATCCCCCACTTTCAGTTCGGGCCCCCAATTTTTCACCACGTCTCCAGTCGCCGTAGTAAAACGAATCTCGCAGAAACCCTCCGTATGACCCAACCGTCCACAGATAAAACAGAAAGAATTCAACCTCTCATATTTGAAATTGACTTTCGTAGACTGACCTTCCGTCAAACAAATTTTCTTGAAACTTTTGGGCCACATCAATCTCCACACTAATACGCATATAATTAACCCATGCTGCCGAACGATTGGATTTGTCATATTCCATAAACTTACCAATAAAATTACCAAGTTGAATGCCCACCCTTTCAGTAGTGAATCCATGGGGAAGATCCGAGACATGCGCCAAAAAAGGAATTTTATTCAATGGAACACGAAGCGGGTGATCCCCTCTTTTTAAATGGTAAATCACCAGAGGATGATTTCCAAAAGACCATGGAGAGCCATCGACCACACGTTTCAAGTCAAGCAAGTGATAAAACTGGAACAAGAAACGACCAGCGCCCAGAGATTTCACCGTAACTCCCTTGACTGGTTTCCAGACAATCTTGTTTTCATAACATTGAAATTGATAGATTGGTATGTGAGGAAACGGCCAACCAAACAGAGATCATAGATATCATTATCGATTTCCAAGTCCTCCTCCTCGAGGATCAAATCATCCTCTTCCTCCAACGAAGCAGCTAGATCCATATGAAGATTATCCATAGTATTTGAAAAAGAAAAGACAGAACTCTCAACGGGGAGAGATAAACAGGGATGAGAGATGCTGAAAACAAACACTCCCCACGTCAATAAATAACGGAACACAGCTAGAAACCCTAGCACGATCGCAGCGAAAACGGTCAGATCCTAGGGATACCATATCATACATATCAATACAGAGATTACCATAATCCCGGATCCTCAGCCGAAGGCACCCAGGGTATCACGAATTGATCACCTACCCGGATAGCGTTAACATTCCTCCGACGATCACAGCCATAAATTGGCAATCCTCATAAGAAAAGTCCAGAAAATAGATCGAAAAAACAAAGATTACCGCAATCCAAGATCCCCAACCGTAGTCGCCCAAGGTATCACGAATTGATCATCTACCTGGATAACGTTAACATTCCTCCGACGATCACATCGATTCCGGCAATCGAAAGATTATTCGTTAATTTCTGCTCATCCAATAAATCCTAAAGTGATTAAAATGTTCGCTTTATTTTATTTTATTATGATGGGGAAATTGGTTTGAAAACCAATAAATAAAATCTAGCATTTAATGAGAATGTAGAACATTAAAGGAGGGCATAAAATTTATTTTGGAAAATTAAAGGGCATATAATTGATTTCCTCCGGGAGTAGATGAATAGAGAGTTTTTAATCTCTTGAATAAAAAATTAACTCAAAGTTCAGACGTCGAATACACTTTATTAATTAAAGTGAAGTTCAAAAAAACTATTTCTTATTAATAGGAGTTAGTTAGTTTAATTCAAATTATAGTGGTTAAGGAGTAATACTATTAGCCAAAAGCGCGCCGACAAGTCACAACCGAGCCCTAGGGCCTTGGTTTTTGGAAATTGAACTTTGAGCAGACTTGAACCTGGGTTTAGGCTCCACTTATCTTTTGGAACGTGGACCAATTCAGAATTAATTTGACCAGAAATCTTTTATTTACTTTATACATAAAATTTTGAGTGGGTCTCACACCCTGCGCTTATATTGCATTTTAAAACCATGCAACTTGTTATACGAAAGATATAACTTATTTATATTTTACCAAATTAATAGTTGCACGGTTCAATGTAAGCAAGTTGCATCTTTTAGTATAACAAATTGCATAATTCTAAAATGCACTATGATTGTACGGTGCATCTGGATGCATACAAGACTTAGCCTTAATTTTAACAAAATTTCCCATTAAAACCCTACTCATTTTTTTATTTTTTTAAATATGTGTGCCCATCTTTGTATGATCATGGGAGACGGAGCATACAATTTATACTTATTTATGTTAAAGAATATGCATAAAAATAAAGAGAAGAGAGAAAACAAATCTTATTATTTCACCAAAGGTCCCTTCATATAGATTACATGAAATAAAATAAAATGCCATAATTTATTCCTCCAGCAGTTACACTTGATGAAGACCTAATTTATCCCTCCAGCAGTTACACTTGATGAAAACCCTAATTTATCCATCAATCACTAGCAGTTACACTTGATGAAGACCCTAATTTATCCATCAATCAGTTACACTTGATGAAGACACATAATATATTTTTCCTTCAACAATTTCAACTTTAATTTGAATTTTGAACTAATTTATAGTTATTTGCTTTGGTGCTGAGATGGAGGACACATCAGAATTGGGCCTTATTTTGGGCAAACACGTGTTCCATAGTCCATACATGATTCATGACATTTTGTCCGATTAGAATAATTCAAGTCAAATTTGGTCAACATTAACCCAACTTAAAAGATAATATCCACAATGTGCAAGTTCAGGGGGAAATAAAACTTGAATTTTTACTCCCATAAATAGTGTCTAAAAAAATAATTATCCCGACTAATTTAGTATATTAGAGAAAGTGAGGGAGTGTAAATTAACACCTGCAACCCTTATGATCTGTATTGTGTCCAAAGAAAATACAAGTTTGTTGTTCTAAAGTGAAGCTTGGAACTTTCATTTAATCTAAGAAATGCATAATGGACGCAACCAAATTCTTTGTATGTACTATGTACAAGAATTTCTTACTATAGATATCACATTGAACATGTTTGAGAATGTAAGAACGCTTGTAGAAAGATCGGGCGTACGATTTTCAACAAAATACAAGCGTCAACTTCTTTGGTCTTTGCATCGATCTTCACACAATCAGCTTGATTGGTACACATATTGATAATAACTTTTTCACAAATATAGCAACATAGGTTTCTTTACCTGGATCTTGGGGTTCATGTTGTTACTCGGAATCGGATTCTAGAGAATACAACATAGAATTCTGGGAATAAGTCTCCAAAGTCAGCATTTTCAAAGATATCTTTCTCAAGTATTGTGACTGCAGAACAGAGGAAAAAGGTCGAAAGTTACAACGGACTTGTTGCTTCAGAAGACCACGTAGTTATGAAAAATGTAAAATTTGACCAGCGTACAAAAATTCAAGGGAAAATCATGTGATATGTACCTGGCTTGTTGCTTCAGTATAACAGTTTTCCTCAAACCTTGAAGCTATTTTTTTGAGTTCCTGCAGCCCTTCTCGTCCAGATAAAGGACGATGCTTCTTCAATGTCTCCATTCTGTTCATCATGGATTATAGTCTTAGTCGAGTATTTAACAACATGAGAACCAAAACACAAGATCACACAGAAGAAATCTAACTGATCTTGGATACAATGAAAATGTAATGTTTCAATCTACGGAAAAGTTTGGAAAACATGTAACCAGTTTAGCGATCAGTAACAAAGGGTAAATAATTGACTGCAAAACAAAGACATCACATCATTGTGCCCTTTATTGCATATATAAAAGTAAGAATTTATCAACTTCTTGTACAAGGAAATTATCAAGGTATATTCATCATGAGATAATCCCATGGCCATGCAATACTTAGCATCAGCTGCATCATTTTCTTCTTTAAGCTTCCCATTCAGTTTACATTTAAAGGGCCTCAAATACATTACGTTTTATACACGTTGTGATGCAATTTTCTTCGCAGCACATATAAAATCCTTTCCTTAAGTCTTTTAATAAGATCGCCCCACTAAAAAGTGCATAAGAAAAAGCAACATGCACACTAAACCTAATTGATGCAATCAGATGTTTATTTTCACAAGACCAGCTCTGGAAAGGCATTAATCTAGATGGAAAGACCAATAAATGAAGAAATCTTATGACACTAAGAGACTCGCATAGTCGCATTACTATTTCACAACATTAAGGCATTGCATGTGCAAGCACGTTCTCTTTACTTTTTGCAACTAGAAATATGTGAAAGGCGCACATGTAATAACTAGAAAGGTTGCTGTTTAGAGTTTTGTGTAATTCTGTCAATACTCCGCTTCAGTGTTCACGCAAGTCATGATCGTGTTATTAACTAAAGAAGTGGCCTTAAGTGAAAACCAAACATTCCTAGCTTATATATGCAACCAATTAGTTAGAATATCAGTGGCAAATCACACAACAAGCATCTTACAACTTCTTATAAAAGGTTATCTTCGAAGACAAAGCAATTAGTAATCTCAGTTCCCTCAAACTAATACAATACCAGAGCTTCAGAAACAATTTCTTAATCTACACCCAAACACTCCATTGAAAAAGAATGAAATGCAACTACACATTACATTTAATTCAGGGGAACCAGGAAAATATAACAATAAAAGAGAGGATTCAAGAAGCAAGCAAGGAATCAAGATGAACCAACAAAAATTGGCATGCTCAAGATTACTAGGTTAACAAATATACGCAGTTCCAGAAGAATAAGTAGAAATAAATTGAGAATATAATTTTACATCTTTTTCACAATCCTGTATCTAGACTCTGGTTGTAATTGAGTCCTCCAATCACCGCCGGATACTTGACCCTGAATCGAAGTGTTACTATCCATGTCCAACTCCTAAAATTAAAAGTGAGTAAATCAAAAGGAAAATCAGAAATTATCAGACTAACGCATGAATCACGCCATAAATTCCGAAGACATAAAACAGGTTCAGATCAAAAACCTTGAGATTTTGTTAAGAAAGCTCCTATTCGAACAAGGAATTGATAATTGGCCAAAACAGGAAATCCTGAGCCTTTTCTGATAATAACTGAGCAAATAAGACTCATTATTTATTCCTATAATAATTGACGTATACTTTCACAGATCAAATAAGATGCATATAATGACTTGCAGGAAAATACATTGTTGGGCCTGTTAAGAGGTAATTATTGGGCCATATGGATTGTTGGGCTTTTTCGTGACTTCGTTATTTCTATTGGTGTTACAAGTATAACTGAGTTTTAGTGGAATCCCGCGTTATTATTAAGTTTCTTGTAATCATATAAAGTTGTTATGTGCTTGATATAACTTTAACCTCAAATAAATTTAGTCCTATAAATTTTTTTATCATCGATTTAGTTTCAATAACTTTAATAATGTCCAATTTTAGTCTCAAATATCACGTGTATTTTTAAGTGTGTTTAACTAATTCGTACCGTCAATTCTATTTTAATTTTAAGTTTAAAATTTTAATTTTATATATTTGAAATTCCAGCTGTTAAAAAAAATAAAATGCACATGACAGTCCAGTCACAGCATCTGCCGGAAAACCCCAAATAAAAATGGCAAAAAGACGACATTCCGGTCAATTTTGGAACTAAAATTGAACATTGTCAAGGTTATTGAGACTAAATTGATGACAATAAAACTTATGAAACTAAATCTATTTGAGGCCAAAGTTATGGACCATTTGTGATTTAAACTTTATTTTATGACTTGCTTATAAATGTCTATGTTCTTTTCAAAGCGTATAAAATCACGACGGTGATAGCCAGTCATCCATGACCTTCACTTTTTCGAATTCACTTGCAAGAAAAACGTAGCCCATCAAACAGCGGCGGCAGTATAAACTTTGTACTCTTGTCCGCCACTTCAATAATGCCCATTCGTTTGCTCAAAGGGCGCGGCTGCGGTAACTCTATACTCTTGTCCGCCACTTCAATAAGAGCATTATTCGTTTGCATATTGTTTTCATGAAGCTAGATCACAAGCATTTGGAAACAGAGGAAACCATGTCAGGAGACTATTTAAGAAAAATAACAATATTGCATCAGATGAGTTTGAGTTTCACCTCAATGTTAGGAGGAACAGAAGAATTTTCTAAGGGCTTGTGATCGGGGATACTTGAATTTGATTGCAATGCCGTGAGCCCATTTTGTGACGAAATAGATTTCGTATTCTGAAGATTTGAAACACGCTGCTGAGACTGTTGCATAGCATGCAAATTAGCCCGGCTGAGCTGTCCTTGCTGCAATGGCTTGCGAAGTTTGTTTGAGTTGATTATATTTACAATCTGCTTCTCAATTCCAACAACCTTCTCCCTATGGTTGGGCTGAATATCATTCTTGTTTGTTCGCAGAAATAGTATAAGGCGTCCCAACATAAGCTTGAGAGATCTAAGTTTTTCAAGTTGATCATTCTTGGGCGGTTGAGGAAGAGCATGAGAATCATACTGCAAAGCAGTAAGACATTATCAGTAAATCACAAAATGATTACAAGAAGATATGCAAGACTGTGGAAGAGTGGGAGAAACTTCAAAAAGTGTTTTTTTTTTCTTACTTGGAAACCACATGTATAGCTATATAGGCATTCATTTCTCAGTTAATTGCTTTTTAAGATTCTTGAAGATTTAATTATTAAATTGGAGGGAGATAGAGGATGGAGAATGGAGAATGCCTGCAGCAAAATGAGATAATAATGGGTCATCATATTCAGATGAACTAGTAACTTACTTGCTGCAACTTAGCAGCCATTCGCTGGTACATTTCATTCAATATAGGGAAATACATCTCATTCATGGTTTTGATCTGCAAAGAAATAAAAGCATAATTAAAATTGAGGCTACATTTAAAACACACAAAATGAACAAAATTAATGATAGGTGAGGTATAAAGGTTTGAATAGGGTAATCATTAAAAAATTTAACTAGCCTGCAATTATAACTACCAAACAAATTCTTTCAGATGGGAAAAGGAAAGATGCATTAATACAATACCTTCTGATAAATATCCTCTTGCCAGCCCTACCAGTTGCATTCCCTGTCTGTGATGAGGAATCTAAAGATGCTAAAATCATATGCGTTAGCCAGCTAGGCAATTAATCTTGATTCATAATTCCTAAATAATGGGCTGGTTGCTGAGAATTTTGTAAGCTAGAGTTACCGTTATGAACTCCAACAATTTGCTGCTGCTGGAAACCAGAAAGATTAGTTTGAGAGCCTAATTGTTGTTGGTGCATATTTGAGAGGTTGTTCTGCTGACCAGCTGACTGCTGTTGATGCATGTTTGGAAGGTTGTTTTGTTGACCAATTGTCGGTTTCTGTTGCATGTTGTTGATGCTATTCTGCCGACTGATCATCCTTTTCTGTTGCTGTTGCTGATGCAATGTATCAAGCATATTACTTTGTTGGCCAATGAGATGGTTCTGTTGCAGGTTTGAAGTATTTGGCTGTTGCTGCTGATGCATGACAGAAGGCCGCTGCTGCCTGAGGACTGATTGGGGTTGCTGCTGAAGCATAGATTGATTCTGGAGAGCAGACGAAGCCAATGATTGCCTCAAAGAAGGCTGCATTACAGCCTGCTGAGAGGACTGCAGCTGATTTTGTTGCTGGATCTGTGATGCAGCTGCTGTTGATCTTGTTGCACAACATGTTGCATATTAGAAGGCACGCCTTGCCCCATGGAATTCCCCACCGCATTTGTAGTGACGTTAGACATGATTTGCATGTTAGGATTCTGGACAGGAATATTAGAAAGGATCCCCTGAGACATGCCACCAACAGTGGGAAGTGCAGATGCCAAACCAGCAGAATTCGGCACACCTGTTGATGGAATATTATTCTGGATATTCTGAGATAAGAGTTGTTGCCGCACTTGAGATTGAATCGACACCATTGGAATAGGTAGTTGTTGAACCTGATTTTGCATTTGGGGCCGCATGCTTTGAGAAGCTGCCAAAGATGCACATAAATATATGGAAAGATCTAGTCAGCATATTGGTATAAAGTGCAAAGTATACAGGCCATGTAGACAATGGGGTTGCATACAGCTCATATTGATGATTTAGTAAATAAACTAAACCTAAACAACTCTATTAAGAAGTTTGATCAACAAATTTGTCCAATTCCAGAAAGAACTGCATCATATGTCATTATATGGAAGAGGTATGATCAAGTGACAGTGTACTGGGAAATAGAATTAAAAAGAAACAATGTAGCACAATGTGTAGAATCCTCTAGAGCAGGAAAAGTAGTAAAAATAGCATGTATAGCAGTTCGGGAAAATAAAGTATTAAATTGATAACCTCTATGCAATTCAGAGAAACAAACAAAAAGACTCCAAGAAGTTTAATCCTGGAAAAGGTAAAGCTCTACCAATGTTAGTAAAGAAACAATCAGACGGGTAGAAATCAGGATATCTTAATACATTGCACTGTATTTGGACTAACAATGTAAATCAAGTGGTGTTTGAATTTGTTTAAAGTTAGGAATCTGAGCTAAGTGGAATTATGAATATCACAGAAGAATTTATAGACTCAAAAGAAAAATGGTAGTACGAAACAGAAAGATGTACCCAATAGACTATATTGATAAAGAGATGCGGTTTAAAGCATAGAACTCACAATTGTCAAATTACATTAGTTTGCTTGTGTGCTTTTCAGTAAGACCTCTACACCCTGTTAAACACATTAGCATTCAGCAGTAAAAAAACATCTTTGTCATATGCTCTTGTCCATTAAGAGGAGGAAATGTTTCCCAGGTGTTGAATGCCTATTTATATTTCTAACATACAGACCAATGCATCAGAAATAGAAATGTCTAAGGATTTGAAGATTAAATGTAGTTAACTTGGACCAAGCACAACCCAGAAAGGCTTCAGACTCCAAAGCGAGACAGTGAAAAGGGTTTAAAATGGCTGGAACGACAAGCAAGGAATCTACCTATCAAAGACAATTTGACACAATTATGAACAATTATGCCAAAGGTCCAATTGACCAGTTAGAATGCAGTTCGAGCAATTTAAGGTTTAGCCACTAGAATTCGTAAAGAGACACGTCCTCAATCCATGGAGTTTCTGTAGGACGCTGATGAGTCTATAATGCTCGATAAGTAGAGCAACACAAAGCACTAACTGATGTAACCCAATGCTTCACATGATAAGTTAGATTGAGGCAAATAATAACAACCGTAATAACAATAGATTTTTTTTTTTCACAGCATAGGTTTTTTTACCTGGATCTTGGGGGTTTCTATCATTACTTTCAGCATCAGACTGAAGAGAATTTGACATAGGATTCTGGGATTTAGTCTCCATAGTCAGCATCTTTCTTAAGTAGTCTGACTGCAGAACAGAGGAAAAAATGTCAAAAGTTGCAACGATCTTCGGTTTCAGGACCAAGTAGTTCAATAATAAACTTAGGCCTGCATACAGCAAATTCAAATGAAAATCACGTTGTATATACCTGGCATGTTGCTGCAGTATAAATTTTTCCCTCAAACTTTTCAGCTATTTTTTTGAGTTCCTGCAGCTCTTCTTCTCCAGAGAAAGGAAGATGCCTCTTCAACGTCTCCATTCTATTCATCAAGCATTATAGTCTTACTCCAATATTAACAACATCGGCAACAAAACACAAGATCCGTGTAGAACAAATCTAACTGATGTTGGATACAATGAAAATGTAATGCTTAAATCTAGGGAAAAATTTTGGAAAACATGTAAACATTTTACTAAAGGATGGATTCTGTAAGTGAAAACCAAACATCGGCATTATCTTAAAATCAATACTTTAACTTTCAAGCTTATATACTCAATAGAAAAAGAATGAAATGCAACTACACATTATATTTAACCTATAGAGGAACCACGAAAATATATAATAAAGAGAGAGAATTCAAGAGCCACGCAAGAACTGTAGATGAATCAACAAAAGTGGCATGCTCAAGATTCTAGAAACAAGTTGAGAATATAACTTTACATTTCATTCACAATCATGTGTCTAGCCTCTGGTTGTAGTTGAGTCCTCCAATCACCGTCGGTAACTTTACCCTGAATCGAACTGTTACTATCCATTTCCAACTCCTAAAAAAAAAAGTGAGTAAATCAAACGGAAAATGAGAAATTATCAGACTAACACATGAATGAAGCCATAAATTCGGAAGATAGATTAGGAGGTTCAGATCAAAAACCTTGAAAGTTGAAACTTTGTTAAGAAGGTTCATATTCGAACAAGGAAATAATAAATAGGAAAACCTGAGGCTTCTCTGGCAAGTGAGTAAGGGTGTGTTTTCAAAAACTTTATATGTTTGTTTCGGGAGTTAGGTGTGCCCGTGGTGGGGTATAACTTCGAAATTATATGTAATTGAAAGTTTTGGTGAATATTAAAAAATATGTATTTGTTTTGAGATTTTGATAGGGTTGAATTTTACTTTATGGCAAATCAATATTCAATAATAATTGATGTAGTATTATTATATTGTGTTGAGAATGAAAAAAGTAGTGATGTGATTGTATTAAATTTTGTGATAAATAGAGGTGTATGTGTACTTTATAGGAGAGAATTTTGAAGTCTAATTTTAAATCTCAAATTATAATGCGGCGTGATTTTCAAAGTCCTAAGTCCATCCGGGTGAGTCTCGAAACAAACATACCCATAATGATTATAGTCACTTAGAATTATGTGCAAAAGTAATTTGGAGTGTTTTATTTTTCTTTAATAGCTTAAATAAACTCTCATGAGCTATAAGTTATAAACTTCAAAGAAGATTCTTTTAGTAGCTTATTTGTGTTTTTTTTTAGAACTTTTAACTTTTTTTGCAAACACTATCATTTGTTTTTTTTTTTTCTTACAAACACTATCAACTTCTACTATTAATCATTTTTCTCATAATCACTAATTTTAACCACTTCTTTAAAACCATAAGGGGATGTTTTTAAAATTTTTATAAGTGATTATAGTCACCTAAAATTTTATGAAAAACAATTTAAAGTGTTTTATTTCTCTTTTAGTGGCTTAAAGAAGCTCTCATAAGCTATAAGTTATAAACTTTAAAGAGGGTGTTTTTACTAGCTTATTAATCTTTTTTTAAAACTTTTAATTTTTTTATAAACACTATCATTTTTTTTTTTTTATTTCCTTACAAACACTATCAACTTAAATAAGAAGCTTCACTCCTTGCGATATTGGCTTGTAGGTGAAACATTCTACTATTACTGGGCGTGTTCAGAGGTAATTATTGGGCCATATGGATTGTTGGGCTTATTCTCGGGCCTCGTTATTTCTATTGGGCCATACCAGATTTACCGAAGAAGGCTTCTCCATTTATCCTTAAACAAATAATATTTTCATTATTAATTTTAAATTAAATATTTAATTAATTTGATTAATTCAATTACATGTATACTTTTTATATTTTAATATTATTTATGCATATTTTTTATTCAAATTATTTCCTCCCATTAAAATTAGATATCATACTCATTTAAGTCTTATATATTATTTACATAATACATGTCGTTTTGACATTTTCACCCTCATTATCTCATATATACCCCTCATGATTAATTTTCAGAGTTATTAAAAAAATTATCTTTTTACAAATATTTTGTGTGAATAATTTCCCAGCTAATAGTAATTATTGTAGTAAATATTTAACTATAAAAAATTAAGGTTAATGTTGATATAACAAAATTTAAATGACCATAACAATTAATTATTATGTATATCCCCTATATTACTAATAGGGAGTTTTTCTTGATGATGTGTCAACTCTACATTGATTTAACTTATGTGTCATTCTAGGAGAAGTTTAGTGACATGTCATTAATAATAAATCCTACATGTCACTAAAAATAAATCATATGTGTACTTCTATTTTTGTATATCCTAAACAATCCCCTATATATCTCTCTATATACTAATAGGGAGTTTTTTTTTCATGATGTGTCAACTCCATGTTAATTTAACCTATGTGTCATTCAATGAGAAATTTGAGTACACATGTCATTTTTGTGTGTTATTTTTATAAAATGTGTAATTTATATTTGTTATTTTATGTTTTATTTAATTATATACTATTGTTCATTTATCTATTTTTTGGTAATTTTTGTTTGACTTAAATAAAATATTCATTCTAAATGTATTTTATCTTAGTGTGAAATATATTCAATTATTAATTTCTTAATAAATATTTTTATTTTATAATTGCTCTTATGTATATCTTAACATAATTTATGTGGAAAAAATATTTTATATTATAATTCATTCACTTTTTTTTAATTATTACATGTTTATTAGTCTTTTCTTAGTCGTTTTATTTTGTTTTGATTTGTAGGTTTCAACTTCATATTAACATGGATAAATAATATTTGACACAATAATCTTATTCAAAGATTTAAGAAAATTTACTAATATACACCCTAAAATTTTATTAATTCATATTTACTGCATTTATGCACATATTTATATTTTTAATTATTAAATATATTATTTATTGAAAATATTGCAATTTTTAATTAGAAAACCGTGTAACACGCGGACACTAAACTAGTATGATATAATGAAAGGAAAAAATATCAGAACAATATTTATTCTAGACTAGAAAGAATGAGAGAGAGTAATCTAGAATAATAAGTGAATGAAAATATGCACATACAATATTTATTAAATAAAAATTATGTCTATAATTGAATTAATCAAATTAATTAAACATTTGAAGTATTTAATTTAAATTTAATAATATAAAAACTATTTTCAATCTCACGTAGTATGTTGGGTTACATGCTAGTGATATTTAAAAAGAATAAGGGCGAGTATAAATTAATAAATTATAAAGTAGTATTTTATAAATGAATTGCCTTAGAAACTTCTATGAATCTTCCAATGCATGTCTTCAGAAAAAGATGAGATGAAAAAAGGATACAGATGAAGAAAGTCCTTAGACAGACGCGACAATTTTTTTTGGTAAAAGTAAGAACTAGAATATATATATTAACTCTATTCTACAATTGGTCGGAAAAAAAAATTCTATTCTACAAAATATTGAATGACATAAATTAAATATTAAAACTTATATTATTAATAATACCATAAATAATTTTTCATAAAAATCTAAAAAGGAGTTAAAATATAACAACCACATGAATGGGGGTGATTCATAATTAACATAAGAAATAAATGAAAGGTAGAGATCAAAATTAAATAAGGAATTACTGAAATTTAAAAAATAAAAATAAATATTAATAATAATACTATAAATAACTTATCACAGAAATTCAAAGATTTAAAATAAAACCACCGTATAAATTGAAGGTGATTTCCCTTTAATAGATAAGAGATTACTACTACATCTACTATTTTAAAAAATTTATACTGCTATTATTATATTATTTCATTAAGAATTTCCTTTGAAAACAAATAAGCAGAAGTTTAGTGATGGAGTTGTAAATATCAGTACTTATCTAATAATAAAATTTACTTTAACAAATAAAAAGGAGTTGTAAATTATTTTAAAAATTATTTTTCTACAAATATGCCCCTCATGATGTAGTTATTTTAAAAATTTTACTTATCTAATAACAAATATGCATAAGTTTAATGGGCTCTAATTTACTTCTTTTTAATCTCTCTTCTCGATCTTCCTTCGTTTAGCTCCAAAAAAAATTAGGCACGTGATTTGTATTAAAAAATACTTAAATTTTCTACAAAAATAACAAAACACAACCGATCAAACCCCCCAAATCTTAAAGTGTTCACATGTTCCAAACAACGAGAAAAATAATTCATGAGGGTGAATGACTCAAAAGTAAGATGAATGGTAGCTAAAAGAATTCAATCCAACTAAACCATTAGGTACAAAGATCAACAAGCAAGTTCACAAGGTATGATCAAATTAATGCAAGATTCAATGCTCAATTCACAATTCCTCTCAAGGAAGTGTATAACTCTCCACTCAAAGTGTATGTAATCGATGGGTATGCTCTCAAAAAATCAATTCATACAAATATGCTACCATAAGCTTGTCAAATGTCTAAATTCTTCACCACATGTTAATTGTTCACCAGTATCAATATTTCAAACGAGCTGCAGCATATCCATCATATTCTGAAGATTTGAAACACTGGAATTATGCTGCATATTGGTCAAATTGTTCTGCTGCAATGGCTTGCGAAGTCTGTTTGAGTTGAGAATATTTACAATCTGCTTCTCAATTCCAACAACCTTCTCCTTATGGTTGGGCTGAACATCGTTCTTGTTTGTTCGCAGAAATAGTATAAGGCGCTCAATCAGAAGCTTGAGAAATCTAAGTTTTTCAAGTTGATCATTCGTAAGCGGTTGAGGAAGAGCATGAGCATGAGCATCATACTGCAAATCAGTAAGACATTATCAGTAAATCACAAAATGATTACAAGAAGATATGCAAGACAGTGGAAGAGTGGGGAAACTTCAAAATGAGTTCTTTTTTTTTTCTTGGAAACCATATATATAGCTATATAGGCATTCATTTCTCAGTTAATTGCTTTTTAAGATTCTTGAAAATTTAATTAGTATTAAACTGGAGGGGTCATCAGCTGAATAAGTAACTTACTAGCTGCAACTTGGCAGCCATTCGCTGATACATATCACTCAATTGGGGAATACATCTCATTCATGGATTTGATCTGCAACAAAATACAAGCATAATTAAAATTGAGGCTACATTTAAAACACACAAAATGAACAAAATTAATGTCAGGTGAGGTATAAAGGTTTGAACAAGGCAATCACTAAAAAATTTAACTAGCCTGCAATTATAACTACCAAACAAATTCTTTAAGATGGGAAAAGGAAAGATGCATTAATACAATACCTTCTGATAAATCTCCTCTTGCCAGTCCCTACAACTTGCATTCCCCGTCTGTGATGAGGAATCTAAAGATGCTAAAATCATATGTGTTAGCCAGCTACATCAATTAATCTTAAATATTATATAACAAAAGGAATAATAATCAATTTTCTCTACCAAAACTAGCTTTGGGTTCAACATCAGACTTATAGCATAGATGAGATGCCCAGCTTCAAGCCTAAACCTTAAGTGCTACTTATTTATTCTTGATTCATAATTCCTAAATAATTATCCTAGTTTCTATTTAGATATTTCACTAACAAGCTTGTATTTAGCAATGAAAACTTGAGAAAGCAGGTGCAGTTACAAGGCAAAAGAATTGATTACTGTATACACACACTAATTGCAGAAACAGCAAAAGACTAGTTCAAGCGTTTTAAATATATTTTAGTCCAAGTTTACACATTGATCAGCATCAATGCTGACTGTTATCAGCTTCTCAAGGAGTGATACTTATCAGAAGTTCAGACAGGTTCTGACTAAATTAATACAAGCAAACACAACCATACAACAAGGTGAAATGGCAATATGCAATTGAAAAATAATTAAAATATATATGTTCGGTAATGACAGGTTCTGACTAAATTATATATATATAAAAAGTACACTTATAAACATTAGATTTCAAACACAACCATATAAATTTAACTAATTGAAAAATGGCAATATGCAATTGAAAAAACACTTTGTAAAATTAAAATATATAAAATGTTACTTAAAAATTAAATTTGATTTAGAGATGAGATTCATCTATTAATTATATTTTTTGATGTAAATATAGTATATATATATATATATATATATATATATATATTGATCCATGTTATGTTTCATTTCACATCAAATAATAACAAAGAAAACAATAAATAAACAAAAATTGTTAATATTATTCAAAGTTAACATTTTATACGAGTGCTAAAAGATTTTTTTGGGGTGGACCCAAAGCTAAGAAAAATGTTGTACTTTTAAAATAAAAATATTTTAGGCATGTATATAACATAAAAAATAATAAATTTATATTTATATATTGATTTATTCAAAGTTAACATCGAGTGCTAAAAGATTTTTTCTAAGAAAACAGTTGTACTTTTACTTGTATATAACATAAAAAATAATAAATTTATATTTATATATTGGAATACGTACGCAACTGCAGGAAAGAAAAAAAAACAATCTACAGGAAATAAACTAAACCTAAACAACTCTATTAAGAAGTTTGATCCAAAAATTTGTCCAAATCCAGAAAGAACTGCATCATGTCATTATATGGCAGAGGTATGATCAAGTGACAGTGTACTGGGAAATTGAATTAAAAAGAAACAATGTAGCAGAATGTGTAGAATCCTATAGAGCAGGAACAAAGTAGTAAAAAGTGATGATCTCTATGCAATTCAGAGGAAAATAAATATTAAATTGATGATCTCTATGCAATTCAGAGGAAAAAACAAAGAGACTCCAGGATATCTTAATGCATTGCACTGTATTTGGACTAACAATGTAAATCAATTGGTGTTTAAGTTTGTTTTAAGTTAGGAATCTGAGCTAAGTGGAATTATGAATATCACAAAAGAATTTATAGACTAGAAAGAAAAATGGTAGTACTAAACAGGGATATGTACAGTGCACCCAATAGACATTATTGATAAAGAGATGTGGTTCAAAGCATAGAACTCACAATTGTCAATTACTGAATTACATTAGTCTGCTTGTGTGCTGTTCAGTAACTATTACTCGTGTAAGTTTTGAATTTGTAAGACCTCTACACGCTGCTAAACACATTAGCATTTAGCAGTAAAAAAACATCTTTGTCATACACTTTTGTCCATTAAGAGGTGGAAATGTTTCAGAGGTGTTGCATGGCTATTTATTCAGTATTTCTAACATACAGACCAATGCATCAGAAATAAAAATGCACAATCCAGAAAGGCTTCAGACTCCAAAGCGAGACAGTAAAAAAGGTTTAAAATAGCTGGAACGACACGCAAGGAATCTACCTATCAAAGACAATTTGACACAATTATGAACTCTTATATAGGTTTTTTTTTTTTTTAAATACTTGTTCAACTCCCTTAGGTACTAATATTTGGAATGACTGAAAGAGCAAAGTAATTCAAGGAGTAACAATTAGAGTAAAGGATGCGAAAGGTCCAATTGACCAGTTATAATGCAGTTCAAGCAATTTAAGGTTTAGTCACTAGAATTTATAAAGAGACAAGTCCTCAACCCCTGGAGTTTCTGTAGGACGTTGATGAGTCTATAATGCTTGATAAGTAGAGCAACACAAAGCACTAACTGATGTAACCCAATGCTTCACATGATAAGTTAGATTGGGGCAAATAATGACAACCGTAATAATAATAGATTTTTTTTTTTTTTCACAACATAGGTTTCTTTACCTGGATCTTGGGGGTTTCTATTATTACCATTAGACTGAAGACAATTTGACATAGGATTCTGGGATTTAGTCTCCATAGTCATCATCTTGCTTAAGTAGTCTGACTGCAGAACAGAGGAAAAAATGTCAAAAGTTGCAATGATCTTCGGTTTCAGACCCAAGTAGTTCAATAATAAACTTAGGCCTGCAAACAGCAAATTCAAGGGAAAATCATGTTGTATATACCTGGCATGTTGCTGCAGTATAAATTTCTCCCTCAAACCTTACAGCTAATTTTTTGAGTTCCAGCAGCCCTTCTTGTCCACAGAAAGGAAGATGCCTCCTCAACGTCTCCATTCTATTCATCAAGCATTATAGTCTTAGTCCAATATTAACAACATGAGCAACAAAACACAAGATCCGTGTAGAAGAAATCTAACTGATCTTGGATACAATGAAAATGTAATGCTTAAATCTAGGGAAAAGTTTGGAAAACATGTAACCATTACAAGTCAATAACAAAGTAAATAATTAACATCAAAACAAAGGCAACACATCACTGTATCCTTTAATTCATATATACATGTAAATAAATAAATTATATGTATGCATATATATATATACATAGAGAGAGAGAGAAGCATTCAACTTGGGGACATTTACAAGTAAAATGTATCAACTGCTTGTACAAGGTAATTATCAAGGTACGCTTCATCACGGGATAATCCCATGGCCATGCTTAGGGTGTGTTAGCAAACTCTAGTGGAGGAGGCAGAAGCACTTATGTTTTAAGCTGCCCTCTCACAACTTTAGCTTCTGAGAAGTGTTTCTAAGCTGTGAGTAGAGTTTGCAAACATCCCCTTAGCATCACTTTCCTTCTTTAAGTTTCCCATTCAGTTTAAATTTAAAGGGCTTCAAATACACTACATTTTACGCATGTTCTGATGGTATTTTCTTTGGAGCATATATAAAATCCTAACTCTCCAAGTATCCATGAATCTTTTAATAAGATCGCCCGATTAAAAAGTGCATATGAAAAATCAACATAAATACTAAACATAATAGATGCAATCAGATGTTTCTCTTACAAAAACCAGCTCTATAAAGGCACTAATCTTATAACACAAAGAAATCACATCACTATTTTGAGTATTTTCATTTCACAACGTTTAGGCATTGCATGTGCAAGCACATTCTCCATCATGTTACCATATTTGTATTACTTTTTTCCAACTAAAAAAATGTGAAAGACACACATTGGGTGCCATTTAGAGTTTCTGTAATTCTTTCAATACTCCTCTTTAGTGTTCTCGCCCAACTCATGATCGCTTTATTAACTAAAAGATTCTATAAGTGAAAACCAAACATCGCCATTATCTTAACTTCCAATCGCAGAAGAATAAGTAGAAACAAGTTGAGAATATAAGTTTACATCTCATTCACAATCCTCTGCCTGGCCTCTGGTTGTAGTTGAGCCCTCCAATCACCGCCGGTAACTTCACCCTGAATCCAATCCATGTCCATCTCCTCACAAAAAAAGGTGAGTAAATCGAAAGGAAAATCAGAAATTATCAGACTAATACATATAAATTCCGAAGATGGATTATGAATTTCAGATCAAAAACCTTGAAATTTGTTAAGAAGGTTCGTATTCGAAATTGGGTTAAACAGAAAAGCTGAGCCTTTGTTTGAAAACAAATAAGCATAAGTTTAGTGATGGAGTTGTAAATATACGGTTACTAAAATAATGCACACGGCCACCATCCAATGTCACACACTGCAATGGGTGTGATCAAGGGTCCTGCACAGCAAGAATCTCCTCCCCAAAATATATATGTACATACATAGTAGGTATATATCTCTATCTATTATATGTACTAGTATTTTACCCGATCAATGCTTTATTTACTATATTATGCAATAAACTAGTATGTAACCTGCGAATTTTATGGAATTAATTTTTTTTTTGGAATTAATTTTTTTTTAATTAAATACTTTAAATATAGTAAATCTAAATCTTGTGTAGATATGATTAGTCTTAACTATTTAAAAATCCTTCAAACAATTTATAGTAAAAATATTTATACATTAAATATAACAAATCTTGTATAGATGTGATTAGCTATAACTGTTTAAAAAATTTCAAACAATTAGACATTTGGTTGAAATTATATATTCTTTTGAACAAATATAATTAATAAATTTATAGTAATTGTTTGGAAAAAATATATATATATAGCAAATCTCTTTAGCCCGAGATTTTTTAAAAATATATACTTGACTTAAATTAGATATTCTTTTTAATAAATATAATTAATAGATTTATACTAATTTTTTGGAATAAAATATAAGTGACTAATTAATTATTGAATGAGGGGCAATAGTTGATAAAGCTTCTAAAGGTGCAACAGAAATCCATCCCCATTTTGTCTCAATTGATATTGCTGATTATATACAAAATTGTCATAAACATTCATAAATAATTTTGATAATAATTAAATATATCATTAATTAGATATGAAAAAAATTATAAGACACCAACAAGTAGTTTGATAAGAAATTTAACAAAATATAATTCAAATAATGATTTGGATTCAGTACATAATTTGCATCTATCTTGTTCATAAGAAAAATCACTACAATTCGGAATAAATACAAAATAATAATTTCATATTACAATTTACAAAAAGTTTAAGAGACCTAAAATATGCTCTATATATATAAAAAATTGAAACAAAAAATCTTTAACCATCATCTTTAAAGGAAAATATCCATCATATGCCCAACATCCTATGATCAACTGTTGGTGATACATCTTCAGTTCTTCAACAATCTGCACACAAAAAAAAACATATTCAGGAATGACAGTTTGTAAGATTGTGATTTAAGAAATGCATAATTTCCATGAATTGATAGAGGGATCCAGGATATCGAGTTGAAAATTAAAAAAAAAAAATCATGAGGCCAAGTTATATATATATTATATATATAATTTGATATAAAAATATACAAAAAAAAAACTATCACCTTAAATTAAAGATTTAATTTAATTACATAATTGCAATAAACATTCATAATCAATTCAAAACTCAAATAACTTACCTTAATATTCCCCTACAATATACAAAACAAAATCATCAATTTAATTACACAATTACAATAAACATTCATAACAAATCAAGAACTCAAATTACTCACCTCAATACTCCTTGCAATATATACAAAACAAAATTAAAATTAACAAATTTATCAAATTAGAAGAAGCATTATGAACAAAAAAAGAAGAAACTCATTCATAATCAATTCAAAACTCAAATTATTTACCACAATACTCCTTGCAATATATGAAACAAAGCGATGATAGGTTTACCCATATATATTATTAAGATTATGAATTAACCTGAGAAGTATGACGCGCTCCAACCTAATTTAAAAAGTATAATTTCAATATCAAGTGAAAGTTTGTCTGACTATAAAATACTCTCACACAAAATTCTATTTCAAAATTTCTATAAATTTCAATTATATAATTATTATTTTCATTTTCTTCTTTTATCTGCTTATTATTTTACCATTTTTAAATTTGTATCCTACAATTTCTTGCGTTTCTTTCTTCTTATTATATTTTGTAGGATTTTTATTTTTTATTTTTTCATATTCGCAAGATAATTTTTTTTGCAAGTAATGCTTACTAAAATTACAAATATATTTTATTTAAGGTATACTATATGGCTCTTCACGAACACACCAAAAAACCTTCTCAAGTATTCTCAAGTCCTTGCTCGTCAATCCGGTGGAAGGACACTCGCGAACAATTAACAAAAGGAAAAAATAAATATTATGTTGCACCACCTTTGTGGATTTCTAATTTTTCCAACACTTGAATTGCCTTGGGGATGAAAAATTCATCCCCTATTTATAATACTAAGGGGGGCGAAAATACTAGGGTTTAGGGAGATTAGAAAATTTCTTTGCTTCTTCTCCAAGAATCAATTTTGGATATATCCAATATATTCTATTTCTCAATATATCTCCCAAATAAAATTTCATCCTCCTTAAGTTATGGAATTTTCGAAAATTCCTTTATGAATAGCCAAGTGGGAGATTTCTTGAATTTAATGAGATAATCTTGTATTCCCAGAATACTTATCTTCATTCCATAACAAAATTCAAAGAAAATCTTTCTCCCTCTTTTATCCATAATTTTCGAAATTTTAGGGAAAAATTAGGCAACAATAATTTATTTTATTTTAAGCACACTTTTTCAGTTATTGAACTTTATGTTTGGGCTACTTAGGGGGCCTTTAGGAGAATTAAGATTGGATCTTCCAATGGACTTTGAATTTTCAATATTGAGCCACAATATTATTCAAGTCCATAAATATTAATTAATCCCACTACATAATTAATATTGCACTATCCATCTTAACCCATATTACTGTTAATATGGCTCCCGATTATTATTTCCCGTGTTTAAGATTATCTAATCCATTAATTAATTCAAGCCACTGAAATAACTTTATATTAATTAATATCTTTTTCCTTGGTTAATGAACGACTCAACATTATTATCCATTCCGGAAATAAATTCCACTTGCACACGTTTCCCCATATTAAATCTTAGCAATCGTCATGTAATCAATATCATTGCCCAAGATACAAGGTATTGAATCTCAATGATCCTCTTCCCGTCATAAGTCAAAGCAACGACTATTGATTGTACACGAGATCCTATTTAAGGGACGGAGATTAAGAAATAATGAACCACTGAGGTCTAATTCTTCTATTTTCAGTGCTGAAAAATTTGTCCTCCTGTAGGTCCTGTTCAGTGCACCATGATGCACTAGTGCAATCTCTTGGTCAAGACAAGTCAATCTGAGTCTTACACCTCAACCTTTCGTGATGGTTTGTTCATTTCCATCTAGGTCGTGAAAGTGTACTTTTAGTTACAAGAGAATGTTAATTTAATCTTTTGTGATCTGGTATCACTAAATTAACTACAATGTAACATGTACTTCTTATTGAACAGTTATGCAGTAAATATGTGTAACATTCTATGATATTTAAAGCATCAGTGATAAATAATTTATTTCAGTAAATAAGACAGAAACTCAGTGTGATTATACAAAGTAAAAACATATTTTCCAGTATAATCCCAACAACTCATTGGGCAAGGACATAATTCGGCGAACAGGCTTGACGAGAGGAAGGCGTACAAGAAACTATGGGAATGATATGCTTCGAGACACGTACAAGCAATTGTTTGGGAGATCATGAAGGGTCGTCTTGCAACCAAGGATAATCTCATAAAGCGAGATTTGAATTCGGTTGTGGGCAACCCGACTTGTGTGTTTTGTAATCGTGAAGACGAGGACAACCCCTACTTGTTCTTTCGATGTCCTGTTTCTTGTGAACTTTGGTACAACTGCTTCAATTGACTGCAAATCAACACAATTATGCATTGTTGCCCTGTTCGGAACTTCCTTCACTTCGGCTCTTGTTTCGAATCAGGCAAAGACACTAGGATCGTGGATACTATTTGGTCAGGGATATCATGGACACTATGAAACTCAAAGAACGACAGAATTTTCAACAATGAGACATTTAATGCTGGGAAAATATGGGACTAGATCAAAGCAAGAATCTAGTCATGGATATCGACAAAAAAGGGTAAACTGAGAGACCTTTCTTTTAGTCATTGGTTGGTGAATCCAAGATATATATACTCTTCCTTTTGAACTAGATTTTCATTAGATAAAGTAGTCTACTGTATTAATTTGGAATAGATGTATTTACACTGTGAGAATTTGTTCTGATGCATTTGTAAAGGTGAACTATAGGCTGGAATATTCCTTATATTTTTGGCCCTTATTTCAGAAATAAAATACTGTTTGTCTGATAAAAAAATTATTATATAAGAGTAACAATTTGCTAATTCTATGAATTTATTTATTTTACTATTCTCTACTTTAATTGATAACATCATTCGCTAAATACTTATTAAATCCCAATAAATTATACTCCCTCCGTCCTAAAAGACATTGCACAACTAATTTTTACATGTGTTTTTGTGAGCGAATTTTGTATTAATAATTAAAATAATAAAGTGACTTTTACGGAGGAGTATGATAGATGAGTCTTTTAAGGAGGCGTATGACTCCTTAAAAGTTACTTTATCAATTCAATTACCAATACAAAACTCGCTCGCAAAAACGCGTGTAAAAGTCAACTGTAAAATGTCTTTTGGAACGGAGATAGTACTCCCTCTGTCCTATTTTAGATTGTCCATTTACTATTTGGCTCGTGTTTTAGCGAGCGAGTTGTTTATTAGTATTTGAATTGATAAAAAGATTTTAAAGGTGGGGTATGATAGTCCTACCCCTCATGTATCTGATGGAACCCCTGTTGAGCCGTTGAGGCGTTTTGGCAACACATACGAGCGTCGCAGGAGAAGAGAGACGAAGAATTGAAGGCGACTTTTATTTGTTTCTTTATTTTTAGTTCTTTCCATATTTGTTTCATTACTTCAAATCTTTCCATATTTGTTTTAATTAGGCTTTTGATCGGCCCAGCCCACGAGAGCTTGTTGCCGGACGTGTTATTAGTTAGGGTTTCAGACTATTGTTCTTTTCTTTCTTTACGTTGAATTCTGATATCGAACTTAGCAGCGATTTGCTGTGTTTTGGCTAGTATATTTCGTGCATTCATTCGAGATTCCTAGCGCGCCTCGCAAGAGGTTTCATCAATTGGCCTCGGAGCCCTACCGTGAGTATCACACTTCGCCAGCCATGGTGACTAACAAAGAGAGATTTGAAGCTCTCGAGAACTCCATAACGCAAATCAACCACGATATCGCGATCTAAGCGCAACGGGCGAAGCGTTCGGGGCAAAAATGCGTCGATACAGACGCGACGCCGACGAGGGACTTCGGTCGAGGCGCGCTTTCAACGCCAGACGACGACGGGCGTCGCGATTCGCAGACGCACGCAGGAAGAAATCGTGAGCGCCGACGGCACACGCCAGCAGGGACGAACTAGAGACGACAAAACCGGATAGCGAATTAACAATGAAATCACAATCGATCGCCGCCAAAGAAAAGAAGAAAGGGGGAACCCTTTCGGTCGGGACAACTTGTTCAACAATTGGTCCGTTTATCGGATGGGTCGAGACTAAGGCCGAGGAAAAGGAGAACGAATCGGATGAGGCCGAGGAAACAGAGGTCGAAGTCAAGTTTAGCCGACGACAGAGGCGAGATCACGATCATCGCCAAAGGGGCCACGATCGATTTCCTAAATTCACCGGGAGGACGCGATCAATCGGGCAGACGAAAGCAGAAAGCAATATTTTGAATGGCACGCAAGACGATGAAAAAAGAGTGTACGTATTGCCTCATTTTATCTGGAAGGGAAGACGACAAAGGGTGGCGTTGGTTCAACAAATTAATGGGGACACGAACCAGATTGGTTTGAATTTAAGAAGGGATTACTGAGCCGATTTGGAACGACCCAGCACGAAGACGCAAATGAAGCAATGAGTCGCATCAAGCAAATTGGCCAATTCCGCGACTACTTGAGAGAATTCGAAAAGGCGATGAGTAGAGTGCCACACTGGACGTCGAGTGCACTACTCGGGACCTTCATGGCCGGGCTGAAGCCCGAGTTGGCTACCGAAGTGAAGATGTGGAAGCCCCAGAGTTTACCAGACGCGATCGAACTCGCTACGAGGAAGGAGGAATAGCTTAGAACGTCTCGGGGCAACTTTGGATTCAATCGACCCAATCAGAACTATGTTAGAACTGGCTTCGGACGGGGAACCCCGCCCACGGGACCTGCTGTACCCGCAAGTACACGAGAAATTAGTGGGGGACGACCCAATTCATCAATACCCGCTTTCGGTCGGGGAAGGATACACCTATCCAACGAAGAGATTAGTAGGCGGAGGCAGCTCGGGCAATGTTTCACCTGCAACGAAAAATACTCCTGGAATCATGTGTGCCCGAACGCGAAGACGTTGAGTCTTATAGTCAACGATGTTGTGATAGATAATGACCCCGACCCACCAGCCATATACGACGAGGAGCCAAACTATGGGGAGCAGGGGGAGAATGACAAGACCCCAGAAGGCGATCCGCCCATGTCGTTGACATCATTAAACGGACAAACGAGACCCCGTGCTCTGAAATTCGAAGGCACAATAGGAAGACAACCAGTAATCATATTGGTGGATAGTGGAGCAACCCACAATTTCATATCCTCGGACCTAGCCACGTACTTGCAATTGCTTTTAAACGAGAGGGACGCATTCATTAAATAACGGGTCGTGAATGGGCAAAAGATACCTTGTAACACGTGGTTTGAGAGAATACCAGTGAGTGTGCAAGGAATTTGGTTTTCGACGACCTTCTACTCCCTACCAATGCCCCACCTGGATGTCATTTTCGGCATGCCCTGGCTCGAGGCAATCAGCCCCATGTACTTTGACGCCAATGAGTTATCGTGTCAATTTGTGTTGGATGGGGCCGCGATTTTGTTGAAGGGGATTGGTTACTTAACTCCGGAGCAAGTGGAGCAAGTGGGCGAAGAATAATGGCGCGAGAGAGGGCGCGCGGAGGCGAGTTATTCCTGCTAACAGCAACGGGATTAACTCAGGCAGCCGATCAACCGGAGGAAGAGAAACAGGCCAACATCGATACCTTATTAGAAGAATTCAAGTCCGTGACGGTGGCGACGGGAACATTACCACCACGACGGGAGTTTGATCATCGAATCCGATTGACCGATGAAACCAAACCAGTTAACGTGGCACCTTACCGATATGCTCACTTCCAAAAGGAAGAAATTGAGAAACAAGTAGCAGAGATGATGGAAACCGGCTTGATTCGCTATAGCACCAGCCCATTTTCATCTCCAGTTCTCCTAGTTAAGAAGAAGGACGAGACTTGGCGTTTTTGCACGGATTACCGGGCACTCAACAAAGCCACAGTTAAAGACAGATTTCCCATCCCCACGGTGGACGATATGTTAGACGAGTTGCACGGGGCGTTGTATTTCTCTAAATTGGACTTGCGAGCGGGGTATCATCAAATACGTATGCACCCCGATGACATCTACAAAACAGCCTTTCGGACACACAATGGACACTATGAGTATTTAATTATGCCATTCGGATTGTGCAACGCGCCCTCAACTTTCCAGGCAATTATGAACCACATCTTTCGACCTCATCTTCGAAGGTTCGTTCTGGTTTTCTTCGATGATATTTTGATTTACAGCAAGTCTTGGGATAGTCACTTGGAGCATTTACGGGCCGTGATGTCAATTTTATGTGCAAATCAGTTTATTATAAAACCTGCCAAATGTTTCTTTGGGGTTCGGGAAGTGGAGTATTTGGGTCATTTCATATCATTTGAGGGAGTTCGGGTTGACCCGAAGAAAATTGAAGTTGTACGGGATTGGCCCACACCCCGAAACGTGACCGAATTGAGAGGATTTTTGGGGTTGGCGGGATATTATCGTAAATTTTGTGCACGGTTTGGTGAGAAGGCACGTCCGCTACACAACTTAACCAAGAAGAATAAGTTAAACGGTCCCCGTAGACTAACAGCTTTAGATACGTTGAAGGAAGCTCGAGCACGACTCGGTATTTTCGCCTACCAAATTTTGATGAGGATTTTACGATAAAGCAGATGCCTCGAGTGCGGCATTGGGGCGGTCTTTGTCAAGAATCGGAATCGACCCATTGCATTTATGAGCAAGGGCATATCCGGAGCCAAGAAATCCTGGTCCGTGTACGAGAAAGAGATGCTCGCGATACTTGAGGCTATTAGGGGCTGGCGAACATATTTGGTAGGCCGTAAGTTCACTATCATCACTGACCAAAAGAGCCTCCGCTATTTGCTCGAACAACGAATAACAACACCGGAGCAACAAAAGTGGATCGCCAAGCTTGTAGGGTTCGATTATGAAATTTGCTATCGTCCTGGGAAAGATAACGGAGCGGCGGACGCTTTGTCGAGGCGACAATTGGATAATTCGCAAGGTTCGCTTATGGCTATTTCTTCACCGTCCGCGGGAATCTGGGACGAGATTGCCACGGCAACCAGGTCCGATGCCACTCTTGGACCCTTGTTACAGCAGACACTCGAGGGTACGGACCATACAAGCGAATTTACAGTCAGACAAGGTTGCCTTGCAAAGAATGGAGTTGTGTGGGTACCAGCGGGTCCGATACGAGCTAAGCTTTTGGCCGAGTTTCACAATTCCGTCGTAGGCGGCCATTCTGGCGTATTGCGAACTTTTAAACGGATTTCAGTAGTGTTTTATTGGCCAGGATTGAAGAAGAACGTGATGGAATTTGTCCGCGCTTGTGATGTTTGCCAACGTAATAAGGCTGATTGCCGTCACCCGGCGGGCCTGTTGGCGCCCCTGCCGATACCCAACCAGATTTGGGTCGATGTGTCCATGGATTTTATCACGGGTTTGCCGCGTTCAAAAGGGAAGGACACTATTATGGTTGTGGTGGATAGATTGTCGAAATATGCTCATTTTGTTCCGCTTAGCCATCCATTCTCGGCTAGGGACGTGGCGGATGCGTTCATCCGTAATATTGTTCGTTTGCATGGCATTCCAAAGTTGATTGTTTCGGATAGGGACCGGGTCTTTATAAGTGCATTCTGGCGTGATTTGTTCAAGTTACACGGAACCCAGCTGAAGATGAGTTCCGCCTATCATCCCCAAACGGATGGCCAGACGGAGGTGGTCAACCGTTGTGTGGAGCAATACTTGAGGTGCTTCACTCACCGTAAACCCAAGGATTGGGAGCACTACTTGGTGTGGGCGGAATATTGGTACAACACTACGCACCAACGAATATCGCTATGACCCGTTTGAGGTTGTTTCTGACCGGCCGACCTTTGCCCATTCCTTCCATGAAATAGGTTCGACTTCGGTCCACGAGGTGGACCTGCAACTCCGGGAACGGGATGCTCTTCTCCGTGAACTACGTTGGAACCTGGAAGGCGCTCAAAACCGCATGAAATAGTACGCGGGTGCCAAGCGGAGACCTGAGGAGTTTGCCATTGATGATTGGGTCTACCTCAAATTCTGACCATATCGCCAACAATCGTTGTTTCACGGATCAATCGGTGGCCGGCGAAAGTTTCTGCCCTTTCAAAGTGGTGGAACGGATTGGCGGCGTTGCATATCGTTTGGAGTTACCACCGAGTCAAAGATACACCCGGTGTTCCATGTTTCCTTAGCCGGCGTCGAGTGGGGATCGATGCTATTACACAACCGACTTTACGCCATACTCGCCGAGGGCGTCCCGTCCCGACGCCACCGGTATATTGGGATATCGATGGTCGAAAATGTGGCGAGGCCGTGTTAAGGGAGGCATTGGTGCGATGGCACTCTCTGGCGAGATGAAGATGCCACGTGGGAGGTCGTCGCCGAACTCCGGCAAATAAGTTTCAGTCACTTAACCTTGAGGACAAGGTTGATTCTGAAGGGGATGATGATGGAACCCTGTTTTAGCCGTTGAGGCGTTTTAGCAACACATCTCTGGCGTCGCGGAGAAGAGAGACGAAGAATTGAAGGCGACTTTTATTTGTTTCTTTATTTTTAGTTCTTTCCATATTTGTTTCATTACTTCAAATCTTTCCATATTTGTTTTAATTAGGCTTTTGATCGGCCCAGCCCACGAGAGCTTGTTGCCGGACATGTTATTAGTTAGGGTTTCAGACTATTGTTCTTTTCTTTCTTTACGTTGAATTCTGATATCGAACTTAGCAACGATTTGCTGTGTTTTGGCTAGTATATTTCGTGCATTCATTCGAGATTCCTAGCGCGCCTCACAAGAGGTTTCATCAGTATCCTACACTTTCTTTTAATTTCATATACTAATAAACAACTCGCTCGCTAAAACACGAACGAAAAGTGAAACTGCCAAACAAAAACATGACGGAGGTAGTATAATAGTTTTCTTGTCACTAAACATATAAAATTCAATAATAATCAAGTTAAAAGTTATTCAAATGTAAGATAAAATAATGCAAGTTAACAAGAAGCATATAAATACTATAAAATGCACACAAAACATTTAGTATATTGACCATTGTTCAGTGAGAGGTTCAAGAACCACCCAGATCAAACATATAACCAGGTTCAAGTATCACCCAGATCAAACATATAACCAGGGAAAAAAACACGAGGCGCGGACAACTCACATTTAGAATCCTAGAGGAGAGAGGAAAATCAACAAAACTAAAACTACAAAACAGAAAATAAAAGACTCCAACAGGTGGTATGAAGGTCGTTGGCCAGATGAAGTATGCAGTGGGAGAACTCCTGATTTTACGCACATCTGGTGCCTCATCTTCACATCATTTGCAACATTCATTTGATTAAACTGCGTCATTTGTTGCTGCTGCTGCCTCATCTTCACATCATTTGCATCATTCCTTTGATTAAACTGTGTCATATGTTGCTGCTGCTGCATTAACTGCTGCTGCTGCCTCATCTTCACATCATTTGCATCATTCCTTTGATTTAAGTACGTCATATGTTGCTGCTGCTGCATTAACTGCTGCAGCTGCTGCCCACATCTTCACATCATCTGCATCATTACTTTGATCAAACTGCGTCATGTGTTGCTGCTGCTGCTGCATTAACTGCTGCCTTTTGATAAGCAGCATCTGCTGATGCTGCTGGTTCTGCTGCATTAGTTGCTGAATTGCAAAAAGCCGTTGCTCCTGTTTTAATAGCTGGGATTGAAGTATACTTGAATTTGATTGCAAGGGATTATTAACATTTGACTGCAATGTTGTGAGCCCATTTTGAAACGATATAGAGTTCATACTCATTTGCTGTGTGCCACTCACGGGATTCTGTTGTAGAGAGCTCATAGCTACTTGCTGCATTTGTGCAAGTGCATTGGCCTGACCAGGATCAATATTTGAAACGGGCTGCAGCATATCCATCATATATTGACGAGGATTTGAAACACTGGAATCATGCTGCGTATTGGTCAAATTGTTATGTTGTGTGGTCCCCGTAGAACTCTGGGTATTCATTGCTTGCACCTGAGAGTTCATTTGACCGTCACCTGAATGCACTTGAGAAATTTGAGGTTGTTGCTGCTGAGACTGTTGCATAGCATGCATGTGAGCCTGGCTGAACTGTCCTTGCTGCATTGGCTTACGAGGCCTGTTTGAGTTGAGAATATTTACAATCTGCTTCTCAATTCCAACAACCTTCTCCTTATGGTTGGGCTGAATATCGTTCTTGTTTGTTCGCAGAAATAGTATAAGGCGTCCCAACATAAGCTTGAGAAATCTAAGTTTTTCAAGTTGATTATTCTTGGGCTGTTGAGGAAGAGCATCATGCTGCAATGCAGTAAGACATTATCAGTAAATCACAGAATGATTACAAGAAGATATGCAAGACCGTGGAAGAGTGGGAGAAACTTCAAAAAGAGTGTTTTTTTTTTTCATGGAAACCACATATATAGCTATAAAGGTACTGCCTACAAAGTAAAAGAAGATTTAATTATTAAATTGGAGGGAGATAGAGGATGGAGAACACCTGCAGCAAAATGAGATAATTATGGGTCATCAGCTCAATTAGCAACTTACTAGCTGCAACTTGGCAGCATTTCGCTGGTACATTTCACTCAATTCAGAGAAATACGTCTCATTCATGGATTTGATCTGCAATGAAGTACAAGCATATAATTAAAATTGGGGCTACATTTAAAACACACAAAATGAACAAAATTAATGGTGAGGTATAAAGGTTTGAACAAGACAATCACTAAAAAATTTAACTAGCCTGTAATTATAAATACCAAACAAATTCTTTCAGATGAGAAAAAGAAAGATGCATTAATACAATACCTTCTGATAAATCTCCTCTTGCCAGTCCCCACCACATGCATTCCCCGTCTGTGATGAGGTATCTAAAGATGCTAAAATCATATGTGTTAGTCAGCGAGAGCAATTAATCTTAAATATTATTTTAGAAGTATAAAAAAAGGAAGAATAATCATTTGTCGCAACCAAAACTAATAGCTTTGGATTCAACATGAGACTTATAGCATATAATAATTTAGTTATATTTAAATGTTTTAAATATATTTTAGTCCAAGTTTACACATTGATAAGCATCAATGCTGACTGTTATCAGCTTGTCCAGGAGATATACTTATCAAAATTCAGAGCAAACACAACCATACAACAAGGTGAAATGGCAATGCAAATATGCAATTGAAAAATAATTAAAATATATATGTTCGGTAATGAGATTTAGAGCATCTACAGTTATATTTTTCGATGTACTTATTGTACATATATATATATATATATATTTTAATAATATACTTGTTACTATTATTTAAAGTTAATATTTAGTACTAAAAGATTATTTCAAAGAAAATAGTTGTACTTTTACTTGTATATGATATAAATTATAATAAATTTATATGTATATATGGAAGATCAGGGCAGAGGTGGTGATGGCAAGGGACTGTGGCTATGATCAAACAACGCCATCAAAAGTAATTTCAGTGGTAGAAGTTAAACCCTGCCTCAGCGTATATGATGGCTAGTTAATTCTGCCTATTTAGGAAAGCTACTAAGAGATTGACAATTCATTAATCAAAAAATTAAAATGAAAAGAGAAAGCCACAAATGGTACATTCCACAACTCACAAATTTATATGAAAATCAAGATGAACAACAGTCTAGAACACAGTTAAGGCAATACTGCAAAAATATTAAAACAAGGCATTCCAAAAGCATGTTGCTTAAGGCTATTAATACAATTATCAGTAACAACCTCATAGCTAATTGGCAAATAGTGTATGTCAATCTGATGCAGTTAGGACGTTAAGAGGACTCAAGGGTAGAAAAGGAAAATCAACCCAACACATGTTAAGCACCAAAAATCAGGCAATTGATAGCCTTCAAAATCAAAAACTTACTCATTGGAACCTCCGGGACTCTTTGAGTCTGCATTAACTGGTTCTGATCAATTGTGTTTTGCTGTTGAAGCATGGGAGCAGATGTTTGAATTCTTTGTTGCATGTCTCTAGATAGTGTATTTGCCTGTTGTTGCAAACCCATTTTCTGTTGCTGAACCTGATTTTGCATTTGGGGCTGCATGCTTTGAGGAGCTGCAAAAGATGCACATAAATATATGGACAGATCTAGTCAGAAAATTGGTATAAAGTGCAAAGTAAACAGGTCATGTAGACAACAGGGTTGCATATATGAATGAGATGGAAAACAGCCCATATTGATGAATACGCACTCAACTGCAGGGAAGAAAAAAAAATCTACAGGAAAGAAACTAAACCTAAACAACTCTATTCAAAAGTTTGATCCACAAATTTGTTCAAATCGAGAAAGAACTGCAACATATGTCATTATATGGCAGAGGTATGATCAAGGGATAGTGTACTGGAAAATAAAATTAAAAAGAAACAATGTAGCAGAATGTGAAGAATCCTCCAGAGCAGGAACAAAGTATTAAAAACAGCATGTATAGCAGTTCGGGAAAATAAAGTGTCAAATTGATGACCTCTATGGAATAAACAAATAGACTCCAAGAAGTTTACCCCTGGAAAAGGTAAAGCTCTACTGATGTTAGTAAAGAAATAATCAGATGGGTAGACATCAGGATATCTTAATGCATCACATTGTATTTGAACTAAAAATGTAAATCAAGTGGTGTTTGATTTGTTTAAAATTAGGAATCTGAGCTAAGTGGTCTAATAATCACCTAATAATCACAATGGAAGTATGACTATGACAGAAGAATTTATAGACTCAAACGAAAATGGTAGTACTAAATAGGAAGATGTACAGTGTACCCAATTAACTACATTGATAAAGAGATGTGGTTCAAAGCAGTGATTTCAAAACCGGACCGGACCGGCCGGTTCAACTGGTTTAACCGGGAACCGGACGAGAAATCGGTCCAACTACCCCCAAATAACCGTTTTTCAGGTCAAACCGAGAAAAACCGGCCTGAACCGGGAAAAATCGGGTAAAACCGGAAACCGCCGAACCGTTAGAACCGCTAAAAAAATCTCAGCTGCACATCCATATCAGAAAAACCACCGTCTTCTTCTCCACGCCAACACCGTCGGCTTCTCCACGACGTCCTACACGGCTCGTGACTCCTCTTCCTCGCGACGTCTTCTATTTTCTCAAACATGTTCTTTCAGTTTTAAAACAGATCTCATATCTCTCTACATGTATATGTACATATATGTATATATGACTGTGTTTGTGAGTGTGATAATGGATGCGTGTGATAATGGTAGAGGTCACGTGAAGGTGTCAGGTTTGTAAGTTTGTTTTATTAATTTTATTGGTGTGAGGTATGTATATATGTATGTACTACTTGTTTTACTTTTATGTGTATAAATCAATGTTTTCATAACCGAACCGGTGATCGAACCGGACAGACCACCGGTCAGCGGTTCAACCGGTTGGACCGGTTCAACCGGCGGTTCAACCAGCGGTTCAACCGTTTTCTATGTTTAGTTAAAAAAACAAAATAAGTATACACCTACAAAAATTTAAATATATATTTTATAACTTTTCATAACATATTTTATAAATTTTGTCCCACCTCATACATTTATCCCACATCGAAAGTGTTGGAGAAAAATGTGAGAGAAATATAAATTTTAAATTTTAAATATTTAATATAAATTAATAATTTAATTTTAAAAAAAAAGAAGAAAAAAATCGGTTATTTCCTGTTGAACCGGGTTTTGACCGGTTCAACCCGGTTCAACCTGAAATCCGGTTATATAGTGTTTTTAACCGGGTTACCGGCCGGTTCAACCCGGTTTTGAAAACAGTGGTATAAATATGTATTATTTTATTGGAATATATAGGAGTTAAAATTTTAGTTTGTTTTATTAATTTAGGTTGCTTAATTACATATACCTAGATAGTAGTCAGATTATGCTTAATTAGAATGTTAATTGTATATATTCAGTAGTAATCAAATTATAACTTATTAATTATTAATCAATATTGTTATTGTTAATAATAAAATTAAGAGTGAAATTTAATAATGTATCACTATTATTTTAAATGGATTTCTTTGTACGTGGTGAACAATTTAATACTTTATTCTAATACATTAAACGGTTGAACCGCCGGTCCAACCGGTTGAACTGGTTGAACCGGCAACCGTTGTCCAAGCCGGTTTGATCACCGGTTCGGTTATGAAAACACTGGTTCAAAGCAAAGAACTCACAATTGTCAAATTACATTAGTCTGCTTGTGTGCTTTTCAGTAACCATTACTCGTGTAAGTTTTGAATTTGTAAGACCTCTACACCCTGCTAAACACGTTAGCATTTAGCAGTAAAAAACATCTTTGTCACATGCCTTTGGCCATTAACAGGTGTAAATGTTTCCTAGGAGTTGCATGGCTATTTATTCAGTATTTCTACCATACAGACCAATGCATCAGAAATAGAAATGTCTAAGGATTTGAAGACTTAATTAACTTGGATCAAGCACAATCCAGAAAGGCTTCAGACAAGTACTCAATCCCTGGAGTTTCTGTAGGACATTCTTGAGTCTATAATGCTCGATAAATAGAGCAACACAAAACACAAATTGATGTAACCCAATGCTTCACTTGATAAGTTAGATTGGGGCAAATAATAACAATTTTAATTATACAGATTTTTTTTTTCACAACATAAGTTTCTTTACCTGGATCTTGGGGGTTTATATTATTACTTGCAGCATTAGACTGAAGAGAATTTGACATAGGAATCCGAGATTTAGTCTCCATAGTCAGCATTTTCAAAGATATCTTTCTTAAGTAGTCTGACTGCAGAACAGAGTAGTTCAATAATAAACTTAGGCCTGCATACAGCAAATTCAAGGGAAAATCATGTTGTATATACCTGGCATGTTGCTGCAGTACAAATTTTTTCCTCAAACCTTACAGCTATTTTTTTTATTTCCTGCAGCCCTTCTTGTCCAGAGTAAGGAGGATGCCTCTTAAGCATCTCCATCCTATTCATCAAGTATTATAGTCTTAGTCCTATATTAACAACATGAGCAACAAAACACAAGATCCGTGTAGAAAAAATCTAACTGATCTTGGATACAATGAAAATGTAATGCTTAAATCTAGGGAAATTTTGGAAAACATGTGACCAGTTTAGCAGTCAATAACAAAGAGTAATTAATTGACATAAAAAAAAAGGCAACACATAATTGTATCATTTATTGCATATATACATGTAAATAAATTATATATATATATATATATATATATATATATATGTGTGTGAGAGAGAGAGAGAGAGAAAGCATTCAACTTGGGGACATTTACAAGTAAAATGTATCAACGGCTTGTACAAGGAAATTATCAAGGTATGCTTCATCATGGGATAATCCCATGGCCATGCTTAGCATCACTTTTCTTCTTTAAGCTTCCCATTCAGATTAAATTTAAAGGGCCTCAAATACATTACATTTTACGCATGTTGTGATGGTATTTTCTTCGGAGAATATATAAAATCATAAACTTCTAAGTATTCTTAGGTCTTTTAATAAGATAGCCCCATTTAAAAAGTGCATAAGAAAAATAAACATAAATACTAAACATAATCGATGCAATCAGATGTTTCTTTTCACAAAAACAGCTCTGGAAAGGCACTAATCTAGATGAAGAAAGCTTACGACACAAGGACACCAAATTACTATTTTCATTTCACAATGTTAAGGCATTGCATGTGCAAGAACGTTCTCCATCATGTTACCATACCTGTATTACGTTTTTCCAATTATAAAATATGCGAAAGACACACATGTAATAACTAAAAAGGGTTATGTTTAGAGTTTCTGTAATTCTTTCAATACTCCTCTTTAGTGTTCTCGCCCAACTCATGACCGATTTATTAACTAAAAGATTCTATAAGTGAAAACCAATCACCGCCATTATCTTAAAATCAACACTTAAACTTCCAAGCTTATATATGCAACGAATCACTTAGCTGTCACTGGAAAATCACACAGCAAGTATGTTACAACTTAACAAATAAATGAAGATCCATAAAAGGTTATCTTTAGTCAGGCTGAAAAAGCCAAAGCAAATAGTAATATCAGTTCCGTAAAACTAATAGAATACCAGTTGTTCACCAGTTTCAGAAACAATTTCGTAATCTACACCCAAAAACTCAATAGAAAAAGAATGAAATGCAACTACACGTAGGAACCAGGAAAATATATAATAAAGAGAGATAATTGAAGAGCCAAACAAGAACTCTAGATGAATCAACAAAAGTGGCATGCTCAAGATTTCTAGGTCAACGAGTATACTAGAAGAATAAGTAGAAACAAGTTGAGAATATACGTTTACATCTTATTCACAATCCTCTGTCTAGCCTCTGGTTGTAGTTGAGTCCTCCAATCACCGTTGGTAACTTCACCCTGAATCGAAGTGTTACTATCCATGTCCAACTCCTAAAAAAAAGTGAGTTAATCAAACGGAAAATCAGAAATTATCAAACTAACTCAAGAATGAAGCCATAAATTCGGAAGATAGATTAGAAGTTGAGATCAAAAACCTTGAAACTTTGTTAAGAAGATTCCTATTCGAACAAGGAAATAATAATTGGGGTAAACAGAAAACCTGAGCCTTTCGAAAGAAGCTTTTTAACATATCTTTTTAAAATATTAAATTTGATTTATATTATATTGCTAATATTATACTCTTTTCGTTCTAATTTTAAAGAATATTTTACTGTTGACATAAAAATTAAGAATGAATGATAAAATGATAAAATGTTGGGGCAAAAAGAATTGTTTATTAATATTTTATGTGATAAAGTATTAAGAGTAAAAATAATTATTTATTAATATTTTATATGATAAATTGGTAAAGTGAATATTTCAATTTTCTTAAATGTTACATTGAGATTGCGATAAATAAAATGGAAATAGTTAGATCAAGTTTAGTATGGAGGAAGTATTATATTAGAGAAAATTACAATAAGGTTCCAATTTAGCCATAATATTGCTAAGAGGTTCCAAGACTTTTTGGAATTACTAAGGGCTCGCTTGGTATGACTAAGAAATAGTAATGATAATGGGTATCATTGAAGGGTCAATCAATAAGAGTTATTGATTACATTATTATTGCTTGGTTACAACATCAACAATGAATATCATGTGAGGTGAATTGAGTAAATTAGGACAATCAATTGCTTACTTCTATTCTCATTACCAAAGTATTAAACCTACCAAGCAACATCAATATAATTAATTCTCATTACCCACTTCCATTACTCTCAACCAAGCGGACCCTAAGAGGTTCAAAATGTGATAAAATACCCAATATACCCTTCCCCATTTCAAAATCAAAATCACAACAACAATAATAAAATATTATCCAAACTCTTGTTCCCCAATAAAACCCCACACCCTCAACACTCAACCTCCATTTCTTCTCCCCACCCCCACCCCTCCAGCCGCCGGCCCACCTCCATTTATTTTATTTTTTATATTTGTGTTGGAGGATTTTTGCTATGCGATTATTGCGGTCTAATTCAGTTGTTAAGAGAAGGAATGATCAGAAATTTTGGAATAAGGTTAAGGGCAAGCATAAGAAATTAGACGCAATTTGTGAAAGCGCTTTCACTAGGAGTGACAGTGGGGTTGAAAAGGTTGAATGGAGTGAAGTTAATAATGGAGGGAATGATTTGGAAGTCCGTAGGAGCAATAGGGCTCGTAGAGCTCCTGCTGTGCTTGACTCATCACCTCTGCCGGCGAAAAAGAGGAGGACGCTTGATAGGAGTATGACGGATAGTGTTGAGAAAGTTAGGAGAGAAGATGGAGCGCAATGGGAAATGCCATGCTCAGGGTCAAGGGATTTGGATGGAGAGAATGATGGTGGCTGGTGGGAGATTGAGGTTAAGATCGCAGGCTCTTCAGGGAGGGTGACTGAAAACTGAAAAGTCTTCACAGATTTTGTACAATAAATTCAAAGTGAGTTTCACTTATTTTTGCAGACATTTTTTTAAATGGGTTTGTGTTAATTTTGGCGGATTTCGATGAAATCAAAGGGTTTGTGTTTGAATGTTACATAGATTTTTTCATAAATGGGTTTGTGTTTTGTGTTTGGATGTTTTGTTTTGTTAATTTTTAGTGTATGTGTTTTCAGTTTTTTGCTATTATTTTGAGATTTTTTGTGGAGGTTATAGATAATGGTTGGTTATATTGAAGAAATTTGATGGTGGTTTATTCATAAGTTTCTTGATTGTTGGTTTTTTGAAGATGCAGACTTGAAGATGGAGGAAGAAGATGAAGATAGCTGCTAAGTTTCTGGAATTTAATTTTGTCAGATTTATATGCATATGTTCATGTGTGGATGCATGTGTGTATGTACGGATGCATATATGCATGCCGAATAACACGAAAATATGTAAATTTCTTCAGGATTTTCGATGAGAATATGTAATTTTTTTATTTTAAATATATAAAATTTGGTATTTTAATCGATTTACATATGAAATTCTTAATGTGTATACATAACATAATCCTATTTGAAATTATTATCCTATTTTAAATAAAGTAAAATATCTAAAAATTATCATTAACTCCCTTATTGTACAATACATATAAAAAATTAAGAATAAATAAAGAAAAATAGACATAAGACAAAATTTGAATAAAAAAAATAGACACAAGATAGAAAATAGGAGCAAGAAGACAAAAAAAATAGAAACAAGAAGACTCATTAAGGGTATTTATGTAATCCTTCTAATTTTTTGGAATCTCTTAATAATGTTTATAATACTTGGAACCTATTTGCAATAAAATAGATCAAATGGAACCAGAAAATAACCCGCTCATTATATTATTCATTTTTATTTTTTTTATGACATGAAAACCTGAACCTTTTCTGGCAACTGAGTAAATGAGACGCACTCCTTATGCTTCACTCTGGAAAAGACATTCTTTTGGGCCTCTTTAGAGGTAATTATTGGGCCATATGGATGTTGGGCTTATTTGCGGCTTCGTTATTTCGATTGGGCCATACCAGATTTACTAAAGCAGGCTTCTCCTTTTATCCTTAAATTACTACTAACATATACTCCCACCATCCCAAAGAAAAGTGCACCCCTAGTCGAGCACACAAAATAAGAAAACTTGTTTTATTGGTATTATTTAAATCAATTATAATGATATTGTGAAAATGTAAGTTTTGAGTGTTTTGTCATTTTAGGAAACGTGCACGTTTCTTTGGGACGTCCAAAAAAGGAAAATGTGCACGCTTTTATGGGATGGAGGGAGTACTATTTTTAATTTTTTATATTGCTATTATTATATTATTATTTCATTAAGAATTTCGTTTGAAAACAAATAGCATAAGTTTAGTGATGGAGTTGTAAATATATGGTCACTAATATAATGCACACGGCCACCATCCAATATCACACACATGTCACATAGGAATCAAAATATATATGTACATAGTACCTATATATACTATATAGGAGTAACAATTAGCTATTTCTATTGATTTATTTAATTTACTATTCTCTACTTTAATTGATAACATCATTCACTAAATTATTTGTGAGAAACATTTAAATACTATTAAAGCCCAATAAATTATAGTAATAAATTATTTTCTTGTCACTAAACAAATAAAATTAATAATAATCAAGTTAAAAGTTATTCAAATGTAAGATAAAATAATGCAAGCTAACAAGTAGCACATAAATACTATAAAATGCACACAAAACATGAAGTATATTGACCAAAGTTCAGTCTCAGGTTCAAGTATCACCCATATCAAACATATAATCAGGAAAAAGAAAACGCACGAGGCACGGACAACTTACATTTAGAATCCTAGAGGAGAGAGGAAAAAGAACAAAACTAAAACTACAAAAGAAACTAAAACTACAGAACAGAAAATAAAAGACTCCAACAAATGGTATGGAGGTCGTTGGCCAGGTGAAATATGCTGTGGGAGAACTCCTGATTTTACGCGAATCTGGTGTCTCATCTTCACATCATTGGCATCATTCCTTTGATTAAACTGCATCATTTGTTGCTGCTGCATTAACTGCTGCCTCTCGATAAATTGTTGCTGCAGCTGCTGGTTCTGCTGTATTAGTTGCTGGATTGCAAACCTCTGATGCTCCTGTTTTATTTGCTGGGGTTGAAGTATGCTTGAATTTGATTGCAAGGGATTATTAACATTTGACTGCAATGCCGTGAGCACATTTTGTGACGATATAGAGTTCATATTCATTTGCTGTGTGCCACTCATGGGATTTTGTTGTAGAGAGCTCATAGCTACTTGCTGCATTTGTGTAAGAGCATTTCCCTGACCAGGATCAATATTTATTGTGACGAGGATTTGAAACACTGGAATTATGCTGCATGTTGGTCGAATTGTTCTGCTGTCTGGTCCCCGTACAACTCTGTGCATTCATTGCTTGAATCTGAGAGTTCATTTGACAGTCACCCGAATGCAGTTGAGAATTTTGAGGTTGTTGCTGCTGAGACTGCATATGAGCCTGGCGGAGCTGTCCTTGCTGCAATGGCTTGCTAAGCCTGTCTGAGTTGAGAATATTTACAATCTGCTTCTCAATTCCAATAACCTTCTCCTTATGGTTGGGCTGAATATCAATCTTGTTTGTTCGCAGAAATTGTATGAAGCGTTCCAACATAAGCGTGAGAAATCTAAGTTCATCATTCTTAGGCTGTTGAGAAAAAGCATCGTGCTGCAAAGCAGTAAGACATTATCAGTAAATCACAAAACGATTAATGAAGATATGCAAGACAGTGGAAGAGTGGGGTAAACTTCAAAAAGAGTGTTATTTTCTTTCTTTCTTGGAAACTACATATATAGCTATAAAGGCATTGCATTTCTCAGTTAATTGCTTTTTACGATTCTTGAAGATTTAATTATTAAATTGGAGGGAGATAGAGGATGGAGAACACCTGCAGCAAAATGAGATAATTATGGGTCATCAGCTCAATTAGTAACTTACTATCTGCAACTTGGCAGCATTTCGCTGGTACATTTCAATCAATTCAGGGAAATACATCTCATTCATGGATTTGATCTGCAATGAAATACAAGCATAATTAAAATTGAGGCTACATTTTAACACATACAAAATGAACAAAATAATGACAGGTGAGGTATAAAGGTTTAAATAAGCAATCACTAAAAATTTAACTAGCCTGTAATTATAACTACCATACAAATTATTTCAGACGGGAAAAGGAAAGATGCATTAATACAATACCTTCTGATAAATCTCCTCTTGCCAGTCCCCACCACTTGCATTCCCTGTCTGTGACGAGGAATCTAAAGATGCTAAAATCATGTGTTAGCCAGCGAGAGCATTAATCTTAAATGTTATTTTAGAAGTATAACAAAAGGAAGAATAATCATTTTTGTCAACCAAAACTAATAGCTTTTGGTTCAACATCAGGCTTATAGCATAGATGAGACGCTCAGCCTAAACCTTAACTGCTACTCATTTATTCTTGATTCATACTTCCTAATTAATTATCCCAGTTTTAGATATTTCACTAACAAGTTTGTCGTCAGCAATGAAAACTTAAGAAAGCAGGTGCAGTTACAAGGCAAAAAAATTGATTATTGTATACAAACATTAATTGCAGAAATAGCAAAGACTAGTTCAGATGTTTTAAATACATTTTAGTCCAAGTTTACACATTGATAAGCACAAATGCTGACTGTTAAGTGTTATCAGCTTCTCAAGGAGAGATACTTATCATGAATTCAGACAGGTTCTGTCCAAATTAAATTACTCGCACACACAACCATAGAACAGGGTGAAATGGCAATGCAAATATGCAATTGAAAAATAATTAAAATGTGTATGTTCTGTAATGAGATTTAGAGCATCTACGATTATATTTTTTGTTGTACTTATTGCACATATATATGTTGTATTTTATATATTATACTTGTTAATATTATTTAAAAATATTGAGTACTAAAAGATTATTTCTAAGAAAATAGTTGTACTTTTACTTGTATAGTATATAATATAAATTATAATAAATTAATATGTATATATGGGGGATCAGGGCGGATGTGGGAATGACTAGGGACGGTGGCTATGATCTAACAACGCCATCAAAAGTAATTTCAGTCCTAGAAGTTAAACCCTGCCTATTTAAAAAAGCTTCTAAGAGATTCATAATTCATCAATCAAAACATTAAAATGTAAAGAGAGAGCCACAAATTGTGCATTCCACAAATCACAAATTTAAATGAAAATTAAGATGAACAACAGAACAGCAGTCCAGTACACAGTTAAGGCAACACTGCAAAAATCTTAAAACAAGGCATTCCAAAAGCATGTTTCTTAAGCGCTATTATATCAATTAACAGTAACAACCACATAGCTAATTGGCAAAAGCATATAGTGTATGTCAATCTGATGCAGTTAGGAAGTTAAGAGGACTCCAGGGGAGAAAAGGAAAATCAACCCAACACATGTTAAGCACCAAAAATCAGGCAATTGATAGCCTTCAAAATCAAAAACTTACTCATTGGAACCTCCGGGACTCTTTGAGTCTGCATGGGACCGGATGTTGGAATTCTTTGCTGCATGTCTCTAGATAGCGTATTTGTCTGTTCTTGCAAACCCATTTGTTGTTGAAGCAGCCCTGGCTGTGATTGGATCTGCGACATTAATTGCTGCTGCATCAGCTGTGATGACTGAGTTTGGTTTGGCATCATGTTTGTCATATTCTGCTGCATTTGCTGTGCTGCAACCTTAGATTGCTGCAACATATGGGCTGGTTGCTGAGAATTTTGTAAGCTAGAGTTACCATTTTAAAATCCCACCATTTGATGCTGCTGGTAACTAGAAAGATTAGTTTGAGAGCCTAATTGCTGTTGGTGCATATTTGAGAGGTTGTTCTGCTGACCAGCTGACTGCTGTTGATGCATGTTTGGAAGGTTGTTTTGTTGACAATTGTCGGTTGCTGTTGCCTGTTGTAGATAATATTCTGCTGACTGATTATCCTTTGCTGTTGATGTGCATCGAGCATATCATTTTGAAGGCCAATGAGCTGGTTCTGTTGCAGGTTTGAAGTAGTTGGCTGCTGCTGAACCTGATTTTGCATTTGGGGCTGCATGCTTTGAGAAGCTGTCAAAGATGCACATAAATATATGGACAGGTCAAGTCAGCAAATTGGTATAAAGTGCAAAGTAAACAGGTCATGTAGACAATGGGGTTGCATATATGAATGAGAAGGAAAACAGCTCATATTGATGAATACGCAATCAACTGCAGGGAAGAAAAAAAACAATCTACGGAAAAGAAACTAAACCTAAACAACTCTATTCAAAAGTTTGATCCACAAATTTGTCCAAATCGAGAAAGAACTGCATCATGTGTCATTATATGGCAGAGACAGTGTACTGGGAAATAGAATTAAAACGAAACAATGTAGCAGAATATATATAATCCTCAAGAGCAGGAACAAAGTAATAAAAACAGCATGTATAGCAGTTCGGGAAAATAAAGTATCAGATTGATGTTCTCTATGCAATTCAGATGGGTACACATCAGGATATCTTAATGCATTGCACTGTATTTGATTTAACAATGTAAATCAAGTGGTGTTTGAAACCCCCAAGTGTTGGCCTAGTGGTTGTAGGCTTGGTTCTTAGGAGTATGTTCCTCTCTAGGTCTCAGGTTCGAACCCCCTAAGGTGCGATCAACTCTTGAGATGGGTCAGTCCATACAGAGCTTTGCTCTGACTTGAAGTGGGGCCCCCACTAGTGGACTGTGGGTTTTGGTCCCCCGGATTAGTCGGTCCTTGGGCCGGATACCGAGTTATCAAAAAAAAAGTGATGTTTGATTTGTTTAAAATTAGGAATCTGAGCTAAGTGGTCTAATAATCACCTAATAATCACAATGGAACAATAACTATCACAGAAGAATTTATAGACTCAAAAGAAAAATGGTAGTACTAAACAGAACGATGTACAGTGTACCCAATAGACTATATTGATAAAGAGATGCGGTTCAAAGCATAGAACTCACAACTGTCAAATTACATTAGTCTGCTTGTGTGCTTTTCAGTAACTATTACTCGTGTAAGTTTCGAATTTGTAAGACCTCTACACCTGCTAAACACATTAGCATTTAGCAGTAAAAAACATATTTGTCATATGCATTTGTCCATTAAGAGGTGGAAACGTTTCTGAGGTGTTGCATGGACCAATGCATCAGAAATAGAAATGTCTAAGGATTGAAGACTAAATGTAGTTAACTTGGATCAAGCACAATCCAGAAACGCTTCAGACTCCAAAGCGAGACAGCGAAAAAAGGGTTTTAAATGGCTGGAACGACAAGCAAGAAATCTACCTATCAAAGACAATTTGACACAATTATGAACTCTTATATAGTTTTTATTTTTTATTTTTAAACTTGTTCAACTCCCTGAGGTACTAATATTTGGAATGACTAAAAGAGCGAAGTAATTCAAGGAGTAACAATTTGAGTAAAAGATGCCAAAGGTCCAATTGACTGTTTAGCAACTAGAATTCGTAAAGAGAAAAGTCCTCAATCCCTGGAGTTTCTGTAGGACGTTGTTGAGTCTATAATGCTTGATAAGTAGAGCAACAAAAAGCACTAACTGATGTAACACAATGCTTCACATGACAAGTTAGATTGGGGCAAATAATAACAACCGTAATAATAGGTTTCTTTACCTGGATCTTGGGGGTTTTTATTATTACTTGCAGCATTAGGCTTAAGAGAATTTGACATAGGATTCTGGGATATAGTCTCCATAGTCAGCATTTTCAAAGATATCTTTCTTAAGTAGTCTGACTGCAGGAAAAAAAGGTCAAAAGTTGCAATAACCTCGGTTTCAGGACCAAGTAGTTCAATAATAAACTTAGGCCTGCATACAGCAAATTCAAGGGAAAATCATGTTGTTTATACCTGGCATGTTGCTGCAGTATAAATTTTTTCCTCAAACCTTACAGCTATTTTTTTGAGTTCCCGCAGCCCTTCTTGTCCAGAGATAGGAACACGCCTCTTCAAAGTCTCCAGTCTATTCATCAAGCAATATAGTCTTAGCCCAATATTAAAAACATGAGCACCAAAACACAAGATCCATGTAGAAGAAATCTAACTGATCTTGGATACAATGAAAATGTAAGGGAAAATTACTCTAAGGTACAAAATTTATGGGAAAATTACTCTAAGGTACAATGTGTAAAAAAAATTTGCACTTTAGTTCAAACTAGATACTAAAGTGAAACGTAATTTTTGCACATTGTACCTTAGAGTAATTTTCTCATACTTTTTGTACCTTAGAGTGAGGACCCCAAAATGTAATGCTTAAATCTAGGGAAAAGTTTGGAAAACATGTAACCAGTTTAGCAGTCAATAACAAAGAATAAATAATTGACATCAAAACAAAGGCAACACATCATTGTATCCTTTATTTCATATATACATGTAAATAAATAAATTATATATATACACACATATATATGTATATATATATAGAGAGGGGAGAGAGAGAAAGAGAGGCATTCAACTTGGGGACATTTACAAGTAAAATGTATCAACTGCTTGTACAAGGGAATTATCAAGGTATGCCATCACGGGATAATCCCATGGCCATGCTTCACATCACTTTTCTTCTTTAAGCTTCCCATTCAGTTTAATTGTTTAAATTCAAAGGGCCTCAAATGCATTACATTTTACGCATGTTGTGATGGTATTTTCTTCGGAGCATATATAATATCCTAAACTTCGAAGTATTCTTAAATCTTTTAATAAGATCGCCCCATTAAAAAGTGCATATGAAAAATCAACATAAATACTAAACATAATTGATGCAATCAGATGTTTCTTTTCACAAAACCAGCTCTATAAAGGCATTAATCTAGATGAAGAAAGCTTACGACACAAAGACACCACATTAAGGCATTGCATGTGCAAGCACATTTTCCATCATGTTACCATACCTTTATTACATTTTTCCAACTAGAAATATGTGAAAGACACACATGTAATAACTAAAAGGGTGCCGTTTAGAATTTCTGTAATTCTTTCAATACTCCTCTTTAGTGTTCTCGCCCAACTCATGATCGCTTCATTAACTAAAAGATTCTATAAGTGAAAACCAAACATCACCATTATCTTAAAATCAATACTTTAACTTCCAAGCTTATATATGAAACGAATCACTTAGATGTCACTGGCAAATCACATAGCAAGTACAATGTAACAAATAAACAAGGATTCATAAAATGTTATCTTTAGTCAGGGTGAAGAAGCCAAAGCAAATAGTAATATCATTTCCGGCAAACTAATAGAATACCAGTTGTTCACCAGCTTCAGAAACAATTTCGTAATCTACACCCAAACACTCAATAGAAAAGGAATGAAATGCAACTACACATTATATTTAACCCATAGAGGAACCAAGAACATATAATAATAAAGAGAGAGAATTGAAGAGCCACACTAGAAGAATAAGTAGAAACAAATTGAGAATATAATTTTACATCTTATTCACAATCCTCTGTCTAGCCTCTGGTTGTAGCTGAGTCCTCCAATCCGTACCACCAGCGGCCACAGCATCGCCGCCGGCAACTTGAATCTGAACCGAATTGTTGCTATCCATGTCCAACTCCTAAAAAAAAACAATAAATCAAAAGGAAAACTGGAAATTATCAGACTAACACATGAATCACGCTGTAAATTCGGAAGATAGATTAGGAAGTTCATATCAAAAACCTTGAAACTTTTTTTTTTTTTTTTTTGAAAACCTTGAAACTTTGTTAAGAACGTTTACGTTGGAATTAATAATTGGGAGGCAGTCCTTCAGCTTCACACTGCCTTTACTCCTTACGTTCAGTTAATGACTTGCGGGAAAAGACACTCTTGGACCTGTTCAGTTCACATGAGGAAATCATTGGGCCATATGGGTTATTGGGCTTATTCGTGGCTTGGTTGCTTTTATTGGGGGCGCCGGTTATTAGCAACCCCTTTATTAGGAAATGCACCACCCTTTCAATTTTATTATTTTGATGTATATATAAAATGACATAATTAACATTTTTCTTCTACCACATAATCACATACACCCCTAAGAACTGAATAGTCTTTTACACCCCTAAAAAATGAACAACATTCACATTCATATCTTGTAAAAAAAAAAAAAAATATTCAAGAACACGTTAAATCGTTCTAATGAAATATGTTCATTTGTGATCGGCAATGTAAGAATGATAGTCTCTCCTCATGCCCAATATACATATAAGTTTATCTTTTTCAAGTGTAAAATTAGGTTAAATTGTAAGAATGGTAGTCCCTCCTCATTTGTTGTAATGTTTGTTGTTTATATGTGATTATTTATGAATGTGATTGTATTTTGGACCAATATATCGTCTAGGTAGTACAATAGGATCACTTTTATGATTTTGTGCGTTTATTTTTCTTGTCACGCGCATTCAAAATTTTCGGACCTGGTTCACCGAAATTTATAAGTAATTTCGGAATTGATTTTCCAAACTTTGAGGTTTTTTCAACAATAATATTCGAAAATGAAGAAATATTTCGGTAACTAATTTCGAAATTTTAAGTTATTTTCAAATTTTATTTTCAAAATTTGTAAATAAAAATCAATCTGCTGAAAGTTTCGAATATTTTACACAATTTCAAAACAAATTTACGAAATATATATGTATTTCCGAAAATTATTTTCGAAAATTTCAAGTAACCTAATGTAAAGAAATATCGGCATAATTTCTCTAAAATATTACACAACTTCACAAAAAAAATGCGAAATTTATATATATTTTCGAAATGTTTTACCGAAATGTTCAAGGTAACCTACTGTAATAAACTTTCGGTTGAAAGTTTCAAAAATTATACATAATTTCGGAACATATTTACGAAAGATTAGAATGAGTAATGATGGAGAAGGGCAATTTTAAGAGTTCACTAATAGTGTATTAATCTTAAAAGTGGTACATTAATCAGGCGGCTTGGATTCCCTATTTCACATGTGTGTTTCATCTGGTGTTTCATGCCTCGAATTTGCGCCACGTGTCCATTCCGGCCCACTCCGTTCCGTCACCCGGCCCGAGTGGTTCATGGTTCACCCGGCCCGAATAGGCCATGATTTAGGGTTTGTTATTTAGTGTTTAGGGTGTAGATGGTTCACCCGACCCGTAGATATGTGGTGCAAATCCAAGACATGAAACACCAGATGAAACATGCTTGTGAAACAGGGAAACCGCGCTGTTAATCTGGGTGGTGCATTTCCTAAAAAGGGAGGTGTTAATAACCTGCGCCTTTATTGGGGCAGCCCGGATTTAGATTTCAATATCTTGGAAAATATGCTCCTGAAATATAGCGCTTTTTTCTTTTGTATTTTTTTAAAAAGAATAGGATCTTCATCAAACAACGAATTACAATATGATCAAAACTCGTACGAGATGCAGTACAACTTAACACAATTAACACTCACTCCACTTAAAATATTGAAGCGTTAATGTCTAAATTATATCCCGTCTCACTGTGAGCCGAATATTATATATGCCCGTTCCCCTAGATTACTGGAACAAAAATCTAGTTCAGAATCAAGTGTTTAGGATTGAAGACGATAGAATCTGAAACACGATGAAGACAAGAAAGCTCCATACTAAGACTGAATTTAGTTTGTATAAAATATAACAAAGTTAGCAATGAAAACAACAAATAATTAGTTGCATTGTTCTTTACCCAGAGACCTTTTGGTGTTGTTTTTGGGGTTAGCATGGGCTATATGGCATGCCATTTGTGATTATAAGTTGGGAGGAGCTAAGCAATTGACACTGACTTCAGTGGAAGGTATGTTGAGGGCATATCATGTCGATAATGCTTCAGACCCGCCCTCGGCTGCTAGTGCAAGGCCTGCTTACGAGATAAAATGATTAGATTTAGACGGAGCCTTCAATGAAAATGATGGCAAGTATGGGGTGGGCTTTGTCCAAGGCTGCAGCTTCACATGAAATTCCATGGCCCGGCCCGGGTCGGTACTCGGAGCGGGATAGATTAGCTCATTTTTGAAGAGACATAACTTCTTGGAGCTATCTCTTATGTGAACACAATTGCAGGATAGATTAGCTCATTTTTCTTTTACCTCGATTCAATCATCTGTTTGGATTGAGGAAGGTTTTCCGTCTAAGCTACAAGTCCTTGCACTTGATCATGTACAACTTTGAGATTCTTAATAATACGAGTGGCCTCTTTCTAAAATAAAAACAACAACATAAACCCACAAAAAGGGACAAAAAACCCAAACCATACTTATAACTGAGTGAGAAAAAAACGCACAAAGCGTGGAGAACTCACATTTAAAATCCTACAAGAGAGAGGAAAAACAACAAAACTAAAACTATAAAACAAACTAAACCCATGTATACATCATATGGAAAAATAGTTGCATGTTTCAGTATAAATAAATTGTATTTTTCAATATAATAAATTGCACTATTCTAAAATGCACTATTAGTGCACGGTGCATCTGAATGCATACAAGACTTAGCCCCAGAATTAAAAATCAGTGTTCCTACTCGGGCTAGTTATTTTTTTCAAATGTCAAATGATGACTCGAACTCATGAGTTTAAGACAAAGGTAATAATGCTCTAAGCACTTGATCTATTTTACTTCGTCATTATTTGATGATTCTTAAATAGTTATATTTAGGAATAAATATCACATTGTAATGAGTCATATTTTTTTGGGTCTCGTAAATGGCATTATTTATATATATATATAAAAAATATATCATTACAATGAGTTTTAAGATGACCTAAAATATTTATCTATGGTCAACTTGCGTGTACATAATAACTCGTACATGTTTTGAACAAGCACTCATAAAAATACGAACAATAACTATTGTTTAGTTCTTAGATACATGATTAGTTTGTATATATATTTTATTATTTTATATAATATTAAAATGCATACATTTATTTTAATCAAATTTATGGTAATTAGTTACATGAATTTGTTATATATTCTTAGATACATGATTAGTCTGTACATATATTTATTTTAATATTTATGGAGTATTATATTCAATATTATTTTTTAATAAAAAAATATTTTTCTATGTAAAATATTACTTTGGAATAATCTCCCCATAATAATTTTTTTTTCATTTTTTTTCAATCCCGATGATATAATTGTACAAAATTTTTAATGTAGATCTTATATATATACACACACGGAGTAAATTAGGAAAATTGAAGAAAAATTAGGTATAACAACATAAAAATGTTCAATCAGAACACTTGCAAATCTCCATCTTAAAAACGTTGCAGCATGAAGCATACCACCACACAACAAACTCCAGGATCACACACTCAAGGTGTGGTGCAATTTTTGATACAATTAATTTTCCATGAACATAAAGAAAAGCATTACTTTCTTGGAGCAGTGTTGTTTATTACTTCAATTCTTATTCATCAACACAGCAATACTATCAAGCTACTGATAATTTGGCAAGCGCGGGGGCATGTTTGTGGGCCCAATGTGGACGGGGGCGTAACCTGCACAGTGCACAAGTTATTGGTCGAGTCATCACCTAACGATAGACGGTGATAAAAGCACAAACATCACACGAGAAGTAATAGACGCACATGACTAGAACGGTGATTATTAAAGTGTACGAGTACTGAAATTCTTAAAGTTACTAAAGCATGTTATAAGTATAAATTCAATAACAAGAGCAACACAAATAAACTCATCATATGTAATCTCAGTGCTTGGGATAATCAAAATGGTCTTAAATGAAATAGAAATTTGTAACATCCACCAAAATAGCAACATATGTATCTTTACCTTGATTTAGGGGTTATCTGCAGAATTAGACGGGCGACTGTTTTCCATAAGATGCCCGTATTTTAGATCCACAGCTACCATCTTCATAGAAATTTTTCTTAAATAATCACACTGCAAAGCAGAGAAAAAAGGTTGCAACTTAAATTAAATTTCAAATGATACATAAACGTAAAGTATCAACATCATACAGCTTGAAGGGAAACTATTGTCAAATATACCTGATCCGTTGCCACACTATAAATATATTCCTCAAATTTGGAAGCTATATTTTTTAGCTGCTGCAACCCCTCTTCATTATAGCAAGGATGATGCATCGTTAAAGTCTGTGTTCTATTCATTAAGCATTATATTCTTAGTCCATTGTTCAAACACGAGCACCCAAAATAGGGATGAGAAAGAAAAGAACAGATCGTGCATAAGGTAAAAAAGTTGCCAAGTAAATACACTTATGCAGGACCCGACACCAACAGACAAAACAAAGGGAAGGTACTAGGAAGATCATTGTTTGATCATTGGATTTGAGATTTTGTCCTTCTGGCTTGGGAAGGAAGAAGTCTTCCGTTGTTCTTTACGTTTTCTATTATTGAATTCCAGTTTCTTAGTTTATTGTTTTGTCCACTCCTTTGATAACATACTCCGTCATGCTACAATATATGTTTCATTTTTAACCTTGTCAAGAAATAACTAGAAAAAGAAAATTGTAGCATAACATTTGTGCTTAACATCTCCTTACAATACTTGGTGAACTCATAATGGAATTCATTAGCAGAAGCAGAGGCTACACTTCTGTTCATTCACTTCCTATCACATATCACACATATAGAGTCTGTTTCTTAGTCTACAAGTGACATTCACACTCGGCAAACATCTTACGCTATAAAAAATAACAGGTAATTAACTTTCAGCAGAGTAAAGAAACCAACCAAATTGTAACTAGAATTCCATCAAACTAATATACAATAATACCTGTTGTTCAGCAATCTCTACACCTAAAAGGCAAATATGTCCGGCTGCACATCAGATTCAGGTTATATAACCCCCACCCACCCACCCACACAAAAAAAAAAAAAAGATAATAAACAAACGCACACACACCCCAACTGAAAAAAGGGATCCAGGCAAGAAATCTACGGTAAAAAATGTAGTGGAAGAATACAAAAAACTAACAGAAAAGTAAGATGAGAAATATATGATTTTACATTTTGTTTACAATCCTTTGTCTGGCCTGTGGTTGTACCCCAATCCTCCAGTCACTGCCTTCCGTACCCGAGGCAGATGTTGCTGGGAAGAGGAATTGAAACAAAAATGTAGAAGAAAGTAAAAAATGGCATTCAAAAAGCAGGTTTTAGGCACAAGAAAAATTAAAAACTAATGACCTCAAAGTAACATTGTAGGAAATAGGAAACAGAGAAGTTTAAGATGGAAATGCATTACAAAGAAAGTAGGGGTAGCCTGAACACATGAGAATCTAAGGCAGACCATTAGCCACAGAGTGCGCAATATGAAAAGTAAAAATTCATAAGTTGGATTAAAAGGGGGTGATGAAGACCTATAAAGACTAGAAAAGAAATTACTGAAAAAGATATGTTAAACTCAAATATAGATAAGAACATGAGTCTCGACTGAGCTCGATGGCAAGATATGATCCATATAGCCAAACCCACTTGGTGGGATTAATACTTACTGCTTAGTATGTTATTGTTGAGGACACCATGAAATTCGCCACTTGAATATGTAGGATCGCCTGTTCCAAGTAAAAAAATCTATAAATGTTAAAATAAGTACAGAATTGCCCATTTCAAGTTAAATATAATGGATATAATATACTAAAGCAGTGTGGACCAACTGGTTGAAATCAGGTCTATATAATATATTTTATTTAGGATTCGGATTTGCTGAGCTAAGTATTCAAGTATCTTCAGATGATAGACCATCATAAAAGATGAACAGAACAGAAGATTTTTGTTTATCCAGAGAGCAGATTATTGACATTGACCTCAAAAAATGGATTTTTAAATAGGTTTTTGCATGGTTATTCATGAAATATTCCTAACATGGCTATTGTGACGGGTATAAAAAATTGTAAATAATGGGAAACTGAACTGAATTACTTGGATCAAGCACAAAAAATCCAGCAAAAAAGGTTTCAAATGGCTGGACAAAATTGCCAAGGAAGTCAGTATTCTTAATTTCTTTGGATACAGCACTAACATTTAGGATGACTACAAGAATAAAGTGATTGGAAGAGTTGAATGACAAGGTTCAGATATTAAAGATCCAAGAGAACCAATCAGTAGCAAAAAAAAAAAAAGCAAAACATAGTTTGGCAACAATAGTAACAAATAAACAAACCAAGCCTAAATCCCAAATAATTGGGGTAGGCTACATGAACCAAAGATAGAATCACGTTGGATCACGTGCAAGAATTATTATTATTATTATTATTGAAGTATATGATTCTCATTTTACTAAAGTTACTGAAGGATGCTGTTAAGCCAATAATGTACAATGAAAAGAGCAATTGAGAAATTCTGTAATTACTTGCGTAACAGGAGCGAATATAACGATGATTCTGGTATTTCATCTCAAAATCCAGCATTTTCAAAAATACCATTCTTAAATAATCTGCCTGCAAAGGAAAAGGAGAAGACCAAAAGTTACAATAAACCTCAGTTTCAGGAGACCAACTACTCGAAAAATACATAAATGCAAAGGTATGCCTGCATAAAGAATATTCAAACGAAGATAACATAACATGTTTATACCTTGCTTGTTGCTGCAGTAAATATTTTCTCCTCAAGCACCAACGCTGTTCTTTTTAGGTCTAGGCTGTCTATCAAACCTTCTAGTCCAGAGAAGGGATGATGCCTTCTCAATGTGTCCATTCTATACATTAAGCATCACAGCCTTAGTTCATTATTCATAACATGAGCACGAAAAAATAGATTCGTGAAGAATACAGCTAGCTGGTCTTTCGGAGCATTCACAAAGCTATATTCAATTTAAAGAAGGCGAAATTTACAAGAAAAATGACCAGATTATCAGACAACATCAAAAGGTAAATAATTGATTAAAAATAGTAAAGATCCACCCTTCATGATTCACTGTAACATTCAGTGCGATATAAATAATTTCCAGTATGAATGTTCATACTACTCATGTAAGGGGATTTTTTCAATGTCTTTTATTCTATTCATTAACATGAGCACAAAAGGAAAAGATAACTGTATAATAGATCTAGCTGATATTTGGGTGCATTAAGAAAGTAACATTTCAACTCAAAGAATGCCAAGTTTACAAGAGATTGACCAGATTATCTGACAACATCAAATAGTAAATAAATGACATAAACACAAAGATCGACCATTCATATTCCCTGTACCCTTTCATGACATCATTGACATTTTCAGTAACAATGTGTGAAGAATGCCAAGTTTACAAGAGATTGACCAGATTATCCAGGTTTGCTTTTTCTAAGCATTATATTTTCAGAAAGCAACCGTATGAAGAAGGTGAACATTTATGAGTACAATGGACATTATTATGCTATGTTGTCTGTGTTTCATTTATCATCTTAATATATGTGAAAGGCACAAATGTAATAATTTGTAAAGTTTGTTGTTCAGAGTCTCTGTTTACATCTTCTTAGAACTTTTTTTCCAACTCATGATCAGCCCATACCTGATTTTTAATTTCATTCATCCAGTTCCTATCATAAATCACACAAAATATGAAGTCCATTGCTTAGCACAGCAAACATCTTGCACTGACACAATAGCAAATACACACACACCCAGTTAAAAGGAAAAAATGGGAGTCAGACAAGAAATCTACATGACCCAACAAAATAGACAAGATTCCATAGTTACTATAGGAAAGAATAATTAGAAATTAAACAATCCGAAAGTAAGATGAGAAAAATGTGATCTACATCTTATAAACAGTCTGGTGCCTAGATCCAGATGGTAGGCGATTCCTCCAGTCGCCGCCTCCCCTCCCCATAGCGGCCGCAGCTTCGGCAATGGTAACCTGACCGTGCATCTGAACCGGCACACTGGGCACCCGCCAATTAGTGCTAGGCATTTTAAGCTTCCTAAAAAAAACAAAGGAATTAACTCAACAAATCATGCCAAAAATATATCGAAAGTGGACTGAATACTTAAAGAATAGGTCGATTATTTTAAAGATTATCGGATTAACTCAGTAATCGTGCCCTAAATTTAAGAGAGAAAAAAACAAGAAATCTTTTTTTCTCTTTATAGCAAAAGAGAAACGAATAATTAAAGAATTAAACGATTAAAACAAGTGTATAATTCAGTTGATTAGCTTCTGAATAACGCAACTTTAAAATGCACTCTTCTACTGATCTCTATTGCTGCAAATCTGCGAATAACTGTCGCAATTTTCCTTTTTAATTTACCTTGAGAGGATTGTGAGAAGGGCCAACAGGGAAGAATGCCAATGAAATTGGTGAGACTCGTCATTTATGAGTGAAGAATTTGGACAAAGAATGACGTCAGAAATAACTTTATTGCATAATCAATGCCTATACTTATTTTAGCGTGTTTTCACTCGCCCGGGCGGATTTTTCGAGGGTCTCTATTTTGGATTATGTTACCAAATTTGACCTCATACAAAAAATTGAAAGGAAAATCATGTGATATATACCTGGCTTGTTGCTGCAATATAATTCTTTTCCTCAACCTTACGGCTATTTTTTTGAGTTCCTGCAGTCATTGTCCAGAGAAAGGAAGATGCCTCTTCAATGCCCCCGTGCAGAAGAAATCAGACCAATCATGGATACATTGAAAATGTAATGTTTCGATCTAGGGAAAAGTTTGGAAGACATGTAACTAGTTTAGCAGTCAATAACAAAGAGTAAATAATTGACTTTAAAACAAAGACAATCATCGTTGTATCCTTTATTGCATATATAAATGTAACATATATATAGAAGCATTCAAGTTGGGAGAACATACATTTATAAGTAAAATGTATCAACTGCTCTTGCAAGGGAATTATCAAGATACGCTCATCATGGGATTATCCCATGGCCATGCAATACTTAGCATCGCCTTTCCTCTTTAAGCTTTCCACTTGGTTTAAATTTAAAAGGCCTCAAACATTTACGTTTTCTTCTAAGCATACATAAAATCCTAAACTAAGTATTATTTAGATCTATTGTATATATGAATGCAATTGACTTTCAAGTTTCAACAATGTAAAACACCAGAAACATACTTTTAGCCACATAATTGGTGCATATGCCACTAGTTTAACAAGATCGGCCCATTAAAAAGTGCATAAGAAAAATCAGCATCTAACACATACTAAACATAATTGATGCAATCAGATGTTTCTTTTCACAGGACCAGCTCTGGAAAGGTACTAGTCTAGATGAAAGACCAACAGATGAAGACAACATATGAAGCCAAGAGACCACATTACACTTATTATGTCAAAAATATTAAGGCATTGCATGTGCAAGAACATTCTCCATCATGTTACAGTATCTGGTTACTTTTTCCAACTAGAAATATCTCAAAGACACACATGTAATAACTAGAACAGTTTGCCGTATAAAGTTTCTGTAATTCTACCAATCCTCCTCTTCAATCCTTGACCAACTCATTATCGCATTCATTATCTTCAAAGTTCAAACCTTTAATTCATTAACTTCCTAGCATAATGATGCATATATGCAACCAATTACTTAGAATATCACGTAGCAAGCATCCTACCACATTGCAGGTAAATGAGGACTCATATAAGGTTATCTTCAATCAGGCTCAAGAAGCCAAAAAAACCATAACATCTATTCCCTCAAACTAATATAATACCCATTGTTCATCAGCTTCACAAACAATTTCGTAGTCTACACCCACCCACTCGATCGAAAAAGAATGAAACGCGACTGCACATTATATTTAACCTAGAGGACCCAGGAAGAAATAATAATAAAGAGAGAGATAATTGAAGAGCCAAGCAAGAAATCTAGATGAAAACCAACAAAAGTAGCATGATCAAAATTACCAGATGAGATTTCCTGATAATGGTGTAAAAACCCTTTGTTACACTACATGGAAGGAAGACAAGTATAGAGTGCAATTAATCACATTTATCATCTCAGTTCCTCTTCAATTACATTGTCTATGCATCATTCATATAGGTGGTGCAACATGAGGAGATCCCATGTGCAAAACTACTGGGGCAGCAACTACTATACTAGAAGATATAACTAGAAACAAATTCAAAAATAGGAACATAAATACATAATTCTACCTTTGTTCACAATCCTCTGTTTAGACTCTGGTTGTAGTTGAGTCCTCCAATCGCCGCCTTCCACTCCACCAGCGGCCACCGCATCGCCGCCGATAACTTGACCCTGAGTCGGAACCTGCCCTTGCGCTGCTATCCATGTCCAACTGCCTAAAAGAATCAAGGAATCAAAAAGGAAAACCGGATATTATCAGAGTAACAAGAATCACGCCATAACTGAAGAGAAACATACCTGTTGAAACAAGAGACGATTGAAATTGAAAACTAGAAACGAATTAGTTCAGAACCTTAGAATTTGTTAACAATGTCCCCAGTATCGGTCTTAGTATCAATTTGGTATGGGTGAACATGAGAAAATGCTATTATAAAAAAAAGGGTAAATTGCACCAAACCCTCATCTGGTTTAAAAAATCGGCAAACAAATTCTTGTCTTTTTTAAAAATTATGTAAAGTTTTTTTTTGGGTTTTATAAATCTGATGTTAAACCCTCATTTTTTATTGATATAATGAAAAATGTATTACACACTCGTTTTTTAGTGTTTTTATCCTTTTTTTTTTGTTGGAAAATGACATAATTATCCTAAATTGACTATATTAAGGTGGGGGGTTTGACGTCAAGCCTTCATATTTTTATAATTTAAAGTTTTTATATAGTTATTTAATTGTAAAAATATGAAGGTTTGACACTAAAACCACCTTTAATATAATTAATGGAAGGTAATTATATCATTTTCTAACAAAAAAAAGTGGAAAAAATAACACTAAAAAGCGAGCGTGTAATACATTTTTCATTATCTCAACAAAAATGGGGTTTCACGCTATATTATAAAACCACAAGGGGGCATCGTGCCATGTTTATAAAATTAAAAGGGGGTTTCATACAATTTTTAAAGTACAGGGGGGTTTGACATCGATTTTACAAATCACGGGGGGTTTGGCGCAATTTACCATATTAAAAAATAAATATATTAAATTGAGTAAATTGAAAAAATGTATTTTCTTGCTTACTAAAATTTTCCTTAATTAAAAAATTCTTAGTGATCTATGGGTGGAGGGTAAATTGGGACGAAAATGGATTAATAATTTCTTAATTTTTTTAAAAAAAATATAATTTTCCAGTTATGATTTTTTATTGGATGATAACAATTCTGATTCAACATGTCATTAATTACCTTTTTTTATTTGATAATAACAAATCATATTCACCATGCATTAACTGCCTTCTTTTGATTTATGATTTTGTAACGTAACAATTTTAAATTTAAAAAATTTAATATTTATTTTTTATTAAATAGATTGGGATAAATTACAAAAATAAGACTTGTCTTTGCCCCTTATTGCACTTTAAGGATCCAACTTTATACTTTTGCAGGGTAGGTATTTAACTATTAATTTTGTTGCAAAAAAAGGACTCGAGCAATTTTAAAGACAATTTAAGGAGTATTTTCAAATATTTTTTTATATACCACTTTATAAAAAATAATGATCTTTTTTCAATAATAATAATAATAATGATAATTTAATCACATAATTTAATTAATTTGAAACGAGAATAAATACTCACGGAATTTCATTGTCGAGACCTCCTGTATTATCAAGACTTCATATTTTATTTGACAATGAATAGAGGTGGCATACCGTACCGTATCAAAAGTAATGATGCATATCGCATACCGTGCTGAAAGTTTGGTATTTAAAACCTTGTATACCAAAATACGTAATAAAAAAATTCCTACCGTAGTGAAACTTTCGCTATACAAAATCTTCGTACGGTATCGATATATCGTCTCATATCAAAATTTTGATATACTCTGTCATACTGAAATATCGGTATACATAATTTTTTTTAACGAAATACCAAATTTTTTGGTATATTGAAATATCAAAGTTTTAGAATGCATACTACCATATTGTACTTCAGTTCACGGTATATTAAAAAAGTCAACAATATTGGTATATTTTTCAGTTTGATAAGCAAGGTATACCGAATTTTTCATTCATTTTCCGCCCCTAACCATGAATGTAAATGAGTGAATTTTAGAAAAGAGCACAAAAGTTAAGAACGACAAAATATTATTGCCGTGATATCTTATTTTTTTATTTAGGGTTGAGAACGAAAGAGTTAAATGCAAATTGATTCAAAAAAAATTATTATTTTGTTTTAAAATTGCCTCCTCCTTTTTCTGCAATAAATTAAATATTAAGTACCTACTCTGCAAAAGTTTAAAGTTGGGTCCTTGAAATGCAACAAGGGGCAAAGATAAGTCATATTTTTGCAATTTGTCCAATAGATTGGGATATAAATATATTTTGTATATGATTACACTTAAAAATCTTATATAATTTTAATGATTATCTAAAAATGTCTCATGTATAATTTTAATAATTATAATTATTTTAATAATTTTATTTGTCTTCAATATTATATTTGAAGATGCTCTGTGAAATTTGGCTTCGTCGTGATGCGGGGAAACCCCGTTCCCTATGGCTATGTTTGTTTTTGAATTTATACGGATGGACTTAGGACTTTGCGTGCTTCGCCTTATATAGATTTGAGATTTAAAATTTGATTTTTCAAATTCCACATTCAATCAACACCTACAAATACCTATAAAATCTATTACTACTCTTCCCAATACACCACATTTTATACACTATATATTACTCTTCTCAACATAATATAATAATACAACATCAATCACTATTAAACATTGATTTAACATAAAGTTAAATCTCACTCTACTCAAATTTTAAAATAAACACATACATTTACAATTCATTAAGGATTCTAAATTCATGGATTTTAAAACCTTGACTTGTTCCGCACATTTAAATCCAAAAACAAACGTGCGGGATTCGTTTCGAACGGAGCGGGGAATTCAAAATTCTCCACAGGGCGGGAACGAGAAAAAATTCCTCCTCGTGGGCGGGGATGGGGTAGTATTCCCCGCGATCCCCGCCTCGTTCACTGCGGAGCCCCGAGATTTTTAATTATTTAAATAATATATATATTATATATCAATTAATTAATAGAATATATAAATAACATTTGCTAAAACTAATTCTTAAAACTCTAAGTATTTACTATTTATTGTGCTAATAGTTTACTAATATATATTAAAATTATTTATGTGTTTAAATGGGGCTTGATATAGATGCATGTGAAATGGAGCTTTGAAGTTGTTGTATTTTTTTCATATTTATATTGTGTAAATGAAATTATATATATAAAAAAAAAGATGGGAAATGGGGAATCCCGGGGCAAGGAATGAGGGATGATATTTCCCCAATGCTTTGCAGGGACGGGACGGGACGGGACGGGGAATTCAATTTAGTGGGGAGGGGGATTGAGAGTTGCCCCCATCCCCACCCCGTATCTATAATAATTATATTGAGTGAGTCTCATGTACATCCAGGTGTACCGTGCACTCATAGTACATTTTAGGATCATGCAATTTGTTATATAATGAAAGATGCAATTTGTTTACATTGAATCGTGCAACTATTTTTCAATATTAATAATTAGACGAATCAATGTAAACAAAAATAAGTTGCATCTTTCAGTATAACAAGTTGCATAATTCTAAAATACACTATGAGTGTACTGAGCACATGAATGTATACAAGGCTTAGCGAATCCTATAAAATTTTTAGAATATGTAGAGAAATATCAAAATTTCTTGAGAATTTATTATAATCGTTAGATAAAAAAAATATACACAACTAATTGAGAGAATGCGTTAGTATAAAATATAAATAAAAGAATAGTATTTGTAAGAAATAAAAAATTTATAAATTATATTTACTTCCTTCCACCCTATGCTTTACATTTGAGATTGATATAGTAAACTTTTATGTATAGATTAAATGAATTAATTGGATTACATGTATGTGTGGTCTCAAAAGTAATAACATTTAATGTAAATATACAAATATTGTGAGTAAGGAATTTAGTAAAAGGATATTTTTGAGTGTGCAAATTTTCGTAGGATGTAAAAAAAAAAAAAAAAAGAGTAAGTGGGCAGACTTTTCAGGGGAGGGGAAAGTATTTATTAGAATATATATTAATTATGAACATGAATTCTGAAAAAAAATCAATAAATGAAAATTTACATATATTTTAAATAATATGAATAATAATTTATAATAAAGTGTCATAATAATAATTTAGTTATAATTATTTATCATTTTTATGTTTATTTTAGTATTACTAAAATATAAATACTACTGCAACAAATAAGAATATTAACCAATAAAAAAGTGAAAGTACAAATATATTCATATAACCAATAAAAAAGTGCAAGTACAAATATAACCGTAAAAAAGTATAAGTCTAGAAACTATTTTAAAGTGGTGACTGAACGTCATGAAATTTTTATGACTTTATTAAGCTAAGCTAACATTTTCAAAAAATAAGTTAGAAAAAAATATAAGTGGATTTGATTTTTTAGCAAGTGAAACATATAATAATAATAATAAAAAAGAATAGATAAATTTAATGTTTTATAAAATTAAATTATAACGGTAAGTACAAAAAAATAGTTATTAAAACAACACAAATTAAGTCTCATCATATAAACTACTCAATGTAAAAAAAAAAAATCATATTCAATAATACTTTCATTTTCAATAGACATATCACATCAATGTAACCATTACACTTTTTTACATCCAATCAAACTCTCGGCAATGTCTGTAGCTGGTGTCAGAGCCTGTGCCAGAGTACCAAGTTCGTTTGTAGCAGGTGTCAAATTCAAGAAGTCAATGTTTGTAACCGGTGCCAAAGTACCAGGTTTGTCTGTAGCAGGTGTCAAATTCAAGAACCCAATGTCTGTAGCCGGTGTCAGAACCAGTGCCAGAGTACCAGGTTGAAAAAATTTGTAGCCAGTGTCTGATTCAAGAAGACAATGTCTTGGCCGGTGTCAGAGTACCAGGTTCAAGAGCACTATTGCTAAATCTACACTAATCAGAGGGGATGTTTGACGTTTGTGTGTGTCAGCCGTGTCGCGCCACGAGCGCGACAATATGTATTTTTTTTTTTTTTTTAATTTGAATTCATTTTTAAACTTACAATTAATAATTAATTAAACTTATTACTTAGAATTAACTAATTGCACGTATTAATTAATAATATTTAATTACTTTAAAAATATTAATTATAAGTATTGATATAAATAATATTAAGCAGTCTAAAAAAATTAAGCAGTCTAAAAGTATGTGTTCAAATAATATTAATACAGTCTTGATTAATAATAAAAACATACATGAAATTTAAATGTTTTTTCCCCGATCTAAGCACGGTCTCTTTTTTATCTGTCTGTCAGCACATAATTGGGGGTTTCTCCATCCTTGACGCATGAATGTTGCACAAACCTTGAAGAATGCGATTCTGAAATCAGTTGTATCTCCATTAATCCTGAATTTACCCTGCAATTAAATTAATATAATTTTTATTAAGATATACATATAGTTTTACAAATAAAAATACATATAAAATGCAAACATGATTAAAATTACTTCGAATATAGTCCACATGTGTTTACGGCACTCGAAAGGTACCATGGACCAGTTTGTCCATTTTGGGTCAAGGTACTTGCAGCATATGCCCCGTACCACGTTATTCACACAGAATCCAAACCGTGCGATGAAACTGTACTGTCCAAGTAATTGTCCATATTTAGAATGATATAATGTTTAAAAAAAAAACTTGAGGTTTTTATAAAAATTAGATTACCTTCCATCTTTGTCCAACCACAACAATGGCGGGGTCTTTCCTGGTTATCGATACTGCTTTGGCATTTTCTGATGTTCTTTTTTTTGCACTCATCTTTTGATAAGATATACAAATAGATTAGTTTTTATAAATCTAGATAAGTAAATTGTCTATTATTATTGATTTTTATATTAAATTATTATTGCTATAAAAAGAAGATAAAAAACGTCAACAGTTAAAAGGGATACAAGAGGTAAAAAAATGGAACACTAATTCATCAAATTAAACAATTTATTATAATTACCCATAAAATATTTAAATTAAAAAATCAATATAAATGGACTAGTTGTTATTACCGTCGTCGGGGTTGTTGGGCTGGTTATGAAAATATGGGTACGTGCCCCACCAACCATGCTACATCGGTTGGTGTAGGGATTAATTCTTCGACTGTGAAACAAACAAGAAAAATATGTTATTACTGCGGACCTGTGGCCTACGGTACGAATGGATCTTCTTAATGGGCTGAGAATAAGAAGCAGTTACAAAAAGCTTTACGTGATTACATAACCATGCCAGATTTTGAAAAAACACTTGAGCACTTCGACGGTTTTGCCCTACAAGATAAATGATTTTCATTACCTGAACATGGATACCTAGTTTCAACACTATTATATAACCATGCCAATGTCAAATTCAAGAAGACAATGTCTGTTGCAGGTGCTGGAGGGGTTCAAGAAATTGTGTTGGTGGGCTTAGCCAAAACAATGTGAAGTTGCACGTAATTATATTTAAAAATTATGAAGAAAAAAAACTTATACCTACATTAAAAAAAAACCGCATGACAATAGAACAATTTTTTTATTTTTATTTATATCCCTTAAACATTTCAATATTACATTCAGTGTCATTATTTTTCTCATACTAAAATTAATTTTATCTCCTTTAATTTACATAAATGTCATTATTTTACCATTTGACCACAATCAAAAAATAACTTTTATCTCTTTAGATTTAGATACTAATAAACAATTAATGTTTTAAAATTTGTGCGAACAGTAAATATTCAAATAAAAGAGGGACTGAGGGAGTATAACATAATAAAAGATTCAAAATTTCCAATAAAAATAATATAGGCAACCAATTTTTTTTTCCCAGAGTTTTAACATATTGACATGATCACGGCTACAATAAATCTAAACAATAACCTGTAATTCCGTATTGTATTATTTGGGGGATTGACTCTAAGGTACAAAGTCACTCACCAAGTGACTATAAGATACAAAATAATTTTATTTTGACTCTAAAGTACAAAAATATGGTTAAAAAGTCTAAGTTGTCATTCTGTCCGTTTTCTGTACTTCTGACACATTTTCTGCACTTCTGACGCATTTGGAGTGCAATTTTTTTAATTTTCTGCACTACTAGGCCAATTTTGGAGTTTTTTTTTTTTTTTGCATTTTCTTCTTTTTTATTTTATTCCACTTTTTATTAGTTGCAATTTTTTTATATAATTTAATTTAAATTTCAGATTTTATAAAATTTGTATTTTGAATCTGCACTTTCCCAAAATAATATGTATTTTCCCAAAATGTGTACTGGGTCAAAACAAAAAAATAAAATTATTAATACATACAAAAATGAGATAAGGAGTATTGTTTGTACAAATTGTATCTTAGAGTCACTTTAAAGATACTTTGTACATTCGAGTCTTTTTGTTAGAAACTTTGTAGTGGAGAGTCATTAATTTTGTATTTTATTTCTAGGATTGCCATCCCTATATGCGATGGCAAAAACTTGTATACAATATTGCATACTATTGTCATGTGCAATTCTAATTCAAATTGATTTTTTTTTAAATTCGTGGGTCGGATGAATCGGGTCGGTCAGGCCCGCTGCGGATCCGACGCTTCTACATTCTTCTTCCTAGCGATCTAGGATTTTTTTCCACTCGATCATGAATCGTGCTCTAGCTCTTTATGAATTAATTTTCGCTTCCGTTTGATTTTTTTTTGTCAATTTGTTCTGTAATTTTGTGGATATGCCTGTGGAATCAAGCTCCGTTACGAATGGGCGGGCATAATATCAAAGGGGTACCCAATCATGGCTGAAGATATGTTCAGTATAATGCTTATAGCATTGTTTGGTAATATTCTGCAATTTTTTGTTTATTTTGAATAATTTAAAATATTTTGTTCATATTCTTTTTTATTTCTTTCGTTTTCTCACACTCACAAATTTACAGGTCTTTTCGTTCTTTTTTTTCACAATTTTCTGACGCAGTCTTTCAGACTATCAAGATTACAAAAGATACAAGAACAAGATGAATAGAATTGAAAGATGAATTGTATTGAAAGAGAGAAACCGTCTGTAACAAACTCAAGTTTTGGAAAGAGATGAAATGAAACAGTAAGTGTAAACTATTCTAAGTCTATCCTATATATACAACTCAAACAGTATTAGTTGGACTGAGATAAGGTATTAGTTATGGTCAAACTCCTATTTGACTGTTGTGGAGTCTTTATACCCCCCCTCAAAATGGGTGTGGATGTTGAGGAGACCCATTTTGGCCTTGAAGTTGTTGAATGAAGGAGATGGCAATGGTTTTGTGAGTGCATCAACAATATTATCTGCTGTAGGAAGTTGGATGAGTTTGATGATGCCTTGTTGAATCTTTTCCCTTGTTAGATGGACATCTATCTGAATGTGTTTGCTCTTTTCATGGAGTGCTGGATTCTGTGCAATGCAGTATGCAGACCTGTTGTCTGTGAAGAGGTTGACAGGTTGTGGATGTGAAATCTTGAAATCTTGTAGGATGTAGAGAATCCATTGAATTTCACATGTAGTGGAGCACATGGCTCTGTATTCAGCTTCTGTGGAGGACTTGCTGACTGTGTTTTGTTTCTTGGACTTCCAAGAGATGAGGGAGTCTCCCAAGTATATTGCATATCCTGTGATGCTTTTCCTAGTCTCCACACACCTTGCCCAATCACTATCTGTAAAGCCCTGCAACTTGAAATTGTTGTGAGTAACCCTGTCCAATAGTGGACTTTAAATACCTTAACAACCTATGAACAGCTTGCATATGACTCTCAGTGGGCTGACTCATGTACTGAGTTAATGTTTGGACGGAATAAGAGATGTCAGGCCTGGTAATAGTAAGATACAATAGTTTCCCAACTATTTTTCTATATTCAGAGGGATTAGAGAGAAGGGGGAGAGTCACTTACAAACTTGTGATTGGAATCCATGGGTGTAGAAGCAGGTTTTACAACCCAGAAATCCAGTGTGAGTTAAAAGATCAAAAACATACTTCCTTTGAGAGAGTTGGAGACCTATGTCACTTCTTGTTACCTCTATGCCCAAAATGTATTTCAAAATACCAATATCTTTTATGGTAAATTTGGCATGAAGGAAAGCTTTAACAGATTCAATCTCTGATATACTTGTACCTGTAAGGATTATGTCATCTACATAACACAGTAACACAATGAAATTTGTTCCAGTGGACTTTGTAAACAAAGAGTTTTCAGCTTTTGATTGCACAAAATTAATAGACAAAAGTGTTTCAGAGAGTTTGGAAAATCATTGTTTGGAGGCATGTTTCAAACCATATAAGCTTTTATTCAACTTACAAACTGAATTATCAGGAACTTTGTAACCAAGAGGAGGGTCATGTACACTTCTTCAAGCAAATCACCATGTAAAAAAATATTGTTTACATCACATTGATTATCAAGATTACAAAAGATACATGAACAATATGAATAGAATTGAAATATGAATTGTATTGAAAGAGATAAACCTTCTGTAACAAACTCAAGTTTTGGAAAGAGATGAAATGAAACAGTAAGTGTAAACTATTCTAAGTTTATCCTATATATACAACTCAAACAGTATTAGTTGAACTGAGATAAGGTATTAGTTATGGTCAAACTCCTATTTGACTGTTGTGGAGTCTTTATACAGACCCTTCTGCATTCTTCTCATGTTGTTCTTTAAATATTTAATTTTGGACTGAGGATTTTTTTCACGCTTGTACTGGTTTTTGTTCATGTAGTAACACTCTTTTGTTCATAGGGTAACACTCTTTTGGTCATTCTCATGTTATTCTTTAAATATGTAATTTTGGACTGGATGATTTTTTTTGGGTTTGTACTGATTTTTGTTCATGTAGTAACACTCTTTTGTTCATAGGGTAACACTCTTTTGGTCATGTAGTAACATATCAATAAAAAAATATTTTAAAAATTATATGCCTCTTTTGTTCATAGGGTAACACCCTTTGGACATGTAGTAACACATGAATAAAAAAAATATTTTAAAAATTATATGCTCAATAGGAATCAATCTTGCGATCACATACATTAGCAACAGATCTGAACCAATAGACTACAACACATATTTAATAAAGATATTCTTCTATAAATATATACGCGTCCTCCCAAACTGAAGCCCAACAATCCATGTCGGCCCTGGCCCGACCCGCCCTGCCCGCGCCCGACCGCCCACCCTGCCCGTGAATTTTGGTCAATTTTTGCCTTATTTATATTGTATTGCACATAACACTAGTGTGCAATACTTCACAAGAGTGTTCTCATATGCGATATATTTTATAAATTTCGAAATATAATTATTATAATTTACCTAGGCATGCACCTTCAAGTAAATTTTTAAAACATACTTTTAATACTGAAACATGCAACCTATTTTCACTAACACAAGTTACATATTTGAAAAATACACTTAACCTATTTTCACTGACATAAGTTACATGTTTGAAAAATACACTTAAATTACACGATCACCAGCTACACTGTCAATGCCAGACCTACGCGAAATATTAATTATCATTTGAGTAAATACAAGATTAAATTAAAATAATAAAATATATGATTATAGAAGGGAAAATAACTAATTCCAACCTCTTCTCTTATTTTGATGGTGTGTTTTCAATCAGAACATTGCACATTTCAATCTAAAAAATGTTACAACATGAAGAACACCACATACTGCAATTCTTGACACAATTTATTTTCCATGATCACATAAAAGAAAAGCATCAGTTTCTTGGATTGCTGTTTATTACTTCAAAGTCTTATTATCCACCACAGCGATACCATCAAGCTACTGAAAATTTGGCATGTATCTGGGCCAATAGGATGCCAGAGCGTAGCCTGCACAGTGCAGAAATTTATCGGTTGAATCATCACCCAACGATACAGGATGATAAAAGCACGGACATCACACAAGAATTTGAAGCAAAATTCGAACAAAGTTCGGACGAGAAGGATCCAAATGAGCTAATTTATAGTAGCAAAATCCGAACAAAATAAAGTGCTCAACACAAGTTCTGAATTCCTGAAGTTACTGAAGTATGTTATTAAGCAGAGTTCAATAAGAAGAGCAACAACACAAATAACTCATCGTATGTAAAGTTGATGCTTGGGATTTAATCGAGTGGTCGAATATAAAATGTAAATTTCTTAACATCTACCAAAATAGCAACATATGCATCTTTACCTGGGATTCGGGGGTCTCTACTACTACTTGCAGAAGAAGACACGAGAGAATTTTCCGTTTCATCCTCTACAGCTTGCATTTTTAAAGATATTTGTCTTAAATAATCACGCTGCAAAGCAGAGGAAAAAAGTTACAAGTTAAATTAAACTTTAAATGATACATAAATGCTAAGTATTGACATCATACAGCTTCAAGGGAAAACCACATGTCATATATACCTGATCAGTTGCAACAATATAAATGTACTCCTCGAACCTGACAGCTAAATATTTAAGGTCCTGCAGTCCCTCTTCTCCAGAGAACGGAACATGCGTCTTTAACGTGTCCAATCTATTCATTAAGCATTATATTCTTAGTCCGTTGTTCAAAACATGAGGTAAAAAAAAAAGGCCGTGCATAAAAAAATCCAACAGGAGTCAGACTTCAATATATAAGATGAAGGGCAAGGTCCTAGGAAGATTAGAGAACATAAAAATCTCTTTTCTTTAATGAGTTAGTCTATATTTATTGTAACATTGAACTCAGAAGCAGTGTTACTTATTGGTTAACAAATCAAGTAAATGTTAAAAAAGTTGCTAACAGATTCACTTATTGAACATTTCTGGGCTCAACTTCAGCATTTCACATACATTATATACCCTTTGCAATACAATTTTCTCAATGAAAATATAAAATCCGACCTCTTGAGTAACCCTTGAATCTTTTCTATACAGAATGCAATTGATGCTGTACTACAAAGAAGTGCAAGTCAAGATCTGTAAACCTTCCACGAAGCTAAGACAAAATTCACGTTTGATACCACACTAAACTTGACTGTTACAACTTACAACCTGATGTTTCCTTCAAAGAGATTAATAGAAATTACTATCTTTGACAATTTACTCAGCTGTGAGTTCTAGATATGAGATGAACAGATGTGTACAGCTTACAAGACCAAGAGACTACATTATTATTGTTATTTGATTATGTTAATGTCCAAAATACATACTCCGTAATGCTACAATATCTGTATTAAGTTTTTAACCTCGTCGAGAAATAGCAAGAAATAGTAAATTGTAGCATAAAGTTTGTGCTCAACATCTCCTTATAATACTTGGTGAACTCATAATGGGATTCATTAGCAGAAGCAGAGAGTATAAGTGAGAACAAAAATTTACCATCTTCTGGACCTAATGTACTCTGCCTTTCATTCACTTCCTATCATACATCACACATATAGAATCTGTTGTTTTAGAATATAAGTGGCATTGACACTTGATAAACATCTTATGCCATGACAAAGAATGGGGATTTAATTAACTTTCATCAGAGTGAAGAAACCAATCAAATTGTAACTAGAGTTCCATCAAAATAATATACAATTACACTTGATGTTGAGCAATCTCTACACCTAAAAAGCAAATATAAGCGGCTGCACATCATATTCAGCTTAAATAACCACACCCCCCCCCTTCCAACCCCTTTCCAATTTAAAAAAAAAAAAAAAATCCAGGCAAGAAATCCAGATGAATGAACAAAAGTGAAAAACTCAAAAATGCTGAATCAAATAGTGGAAGAACACAAAAAAATAACAGAAACGTAAGATGAGAAATATATGAATTTACATTTTGTTTACAGTCCTTTCTCTGGCCTCTAGATGTAGGCCAATCCTCCAGTCACTGCCTTCCATACCCGCGGTCACTGCTGCTGGAAGAGGAATTGAAACAAAAATTTTAAAAAAGAAAGTGAAGAATCCTCTAATGGGCAGTAAAAAAATGGCATTCAAGGCACAAGGAAAATTAAAACTGATGAGCTTTAAGTAACATAGGACGAAAAAGGGAAAGGGGATTAGGGGAGACTGAAGGCCTATAAAAACCTGAAAAGAAACTACTGAAAAAGATATGTTGAACTCAAATTTAAATAAGAACATGTGTCTCGACTGAGCTCAATAGCAAGATATGACAAATATAGCCTAACCTACTTGATGGGATTAATGCTTACTGCTTAGTATATCGCAAATGAGAACACTATGAAATCCACCACCTGAAATTACTGGATTGCCTGTTCCAAGTAAAAAATATATCAATATTAAAATAAGTATGTGATCGCCTATTTCAAGTTAAATATAATGAAAACAACAGGCTTCAGGAACTTTTAAGCAGAACGGACCAACTGATGGAAAATAAGGTGTATATAATATATTTACTTATTTAGGATTGGGTGTACTAAACTAAGTGGTTAAATAATCATCAGATAACAGACCATTACAGTAAGAGAATTCATCAGGTAATAGGCAAAAAAGCAAAACGAAGTACGAGTTCTCATTTACTAAAGTTATTGAAGGATGCTGTTAAGCCATTAATGTACAATGAAAAGAGCAATTGAGAAATTCTGTAATTACTTGCGGCATAGGAGGGAGTATAAGTATGATTCTGGGATCTCATCTCCAAATCCAGCATATCCAAAGATATCTTATTTATATAATCACTCTGTAAAATAAAGGAGGAGGCTGAAAGTTACAATAATCTTCAGAGTCAAGAGACCAACTACTTGATATACATAAAGTCATAAATGCAATGTTATGCCTGCAAATAGAAAATTCAAAGGAAGATAATGTGTAACATATATATACCTGACTTATTGCTGAAGAAAATATATCATCCTCAAACAACACAGCTATTTTTTTGTGATTTAGCTCTTGTCCAGAGAAGGGATGATGCGTTCTCAGTGTCCTCACTCTATTCATTAAGTAGCATAGTCTCAGTTAGTGTACAATAGATCAAGCTGATTTTTGGTGCTTTAAGAAAGTAATATCTAAACTCAAATAATGTCAAGTTAACAAAAGAATTTACAAGATTTTCAGACATCAAACAGTAAATACATGACATAAATACAAAGATCCACCATGCATTATTCCCTGTACCCTTTCACGACATCATTGACTTTTTCCAGCAACAATGTATATACTGAAATTATAAGGGCATTATCCAGGTATACACTATTCAAGATTCATATTTTTCAATGACAGCACTCAATGCCGTATAAGTACATATAAAAAAGTAAAAGAAGTTGAAGGAGAAAGAGCTCAAGGGCAACCACAGGAAGAAGGTGAACATTTTACGAGTACAATGGACATTATTATGATTTCACAACACAATTACATTACATGTGCAAACACATTCTCCGTTATGCTACATTGACTATGTTTCTTTTTTCACCTTAAAATATGTCAAAGACACACATGTAATTTGTAAAGTTTGTAGTTCAAAGTTTCTGTTTACATCTTCTTGGCATTTTTTCCCGACTAATGATCAGTCCATACCTGATTTTTAATTTCAATCATCCAATTCCTGTCATAAATCACACAAATACAGAGTTGATCGCATAGCACAGCAAACATTAGACAAGAAATCTATATGACCCAACAAAAGAGACAAGATCAACTGTAGTGAAAGAATATTTAGAAATTAAATAATCCAAAAGTAAGATGAGAAAAATGTGATCTTACATTTTGTAAACCATCTTGTGTCTAAAACCAGATGGTAGCTGATTCCTCCAATCACCTCCTCCCATACCCACAGCTGGTGCCGCTTCGCCACCAATAACCTGACCATGCATCTGAACTTGCTCACTGGGTACCCGCCAATTAAAGCCAGGCATTTTTAAGCTTCCTAAAAAAAATCAATGAATTAACTCAACAAAATTATTATGCCAAAAATATAGCAAAAGAGAATCAAATACCTAAAGAATAAGTCAATTTTTTAAAGATTATCAGTATAACTCAGTAATCATTCACTAAATATAAGGATAAACAAAAAACAAGAAATCTTTTCTTCCCTTTCTAGCGAAAAAGAAACAAATACCTGAATTAAACGAATAAAACAAGAGTATAATTCAGTTGATCAGCTTCTGATTAAAGCAACTTTAAAATGCACTCTTCTACTAATTACTGTTGCTGCAAATCTGTGATAAACAGTCGGAGTTTTCCTTTTTAATTTAACTTGAGAGGATTGTGAGAAGGGCTGACGGGAAGATTGCCGATGAAATTGATGAGACTCGTTACTTACGAGGGAAGAATTTGGACAAAGTATGAAGTCAGTTGTCAGAAATAAGTCAATAACTTTATCACGCAATCAATGCCTATATTTATTATAAAGTGCTTTCTTAAACACTGGCGGATTTTTCGGGGGCTTCCATTTTTTTTAAGGGATAGCATTACCAAATTTGACCTGCATTCAACAAATTCAAGGGAAAATCCTGTGATATATACCTGGCTTGTTGCTGCAGTCTAAATTTTTTCCTCAAACCTTACAGCTATTTATTGAGTTCCTGCAGTCCTTGTGCAGCAGAGAAAGGAAGACGCCTCTTCAATGTCTCCATTCTGTTCATCAACATAATAGCCTTAGTCCAATATTAACAACATGAGCACCAAAACACAAGATCGTGCAGAAGAAACTAAACCAATCAATCGATAAATTGAAAATGTAATGTTCAATCTAGGGGAAAGTTTGGAAGACATGTAACCAGTTTAGCAGTCAATAACCAAGATTAAATAATTGACTTTAAAACAAAGACAACCCATCATTGTTTCCTTTATTGCATATATATATAGGAAGCATTCAAGTTGGGAGATCACAGGCATTTACAAGTAAAAATGTATCAACTGCTCTTACAAGGGAATTATCAAGATATGCTTCATCATGGGATGAAATGCCATTGCCACGCAATAATTAACATCGGTTTTCCTCGTTAAGCTTCCCATTCAGTTTAAATTCAAAAGGCCTCAAACATATTACGTTTAATACATATGTTGTGATGCAATTTTCTTTAGAGCATATATAAAATCCTAAGCTTTTAAGTACTCCTCAAATTTATAATCTATTGTATATATGAATGCCGTAGACTTTGCAGCAATAAAAACTCCAGAACCATAGCTTTTAGCCATATAAAGTGGTGCATATACCGCTAGTTTGATAAGATTTGCCCATTAAGTGCATAAGGAAAATCAACATCTAACACATACTAAACAAAATTGAAGCAAACATATGTTTCTTCTCACAAGATCAGCTCTGGAAAGGTACTAACAGACGAAGACAATTCATGACACCGAGAGACCACATTACTATCATTATTTCACAACATTAACTCAAAAAAAGGGGGAAAAAAAAAAAGACTTAAGAACCAGGCAAGAAAGAACCCTAGATGAATAAGAAAAAGTGGCATGCTCAAAATCACTAGGTCAATAAATAACTATACTAGAAGAATAACTAGAAAAAAAATCAAATTATGAAGATGAACATAAAATCTTACATCTTGATCATCTGTCTAGACTCTGGTTGCAGCTGAATCCTACAATCGCCGCCTTCCATACCACCAGCAGCCACCGCATCGCCGCCGATAACTTGACCCTGAGTCGGAACCCGCCCTTGCGCTGCCAGCCAACTGTTGCTATCCATATCCAACTACCTAAAAAAGTCAATAAATCAAAAGGAAAAACTGGAAATTATCAGTAACACTACAATCACGCCATAACTTCCGAAAATAGATAAAGAAGTTTTTCTTCGAGTGAAATTGAAAGCACACCTAGAGAAACAACAGAAGATTGAAATTGAAACTAGGAACGCATTCAGTTCAATCTTGAGATTTTGGTCTTCTCCATTCGAGTCGAGGATTAAAGCCCAGAAATTAAGAGAGAATAATTGGCCATAACTTTATTCAAAGTTCATAAATGTCCTATATAGTATATTTTTGACAAATATATATTTTATTTTAATCAATTTTAGTTCTTTTTGTATAAATTTTACTTGTTATTTTTCATCGGAAAATTTTGAATTTCAATCATAAAATAGCCGGAAATATGTTGTAAACTTGTACTCCCTCCGTCCCAAACTTGATTTCCACATTTCCGTTTCGAGTGTCTCATACTTGATTTTTACTTTTTTTTTTTTAAATGGAAATACTCACTTTATCATTTTATTACATAAAATATTACTAATAAACAACTCTTTTTAACCCTAACTATCCATCATTTTATCACATAAAATATTAATAAACAATTCTTTCTACCCCAACACTTTATCACTTTTTCTTAATACTCGAGCACACAGTGACGTGGAAATCAAGTTTGGGACGGAGAGAGTAATATATAAAATGATACGAAAAAGATATCGAAATGACGAGTTCAGTGAGGGGAAGAAAATAATATAGGTTTTGACTCTTGCATCAACGTAAATCACTCAAAATTAGTCACTCAAAATGAAATTTGTGATTATGAACGCGATTCACGGGGGAGGTGTAATCAAAACATAAAATTGATTGAGGATTTTTCGTCCTCGATTAGAGACATTTCAAATGAGAGTGATGACGACCGTCGACGTGATCAGAATAATAAGTTAGGTCGAGCAAAACTTCATGCGAGTCTCCAAACAAAATAAGATTTAAAAAAATACTCCCTCATCTCCCAAAAACGTGCGTTCTTTGTTTCAGCGTATTTTTTAAGAAAAGTTTTTATTAGTATTTGAAATGATAAAATAATTTTTAAAAATGCATGCAATAGATGAGAGGTAGATCTATAATACCCCTCATTAAAAATTACTTTATCATTTGAAATACTAATAAACAACTCGCTCACAAAAACTCGATAATAAAGTAGGTGTGCACGTTTTTCCGAAACGGAGGTAGTATATACTTGATAATTTTAAAGATATACTACTCATTTGAGAAAAAAAAAATCACAAATGGTCCTACAATTTTGAATGTATCTACAAATGATCGTATAAATTTTTACTTTATCAATTTTGGTCATTTAGGTTTTCAATTTCAGTCTTTTTTTAAGGAAATTGCTTTTGAACTACTTACAAATTACAATTCGACTCATCATCCACGAAATTTATTTTGGAAAAAATTGCTGAAAAGTACTATTTTACATGAAGTATTACTATTAGGTGCTAGCATCTTTTAGTAATACTCTCAGGTGCAAAACTTTACCATTATACCCTCTCCTCATAATTCACACGCACACATTCTCATTTCTCTCAATTTCTCCCCATTTCTCTCAAATCTCACACACACCAATTTTTGCCACCCATTTCACACACACACACGCTGCCACCACCCCCACCACGACGGCCCCAACGCTGATTAAATTTTTTTAATAAAATGATAAATGATTAAAAAAATAAATTTGGAGTGTGCAAATTTTTTTTACAGGTGTGCAGAATTTTTTACGTGTGTGCATAATTTATTTTACGGGTGTACAAAATTGTGGGGTGTTTAGAATTTTAAATAAAGAATTTTAAATAAAAGGATCGATGTTTAAACAAAAATTGGGTGTGCAAATTTTTTTACGGGTGTGCAAAATTTTTAAATAAAAGAACAGATGATAAAAAAAATTGGTGTGTGCAAATTTTTTTTGGCTAATATTAAAAAAATCAATAAAATAAAATTACAAATAATTAAAAAAATTTAGTAAAATTAAAAATTTGAAATATACAAATTTTTTTTCCTAATATTTTATTTCTAAAAAAATTAAACAAAAGGATGAATAAATAAAAAATTCAGTACAATTTAAAATCTAAAATCTGCATATTATTTTGTACATAAGGATAATTTAGAAATTTAGATCCAATTTTAGCACCTTAGAATAAGGATTAAAATGTAGTGAACTTTAGAGTAAAAATGCTTTATAAATGACACCTAATAATAATCGTCCCTTTTTTTATAACACAGTAACTTTTTTGGCTAACATGGATGAAATTGTTGAAATATCAAATGGACGGCAAGAATAACGAATTTGTTTTGTTGATATGTCGTCTCTTTAAATTTTCTTTTATTAACGTGTCATGAAATATGTATGATATGTGTAATTACGTATCTTGATTTGGTTAAGTTCATCCATTCATAAAAAAAAACCTTTATTTAATAAGAATTGATTGATGTACATTCAACATTTGTTAATAATATGATGTGTTTTTGTCCATATGTCAATATAACATTGTTACTCATGGATTAGCTCAATTTTATTTATCTTGCTCCACTTCTTTTATTTCATTATTTATATTTATTTTGGACGATATTGTTGCTATTGTTAAAGTCGATGTTAGTAAAATATTGAGGTTTTATTGTTTCTGTCATTAAAAAAAATAATATTGATTTTTTGTTAAAAAAATATTATTTTTTAACTGTGATATTAATGATTAAAACCAATTACATTCATAATGTTCTAATTGCCTATATGAAAATCATAATTTTGTAATTTTCAAAATCTAAATTTTTTATTATTTAATTTTTTCATTCATTTTATTATTTTAAGTTAACATGAATTAGTGTCTGTTCGAAAATTCAAGTGGAAAGGTAGAATATTTTTTTTCCAAAAAAATTGAGTCTAACAACTTTAAAAAAAATATTTCTACTCAACTTTGTTGAATTTGCAAAAAAAAAAAAAACATTTAGGTCCGCTTGGTACAAGTTGGGAATTGTAATTGTAATGAATATTATTGAGGGATCAATCATTGTGAGTTGCTTGATTAGAACATCTACAATAAATATCATGTAATGTAAGGTGAGTTGAATGAGAGTTGAATTAGGTAATGGAAGTAGAATAATCGATTATTTTTTTATATTCCCATTACGGGTATCAAAATCACCAAACAATATTAATGAGAATAATTTCTATTAGCTCACTTCATTACCCCAACCAAACAGACCCTTATATTTATACACATTATGAATTTGCTCAATACAGTAAAACCTCTATAAATTAATAACTTTGAGATCAGAGGATTTTATTAATTTATAGAGATATTATTATATCGATAAATTAATATTTTATTAATTTAAAGATGTTTTTAACGATATATCTTGAGATTGACCTTCAAAGCTTCAAATTTTTTGAATAACTTTAAGATATCATTGCATAGTTATTGATAAAAATTAAGTTAAAATACAAATGTCTTAGTAGAATTCCATGAATATAAAGTTATCTTAAGAATATTCAAGTCATCATATATATATGTATATGAATTATTTTTTTTAATAATTATTAATTTATAGTTTAAATTTTAATTAATATATATATCTTTGGATCTCAAAAAAATTATTATCTTATAATTTTATTGATTGGGTCCCAAATTTTACTGGTCCCAACTTGGGACCGGACAAATTATTAATTTTAACGAGATTATTAATTTATCGAGTATTAATTTAATGAGGTTTTACTGTATTTAATTTGATCATTTATAATACACATATAATAAGCTGGTCTTTTAGAAAAATTATGAGTCATTATTATCATTTATAATTATTTGCAAAATCAATTTAAAATATTTTATTTCTCTTTTATTATATTTAAATTATCTATCAAAAGCTATACGTTAAAAACTCAAAATAAAGTGTTTTTGAAGCTTATAAGCTTTTTTTTAAATACTATTTTTTTTTCCCAAACACTATTAACTTTTTATCTTTTTAAATTTTTTTACCAACAAAATCAACATCTATTGATAATCAATTTTTTCATAATTACACATTTTAATAAATTCTTCAAAATATAATTATATGCAAAACACCCCAGTACATATATGGAGATATAGTTGTAAGTTGTAATATTGATTAGTATTTTGTTAAAGCTCGTGCAACACGCGCTAGTGGTAGGATACTGGTGATGCTATGGTAGGTGTTCATTTTGGATTAATGATGATACTAGTCTTTATCCAATGGATCAAGATCGATCGATTCCCAATGAATGCAACCATACGCCATCTCGCTCCCCAATAATCTTGCGACAATTGCATCTGCCCACGAAATTCTAACGCCAATTTTACAAATCTCCCCAAATTTCATCGTCAATCGATTTCTCCTCTTATCGCAATCGTTCAGGTAAAATTGGAAATCGACCTGTTTTGATCGTCGTCTTTTATAAGAAACATCTTAACCTAATCTGCAATTTGTTTGTTTAGGAAGATTAAAATGCCAGGCACTAATTGGCGGGTAGGTCAGGTTATCGGCGGTGAAGGCGGCGATTGGAGGACTCAGCTACCGCCTTGTTCAAGGCACAGGGTTGTTTACAAGATGTAAAATCAAACTTTTTGAATTATTTTCAAGTTATTTCTGTAATTTTTGTCTTGTGTCTTTTGTTGGTTAGTCTAGATTTCATGTTTGTTTTTTGTGTTCGTTGGGGGTATATTAGGTTTCTGATGATCTTTGTTGATTCTCTTATAAACTTTGCCTTCTTAGTCGAAATTACTTCATTAATATGCACCCAATAATTAGCTAGAAATACATTATATGTGAATCTTTTTTTTTTTTTTTTTTTTTTTGTGCTTGTGTTGTGAATTATCGACTAAGACTATGATGCATAATGAATAGAATGGAAACATTGAGAAGCCTTCATTCTCCAGCTGGACAAGAGTATCTGCAGGATCTAGAAGAAACAGCCGTTGGATTCGAGGAGAATATATTTACTGCAGCAACGACCCAGGTATATATATGCCGGCTGAAACTTACATTTATCGACATTTATCTATCATTTGGTTTGTTGGTGTCCTAAACTGAAGTTTATTATGACTTTCGACTTTTTTCCCTGTTTTGCAGACAGATTATTTCAGAAAAATATATTTGAAAATGCTGGCATTGGAGAAGAAACCGCAGTACTCTGTGGTAAATTCTCTGCAATCCAATGTTGCTAGTAATAGCAGGAACTCTCAAGATCCAGGTGCGGATACCTTCTTTTCAAACTAGCCAATTATTCCAAGCATTGATTTACATAGAATGGATATTTTACTTTTTGCATTGAACATTAAAGACTTATGGGCATCCTTCAGGAACTTAGAGATTGATAACACATGTACTTTAATACTTGTAATTGCTAATTTATTTTGTTTTCTTGCTGTATTTCGCTGACTTGGATCTTTGACGTCAGTGTTTTTCCTTGGTATCAAATCACTTTATTCTTATAATCATCATAAATATTTGAATCTGTCCCCAAGGGAATATAGCAATTTATTCTACTGCTGATGTATCCAGCATCGTATGAAGGTCTTAAAAATTGGAAAGTTTCGTAAGTAAAAATTTAATAATGCATGAGTTTCAACTTTAAAGTGGTTAGCTTCTCAGTGTCTGTGTTTTTATTTTCTCTTTTTTTCTTGTTCTCACCTTCTCCCACATTACTTACATGCCATCAGTTTTTTTTAATCTAATATGCCATTTTTACTGCCTTCCTCCTCTAGGGGGTTCCTCTCTTTCTTCAACATGGTTCAATTCTTTTTCCCACTGATGGCCGCAGGTATGGAAGGCAGCGATTGGAAGATTCTGCTCCATCCAGAGTCCAGACAAAGGATTGTAAATAAGATGTAAAGTCATATGTTTCTCATCTTTATTTTCGATAATTTCGTGTTCTCTTCTGCTAGAGGTGTTGACTCCACATTTGAGCAGTTCATTTAGATTTCTTGCCTGGCTCCGGAATTTTTTCCCTTGGACTTTAGAAAAAAGAAAAGAAAAATAGTTTTTAGGCAGAAATCTATGATTTTACAATTAAAGGGTACAATGAATAATGATGGATCCTTTTATACAACCAATCTTATTTTACCCTTTGATCTTGACTGATAAAATGATCAGTTGCCTTAGAGTTTTCTTTTTTATGACTTGAAATGACTTTCTAACACATCTGTTTTTGTTAGATTTTTTCTGTGGTAATGTGCACATGTTTTGGACACTGAACTAAGAAAATGTTTCTTAACGAATAGAGTGGAAACATTGAGGAGGCATCTCCCTTTCTCTGAACTAGAGGGAGAGGGACTGCAGATGCTAATAGATATGGCTGCCAGATTTGAGGAAAATGTTTTTACTGCTGCAAAAAGTCAGGTATATATGCTGGTGAACCTTTACATTTGTACATCATTTGAGTATGGAGGTAAAAGTAGCATTTACGTCTGTTTTGCAGAGTGAGTATTTAAGGAAGATATCTTTGAAAATGCTAACATTTGCAAGGGAAGGGCGGATTCCTGCAGCAAACTCTTTTCCATCTATAGGGCTGTGAGTAATTGCAGAAAAACCTTCCACAGTCCAGGTAAAGGTACATTTTGCTGTTTTGGTGGAAGTTTTTTTTTTAAAAATCCCTACCAGATCGATTTTGCCAAGCATGGATTTACATTTATGAGTTCTTTGTGTTGGTCTTGTTAGTTTACATTAGAGACTTGACAACATCCTTCATTAACTCAGAAACTTTTGTTTTGCTCAAATTTTGCCCTATGAATTAGCTCGCTTGGATCTTTGACGTCTGAAAGTTGTCCTCGTTATAACATTACTATTAATAATTAGGAATTATGCCTTTTGCTTTTGTTATGTTGGTGCTCTTAACATGGCGATGATTGGACTAGTTAGTTCTGCAGGTGAGTTGTTCAGTAGCTTGAGTTGAGGCAATTCCGTGCTGATATTGGAAGGGGTCGTTTCAAGAATAAGACTAGGTAATGTGCAGTCAACGAAAAACACTCCGGGGAAATTGAACCAAGAATTGCAGTATACTTCCTTGTAAACCTTGTGTGTGTAATGTGTGTTCTATGCAGAGTTTAAGTGTCTTTTGTTTTACTGTCCTGCAAGACTGAATATATGTTTGGATCTCAGAATTTTTTCAGTGGAGCGATTTTCAAGTTCAGATCTTCCCCAAAAACATGCAAAAATATCACGCCTAGTAGATGTTTTCGTATTGGACACTAATGATATCATTTCTTCTCTACCATTCTCCATTCATATTCTGCCTACTGTTCTCTCTTCGGATTTCACTACGGGCCCGTTTGGTAGCCCAGTGTATTAATCCGTCTGATTGGGCCGAGAAATAAGCAGGAGTAGGACGAGATTATAGGGCCCACGACTAATAAGTGGGTGTTTGATATGAAAAAGTGCTTCGCCTGATTTGCTAATTGTAATGAGTTAAATTGACTCTATTAACCCTTGTGATTTTTAACAAATTACAAACCTACCCAAACACATAGTTGTATTATTTCTGAAATCTGAACTGCGATAGATCGTGAAATAGAAATTCCCAAATTCGTCTTCTTCGTCTGAAATAAAAATTTCCAAATTCATCTTCTTCGTCTGAAATAGAAATACCCAAACACACAGCTGTATCAAACCTCACCTGGGTCAAATTGTTAAAGCAAGAAGAAAGATAAACAAGCTGGTACAATTTTTCCCTCAGATAACCCACAATAACCTTGGCTAAATTGTTAAAGCAAGAAGAAAAATGGGCTGGGCTTAAAAAAACAAAGAAACACCGGTTAGATCTTCTTCCTCCATTCATTTTCCAGTTTCTTCCAGTTTCTTCAATGTCGCCCGCCGCCTCCCATCCACCACCTCTGTTCCCTCAGACCTCACGCCTTTCTCCCTCAGATCTCAACTGATTTTTGCCAAAAATAATATATGATAATTTTCGATATATTTTTTACCGGCGTTCTTAATCTCGAAAAAATAAATATAAAAGTGGCGGCGGCGGCGGCGGCGTGCCTTGTGGGTTCGATTCATAGTTGGTTTGCGAAGAATCGACGAGAGCAATTATAGGGTTTTCTGTCTCTGGAGCGATTTTCAATGAGAGAAGATGAGAAAATAAGAAAATTGGGACCACCCGACTTTATATATGTTGAGGGCATTTTTGGAACTTAACATTTTGCCAGTGTTACTGTTTATACGCGATACCCTGACACACCAATTTTGGGCTGATATACAAGCTGAAGCAGAACAGTAAATAGAGGCGGGCCTGTGTTATATCTTGGGCCTTCAAGACAAAATAACTTATCTACCAAACATTAATTTTGCCCATGACTAGCCCACGATTGCAGCTTAATCGGTGCCACCAAACGGGCCCTAAAACGACCCCAAGAAATAAAGATGTTAAACAGGTCGGGGTTAAACAGTCCCACTGTTAGTGGGGGTCTAACCCCACTTTGGGCTGAGTGGGGGCCTAACCTGTAGATAACATGATAAAATTTAGAGGCACGCTTGCATGAGACCATCTCATAGTGAGACGGAACATAAGTTGGGTGTTAACGTTTTAACACTTTAGGAGAGGTGAATATGATTTGTGTTAAGTTGTACCCCGTTTCATGCATGAGACAGTCTCATATGAGTTTTTGTCTTAAATTTATATTCACCATATAAAATTTAAAGATGAGTAATAATATAATTTAGGTAAATTCTCCATGCACCATTTGCACCAATTTTGATTTGGTGCAATTGAATTTCACTTCAGTTTTTTTTTATTATTATTTTTTTTTTTTTTTTTACCACTTTTTTTTTACTTGACCTGGCTGGTTTATGGTTCACCCGGCCCAAATAGGTCATGATTTAGGATTTATTATTTGACAAAAACTTGTATAGACCTGGTTCATGCTATGAACTCGGTTATTTAAAATATCATTTATTACATATAAAACTTTTCATTTATTATGTATAAAAACTATCATTTATTATCTTAAAAACAATCATTGGTTAAAAAATGTTTTATATTTTTAAACAGTGAAAGTTTTTGTACATAACAGTGATAGTTTTTACACATAACAGTGATATAGTTCATGTATGAACCTGATTCACATGAGTGTTACTCTTATTATTTAGTGTTTAGGGTATAGAATGTTAATCCAAATTAAAATTGATTCTAATTGCACCAGTTGCACAAGATGCAATTGGTGCACACAAGTGTCATTCTATAATTTATATGTTGTTCATGCAATTTTAAAATAAATTATTAACAAAAATATCATATGTTTATATTAAATTAAAATTAAAAAAATATTAAATTGACTGGTGACTGGTGAATTTTATGGTTGGCGCCAAAACAAACTGAGCAAAATTTATGTGCAACATTAAAAGATCGTATACTACATCAGTACATCTAATGATTTTTAATGCGTCAATTTTTATTTTGAAATATCCCAATAATTTTTCGATTTATTGGAGGTGTATTAAAATTCCAATATTTTTTATTTTGAAATATTCCAATAATTTTAAAAACTTTCAATTTATTGTACTGAAATTTACGATTTGTTAAACTGCAATGTGCAACTATTAGTATAAACACAGGTTGCACGTTTCAGTGCAACAAATCGCAAATTTTCGTGCAACAAGTTATAAATTTCCAAAATATAATATAAAATGCACGGTGCATCTGATACACAAGAGACCCTCTTATATATATCACTTATATATCATAGTTTTTTTATGGATTGACCAATTTTATTCATTATATTTACTATTTCTTTTTCTTGAATTTTAAACAAGTTTATAAAAAGTGGGGATAATATAGTAAATTAATTTAATACTTCTTCCGTCTCATTTTTATTTGAAACATTTGCCAAACATCGTCTAAAATTTAATTGAATGTTTTTATAAATAATAATAAAATATTTTTTTCTCTTTTATCTATACCTCTCAAACATCTTTATATTACACTACGTATTATTATTTTTTTCACAAAAAAATCAATTTTATATTCTTTAATTTATACAAATATCATTATTTTACCATTCAACTGTTTAAAAAAATAAATTTATCATTTTTAATAATAATAAATAACTTTTACATTAAAATTAGTGTAAAATGATTTTTTAATAAATGTTCAAATAGAACGGGAGTATTATTTTTGTCCAAAATAAAGTAAGGTAAAATAATTCTTCTACAAAATTGAATACCCTTGAGAAATCCGCAAAAAAAGAACTCTTCAAAGTGTGGTATTTGGTTTGCACTTAAAATCTTAAAATGACTTTCATCATACCATTTTAGAAGCGTCTGAACTATATAAAAAAAAAAAAACGCAAACTATTCCAAACAGAAACATGCAACTATGTTCTCATATTAAAAATTGCACTTTTCAGCATAAAAAATTATACACTTCTAAAATGCACTATGAGTGCACGGTTCACCAAGGTGCATACAAGACCTATCCCTCTTGAAAATGTTAGGCATTGCTTGCGTGATATCTGACGTCATATTTCTTTTCCAAATTCCTCACTCGCAAATAACGTGTCTCACCCTCACCAATTTCATCGCCAATCTCTCATACAATCCTCTCAAGTTAGATTAAAGAGGGGAAATTCCGACGGTTTATCGCACATTTGCAATTGCAGCAATACAGATTTATAGAAGAGCATTCTAAAGTTGCGTTAGTCAGAAGCTGATCAGCTGAATTATACACTTGTTTTAATTGTTTAATTCTTATGTATTCGTTTCTTTTTTGCTAAAAATATTTAGGGCAGGATTAATGAGTTATAATCCAGTAATGGTTAAATAATTCGACTTATTCTTTGTATTTGTGGCATGATTTTGTTGAGTTAATTTGCTGATTTTGTTTTTGAATTTTTTTAGGAAGCTTAAAATGCCTAGCATTAATTGGCGGGTAGCCAATGGTCAGGTTATCGGCGGCGAAGCGGTGGCGGTTTGGGGTATGGGTGGCGGCGATTGGATGAATAAGCTACCATCCGGTTCTAGGCACAAGATTGTTTACAAGATGTAAAAATTTCATTTTTCTTATCTTACTTTCGGATTATTTTCTAATTATTCTGTCATTATAGTGTGACTGGAGTTTTGATCTTGTCTGTTAAGCAATGACAGTGTTTTGTGTGATTTATGATAGGAAGTGGATGAATGAAATTAGAAACCAGGTGTGGGGCTGATCATGAGTTGGGAAAAAATGCTAAGAAGATGTATAGAGAAAACTTTGCACAAAAAACTTTACAGATTATTTCATTTGTGTCTTTCACTTATCTTAAGATGAAACATGTAACACAGACAATGTAGCTTAATAATGTCTATAAAATGAAACTCAGGCAGTGCACTCATAAATGTTCACCTTCTTCTTACAGTTGCCCCTCGATCTTCTTTCTCCTTCAAATTATATAAATTCTTTATATGTACTTGTACGAGATTGAGTGCTGTCATTGAAAATATGATGCTTAGATAATGCCATTATAAGAGCAGTGTATACTATATACATTGTTAGTGAAAAACGCCTATGATGTTATGAAAAGGTGCAGGGGATTATGAAGGGTGGATCTTTGTATTTATATCAGGTGTATAATATTTGATGCTGTTTGATAATTACGTTCAATTCTCTTGTAAACTTGAAATTCTCTCAGTGAAATGTTACTTTCTTGATGCACCCAAAGCTCAGCTAGTTCTATGATACACTAAGACTATGATGCTTAATGTATAGAATGGACACATTGAGAAGGCATCATCCCTTTTCTGGAATAGAAGGTTTGCTAGACCTAAACAGAACAGCATTATTGTTGGAGGAAAATATATTTACTGCAGCAACAAGCACGGTATATATATCTTAGATTATCATCCTTTGAATATTCTGTATGCAGGCATAACTTTGCATTTGTGCATTATTCGAGTAGCATGTCTCCTGAAACTGAGGTTCATTGTAACTTTTGGCATTCTCCATTTGTCTCGCAGACAGATTATATAAGAAAGATATCGTTGAAAGTGCTGGATTTTGAGATAAAATCCTAGAACCATAGTTATATTCACTCCTATGCCGCAGGTAATTGCAATTGCTCTTTTCATTGTACATTAATGGCTTAACATCATCCTTCAGTAACTTTAGTAAATGAGAACGCTCTTCAATAATACTAATAATAATCATTATTATTTTTATTTTTGTTGGTCTACATTGCGTAAAGGTTCCTGAAGGCTGGCGTATCCATTATATTTAACTTGAAATAGGCGATCCAATACTTATTTTAATATTGATAGATTATTTTACTTGGAACAGATAATCCTGTGTTTTCAAGTGGTGAATTTCATGGTGTTCTCAACAGCAACATAATAAGCAGTAAGCATTAATCCCACCAAGTAGGTTCGGCTATATGGATCATATCTCGCAATCGAGCTCAGTCAAGAGACATGTTCTTATTTATAATTTGAGTTCATCATATCTTTTTCAGTAGTTTCTTTTCAAGTCTTTATAGGTCTTCCGCATCCCCTTTCCCTTTTTTGTCCTATGCCACTCAAGTTTTCTTGTGCCTAAAAACCTGCTCCGAATGCCATTTTACACTGCCTCCCGCTTTATGATACTTCACCTTCTTCTACATCTTTCTTTCACTTCCTCTTTGCAGCAGCAGCAGCGACCGCGGGTACGGAAGGCAGTGACTGGAGGATTGGGCTACACCCAGAGTCCAGACAAAGGATTGTAAACAAGATGTAAAATCATATATCTATCATCTTAATTTTCCGTTATCTTCCTTTGTATTCTTCCACATATGTGTTGACTCAGCATTTTTTACCTTACCACTTTTGTTGGTTCATCTATATTTCTTGCCTGAAACCACTTTAAAAAAAAATTGGGAGGGGGGAATTATTTCGCCTGAATCTGATGGGTGTAGAGTATGAACTTGATTCTGCAATTACTGAACAACAAGTATTATAGTATATTAGTTCGAAGAAATTTCAATTTGATTGATTTCTTCACTCCAATGAAATTTTTAAATTTTAATTTAATCCCCAATATTCGTTATGGCGTACGATGTTTGCCGAGTGTGAATGCCTCTTATATTCTAATAAACAGACTCTATAATTGTGATGTATGATAGGAAGTGAATGAACTGAAGTGTACATCAGGTGCAGAAGATGGTACATTTTTTTCTCACTTGTAGCCTCTGCTTCTGCGAATGAATCCCATTATGAGTTCACCTAGTATTGCATGGAGATATTAAGCAGAAATTTATGCTACAATTTTCTTTTTCTAGTTATTTCTTGGCATGGTAAAAATGGAATACAGATATTTTAGCATGACTGAGTATGTACTTTGGATATTTAGTGTCATAACATTTTAAAAATAACAATGCTGATGTGGTCTCTTGGTCTTATAAACTGTATACATCTGTTCATCGCTGAAATTATTTTCCTTTGAATAATAGTTGTTGTGATATTCCCTGAAATCATAGAAATTTGGTTAATACTCCCTCCGTCAATTTAACTGTCACTTTAGAGAAAAAATTGTTTCAAAATATCTGTTGCTTTTGGTTTTTCAAGATATATTAAATATCTTTTTTCCAACTTTGCCCTTTTTATTAATAATAACTTGGAGAGGGTATATTATGACAATAAATGATTGATTAATAACCTGTGAGAGGGTTATTACCCATTTCATATGAAATCATTAGTATTAAATGAATTAAATCTGTGTGAAAAATGAAAAGCGACAGTTAAATTGAAACGGAGGAAGTAAGAGTTAAGGTTCTTACATAGTTTATCTTTCATATCTACTTCCTATTAGATTGAGCAGTAACTTCTTTAAAGGTCCTCTTGCTTTCTCTTTAATCCCATATCACGGAAGATGGCATCTATTTTTAAAGTTGAAGAAATGAGTAGGTGATACTGGCAAATATGGATGTATAATTTGACTTAGGCACTTAGCAATTTCAGTTAGATTTTTTTATGCACAATCTGTTCTCTCTTTTTTTTTGGGTGCTCGTGTTTTGAACAATGGACTGAGAATATAATGCTTAATGAATAGAGTGGAGACATTAAAGACGCATCTTCCTTTCTCTGGAGAAGAGGGATTGCAGGAGCTGAAAAATATAGCTGACAGGTTTGAGGAATATGTTTATAGTGTGGCGACGAGTCAGGTATATATGACACATGAATTTCTTGTAGCTGTGTGATGTTAATACTTTACATTTATGTATCATTTGAAATTATTTGAAATTGCAACCTTTTCCATCTGCAGTGTGATTACTTACGAAAGATATCTTTGAAAATGCTAGCTGTGGAGGGGAAATCCCCGAATCCTATGGCGATCAGTCTTCTGTCTAATCCTGCAAGTAGTAGCAGATATCCATATCCAAATCCCTTAAGCCCAGGTAAAACTTTCCGTTTTATCTTTCCAGTCTTATGCATCTGTGTGATGTTCATGCTTTTATCGTCATCTATTGTTAGGAGATGGTTGAACCAATAATTTCTGCATTGTGCAGGCTTTGCTCCCTTCTACCTTGGGCCGACACATATGCCAAATCATCAGTAGCTTGATAGTATTGTTGTGGTGGTGAATAAGACTGGAAGTAATAATCATTACTCCAAAAACTAATGCTTTTCTTTTATGGTGATCATGGAACATTAATTGTATCAAGGATTGCAGAACACCATGAGTGTGTTTGTGTTCTTGTGAATTTGGAATATGATGATGTGCTTCATGTTGCAACATTTTTGAGATGGAGATGTGCAATGTTCTGATTTAAAACACCACCAAAATCAGAGAAAAGGTTAGGGTGAGTTTATCCCTTCTATAATCATATAATCATTCAAGGGCGCGAATATTGACATTCGGGTATTTGTGCAGCACCCATTTTATTAGGGATGGGAACAGATCATGTTATTTTACAGGCACTTATGGTCTGGTCTACTTAAGCTTGGCTGGATTCGATCTTGTTAAAAAACAAGCCAGAAATATATTTTTTTAATTATTAAAAAATATAATTAATAAAATATATTTAAATTTAGGCTTTTTCAGAAGTCTATTAAGGCTCAATAGGCTAATACGCCGGTTATATATACATTTTTCATACAAAATATTACTCCCTCCGTCCCCAAGATGATGCATCAACATTTTGGAAATAATGGGTTTTTAGTGTGTTTTGATTAAAATAAAAAATGTGATGGAAGGGTTATATATTTATATTTGTTTCATTTTGTGTTTGTTCAAATATTTTTTATATTAATATTTTTAAAATAGAAAACATCAAACTAATAAAAATATATTTAAGTTAACTATACAAATAAAAATAACTTAATCATCAATAAACTTTGTATTTTGTGAGTTACTTCTAAATTTGATATTCAAGGTTAAATGGAATTTTGAAAATTTTAAATAGATTTTCAAGTCGACTAGTTTGCTAAAAAGACCAGACTCGGGTTTATAAAAAAGTCTATTACAGAAAACAAGTCCGATTTTATCCTAACAATTATATATTAGGCTTACACTTTTTAATGAGAAGTCTCACTTAAATTGGTTCAGATCAATGATTAATAATGATTGTTATTATTATTATATTGCATTAGGTTGAGAGAGAATGAGTGAGAGAGAGAAATATTGTGATGTAATTGTATTAAGATTTTTGAAAATTAAGATATTATATATTTTATAAGAGTGGATGAATGTGAAAAAAAGGGCGTTGTATGTTTTATTGGAGTAAATGTGGAAGTTTGATTTGGAGAGAAAGAGGCGTAGAGGTGGCAAAATGACCGGTCGGGCTGGGCCGGCCGGCCGGGCCAATCGCAAGTTTTGGGCCGGGCCGGGCCCATTTTTAACGGGCCTCCATTTACGAAGCCCAGCCCGGCCCTAGGTGGGCCACCGGGCCAAAATGACCATTTTTTTAATATTTTTTAAAAAATATTAATTGTATAATTTTATAAAAATATGGTACCCTTTTTTATTTTTTATATCTCCAAAAGACCTTATATAATACATTATGAGGAACACTTGCATGAGACCGTCTCACGGTGAGACAGAGGATAATTTGGACATTGGCGTTTGAACACTTTGAGGGGGGTGAGCATTTTAATAGGTGAATCTAAAAAATAAATGTAACTAAAAACTCATTTAAATAAAATTTATAATATTACATATAAATTAAAATGAATTAATTAATTAATAAAGGAGCTATCGAGTGTAGCAGTTGCCCAACATTTTTTTTACCACAAGTTTTTGTCTTCACCTTTTCATTTCTTCTTCAAATCCACCACAGGTCCACATTATCTATACAAATTAATGCATTTCAAGTTTCCAAAACATATTTATCTACTAAAGAAAGCACCTGTGTTACTTTAACTTCAAATGAACCAATATAAAAAAATAAAATAAAAAGACACTAACGGGGCCAACTCGGGCCAGCCGAAGCCCACGGGCCAAATTGGGCCGGGCCCGACGGGTCGGGCCAAAAAAGCCCGATTCTTTTTGGGCCACCAAAAATTGAGCCCAGCCTAGCCCATTTCTCGGGATGGGCCGGCCCATTTTGCCATCTCTAATGAAGCGTGAAACATAAACTTTTAAATCCATCAGTGTAAGTCTCAAAACAAACGTTATCTTATGACCAAATAGAAGCAACCAAGCCACGAAGAAATTGTTTGCTCATAACGAACATATTATATAATAAAATCACCACGAGCAAAACTTCATGTGCATGAACAAAATAAAGGGACAATTACTCTTAGGTGCCATTTATAAATCATCTTTACTCTAAAGTCCACTACATTTTAGTCCTTACTCTAAGGTGCTAAAATTGGATCAAAATGTCTTAATCATCCTTATGTACAAAATAATATGCAGATTTTAGATTTTAAATTGTACTGAATTTTTTATTTATTCCTCCTTTTATTGAATTTTTTTAGAAATAAAATATTAGCAAAAAAATTTGTATATTTCAAAATTTTAATTTTACTAAAATTTTTAATTATTTGTAATTTTATTTTATTGATTCTTTTAATATTAGCCAAAAAAAAATTTGCACACACTAATTTTTTTAATCATCTGTTCTTTTATTTAAAAATATACAGCACACCCGTAAAAAAAATTTGCACACCCAATTTTTGTTTAAACATCAGTCCTTTTATTTAAAATGCTAAACACCCACAATTCTGTACACCCGTAAAATAAATTCTCGCACACGTAAAAAAATTATGCACACCTGTAAAAAAATTCTGCACACTCCAAATTTTTTTTTAATCATCTATCATTTTATTAAAAAATTTTGCACACCAATAAAATAATTCTGCACAATCATAAAAAAAATTATGTACACCCGTACAAAATTCTGCACACTCCAAATTTATATTTTAATCTTCTATCATTTTATTAAAAATTATGCACTCCCATAAAAAAAAATCTGCAACCCAAAAATACTTAGAAACTCCATGTTTCACAATTAATTACCCACACAAAAGCTCCTGCTATAAGAGATGTGTTAACACAGAAAGTCCAATTCTTTAAAATAAAAATCACAAAACAATACAAACATAATTACTAGCTAATAAAACACTTGTACAATCTTCTAATCTCTTTTGATGGAAAATGATATTACTCTCTGTTTCACAAAAATGAAATGAAACAGGAAAGAGCAACTCTTCAATATGCAGAGAGATAAAAACCAAAAGGACTATTAATCGAAGAGCACCTTGAGAACATTGCAATAATCATCTGGGTTTTGCAGGTAAAAAATATGATAAATTTTAAGTTAATTGAAAATGATTTAACTGAAAGTCAAAATAGCATTAGCTTATCTGAATCTAGTAGGAGAATTTTAATAATCAGTTCAGTGGCCTCAAACAACACCTTACAGTAGAAGATTTAATAATCATGAATTACTGCATCCCCTATGCACAGTCGTCCCTCATTCTATACACACACATACATGTATATACATATATGCAACAAGGTATTCAAGCTGCTATGCCAATAAAACGCAGAAAAGAAGGCACAAATAAACTCATAAAACAAATCTTGTAAGGAAACAAAAAATGCAAATAACTCTGAAGCCAAATTAGCATAAAATAAAATAAAGCAGCTATGTTGAATCATTATTTCCGGCCCAGGATAAAGGCTCTCCCTTCAATCCTGCTATGAAGAAGCGTTCTTTTTCTGCAATCGGAGTCACGCCTGGACGAAATTGATTCGTGATCTGTTGGCACCACCGTTGGGCGGATTTCAATGGGCGGCACGAAGCCGCCACTGATTCCGGGCTGCGGCGACCCGTTCGGTCGGGGTCAGCATACATAAAACTTGAATCGCAACCGCAGATCCGCCCAGATCTGTCGCAGCATCATCGATCCGTTGAATTTTGGAGTTTTTTCTATGTGGGGCACGGCGGCGGCGGCTCACACTAATGATTTTGGGGTCGTTGTGGTGGCGGCAGCGTTGGGGCCGTCGTGGTGGCATTGGGGTCTTCGTGGTGGCAGCGTGTGTGTGTGCGAAATGGGTGGCGGAAATTGGTGTGTGTGAGATTTGAGAGAAATGGGGAGAAATTGAGAGAAATGAGAATGTGTGCGGGTGAATTGTGAGGAGAAGGTGTAATGGTAAAGTTTTTCGGTAATACTTCGTGTAAAATAGTACTTTTCAGTAATTTTTTAATAAAAAACTTGATTAAAATTTAAAAATAAAAATTATAAATTTTATTTATAATACATCCTTCTGAAATGTGAATAATGTACTTTCGTGCACTAGACGAGCGGCAATCAGAAGTAATTACAATATTAAAACACCATCAAGATTCAAGATACAATACATTTCAAACCACACAACACAGCAATGCAACTTGTGACACACAAACCACACTAAAAAACAAACTTGTTAACACAATTCACACTCAACAATTAAAATAAATAAATACAAGAATCAATTAATTACTTAGCTACATTCTTGAAAAGTCCCAAAGCAATATCAGCATCACATTTGCTCTCAATAAAGGCACTAAAGAACTCACTATATGTGAAACCTCTGTAAATAGGGTCATTATTTGCATACTCTTTGGCTGGCTTGATTACGACGTCGTTTGATGGAATCAGGAATGTCCCGATGGTCGTCCTAGCCTCTTGCGAGTGTGTCATCACGCGATGAAACGGGCTCAAAAAGTTTCCATTACTTATCACCTACAACAACAAAAATATTCATGATTCCTTTTGATTCAATGATAAAGGACAAAACACAAAATTTGTGCATTTTTTTAATCCTTTGGGTAGAAACCTTTAAGCACAAGTCTACATGCATCATGTTTTATACTCACTCCATCAAAAACTCAACTTTTACTCACTTTCCAAGGGTATTCATGTCTTTTAGTCGACCACAAAAATGTTTGTTTAGGTAGAAAAACCTTTTCATCTTTTTATACGTCAAAATAAAGGGCACAATTATTCACACTCCATTTTTTTGTTGAATACATATGTACAATACATTTCAGCACCATGTATCATCAAACTTAACTCTGCAAAATTGATGTATTCAACAAAATATCGAGTGTTAATAGTTATAGCCTACGTATATTTCACGTGGTTATATTTAATTTTGATATATTAAACGACTAGATTATTTATTTCATTCTAAATAAAAAAATATCATGTTGCACCTTAAGTTGGAGTCCTGTAATGACGACGAATGCATTGGGCATTGGCTCGACGCTCATCCATTGCTCGTCCGACAAGACCTGAAGCCCGGGTACGAAACATTCGTGAAGCATGCTTATGAGATTAGGATCAGAGTGTTGAGGCATTCCTAGTGTTAAACTAGGATCAGGGCATGGAATGTGATGATTCACTGATAACAATTGGATCTTACATAGTTCATTATCAAAATATGCATGTTTAGCTCCCAATCCTTCACAGATAAGGTCCAGAATCCTCAACATCAACATCCTCGTTTCGATCGAATATGTCCCCACGACTTCCCTGCAAGGAAATCGTCAGTCGTATGGATTTGAATCATCTTTTGTGCATAAAAAATGACACCAGCAAATGACTTTGTTTCACACAACAAAATATAATGGAATATAACACTACAAAAAAACTCTAATTTAACAAGGGCATTCACGAGGATTATAAAAACCCTCATTAATAATAAGACTTTAAAGAGAGTTTTGATAATCCTCGAAATTAATGAGGAATTTCAGCTTCCTTGTTACTAAAGAGGACGTTAACGAGCAATAAATTTTCTCTCGTTAATATCGAGGACTTTAACAAATGCCATAATAGTCATTGCTAATAGCGAGGACATAATTTCCTCATTAAAAATATAAAAAATATATGATATATATTTATTAAAAGTGAGAATTTAATAAATTAATTATTTAGTCTAACGACAATGCTAGCTCATTTGTCCACAAGAAATCCTAGGTTTGACCCTTGCTATAAGCGAAAAATTTGCAATTTTAAAATTGTGTTTTAGCTAGTGCAGTTTTGCCCTCATTAATATTGAGGGGAAAAAAATTATTTTTTTGTGAGGTCAATTTTGCCCTCGTTAACACCGTGGGCTCTGTCCACACTAAATTTTAGCGAGGAAGAATTTATTAAGGGCTATTCAATCTCGATAATTCCCTGGTTAAATAATGACAACTTTTTTTTTAGTGTAACATAATATGTAATCAATCAATCGCACAACTTTTGTGTTTTATGTAGAAACAGAACCACGATTAATCAAATAGTGACAAATGCATTCTATCGATACTAAAAAAATGTTAAATTGTACTATAGTTTCAATTTCGTTAGGTTATAATTTTTTTTAAACATCTCATTTCATTAATAATTGTATGCAATACAACACTAAAAAATGTTAAATTTCATGATAAAATTCAGAACAGTTGCAGAATTTATAATTAAATAAAAATAATAATCTTGAAAGCTGACTTAAAAAACCAGTAATTCCCATCATTTGTATTTTGGAATTATTGCATAATAAAGTTATTGTAATATTTAATAATATTTCAATAAATTACTAGGGCACTGAGTGTTTCAGTTTATATTTTATTAACTATAGTACATGACATGTGACATAAATAATAACTTGTGATGTCATTTATTGCACATTCGTGCTTTAAAAATAGTGAGTATTACTGTTATATCCGTTGCATCATGGAATACCGAATACGGTTCTTAAAATATATGCATAATAAAAATTGTGCATTTTCTTTTTTAGCCTAATATAATACTTAACTCATATAGCAGAGACAAATAGTATTAATAAGCCCATTCACAAAATCCACAAATTAGTTCATTTTCATAGATGCTACAATTGATAAAATAAATTAAACCAGGAGCAAAATCATGAGTTATACCTGTATCTGTTCGGGTTTTCGGGCCAAAGGGAAATATGATCTTGCAAAGGATGGCAATGGTGAGTAAAATTATCCCTCCAATAGTGAAAATCTTCATTCTCATAATTCAAAGTGCTAGAAAATATTCTACATTTTCTACTCATATCAGTGGAATAAAAGCTGGATTTATACTCCGGTGGCAACTCGAAAAACTCTTGAAAAACATTCATGGTGTCATTCATGAGAGAAACAGGAACGCCATGGTTGATAACCTGATCAGATTATAATAAAACGTGAAATCATGTTAAGATTTGAACAAGTTGGATACAAATTTAATTATGAAATTAAAATTTGTTCGTAGTACTAAACGGAAATCGTCTTGTATCTTAGGTTACATATAAATTTAGTCATGTCTGTTTTTATTTTTTTTGACCAAAATTAAAGAAATCAAGAACATATCGGACTAAAATTTTTGGTCCTGTGTATGTTTTACCTTTGACAAAAACTTGTGTGAACCCGAGTTCACCGTGAACTCGGTTTTTTTTAGTATCACTGTTATGTACAAAAACAATCACTCTTTATAAAATACTTCATATTTTTAAACAGTGAAAGTTTTTGTGCATAACATTATTAAACTACAAAGGAACTTCCTTTGGGGGGCGGGGAGAGTGATTCCAAAATTGTTTGGGTTGAGTGGAGTGCTTTGTGTAAGTCTAAAGAAAAAGTGGGGCTTGGGGTTGAGGGACTTGGGGTACTTTAATAGGGCTCTTGTTGGGAAATGGATGTGGAGATTTCTGAGGGAAAAAATAATTTGTGGAGGAAGGTGGTGGAGTCAAAGTACGGAGTTGAGTGGTTGAGGGAGAGTTCGGATACCTTGAGCGTGGGTAGAGTGAGCTGTTCCGGATGGTGGAGGGATGTTGTTAGGTTCACTTTTGGTGATCGGGGGGTTAGTTCATGGGTAAACTAGAGAGGGTGATCGGTGAAGGGAAGGAAATCAAATTTTGGGATGATCCTTGGGTGGGTGAGGAGCCTCTGAAATTAAAATTTCAGAGACTCTATAACCTTAGCCAGGACAAAGAGAGTTATGTTAGTGAGATGGGTGAGTGGGAGGAGGGAGTCTGGAGGTGGAAGTGGAGATGGAGGAGAAATTTATTCGATCGTGAACTTGCTACTTTTAATGCTCTCTTCTCTTTGATTAACAGGGTGGATCTTAAGATGGGTGTCCAAGACACGTGGAGATGGACGGCCTCTCCTAAAGGGGTCCACAACACTAGGGACGCCTATTCCATTTTGCTCAAAACCCAGAATGACGAGACAGGTTGATAAAGCAAAGGAGATTGGTTTCAAACTCATGTGGAATAAATTGACCCCATTGAAGATCATTGCTCACTCTTGGAGGTACTGTGGGACCGTTTATCGACGAAGACTAATTTCCTTAGAAGAAACGTCTTGAATCCTAATCACGATTTGAGATGTGCTCTTTGTGGGGAGAAGGAAGAGTCCGGCAAGCATGTTCTCTTTGAATGCTCTACTGCTTACGAGGTATGGATGAGATGTTTTGATTGGCTAGAATTTTCAACGTCCTACATTCCTACTTTTTCTCTAGTATTATTGCACATAGCCACGTGTTGAGGGGGAAGAAAGGGAAAAGTGTTGCAGTTGCAATCTGGCAGTGTGTGATTTGGTTGATTTGAAAAGGTAGAAATGCTCTTATTTTCGAAGGCACGATGATCGTGGTTGATAAAATTCTCGATGAATTGAAAGCTAGTCTTTGGAGTTGGTTTTCTGTGAGAAACTTAGTTCGGAACTGCTTTACGTATAAAGATTGGTTTGTTAATCCTAGAATTGTGTTAGATTGCTAATTCTTTACTGTTGTAATTCTTTTGGGTACCTCTTATACCCACCAGTGATTAATAAAATTTCTCTTTACCGATCAATTTTTTTTTACCCATAAAAGTGATAGAGTTTATGCATATACCTGGTTCACATGAGTGTTATTCTTTACTTTTTCATCTTCGGGCTTTTTTTTTCAGTCTAATTTTAGTAACGTATACTTTTCCATGTTCAAAAGGACCAAAATTTGAAAAAGAAATAAAATACGTGAGTAAAATTGATATTAACTTGTACTGAACCTGAAAGAAGCCGAATTTTTGGCTAGCATCAAGAATTTGTTGAACGATCTGAGCTCGATTTTCACATGAAAGATCGATGAGTGGAATGTTGTTCATGACTGGGAATTCATGTTTTCCAGGGCTTTTATCAGGTGGGAATATGTATTTTTGTGGCAAAGATTTAACAAGGTTTGACCAGTTTGACATAAGTATATCCATTGATCTTTAATATGTTTTGATGTATGATATTAAGGTATGAAAGTTGAGCAATTTATACAAATGGGATGAGAATCGTCTATTCAATAGTGTTTCGTTTTCTTTGTCCTTTCTTTCAAGTATCGAGTGAGTAATAAAATATGGCGTCAATGGGTGGCATATGTTTATGTGTTTATGTTGAAATGTGCAATTATTTTTTCATATTAATAGTTGCACGATTCGGTGAAAACAAGTTGCATCTTTCAGTATAATAAATTCCACAGTTTTAAAATACACTATAAATATACAATGCACCTGAGTGCATACAAGATTTGTGTGAGATCATCTCACCGAATGTATTTTGTGAGACGTTGTGAATCTTTCATTTTCTCAATAAAAAAGTAATAACTCAAAGAATTACTTTTCCTTGAAAAGTTATAATTTATAAAGGGGTGTTAAATCAATTTATTTATATTATAAAGAGGTGTAAACTTGTCCAACTATTTTATTTCTCCTCTTTAAATTTAAAAAGAAAAAAAGTTGTATAGGATTGATCAATTTGATAAGTAGTGGTGGTCGTTAATTAGCTTAATTATTTCTCCTATACTCTACTTATTTTGTGAAGAAACAAAGATTGGGACCATAGTTTATGACAAACAAACAACAACAGTTATAAATACACTTGATCCAATAATTTAGAGTACGGAATTCAAGTTTTTTAGGTAATTATGTTGTTTTCATTTCTTTATATAATTCAAAACAACTCAACACTTGTTATTTGTTATTATCGATCGTACGTCTTATCAAGTACTTTTGTGTGTAACTTTGATTGTATAAGCAATTCATTTTGTATCTATTAATAAGTTGATCTCAAATTTTATATCTATGAGTAATTTTCATTTTCCCAATATTTTGAAGAGCTTCTGAGGTCTTAACGTTGTATTAATTGTTAATTGCATATATTATGATGACATGAACTTTAATAGACTTATTTCACATCAATTAGTAGAATTAAAAATTGTATAAGCCCCAACTCAAATTATACATTTCAGACACAGAAGATGATCAATTTTTCTTTTTAAATGTTAACAATTCTTTAATAAACTATTGAATGATTAAGATTAGGGACCATTTAAATTTCAAGATTGGGTACTAATGGTGATAACACGACAACAACTGCAACCATCTAACTCTATTAAAATTAAACATCGTATGTACAATTTTCTCTCCCTTTCTTCTAACAATTGATTGGTTTTTGCCCAACTTCGTAATTATTATTTTTGCTAAAAAAAAAAACGTAATAAATTAAGTCCAAATGATTAAATGTAGTTTATACTTTTGGTTTTTTGATTAATTTTAACACATATTTTTTTCTCTCTCCAAATTTAGTACATATGAGCCTTCTCGAAAATGGTGACCCGGGATGTTTTTAAGTATTAAATAAAAAGTATGTGCTAAAATTGATAAATAATTAAAAGTATGTGCTAATTTGATTATTTGGCCATAAATTAAAATAGTTGAGATGAAAAATTATTAAACTGTAAACCTCATCTTCATTATAACTGTAGACTACATCAAATATCCAAACCTTGTGAGCTTGCAAAATTCTAGTAGAAAATCATGGTTTAATTCTTATTATCGTTTTTTTCCAACGCTATATATACAAGTACACACTATTATCTCTGCATGTATCAATAAAATGGAACACATTATTAAAACTATTGACATATTGCATGGACCACAGTCTTGAAAAAAAAGAAAAACTTTATGGCCTTATCAGCAAAGCTAATTTCAATATAAGGTGATCACATCGAAATATAATATGAAGATATATCTTTGGATTCAATTTCAAGGCCAATACTTGAAAATGAAAAGTTATTATATTTAAAAAGAGTGATACTCTTGTGGATTATGTTTATATATGAAATTATCAATGTTATACACAAAAACTATCGTTATTTAAAAATTCTTCATCTTTTAAGTGGTGATAGTTTTTGTTCATAACAATAATATTTTTTGTACATAATAGAGACATTTTTTGTACATAACAATAATATTAAAAAAATAGAATTTATCGTGAACTCGGGTTCACACAAATTTTTATCATTTTTCGTATGCACCAAGTGCACCGTGCACTTCATAATATATTTTTTGAAATATACAACTTGTTGTATTAAAATATATGACTTGCAAACACTGGAACGTGTAACTTGTTTTTCGAACACAAGTTATACATTTTAATATAAATAAATTGTATGTTTTAATGCAACAAGTTGTATATTTTAAAAATACACTATAAAATATACAGTACAATTGATGGACATGAACCTACTCTAAAATAAAAAAGGGTTTGCTATATTTTTTTTCGTCGTTTACCCCTTAAATTTTGAAAATATATCTTGATCGGGTCATCTTTTTAACCTTTATTTAATATGTATTTAATATGGCAATCTTTTGATTTGCTGTGCAAATCTTCTGATATAGTTGTCCCCAATTTTATTTCAAATATGGTGTTCTTTGACAAATAGGGTCCGTGAGGTGACAAAACATATATATAATCTATTCGACTCTATAAAAAAAACCTAATACATTATAGTCAGATACAAGCATATATTTTTGCTCAGAATAAGCAAATTCCAATTGGCTTAACACACTCAGATGCCCAAGGGTGTTTGCAAAATCACTTCTTAAAGTTGCTCCTTAGGGCTTGTTTGCAAACTCAAAACATTTTATAGAAGTAATTTTAATTGATTTTTGTAGAAAAATCAAAAGTGGTAATGTTTGAAAATAAAGAGCTTTTGATAAAATTATAAAAAGTTGATAGGGTTTGTGAAAAAACTCATTTTTTGTGTTAATTTACAAAATTGCCCTCTTCAAATATGATTTTTTAAAATTGTGAAACTCTAATACTATCCTTTCCAGAAAACTCAACACGCCAACAATGGCATCAACGGTTTTCAATGATCACCATTTTCATCCAATAAAAAGGGAAAAACATATAAAATTAAGAAATCCCAGCAAACTAGAAGTCAATCCATTTTCTTCGGAAGAGTGCATGAAAAGGAAATTTAAAATTAAATAAAAAAAAAACTTAGAATGCCATGCAATAAGACCGTACACTGTAATAAGAGGCCTCACCTGTTATTGACTAAGTTCTTTACTGATTTATTGTGAATGAATAAGAAAATATGATTTGGATCTTGGGATTCGTTCAATTTTTATTTTTATTTGGTGAGGATAATTTTGTATAAAAAAATTATATGTAATTATTAAAATATTTGGAAGCGCTTCTTCAAAGTCAGAAGTTGCTCCTTAGATGCTTTGGAGAATCAAATTTTAAGTGATTAATAAATCACCTGCAAAAACCCCCCTACAATTGCTTATTTTTAAAATAAAAGTACTTTTAAGCTTTCAATTGAAGTTGCAAACACACACATAGATTCTAAAAAATTGCTTCTAATCTCTGAACCGAGTTTGCAAATACCCACTAAGAAAAAAAGAAGACAAATTCTCATAGAAATAGCGCAATATTAGACGAATCCAAATTAAATATATCTTATTTACTAATCCACTAAGTCGATTTACATTTTTCTTACCAACTAATTGAAGATCCCTTACACCTTCTCAAGAAAATAAATAAATTAGTAACTCAAACGTGCAAAAATTTACCATATATCACTCTGCAATAAAAAAACATGCTGATTACAGATGAAGGAATTTATGAGGTCTACTCATCGTCTCCAAAGTCCCCACCATCATAACCGTCGTCTCCAGCATCTTCGTCGTTGAAATCAGGTTGGCCTTGATCGCCATTGGCGTCACCAATGGGCATGTCCATCTCCATCTCATCATTCACAGCTTCCTCTGGCGCAGCTTCCTCTACTTCCATTGATTTAAGGTTTTCCTCACTGAAAAACTCAGTGTACGGCTTCGAAACCTGAGAATAGTTATAGTTAATGACAATCATCATCCTAAAGAATTGGATAAATTTGGTACTTCTCTAGAGAAAGTTTGTAAATTACAACTCACTCTTTAGAATGGATAGTAATCAAACTTCTGGAATGCACATCAAATTATTTGTATCACTTTTTACATTTCACTTTGCTCTACAATCATGTGGTTGCATATGACAAGTGTGTTGATTAAAAACAATCAATTAGCCTATATTTGTCACGGGGATACGTGTTGAAAAATCAAGGGTTAATTGCAAAATAAATCACTAGTTTCACATATTTTCAATTGAAACATGTGTTTTCAAAATTGTATCGGTACACATAATTTGCAATTATATCATATGGTCATTTTTCGACAATTTATGTTGACGTGGCAACCAAAAAATCTTTGAAAATTTTGCATATAAATTCATGATTTTTTTATAATTTCAATTTAGTCACAACTTTTTTTCAGATTCATATACTGCCACAACAGCGGGGATTTTCAGGTTCAAACACTGCCACAACCTATTTTCTCAGATGAAATGTTCGACTTTGACTTTTTTTTCAGGCAAATAATCATGGATAAAATTGCAACAATTTGAAAGGTCATGCATCGAATTGCGATTTTTAAAAACATATGTTTTAATTGAAAAAAATGTGAAAAGCTCATGATTTATTTTGCAATTTACCAAAAAATCAAATAGTGAAATATATGATGGAACATGAAAAGTGAAAAAAAGACGATCTAGTCGGGAATGGATGCCACCAAGTTTACAAGAATTAACACACATTCAAAATGTCTAAGTTTACCAAAAATGAAGACTCAGCTATGAATGTAATCAGATTATGCAATTGTTTGCCAATTAAGGGGAATATTTACCTTGAACAATACGTTTCTCTGCTCTGCGCTTTCAATAAGGTTCTTCCAGTGGACATCTCTTCTCAATGTTGATGCAGAACCCACAACCTAGTGTTAATAAAATAAAACCCGAATATAAGAAGATAATTCTAAGGAATTGGGACAAGAGCCACTGAAATCACAATCTAGATGAAATCATACCAAAACAGAAGACCTTGCTCGAGTAATTCCAACATTCATTCGTCTAAAATCAGAAACAAAACCAATGCCTTTATCTTTGTTTGCTCGAACACATGAAAAGATAGAGACATCTTTTTCCCGTCCCTGAGGAGTTTTCAGATTTACCCAATTAGACGCGTTCTAGATATGAAGATTATGTGGATTGAAGAGAATATAGCTTCATATATATAGCCCCAAAGGAGGCTATACCCTTTATAGCTATGCAAAAATAATTGGCAAATACTTCTATGCATCAGTTGCACCGTGCAACTCAGTGCATTTTTAAATGATATTAGCTGTTTTTATTGAACAGTAATAGTTACTCCAAATAGTTTGGTGATCAGGAACTACCTGAAATCCATCAACAGAGTTGACATCAACAACTTTATTGGACTCAACACCGAAAGTGCTCTGGAACTTATCTTTTAAGAGCTTGACTTGATTACCATACGGTGATATAATTCCAAATCGAGAACTTGACTTAAGCTCTGGATATCCACTCACCAATTTACTGTACATAGCAAGGACAAACTCAACCTCATCATAATTTACCAAAGAAACACTTCCCGGTTCTTTGGATTCCTTCCCTTCATGTATATCAAAGAAACAAAATGGTCCAAAGCATCGAAATTTGTGCCATGAACGCTTCGTTTGACCTTCTACATCAGGTCCATCCTCCAGTGAATCATCATAAAATTCCTTAGAAGGGAAGCTCCTGATCTGCAGAAACAAATTCAGAATTCAACATTTGGATTAGTTGAATACAAAAAATATAAGGTTAAGATTACAACACCATGGCTGTAAAAATATTAAGCTAAGGTCTCTATCTGTATACAAATTCTCGTTCTTTCTTTTCTTTCTTTAGTTCTTTTGCTTTCCCAGTATTTCTGAGTGAGTACAGTGCAACATGTATACTTGTTCCAGTGAAATGAGAGACGAGATTGTGAAGAAGGATACCTCTGGATTCATGCGATACTGGGTCTTCAGCATCTGTACTGGATAGCCTGCCTGCTGGAATCTTTTAAATAAACTCCTCCCATATCTACAGATTTTCCAGAAATTCATTATTCTTTTGGATGTAAAATTCCCCAGAAATAACAGTAAAAAGTAAAAATTGAATTTTCCGGACAGGACGATTCTCTTACCCAAATTTTGTTGCTACAGTAGAAATTACTGTGGCTGGCAACTGTACAGGATCTCCCACCTAAATCAATATAATAAGATTGGTAGTTACATTGTCTTGACCAATTAAACAATATACAGCATAATTAATCGGAACGCACAAGTGCAATGAAACTACAAACTCTAATAGATATGAAAAAAAACAAATTTTATGCATAACAGAAAGAATCAACAGAATGGGCAATCGTAATATCATGACAAATAATCTTTTAAACACACGGCAGCAATTAATGCACAAATGTCAATGAATATGCATCCATCTATGTTTTAGTGCATATAGCCTAAGTAGTAGTATTAGAATTAGAATCAGAAATACTAAATACAAATTAAATTAGATATGAATTTGTGCTTTGATGACTTCAAGTCTGAGATATTGTGAGGAGTACATACCAAGAACACTTGTTTACATCCATTGGCCAAAGGAATGAGTGTTGCTGGCTCCACCTATTGCAGATAAAATTAGAAGACTAGTTATGACACTCAGAATATTAAGTTAAGCATAGGAACCAAGAAAGTAGCAGGTCAATCTACACATTCTCATACAAAAATTTCTAAAGGAATAAAATACTAAGCCAACATAGAAAGAAAGAGAATAATGCAAAAGTCCATTGTTCTGAGTGACAGGCATAATGGAAGCACCATCTCGGCATCATGCATCAAATTGGCAAAAGATATTATTAAAAAACAATAATTATATATATAGTTCAACATAGGCTTCAAGTGGAAAGATAACCACAAAAAATGTTAGCATTTTATAAGAAGCAATATACTTTCAAAATTTTGCTATCTAGTAACTTACAGCTTGAGCGGCTTCATCAATTATGACAACATCAAAACCACGGTTTAATTTACTAAACAGAGGCGACCCGCTGAAGCTCAGAGTGGAGAAAACCTGGCAAAAATCAGCTAATTACTAAACACATTTTGGCCATATCCATCAAGCAAATATATATGTATACATGCATGGAAAAGAGATAACCACATACAATCACTGCTTCATCCAGAATGGAAGCACGAATACTGTCTTTATCCTTCGCTTGACCTCCTTGCTGCTTCTGCTTATCACCAACTTGAGAGTTTCCACCTGCAAGTTTTTGCTCTACCTAAAACAAATGGTTACAGTTGATAACTTTTAAAATTCTTACATCAAGTACAATTAGCCTTTAACAAACATTACAAATGTACATACCAAGTAGTCCATTGAAACTGCCTGGACTGAGTGGTGTGCTTTAAGACCAATTCGCACAATTTTAGGGTTGTATGCATGGTCATTTTCATCACGAATGCCTGTATCATAACCATTGAATCATCAGCGTTTAGAAACCAAGACTTGAAAATTATTTCCATCCACTACTTCAATGGACTCTCTAGACAGCACAATTTGTTCGAGCATTAAATTTATTTTAACTTTCAGAAAAAAAGAAGAAAGATACGGTGCATGTAAACCTAAGAGGAGCAAACACTGATGGATATCTTGATCTGATTTAGCAAATCACATGATAGTGGAGTTAAAAACAATCAGAAAGTGTTTTAAAAAATTATTAAATCAGGGTGATTCTTTGTCTTTGTTGTAACGAGAAAACAAATGCTACTAAGCAATGGCATACATATTGGCCAGGAGAATTAACACTTATTTGTGGGTCTTCTTGTTTCTTTTTAAGTAGTTAATTGGGGCTCACAACTGAAAATTTATCCAGAAGACATTAGGATGATAAATTGATAATACAATTAACTTTAATGTTTTGACAAACAAAAGTTTACTGGCTAAATTCCAGGATAGGCCAGACCATGGATAAAATTATGTTTAAGATGCAACTTTACTTACATTTTGTTTACTCCATTAGTTAATTGAATCTTTCGTCCTATTTTTTTTCTTGGGATGTTAATTATTGCTTTTGTTTCCTAAAATCAAACTACTTTATTACATAACTGATGCCAGAAATCATAGCTCATTAAGAAAACATTTTTAATAGTTAAGTAATAGAGTCCAAAAAAGGTCACACAAATATTAAGGGCATCCTCCATCCTCTGCATAACCAGCTCTGGAAAGTACAAGGACAGAACAAGTCACGTTAAAGGGCTTAAGAATGATGGATGGCCTGCCTTTAGTTAGGTAGGAAGATAAATGAGGAGAAGATGAAAAGAAACGACGGTAACAAATCATACTATAACTAGCCTCCATGCATAACATAAATGATCTATACATCATTATTAGAGAAACATAGATGCATCTGAAAGGGTAGGACGTAACCCTAGCTAGGACAGAAAATGTCGAGAGAAAAAAGAAAACAATGAGGAGAAATCACGATGTTATCTAATTAGAGAGACTTGAAACGGGAGTTTTTATTATTCTCATGCATATTTATTGGAGGGCAGCGAGAAACAATCAAGAGGAAAAGACTTCTTGTCTAAAGAATGAAAGTCTTCCCATCCAACTTCCATAGTTTCTACCAAGAAATGTTCTATTTCACTAGAGCCTTACGAGTTATATATATTATTTCATACAAAATTGTCATATAAAGTGAATGAAATGTTGTACCATTGGATCCTGGTCAAGTTAAGATAGAACTTATATATCATCATCATCATCATCATCATATTCTAATAGCAGAAAAAACACAAAAAAAAAATAATAATAATAATAGCAAGTGAAAAAAATCAACTAACCAGTATTTAGGAGACGTATGATAATCTCATCAAGGGCAGAATTTGATGGGGCACATACCAGAACACGAACGCGATATTTTCGACTGGAATTAACCAGTTCTGGTTTCTACATTAAGTTCAAAAGGTTTAGCGAGTAGAAAATAATTAAGAATTGACATTTTACAAAGGAAACTACTCTCACCATCTCATTTCCAGATGTAGGGAAAAATCCATCATCACCATTTGTAGGCATGATACTGTCCCGAGGATTGACGCCAGTTAACCAAGGAGATGCTTTATCCCAGTGATTGTACCTTAAAAATCGAAACATATTAAATGAACTATTACCGTGAAATATCTACAATAAAGTAATATTCCATATGACTATTTACGTTTGCAATTGATACTACTGCAGCTAAAAGCTGAATAAAGATAACTGAGGAAAAAGATAGTGAAAACTTGAACTGTCTCAATATATGGCTTAAAATTGGATAACTGCGGAAAAAGATGGTGAAAACTTGAACCATCTCAATGTCAATATATGTCTTAAAATTGGACAACAAATAATTGGTGATGCAATTCTTCACCTAATTCACGGAAAGAAAAAAATTACTCTATGATGTTTTTGGATACAAGATTTGATATTTGGACTTAAAACAACACAAATATACTTGTTTCGCAACCTTTTCCCCTTAATGCTAAAAGGCCTTAAAAGTGGTGAGCACTTTCAACTGCATGAGCAGTCTACCACGTGTGGAATGAATCTTTCCAAGAATGACACATTACTGAAAGGTAAATTGCATATTTATGTAATTTAAAGGCTTAAAAACCATCAGAATTCATAAAATTACCTTAGAAGTTCATATAAGATGATGCAGTTTAATATATTTGAGAGTTTCTACAAGTGATAGCTTCAATCTATCTACCACTCGCAGTAACTTTATCATCAGTGTTTGTATCATTGCCTTGGAAGTTCATTTTGGATAATCCACTAAATGAATAGTTTAAATTGTTTAATATATTAGATAGCTTGAATCTATCTACACTACTCAGAAACTTTACCATTGGTTTTTGTAACAGGACCCTGGGGCTCTTAAATTGTTTTAACATATTTCAGGTTTAGGGTTCTACAAGTGATATCATCAGTAAAATGCAAGAAGCATCATCGAAATCCAAGTTTATGCCTGTGGAGATTAACTCCATACTTTAGAAGAGTGAAGTACAAACTGAAATTCAGCCCGAAGCTTGCCCCAAAAAAAAAAAAAAAAGTAGCTCACTAAAACAGAACACATGTATAAAAACAAATGTGAGAGCTTATAGAGAGCTTGCAGCATATTAGTGAACCAACAGCATCCCACATACTTTTCCTGAATAGGCAATTCTGGCCCACGCTTTTCTCCAATCAATTTCACCCTGCATAAAACATATTTCAAGTTACTCATTTCAACATTGAGTATGATATTCAGCAGTTGCTCTCTGAGAACTGACTCAGCAGCATAAGCAATTGAGAGGACTAGACAAAGGACAATTACTTGTTAGAGTGTACTCTAGCCGGAGTGGCATGCAAGATGGCACTTAGGAGCCCGAGGATGGTTTGTGTTTTTCCTGTTCCTGGGGGACCCTAAAAGCAAGTGTTCTTTAAACAGGTATTTTGGAACCTATACTACATTATTTACTAGGAACTTACAAGCATAATAATTAATATAAAAGCAAAATCAAATAGAACCAGCATAGCTAAGGCTATATTTAATGTGTGAACGGCAATATTTCTTTTAGCTTCAGTTTATCTTTTTTCTTAAAAGTCAAACCTGGATCAAAACAAAGGATCTGCGTGAAAGGCCTGCCTGCAACAAATTTTTTGAGAGAGCTCAATCAGTAAATCTCAAATAAAATAGAAGGTAACTAGGGAACGCAAGGATATGCATTTATTTAAAAAAAAAAGTTCTGATTGTATATGAATAATGCTGGTGTCTGGTGATCATTGAAACTGAAAATTGAGGAAAAAGTTGGTTAAGAGCTCACATATATAGCCTCCATCTGTGATTTATTATGAGTGCTCTCAATAAAATCCTTTAATGGTCTAGATAATTTCCAGGCACGATCTTCAGTTCTGTCTTCAGTGTCAGCTGCTTTCAGTATCAAATCCTTGAAGGGTAGATTGATAATGGACTGCATGCCAACATATTCACGGACTATAGTTGATAAGCTGCAAATCTGTATATAGTAGAATTAGGAAATCACTTGGTATGAATTTGCAAGCAATAAAATGTTATAAATATATTAGTATATAAGAAAAAGCAACACCTAAAATACTAGTCATGAAAGTAATTATGACATCAAAAAACCTTCTGTGAACCCAGGTTCACATGAAATGCTCTTCTTCAAAGTATAACTGTTTAGTATACAAAGTGTCACTGTTCAGCATGCGAAGTGTCACTATTTAGTGATTTGAGGAGAACAACACATAAAATCAAGCATTATTTAAAAGGTTATACTTGAAAGGAGCATGAACTCGGGTTCACAGGAGACCTGCTCCTATGAGGTATAGACCATCCATTTTTATAGTAGAACATACCTTTGGCATCCCAGAAGTTGGCAGTAAATATAAGATTTTTTATTGTAATATTTACCTTTGTAATATAGAATTGTTTCTTCACTTCACTAACAATACGAAGCATGCTCAATAGCCGTGGGCAAGTTTCAACTTCATCTGTGTTATATCTTTTCACTTCTCCAGTCAAATAGAGCCGAAGTCTTATCATATCGTGTTGACGATGCTCAACTAATGCAAAGGCATATCTGGTTGGTAATTTGTCACCTTTAACAGATGGCATCTGTTACACTATTTGCAGGTTAGCAATCACAATCTACAAGGAGAGACTAAAATAGAACCCAAAATAAAATAAAATAGAAGATCACAAAAAAGTCCAGTAACAGATACTGCAGTGGGTACTACAAACATTTCTGTGTTAAAAATTTACCTTTTCAGCCGAAAGCAACAGTAAATCATTTTGAGATAGTGATCCATGATCAGTACACATGACCATAGGTAAATGAAAACCTTCGACTTCAGTGCATTCTGCTATGACTGCTATCTGTGACTGGGTTGCTGTATGTTCAAAAACATATTGTAATAAACTGCACGAAAACTAGAACCAAGTCTATCTGAAGTGTGATAAGTACCTAAAATTCTTTTTTATAATTGAATACATTAGAGAAGATAAGTTTGCTTCGTGCCTAGAGTCAATAAAACGTTTCAAAATCAAAATTCCCAGTAGGAGAAACGCTCAAATCTTAACAAAAGAAACTCTTGCAGACAAAAAAAAGAAATTGACTAAAATAAATATAACACCTTCTTCCTGATCATCATCTGTACTCTTAGCTTCCTGAGCAATCTGGGCTTTAACTTCTTCAAATAGCAAAGGCTCGAACGTAGAAAAATAATCATCAACATCTTTGTAAGTGTCCTTCACTGCACTCAATCCTAGGGCACTTCCATCAGCAGTTTCTTTACCTCTATTCCGATTCTAAAAAATTGCCAGGAAAAATAACCATAATTATTTCAAAACTAAAACGCACTCTCATTTTATCATTTTATTAGATAAATTGCCCATAAGTAGTTGTTCTAAACAGAAAACCCAAAACAAAAAAGTACTCGAATCTAATATGCAACGCCAAATGTTAGGCGTACAAAGATAGTGCGCATATACAGAGTCTAATAACACAAAAAAGGTGAACAGAAATAGAAACTGGAGCATGAAACAAATACCATGAATTCACTGAGAATGCGAAAGTAATCCCAGCTGAGGACAATTTTATAGAAGCGAAGAACACGTGCTCCTTCCTCAAGCTTGTTCTTCTCGACCGCCATTCCTCCCCTCTGCAAATTCAATCAATCAATCAATTCAACAACCGTCCAGAGGGGGGGCGGGGTTTTTGCGTTGGAAGAGAGCGTGGGTTTAACAGTTTAATGCAGAATAACAATGGGCTGTTTTTATTTTCATACATATAAATCTTGGCCCATGTTTGGTCGGACTCCCTAATTCTATTTTTCAACCTTTTTTAAACTTAAATAATTTATAAATTCGGAGGACTTTTTTAATCTTGACTCATGCTATGTACAAAGAAGTTCGAAGGAAAAATTCGAAGGAGATAAATGAAAAATATAGAGATAAAGAGAAATCATTGTAGACGAATTAATGAAAGTTGCAACAAGTGGTTGGAAGTATCCAAGAAAGCACATAGACGATATAGAAGCGGGTAATGAGCCAATGGGGTATTGAGAAAGAAGCTCATGAAATTTATTGTGTTGAACTAAACATAAACACAAGTTTACCGATGTGGCTTGTGTTTAATGAAGTTCTGGGTAAACATGTCATTTGACAAATAAATTTCAGTCTTGCTCCAGCACGTTCTCATGTTGAAGGTGGAGAGGATAATGAAGAAAGTGGTGGCAATTCAAATAGATCAATGACCAGTGAAGAAGGTCATTACTCCAACCCTACTAATCCAGAAATTCCAAGCAGCGGCGATTCAACTATTCTATGTCCTATAGGAAGAGATAAGGCGAAAAAAAAAAGGAAAAAGGTAAGGTGGTGTCAGATGAATTGGCTGAACAAAATCGTGCAATGAGAATCACTAGAGAGATTGAAGTTGAAGCGGTTAGAGAACGAATCAATTTACATAGAGAAAGAAAACAAATGAGGAAATTGGAGTTGCAACTCTCTTTTTTACCCCCAATTGATGGCGAAAGACCACTTATCACCAGCCCAAGAAGAGATGAAAGAGATGAAAGACCATCTATTGGCGTTGTTCAAATAATCAATGTCATTTATTTTCATGTACTTTACTCTGTGCATTTTTTTATTTTTTTTTGTCTTGTAAACTTTTTTTTATTTGTGTGATTTTATTTAATTTCACGTAATTTCAATTAGCTACTTTATTACGAAATCAATTCGTTGTAATTTTTCTATTAGTAATTTTCATGTATCTCCATTATTAGATTTACCTTTCGTATAGACCACATGACAGGTTGTATTAATTCTTATCCCAAGTGAGAATTGACCACACAACAAGTTATATCACTCCATTTTCAGATCACATAACAAGTTGTATCCCTCCATTATCAAAACTATTTGCTCACATGCATATCTCAATTGAGAATCAAGCCACATTACATTATTTTAAAATAATATCTTAATATATTTTAAAAAAAGATATTTAATTGTGCTAAATTGTGAACTAACTATGTCTCATATAATTTGTTTTCTAAAAAAAAAAAGACAAAAACTTGTGTAAACCTGGTTCATGCTATGAACTCGTGTCAAATTTGACTCATACACTACAAATGAGTTAGGTATATACCATTTCACGTATCTCTCATTCTTCTCTCTCCCTTCCGCGCTGGCGCCCCTCCATTTCCAAGTCGATTATCCTCTCCCTTTCTCTCTCAAACAGACCATGGGCATTGCCACGTTCTCTCTCAAAATTTTCTTTTAAGCTTTAATTTTGTGATTTCTGGTGAAGATTTGTGGACGCAGTTCTCGAATCTGTGAACTGTTCGGGAGCCTTCTAGTACCTCCAATTTCGTGACTAAAGTTGGATATTCCTCAATTCTACATCGAATCGGTTGAAAAAATCCACTCGTATTGCTCGTAGTTCTCCATGGAAATTGAAAAACGTCTTTAATTAGTCGAATCCATCAAACAAAAATTGAAATCTACAAAGAGAAGGTGTAGAACGATGATAGTTTCTTAGAATAACAGTGATAGTTTAATAACATAATAGTGAGAGTTTTTTTGAATAACGGTGAGAGTTTTATAGAATAACAGTGATAGTTTAATAACATAATAGTGAGGGTTTTATAGAATAACAGTGATATTTTTATTGGATAATAGTGATAGTTTTATAGCATAATAGTGAGAGTTTTATATATAGAATAACAGTGATAGTTTTATAGCATAACAGTAAGAGTTTTATAGAATAATAGTGATAGGTTTATAGTGCATAAAAGTGGGAGTTTTATAGAATAACAGTGAAAGTTTTATAGCATAACAGTGAGAGTTTCACAGAGTAACAGTGATAGTTTTATAGAATAACAGCCCCGTCACGAAGGAGGTGCTCCGCCACCTGCCGTCGTTTAAGCTGGTTGTCTCCTCCGGCACTAGGGTCAACCACGTGGTTCTAGTGGCGTGCCGCCGGGCGACATTGCCGTGGTCAACACCGGCGAAGTGTTCTCCCAAGATATAGCGGATTATGGAGTCGGGTTGTTGGTTGATGTGGTGAGGAGAATCAGCGACAACGATGAATTCGTGAGGCGACAACTTTAACATGTTAGCAAGGCAGTGGAAAGTGGAAGTAACAATGCGCGGACTGAGAGTGTTGCAAAAATTCGGGTCAGCCCATCTTTAAAATGGATCATATTGAATTAAAGTTCATAGTGTGAACCTGATTCACAGGAGTGTTACTCAAAAAAAAATGTCTCATAGAATTTTTTACCACATATTTTTGTCTTAAAATTTAAGAATTTGTTTTCTAAAAAAAATATCTCATAGAATTTTTTACCACATATTTTTGTCTTAAAATTTACAAAGTGCATTTAGACTTGGATTTTGGGGGTAAGTTGAGGCACCCAGAGAAGAAAGAAGACGGATTCGCATTTCGACCATATTTAGGGGTTGTACCGAAATTTTCCAATTGTATGTGTTTAGGGCCAAAATTCTCAAATTCTCTCCGGTGAGCATAAACCCTCTTGTTTCCGGATCGCCGTCTCAGATTCTTTCAACAATGCAGCAGGTGAGTCATAATCGCACACACAAACAAACTCGTAGCTATTGCTGAATCAAAACGTACCATTATATGCAGTACTTGTTTGTTTTTTGGTTTATTGAATCTTGTTTTACTTTGTAAATTAAGGCTGGATCATCGGGGTCGGAGACTGAGGTGACCTGGGCAGATCAGCAAAATATCAATAAGTTTGGAAGACTGAACAATCGGCTTCACGAATTAGATGATGAAATCAAGGCTGCTAAGGTATTTCTCCTTTTTATTTTTTATTTTTTAAATTTGGTGTGAGAGAGTTTGTTCGGTTCTTTCGAATGTGTTTCTGGAAGGCTATTGATGTCATGTGCTTTGTAATCTTCTGGCAAAGCAGTTGACATGGTAGTTATGGATTTACATTTACCTCAAAGGCTCAAAGTAGTTGTAGTAGCTGTTATAGTGATAAAGAAGGTAATTACTATCTAAAATATCGAAAATTGAAGTTCTGCTCAACTTGATTAGTTCAAACTTTCAGATTAGAGCATGGTGTGTTGCAGTAGGTTTGAAGACGTACTGGATAGTTGAGACTTGAGAGGGTGATGAACATTGCCCTTAATTCTAGTGGTTGAAAGTTAGTGATGTTCAATGATTGAGTAATATGTATAAGAAGGTTGAAAAGATTATCAAGGGTCTTGTTCTACGACATCTAGAAAATGAAGCATTACCAATAAATTTGGGACAGGTGAACATACCTTAGGTAATTTTTTTAGTTTCTTCTGCAGATCACCTCAATAGGACGACAGAATTTGAGCATTCTCTTCTGATGGGTGCATTTGGACTTTAGAACCTAGTTGACTGGTAAGGTGGAACTACGTACCTGATAATGAGATTTGACCTATCAAGTGAGCAGCATGGAGCTTTAGATAATTTTTTACCCATTGGCACTCTTGATTTAGGGATTGAGTTTCCCCAACTATGAGATGACACTGGACAAGGTATTTTGCAGATTTATTTGGCTCCACCAGTTGTACTTCCAAGCGGTACATTAGGGAAAGAAATTGATCAGAGCTCAATTAAAAACTCTCTCTTTCTTGTTATCTTTACTGAAAAGACTCGAAGAGTTAAAATCATACATATAAGCACTCAATTTTATTATCCAAGGCTGTGAATTCATTTGAGTACCTTTATGCGGAAAATGCTCAGCCAATACATAAGAGTGATCAAGCCTCTTTTTGATATATAATAAATTTGTTTTAGTATAGAGTATGTGAAGTGGCTGTTGATCTTCATGGATTTAGGACCCTCCTATTCACTATATAGCCTCCAGTCATGTGCTGTTTTTAACGAATTTGTTGTACCAGTTTGTTTATCTCGGGCAGCCTATTCCTTTCCTTGCATACTCTATCATCTGTGGATAGGTGAAAGACTCATATTTTTTGTTATTGTTGTTTTTCATCTTCTTTCAACAAGAATGTATTTACTATTTAATATATTTAATTTAAGTACTCCACATCAAATGATATTTGGCGATACTACTTCCACTTTGTGAAGAAGTGCGCTTATCAAGGCTAGCCTCTAATATCCATCTTGCCTGGCTACTTATATAATGATATTGGAGTCTATGTGTTCCTCATATCATACTGATAATCTTCAAAACCATGTTTTCTCTCTGATATCCAAGTTTATACTTAAACAACTTATGACCAGGAAACAAATGAAAGCCTCGAGGATGCAAGCAACGAGCTGATTCTTACTGATGAGGATATTGTTCGGTTCCAAATAGGAGAGGTCTTTGCTCATGTGCCCAAAGAAGAAGTCGAAAGCAGGATCGAAGAGATGACCGAGGCCACCACCAAGAATTTGGAGAAGCTAGAGGAGGAGAAAGCATCAACAATTGCTCAGATGGCGGAGTTGAAGAAGATCTTATATGCAAAATTTAAGGATTCTATCAATCTCGAGGAGGATTAGGTAAAATTAAAATGGCTCTTTTGTTTAGTTCAGTTGAAACTCCCAGTTATTCGTCTCTTTGGTTTGTGTTTTTTGCTCATTGTCTTTTGGATTCATCAAAACTATGAAATGTTCTGTTTTAAGCCTTAAATGTTTTAAGTCATTTACAGCAAAATTTAACTTGGGATTATTATTTCAGGAGTCTCTTTCTTGTGAGACCACTATGCTTGAGAGGTCAAAAATCATCAATTAGTTATTTTTTTTTCAAAAGAATTACTTGATCTATATTCACTTCTGTCTGTCTTAAATTAGGTAAAGATGTCTAGAATGTGATATATTCTATGTTTACCAAATTGGATTCTGCTCAACTTCATTAAGAAAAATGATTGTACAGATTTTGATGTGCCAAGTATAAAATGTGATTTATTGCATGTTACCAAACTGGATTCTCAACTTAAGCCAATAAAAAGTTGATAATAACTCATATTAGACAATTTCATGTATGAGACGGGGTACAATCAAACACAAATTAACACACACCCCTTTCAAAATGTTAATGCGTCTAATGCTCATATTATTCCTCGTCTCACCGTGAGATAATCTCATGCAAGTGTGTCTCTAAAATTTAATGATATCGTTTCATAACCCATTCAAACTTATCAAAATCCTTGTCTCCATTTCATTAGAAATCCTTCTCTAAAAATAGTGACACTCTTGTTGTTCAGGGATGACAATGTGGTGGGTTTAAATTCAAACCTGCATTGGAAGGGGTGGGTTTGGACTTGATCATAACGTGACAAGTTCTGATTTTTATAAAACCCGCCCAATGAACCCGTGTCAATTCTCACCGCATTTAAATATTAACATTATTTTTTTATGTGTGTATATAATGTATATGTGTTTTGATAAACTTATATTCAAATTAATGCGCGTGTATGAATAAAAATGTTATATTCAAGTATTAAATGAAGTTTGATCTCATGAAATGTCTCCTTACTTTAAATATAAATACTCCTTTCAAATGGTCGTATGCCCCAAATCATATGCATAATGCATGTTTCCCATTGAAAACATTAAACATTTTTCAATTAACTAAAATGTTCATATTACTCCAACAAAAAAAATCAATGAACTTTCAATACTTTTGTCATTGTAGGGGTAAAATAATTTTCAATTGACTAAAATATTCATATTTGACCCTCGTTACTTTTAACAAAAAAAATCAATAAACATGTGTGAAAATATGAAGAGTGTATAAAACTTTATAATTGCAATAATATTTGCCAAAATGCTTTCTTAATCGTGTGAAAATGTATATAAGTAACTATTTATTTTTCAAATCACACGAAGAAAAAAAGTAAATACAAAAAGATTAATTTCTATAGTTGCCGTTAGCACCCAAACTCCGGAAACATAATTAATTAAAAGTGAATCTTATCCACTTTATAATATTTTTTATAATCATACAATTTATTGATTATAATTTATTGTATTGAAATATGCAATTTGCTTATATCAAACAGTGTAAAAAAAATTCATATTAATAGTTGCATAGTTCAATGTAAATTTGCATTTTTTTCATATTAATAATTACGCAATTCAGTGTAAATAAGTTGCATATCTCAGTGCAACAAATTGTATGATTATAAAATATATTATATGCATGGTGCACCCCGTGTGTACAAGTTAGTATTAATTATGATGAAGTCTTATATGCATCCAAGCGTACCGTGCACTCAATGTGTATTTTAAAATTGTGCAAATTCTCATACTAAAAGATGCAACTTATGCATACTGAATCGTGTAATTATTAATATAAAAAATAATAATCACACGATTCACTGTAAATAAATTGCATATTTTAGTATAATAAATTGCACGATTTTAAAATGTATGATGAGTGTATGGTACACTTGGATGACCGATAGAGTTGCTCATTAATTATTGGTGAGTAAATAAAACGTGTAAACTATGGTCGTTTGGTATCTCTTCAAAATTATTTAAATCCCATTTCCAAAAAAAGAAAAAAAAAAAATCAAGGGCCCGCACCACCTACCCACCACCAACTCACAAACCAATAATACTCAAATCTCTCTTCAATCGGGATAAATTCCGTTTGAGCCAAAACCAGCTGAAGCCTTCTTCCAATGGCGACTTTCTCATCTTCTTCCCAGTTTACACCCTTGCTCACTCTTAACCCATCTCCAAAATTCACCTCTCTCTCTTCATCTTCCTCGGTTTTCTTCAGCTACAATGTCTGCAACCGGGTCGGACTCGGACTTTCGGTGGATCGGCCCAAGAAGAGAGGGCTTTCCTGCAACTGCCTTTTCGGGCTCGGAGTGCCGGAACTCGTTGTTATTGCCGGCGTCACGGCCCTCGTTTTCGGGCCGAAGAAGTTGCCGGAAGTCGGAAGGAGTATTGGTAAAACTATCAAGAGCTTTCAGCAGGTTTGATTTCGTTTTTTTCTTTCGTTGGATTCTAATCGCGTCTCTTGCTTTTTCTTTGACAGTATTATGATTTAACTTTGGGTTTTAGATATTAAACAAGTTTATGTTGGATTTCCATGTTTAGAACATACATATATGATATGTTAAATGAGGTTTATAGTTTTCTGTGGCAACTTGCAGCTTTGATTGAATTTGCAAAGAACTGTGAGGGTTTTCGGTTAAATTTGAACTTTGGATGATGGGCACCTTTAGTTTGTGATCATTTGGTGCAAGTATATAGTAATAATTGACCTGCAGGGTTGGATTTCACTATTAATTGGCTCCTTGTGATTATGTATTTGACTGAATATCAAATGCTTTTTCTTGTTATATAGATGTGAACGAGAACATTGAAGATTTATACTTGAATGAACTTTTAGGTTTTGATCACGAGAAGGTTGAATACTGTAATTTGACAACACTAGATGTGAAACTATGTAAAGATATAATTTGATATTTTTTGCCTACACAAGGTCTTTGTTGCTTTGTGTATTCCTACTTAGTTACAATGGCTCAAGGAAATGAGCAAATTTATTGATGCTCAATTATAATGGTAAAGGCCAGGAGTCAAACCTTTAGCAACTGGTTTGATCCTTTTTAATCCTTCTTCCAATTGTCATTTTTAGTTGAACTTTTTGATATTCGTGAAAGTATATGAGGTCAAATGCATGAATGAGCGAAAAAATACTTTTGGACTATTTAGTGCATCTACTTTCACATTTTTTAAATGAGAAACACAAGATTTTATTCAATTAAAATGCTTCTACTTTCCCATGTATTCAGTGAGTAACACGAGATTTTATTTAAATAAAATACCTCTAATTTCACTATAATAAGAGTTCTTTAAAATCAGAATGGCTAGCATATCTTTTATGTATCCCTACAAATAGATCACTTATGTGCAAAGTATTCCAGGATGCCCCTTTATAGTGTTTAATTTCTCAACATCACCCTTAACTAGTTTGCTAATGCACAGTAGTATAACCTGTGTACTATTTTGTATTTAACTTAATCTAACAAATTGATCCTGACATAATTGAATGTTCAGTTATGAAAATATCTTCTGTTTGGCCAATACGTGTGGTGCTCTTTTTTTAAAAATTTCAATAATATGATGGTAGTAGTTGTACCAAGTCACTTTAGTTAGTATTAGAGCCTGCCTCATGGTGCTTTTACTCGGTCTATCCTGAAATTGTGGGGCACCCAAAAATGTGATTTACAGAATGTGGTGCATATTTTGGTTCCACATGAACTATAAATTTTCCAGTGCGATGCACGATTAGTGTATTGACTATTGATAGTTGTAGTGTAAGGTGAGACATCTGAAAGATTCAAATTCAATAAAAAATGCTTCGAATCACAATAATTCATATTTTAGTTATGAAAAATTATTTTTCGCATATGCAATATATGTCAAAGTAAGGATTTTAAACAAATGTTAAATTTAATATATGTTAAAAACGGTCTTGAAACAAACAAAATATTGTAATTTAGAACTTAGGTGGAAAAAATAAAAATTTCTATTTTTGGATTGTGATTTTGGCGGGATAATGATGGTTTTCTATTTTTGGATTGTTGAGTTTTTTAAAATTTACATCAAAACTTATGAATTATGATTACTTCTATTGTACAACACAATCAGGATTTCTGAAGCAATTAATTGTCCTTGCTGATCACTTGTGTGAAAAGCCTGGTACCTTGTTGTTCTCGATGGATTTTATTGATGATCTTTTCAACATCTATGCGCTGCTGCTTTTTTTGTCTCAAGTGCTTCCTTAACTCGCTACTAATTGTAACACAAGCCTTAACTTCCTCATTTCTTGGGAGGGTCCTCTTCCTCTTTTAAACTTAGGTGGTGTTTTAGAACTAATTTGGAATAGTCTGAAGCACTTTTTTTAAGTTGGTAAGACCCAACTTTTTCAACAAAAAAAGTGCTTCTAAGGTTCCAAATGAGTTTAAAAACACCCCCTTATAGATGAAGAAGAAGTTGAGTTTGAATATTCTGAAGGATGAGGAAGAATAAGTTTGCATGTAGAATGGGGAACGATTATGATGATGAATAAGATAATGTGGAAGATTAGTTTGCTACTTGTTAGCCTTTGATTTGGAATATAATTATTGTTTGCATTTGTTAGTCTTTGAAGTTGCTACTTGTTATTGAAGTTTATGTCTTTGATATTATGTGCTTTTGAACGTCGACTTATTACTTCATTGTACTCTTAATATGTTTTAGTTTATGCAATATTTTCATTAATTATACCATTAATGTACAAAAGGTGCGCCTTGCGCACTTAACAGCTATGGAAGTAACATGTTTTGAAACGTGGACATAGAAAAGTACAGTGGTTTTGACACATTTCAAGTGTAGGCGGCCAAAGAATTTGAGTCGGAACTGAAGAAGGACGACGACCCCTCCGCAGAGCCATCAAGCGAGAAGATCACAACGGAAGAGAAGCAAGAGGATAAAGTCCCGACCACCAACGGAACTTCTTAGAATTTAGACTCTTTTGATTGTGGTTTGCAATTTGTACTAGCTCCCCTGTTGTGCCCATTACCATACCCTCTCACCCTTGTTTAGATGCAATTAGCCCTGTTTCACAATTTTCATCAATAAACCCTTTTTTTCCTCGTATTTATTGTAAGAGAACTTTATTAGAAAGGTTTTTGTACCACTGTGAATTTTTATTTTTTCTTTTAAAATTTGTGTCAGATTTTCTTAAACAGGATTGCATTTTCTTTTAAAAATTTCCCCACAAAACATGTTTGTTTATGTTTGCTCTTTACACATGTTAGGGTAAAAAATCTAGCTTATACAATTAGTTGAAATTCAGCTGCATCAGGCTATTCTAAAAGTCACGTCTGAAAAGAACAAACCAATTCAGGATTTGAATGATAACTGCACGAAACAAATTCACAGTAAACATGTTCGTTAAAGAAATCTGAAAACCCCAGTTTCTTTTCAGCTGAATTATACATCATGGGCAGATCAAACTTGTATAAACAAAACTACAAACCACTGTACAAAACAGAAAAAAGCAATCCCGACTATATATGACTCATATTTAGCCAGACCTCAAATAACTGCACCAAAGAAGCGGTACGTTGTATTCTAATCAATCCTTTCCTACAAGTCAAAATTTTGAATCAAGTCATCTCTTCTAAGGGTCATAAAATCGACTAGAAAAAATGGATCATACTGCTCAAGGTATCGTTGAATCTATCATCAAGCAATTACTCCACTGCCGTCTCTTAATCCTTGAAGGCACGAGTGTAGTGTCCTCTGAACACTATCAGCAACCACCCTCAACCTCCCCTGACTAGTATCTCCACTCGATGATCCATTTTCAACGGTCCTGATCACCCTCTGTTTGCATTTCTCCCAATCATCGCCTCTGAACCAGCACGCCCGTCCCCCATGGCTTCCCTCCATTCGTAGAAAAGACACGGTAGGAGTTTCACCGAATGAATATCTCAATCTCACCGAAACGCAGTAAGGCAACCAAGCGGCACCACCAGCAGCGTTCACGAGCGGTATATGGGCGGGGTCCAAAACGACGGTCAGCGCAAAGTCAACCGAGTTGTGGGCCCGATCGTAGTGGATATTGCTTTTGGATACAGATGAATTATCGGAAATCCCATCCCGGTTGAATCCCATGTGATTCTCAAGGCACAGCTCGATGCGGGATTTTTGAGCGGGGGCCGCTTCAGGTCCTTGCCCTTGACCTAATCCTTTCTTCCATGCGATGAGTTTTAAGAATTCTCTCAAAACTGAAATTGGTAGAGTTAAGAGGGTGATAAATGAAGCCACCCGAGAAGCATCGTAGGGCTCTGAAGCAACACGACGACTGAAGTAATCGCATATCTCTCCGATTTCAGACTGAGTTAATTCCTCTTGGGCAGTAAGTGAGTTTTGTTGCTGTTGAGAATGATGGAACCTTTTTACGCTGAGGACTTGGAGGAGAAGTTGAACTCTGTGGACACTAACAGCAAAAACGTAGCCTCTGCAAGAGCATTTTATGACGTTAGAAAATAAGGACACCACAGAAGACTAGAACTTAAAAAACAACGGAATGCAGCACATAAAACAATATTTCCTTCAATTATTTATCTGTTACTGTTCGTAAGATCCCTAAATTATCTTTTGTTTTGATAGGTTCCAAAATTATTTTTTGTTTTAATAAAGTCCTTTATCTATCGGAATTTTATTTCACAAGCTCACTTGAGACAAAATTATGAATTTTTCTAAAACTCTAACGGTCCCATTAAATAGTACTACACATGGTCAGCTAAGTATTTTTTGCAAGTCATTTTAGGTACTAGTCACCTAAAGAATTAGTGTTAAAATGACTTGCTCAAAACACATCTCGACATTGGTACAATTAATGTATAAATTATTTAACGGTTCCAATAAGATGAATTGAAAAATGCGTCAATTTTCGTATCTTGGGAGCTCGTAAACAAAATTTAATACTTCAATGACCTTTTAAAACAAAAAATTAATAAGGTGTCTATTGAAATAAAGTTAATAGTTTAGGGATTTGTTGATGCATTATGCCACTATTGAAATAAAATTTCAATACTTGAAGTCTCACCCGACAAAGAAGCGCAAGGCTGGCTGCTCTTGGTCCAAATTCAAAAGTGCACCTTCGTTATCCTTCAAAATAGACCCCAGGATCTCTTTCAGAAGGTCCGGTAGTTGTGCAAATAGCCAGAGTACTCCAAGATACTTTAGAATGCCTCTAAGGACCTTTTTTAGTGCCACAAGAGGGACCCACCCTCCACCATAGCCCCCATCATCCCCTAGTCCAATTATAGCAGTATTCAGTTCTCCTCTAAGATGAGCAGGCACCCCAGAACCAGGTGATCTACGTAACGGGTTAACCACAGGTAAACTGTTCTGCCCTGGAACAGAATTTCCCATTCGATTCAAAGCAGCTATTCCATTTCCCGCTCGAGACATTGCAGCAACAGTACTAGAAAGGTTAGCTCTATTTCCAGGAGTAGCTGATAGTGGTGGGGGTGAACTTAGATTGGGATTATTTAAATTAGACATACCAAGTGCCTGTTGAGCACCTGGAAAATTGGTATCTATCCCGTTCAGTTCTTGGGCAACGTGCTCCATGATAAATGGTCGAAACTGTGGACATGGAAGGTACCCACCAATAGGTGCACCGACTTTCGGCGGGGTAGCTGGCTGCAACCACACTTGATCTCCAGCAAAACATCGCATGTCTACTGCAAAATTTTTACGATATATTATTCTGATCCAATATGGACCTCTCAGTACCACAGAAACATCGATGGGTAACAACGAGCTGGGAACAATTCCTGGACCACCTCTACCGGCAGCGGCAGCCGCCGCTGCTGCCGCCAACACAGCGGCTGTATTATGAGTTCCAATAGGTCCAGATGGAGTAGGTATACTAGGATTACCTCCTTGATTAGTTGTGTTGGAATTGGTGGGCGGGCCCTGGGATTGCACGTATGCTGTCTGCTTTAGAGTAGAAGAAACTGGAGCTGTGATGCCCGGGACTCCGGAAACGGGGGCAGCTCGAGCGGGCCTTGTGGCAGCCGCGAGAGCATGCAAAGGTCCAGCAGTCAGTCGAATGCAATCCAAAAGAGAAGCAACCTCACCTCCATTAATGAAATCTTCTAGAAACTGTCAAAGGAAAAAAGATATTCGATAGAAACTAAGACATATAAGGAATTTATTTTGCACTTGTATATTTTCATATCCATGTGTTTAACGTTTCATTAAATAAAAACTCTTACCAGATCACTAAATTATTCTAAGGATAAAAAAGAGATGTACGAATCATACTACCTCCGTCCTGGAAGACTTTGCGCCACCTTTATGGCACAAAGATTAAGAAAAATGTATAATGAGTGGAGTGTTGGAGGGTAATTTTATAAACTTTTATGTATAAAGTAAATAAAGTAGTTTGATTGAGTGTATTGCAGGTCCCAAAGCAATGGTATTTTGGGTAAATATGTGAATATTGTGAGGGTAGGGTTTAATGAGGAATTTCCTTTTATACAAAATGCAAAGTGTTGTGGCGTCCCAATAAGGGAGTATAATAATTGAAATACCTTCTTTTTTTTTTGGGGGGGGTTGTCAACGAGATACCAGAAAAAGTAACAAGGAGCAGAAGAAGATATGATCGTCTAGGAAACAACTAAACAAACCTTAGTGTGGGGCCAGAGTTGATCAGGAGAAACATGCATTCTGCAGCCCTCCTTACCCGACTCCCACTCGACAACAAAACGAGCAAGGACCCCTGACCCAAAACTAAACCACAAACTCATCAGTCCAACAGCCTCAATCCTAAATGCTCTCCTCATCTGTTCAGAAAACTTTTCAGAACCCTCTGTAACAGTTTTCAACCCAACAGGGGATTTACTATCTACTCCATTGCTCTCATCCAGCTTCTCATCAGTCCTTGCACCAAGCAGTTTTCGCATTCCACGGGCAAAAGTTCTAGCATTCGAAAGCCTCTGTATATCAGCAACTAATTTCTTAATACTATCAGCTTCCACAGAGTTGTAACTCAATATAACACCTTCTGAATCATAACGAATGTGAGAATCTGCATCAGAAGTATTAGCTATTCGAACACCAGAACCCCATGGAGTCGCATTGCTCCCTTTCTGAAGCTCCCACAAGTCCTTATAATGAGGGTCAATAATTTTCACATCCCAGTACAAGCTTCCAGGTCTCCCTAGCCTCAAACATATGTATTGCCAAGTATCACCTCTAGAAAAAGGAAAACGAAACCACAAGTTTGAGGAAGCACTTCTCAGGCCCACTTCTTCAACATAAGGGATGTTGAGTGCTTCCATTTGACTTGTCAACCGGGCATGTTTTATACACAGTGAACAGTGCCTAACTATGTGTAGAAGAGCGGATACGTATATACTGGGCGATGTGTTGCCTTTATTAGCTTCGGCTATAAGATCTGCAAAACTGTGTCCTTCGGTTTTACTAGGATGGCCGCGTGGAATAAGTGACTGTGTAGAAGGAACTCGAGCAACTGGCATTCCCGTCATTTTTCTTCTCTTGCTAGATGATTCGTTGACTTCTATACAATGGAGTGAGGGAACGGATTTTAACATATCTGACACTGTGCGCTTTCGAGGTGTTCCATCACGTTGAAGAATGCTATCTTGATTTGAGTTCTTGCGAACAGCAGAATCCAGTGTAGAAGCTGAAAAACAGGATACACACATATATGACGAGGGTTTTTCAATGCAATTTAAAATATAAATGCAAAGGAAAGAAGAAGCAACAAGATGAGCTCTTACATATGGGAGATGCAGCCCATGAGTTAGACCCAGAAACAGCAAAGCTGCCACCAGAATGTGGAGACCTGAGAGCAGCCAAATCCTGATCTGATTTTGAAGCCTTTACAGCTTGGTTTTTTACCAAACTCGTGGTTAATGAATTGGTGGAGGCAGACTGTACTGAACTTTTATAATTGTTCACAGCATTTTGAGAAGGCTGTGTTCCTTCCCAATTAGGGGAAGGCATTGACGATTTTTTGCCGTGGATATTCATAGAACCCAAGCCAAAATGGGTTGCAGAGGGCAAAACAGATGTAGTAGAGGTGATCTGTCCATTTGACCCTTTCTCAAGCTCAAAAACTTCATCGACAATAGAGGAAAAATTTATGGGAATATTTGATCTAAGAAATGAGCCCTCCAAGGTGGAATTAGTAGGATGACCATGTTCAGAAATTGCATTAGCATTAACATCATTGAGAATTGACAGCATCTTTTGTCGGTCAAGAAGGCTCAAATTGAATTCATCTTCACTTATATGCATTCGACTAATATCCACGTTTTTTACTCGAATAACTTCACTAATGTCACCAAATGGTTCAGCTTTCCCAGAGGAGTCTGCCTGAGCTTCTATTAACTTGGGACAAGGTTTGAATTCCTTGTCAAGTTGCATCAACAAGAAATAAGAGCTACCGCATTCCGGGAATCCCATGAACAATGAATCTGAATCATCTGTGACGTTTTTTGGCAATTTCACTGACGCAAAACCATGCTCAAATACCTGCAAAAGGATATAAATATTTAGTAGAAAAGGTGCCAGCACTATTAAAGTTTCCTCTCAATAGACAGATTCTTTTTATTGCAGAAATTCAATTTACAATTGCACTGTAATAACAGATACCACATGGTTTGCAATCTAACATATTAGGCAACTATAACAGGGCATATGGCATTTAGAAACTTGCCAACTTCAGAAACTCATGGTGAGTGATTAATAAATATTCCCCTTGCATTATAAAGTATATACATGACAATCTTTTTTTTGGGAGGGCGGAGGGGGCTTTCATAACTTTTTTGGATAGTGATTGAAGTTTGCAATATAAAATCTAAAGGATAGTTGAAGATTTAAATACCTCAAGACCCAAGAATCTTCCAATGCATGCAAATAAATGCAAGATACTATTTTTCCTCAAGTTGGTAAAAGCCTTGGCTGCAGTAATGCTTCCCTGGTTTAATGCCTCTTCACACTCTACCAACGCTTTTGATGATATGATACTTTTTGATGAACGAAGATAAAAACGACCGTTCCTGCAAGGTAAAATGAAGTTATAGTCTTAAAACACTTATGAACCAGGAAAAACGCCTAAAAAGTGAACTGCCACAATCGATCAGTCTTTCAGCTTTATTTGAACAATTGAGCCACCTTACATATATATTGGTTGCATTGATATAAACTTGACCTATAAAAGATGAACAACTTATGCATGAATAGCAGTTTGGTCAAGTCTTATATTTGTTAATAGCACATATTAAAATAGTAAAGTTCTTATGAGAAGATATTTGTTTTAAGTTGTGCAATTATAAAAATCTCCAAATATGGACCCATTATTGCCCTCCATATTTTCCTTTTCTCTTGATCCTTATTGTAGTCTATATTAAAGCCGCCTTTCTCAATTTATTTTCCAACAACCAAAACTTTAGCCCATGCCGATCTTCTTAATCGTGTTTTCAATATTCACTTCCTTAACCAGGTCATCTCAGCCATTTAAGAAAAAATCTTCACCCTACTTAAAGGAAAGCCAACGAATGCCAACATCAAGATGAAGCGACCAAGAATGAAAATCTGAAGTAAAGAACATAATTCAACTTATTATATGAAAAGAATAGGAGTTTAATTTTTCAAATGGCCAGTGGAATGGTTGAAGAATGCCTTCTGGGTCTTAACACATAATGATACATCAGTAGAGCTGTCCGATGACTCGAGTGTATGTTTGGAATAAGCTTAAGTGGTGTAGGGAAAATCCTCACCTTGAAAATCTTGGGTTTGGAAATCCTGATGAATAGTGAAACTCCTTATTTGTTACAGGACTTTATAGGGTAGAATCGGTAGAAGAGAAATGGGATGACTGGTTGGTTCTTAATAGATAAATAAGGGTAGAGTAGGTGGGTTGGATTGTGGAGGGATTTTAAATCCCCTTTCTGATTTCTAACACAAAGGGGGATGGGATTTTGAGACACCATATCCGAATTTTGAAAGTCTAGAATGAGCTTGCCCAGTGAAGTTCATATTCGGAGAGCTCTGGACATAAAAATACCTTGTAAAGGTCTGGTTAGCAATTTGCAGATCTACACAATGAAAAGCATCCCCAACTTATATAGTACCCAATTGTGAGTGGGTGGATAAACTAAACCTAATAAAAATTACTTTACATTGTACAGTCGCCATCTTCAAGGATATATCATATAACAGTAAAATTTTGTCGCTTTTATCCTCATGGAGAAAACAGGAAGTGGTAAAATAAAACAAAGAAGTTGCTAAACCTTATGTTTATTCCAAGGGTGAAAAATGAGGAACCATAGGCACGCACACAAAGAATTTCCTGTCCATCATGCTTTTGCAAATCAAATGCAGTATCCCTCTGTCAAAACAAAAAGTAAAGCCTCTTTTAACAGTGGAATAATAAATATACGGAAAAATAGTATAAAACTATTATATTGCGATGCAATAAATAAAAAAGGAACGTCAATGCAGATGGACATTTTCAGCTGGTATTCAACTTGTTCGAATAAAAAATCAATCTCGGCATAAAACCCTTCAAATGTTCCCAAAGATTCAGGATGATTGATCATCAACTTGGCTATGATCGGTCCTCAACATGCAAAATCTGATAGTCCCAATATAGCAGTGCATGCCTAGTTATCGAAACATAGGCATACATATCATTTAAATTTAGATGGAGACATATCTATGAAGCAAGATGGGTAATAAAATGAAGCCTCATTATTGTTTGTGGAAAGGTTGGCAACGACGAGCAGATTCATATAATGAAAATATAAATGTACTGAAACACAAAGATGTGGGATCTATTTCAAAGTGAAGGTATCAAATATTTCCAAACACTACCAATATGAAACCTAGATAATATCATTGAAAAGATAAAAGATGTCACAAACACCCCCTCAGACCAACGGTCTGTGGTCTTTAATATCATTATCAATCGCTACAATCTAAAATAATAGAAATCAAATGCATTACATGTCATAAACAAAGTTGCGCAGAACAGTAATGATGACCCAAAAAAGGCATCTTGACTTTTTGAAAAAACAACCAAACTATTCATAGAATGTAGTTAACCAGGAACAGCCCTATTTTCGACCAATTAAACATATGACATATCCCCTTCTTTGCAGCCACCAAAAAATGGAAAATATAAAAAAATTGGAACTCAAATTATTAAGTAGATCAATGAATTTTTAGAATCCACTTATTTGTAACAAGTGCATGTTACACACTGAAGAACCTTCAGCTATGTTTTCACAGCAGCACAATTACATCGTTATGGGACACAGGCTACCATGATCCCTTGATTAGGACAGATTTCCTTTACCAAGGCTCCATTTTGGACTAGGTGAAGGTCTACAAGATGGGATACAATGTTTTAAGGGTGATGGTATACTGGCAACTGTAATATTGACCATTCTCTGCCCTCAGAGTGTGACACGTACATCAATTAAAAAATAATGGTGAATGCTACTCTGAGAAGTCCTAGAGCATAACATAAGGAAGTTTTCCTACCACATAAAAGCAATGATCAAAAAGAATTATAATAATAATAAATTAATAATTTTTTCAATAATAGAAATTAATAAATTACTGGTGCCAATAAACTATTGTGTGACTACAGAAAATGCATCCAGTCTAGTCAATAAAGAGAAGATAGGAAACCTTGACCAATACCTTTTCGCTGTCAGTTTCACAATCATCCATATGAAATTTAAGTTGGACATCACCAGAAGTTCTATTGATCTGTCCATTCTTCTCCGCTTCCTTGTAAATCTCAAATAGACGAGTATATCTATTACAGCTAATGGCTCTGAGCAATAGCATCTCAACATCAATGCAACTCTGGTCAAGGTTAAAACTTGCCTCCTTGCCAGTTAGAGGATCAATCACAAATGCACTATGTGAACACTTTATTTGCAAATCAGGACCGGGTTCAATTTTTAAGAACGGGGATGCCCCTGCATCAGATGTACCACTGCTTTTATCAAGCTCTAACCAGTATATGATTTTCAATCCAGGAGTTCGTAAGGCAGCCGATTCAGGTTCTCCATCTTGAGTCCCATGCCCAATAGTACTATCAGATATGAGTTCAAAACGAATTGCATCCTTCCACCTGCCATGTTGAAGTGTTCGCACTTGTCTTATAACAGTGTCCATAGTAAGTGTAACACAAAGCTCATGAAGAATAGAATATAGTATCGTGAATGGGGTTTCCGATGCAGCCATTCTTCGTTCCAAATCATCTCCAAGAGCATGTCTTCTTGATTCTTCCACCTTCACGAGTCCACTTTTCTCACCAACAAGCAACTCCATATGCAATATTCTCCACATCGACAAGTGACCTCGATAACCAAGTGTGACAAGAACTTTGAATTCCCCGTTCACACGAAGCAAGACAACACCATCAGAAACTTTGACTTCAGTAAGTTCTTTTGGGAGTGAAACTTCAAGTAACTTTGACCTAACAAGTGTATCGAGTTTCTTCAATGCTGGACCCTGCTGATCCTCATTCAACGTGCTTTGCATGCCCACATCTTCTATGCATTTTGGTAAACGCTGATAGGTTCCAGTAAGAAGAACCTCTACGGCAGAGGGAACATCATACATCGGAGCACGAGCTTGTTGTAGCCCCTCGTGCATGAAAAACATGGAATCCGCAGCTTGAGAGAAACAAGTTTCGTGACTTGACAACGTAGACGAAAGTTGTTGACAATATTGTATCAAAGGTACCTGTAGCAACAATAGCAGGAACAACGATAATAGATTTAGTACACCGTTTTTCTTCACAGCAAAGAATGAAGAAGATAGAACAACAAATATGTGATAAAGAAAACTAGGGACCAGCAAGTAATCTTCTATTATACAAATTAAAATGACATATATTTTTTATTTTTTGATAGAGAACAGAATTTTATTAATAAGGGAGAGAAGGTAAATGAACTACATCAATTACAAGGCGAAACTCAAATCCCTAATTAAATCTGAAATACTGATATATTTTAAAGACTTATGTCCAAACAACCAATAAGCACTCTATAGTTGATCCTATCCCAAATGTCATCTAATGATTCATTAGAATTCTAAAAAAATCTTCAATCCAAAGGGGGCCATAGAACCATACCCCAAATACAAACATTTAGACCTAAATGACATTACATCAAGGAAAAACACAAATCCCTAATTAAATCAGAAACATTGGTATCTTTGAAAGACTTATGTCCAAACAACCAATAAGCAACTCTATACTTGATACTATCCTAAATGTCATCTAATGATTCATTGGAACTCTAAAAACTATTCTTGTTCCTTTCAATCCAAAGGGACCATAGAACCACAGGGACAACAGTCTTCCATAGCACTTCGCCTCTTTTATTGATAGCGCTGCCTAAGTTATCTACTAGTAGATCTGAAACTAAGGCAGATCTGAAATGACATATAGAACATACAACAGTATAAATTAACTTACAGTAAAATTTCAATAAAACAAAGCAAAAGGAAACACCAGAAATGAAGCCACCAGATCAATGTACAGCGCAGTATCTATTTGTGTCCCAAATAAATGTGAAATCTTATTCTTAGACAACACCCTGTTTTTTTCTCTCTATGTTACGCTAATAGAATACTCGACTTTCACGAAGATGGAATGAAGCATTAGAACAACTTTTTCCTGTTGCACCAAGAAAGTTGCTAAAGCCTCTTGCACCTAAACCTAAACCCTAAACTCTTCAATCAACTTAGAGTGCCAAGTGAATCTATTAAAAAACACATAATAAGTTCATAGCTGCTACAGATATCCGCTGTAAATTTAATGAGCATTAACCAATTTTGCAAGAACTCCTCCAAGCACACTCTTGGCCAGAAGAAGAAAACGAGAACCAATAACTAAGGGGATGCTCTATTCGAATTCTTCAACCACAAATAAAACGGCTCTGTGATTAATGAGGGAGGAATAGTTAATAAAAGAGGGTGGATCATTAACTTTATGTGGGACCCATTTACACGTACGACGCATTATCAATGGGAATGGTCACCCCTTATTCCCATACCCTCTACCTAGTAACCCCACCCAAACACCTTCTAAGATTGAGAACATTTCAGGGAACATTTACTTGCCAGTTTTCTGTATCATTCTTCCAAAATCATAACACTTCCCAAAAGCTTCAAGCTTTTATCTATAACCACTCAGTTAGCAACAAATGTATATACAGTGTTTTCGTTTGTCAGTCACCACCTAATTTCAGAAACAAAGTAATTAATTAATTATTTAATATTATATATCCCTTAAATTTTCCCAAATACCAAGGCCCCCCATTAATTTAATCTTAATCTCACAACATCCTAATTTTGTATCAAGTTAAACAGCATGCGCACCCTTCCTCCACCTTCCCTCAGTATTTCAATGAACAAAAAAATTTGAGTTTCCATAATGCGGTCTTTAAACCATAGAACCTAGGATATACTTTATATATTCAAAAACATATTCCACTATATCTTAAGCCTAAATTTAAATTAGAGATTGTGATCTCTCTAATAAGTGTATATAGAGCATACCCCCAAATGCCAACTTCTCATCACTATATCCGACACTAAAATGAACTCCTTAACATATTCAAGGATCAAGAAGACTCGACTCCTTCCACACTCTAAATTACTAAAATGAACAGATCCAAAGCAAGTTGCGCGCAGTTTTACAAAGCAAGTCCTCGGCAACTATAGCCGCACAAAACACAAGACTGCGACAATTAAAACGATATGCAGATGAACACACACCTGCTGGCACCACTTGGCGAGGACATTGAGACGGAGCATCCGCTGCTGGGTCCTAACAATGTACTTCAAAATCATAATCTTCTTCTCGGAGTCCGATAACGACTTGGACTTCTCCACCAATTCCTTCATCGAAACGTACGAATCCTCGGCAGCGCGTCCCACCAGAACCGAGAAATCCACCGTCTCCTGCCCTACCTCCACCATGATTCCCAGACCTTAATCTCCTCCGACTGAATTGGTAAATTTAACGGTTAATTGCGAAATTCCGTTCAGTACAATTCCGTTCAGTACGAGTATAAATCATCGGAGCATGAGAGTGTGTTAGGGTTTTCAGGTGGGAGAGGGACTTGGGGCTTTCTATCTCTCTCTCCCTGTTTTTGTTGAGAGCCTTCTTGATTTGACTTCTCCATTGGTCGTCTGTCCATATAAAGTAACACTGCGTTTGGTTGCCTATTTTTATATTGTCTTATATTCATTGTACCCCGAATGTAAATATTGGTATTAGTAGAAATATCCAAATCTTTAAATTTATAGAAATATTAATAAATGGTAAAAACTCGTATGGAACGATCGACTAATACATTACAACCTAATAAAAATTAACATTTGTACCTTTTAAAATGGTAAATCGTTAATGTTTAAATTATATTCTGTCTCGCGCAAAATGGTATCTCTTAATGGATATATCAATATCTAATACTCATATTGACAAATAAAAAAGAGTTGGTATGCTGTGAAACTTGTTCACCGTGAAACTTTTTTTTTTTTCAGACATACACTTAGTAATATAAGTCACACCCTTTATTAATATATAAATCACATACTTGATTATCACTACTTACACTTATTTATTTATAATATGAGTCACACCCTTCACTTTTATGAGTAATACTCTTTATAGTAAAAAAACACACTTTACAGTAATAAGTCACACACTTTAGTAATATAAGTCACACTCCTTAACCAGTTTCACCGTAAAACTTGTTCACACTATACTTTGTCAATAAAAAATTGTACTAAGTATTTATTAACAAACTTTTAATACATAAATATAACAAAAGAATTTGAGCAAATTTTATATTAGTGATAAATCTATATATAAAATATGGATTAATATATAATGCTACAATTTAAGATGCTAACTATCGATATTTAATTTATGTGCAATTTTTTATATTTTCCAATATTTTTTTATTTCTTATGGGTCCGTTTGCTTCTGTCGGTCCTATTAGGCAAGATTAACAGGCCCTTCATAAAATGGGCCAAATTCTCTATTAATCTATCAATTAGTCAGTTTGGTTGATTTAAATTGGGTCCATTATAACATCTATTCTATCTGAAATTCGTGTTTGGTTCGGTCAGATTATGTTAGATAATAACATGAAATTACCCATTAGCCCTCATCTTGTATAGTTTGCAGGAATAACCTCAAACTAATCTTGTAGCAAAATTTTAGAAGCAAAGGAATAACTCAACGACAGATTTCTATCTCTTCTCTATCTACAAAAACTAGTACTAATACTCAAACACATAAATTACTAATACTGATCAAGCCACAGAAAAGCGCCCATGGCAAAATTCCTCTTGTCATCCAAATTTTCGGTGAAACAGAGTCCGTACTATAATTATGAAGCATATCCAGCTTCCACTCCTCCATCTTCTCATAATCCGTTTTTCGTACCTCGGATAATGCACCGGCATCTGAAACCCTCCTTCCATTCATCCTTAATTTCTCCGCCTCATTCTTCGTTTTTGCGTCGCACGACCAATCCGCAAGAATCGTGTGGGCAAAACTGAGAATTCGATTCAGAGCCATATGCTCTGTTTTTTTTTCTTCAGGATTTGGAGGTTTAGGGTTTGATTGAATGACGAGTTGGAAAAATTGGAGGACGGAGGGGGTAAGAAGATAGGAAGTGAACATAGTCGAATTTTCCATCTTGTACAGTTTTCGTCGTCAAAAATCGCCTTGGATCGCAGAAACCCTAGTGAGGCGCGATTGGAGAACAAGAATGAAACCCAAGGTTTAATTTCACAATTTTGGGACTTATATATAAGTTAGGGGCATTTTGGACATTTACCGTCTAATCTGAGCTGCCCTTAATCGCACATATTAACTATCGGACGACCCAACCCAGATCCCTCATCTAGAGGCCAGCAACTCCGAACGCGGGCCTTTTTATTTTCGCAGGCCTGGTAACTTGCAATCAAACACCCTAATCGACCATATTGGGGCATTAATATGGGCTAACAAGCCCAAGCAAACGCGCCCTATGGGTATTAGGCTCGATTTGTAAACAATTTACCCATATTGATATTGCATTCCCATATTTTTATGAATATTATGAAAATATCATTCCCATATTTTATGAATATTATGAAAATATCATTCTTCTAAATGTCAATATTTCGTAAGCGAATCGGGATATTTACTTTTATAATTACGCCATGATTGTATGCAGAAATTTCCCAATCTTTTCTCTTCCATATGGCTAATCACAAATTCTTCATTTTTGAATTCTAATTTTCTCTTAATTCTACTTTTTTTAAATAACATGTTGACAGTTTTCTTTTTTGAAAATATATGTTCATCAGCTGCGGCTTTTTTTTTTACATTTATTTTAGAAACTTCTTTATCCTATGTGGCATAACCGAATTCCTAATATTTAAATTTTATTTTTTTTCATTATTTTATATTTTTTAATTTTTAGTTAAATGTTCCAGATCTTATCTTTATTTTAACTACTACAAATTTTTTATTTTTTTATTTTTTTTCATTATTTTTCTTTGTTCTTTCATTTGCTGCTTTTATAAATTTTAATTAAACTTTTTCAGATTTAATCTTATTTTAATGATTTCAAATATTTTCTCACTTTGATATTTTTTTAAATCCCACCTAATACGCAGGGATACAAACTAGTAGAATGATAATTTCATAGTTCATTTCGTAATTTGAATACACAATTTATATGAAACTACTGCATCCCATTAATTGACCCTTTTTGTAACTGGATCACAATAACGTCCAAATTGCACCAATTAGACAATACAATTGAGGGGTGACCATTCCTTAAATAATCACAAGTAGGTGCGAGCATTATTCAATAAAAAATAAAAATAAAAAAGTCGAGCCAAATCGAATAGAAATGAAATTTTGGTTCAGTTTCGATTTCGAATTTAAAGTAAAATTACCGAAAAATTGAAAACCGAACTAATATAATACATTTGATATATATAATCTTAATTCTAGTTCATTTGTTCATTTTCTAACCTAAATGTTACACTATATATGCATTATATGTAGTGTAGTACCATTGGACCTTGTGTTGTATTATTTAATTTTCGAATTTCTACCGTAAAAAATGGACTTGTGCATTTAAAAATGATTTTAATTTCTTAAATTCAAATAATTTTGGTTTTTTAAGTTTTTACTTCGATTTAAGATCGGTTATCTTGTAAAATGGTTCAATTTCGATTTATTATGGTAAGTATTTCAATTATATCGATTTTGCTATTTCTGTTCGGTTCGGTAACCGAATAATAGAATGCCCACCCCTACCCAAGGGCTCATATGAAAAGGACAATTATAAGATCACCATACCATTACCCCTTATATCGTATATAGAATTTAACATCAAGAGTTGTATGCAGTATTGCACCGTGTAATACCCCTTAATATAAGAAAAACATTCTCACGAGTCAATCTCAAATCGATAGATATTGATTTTTACCTTCAATATTATGGGTGTGTTTTGAAACACTTAAAACAGCTTCCAGAAGCACTTATTTTTAAAAGTTGTGAGAGAGAACTTTAAAAATAAGTGCTTATGAAAGTTATTTTAAGTGTTTCAAAACATGTCTTATATGTTTAAGTAATTAGTGTTATGCAATAATACGCGGGTAGATAAATAATTATTTTAAGGTAAGTAAGTAATTCTATTTTTATTATTCAATTTGACCCGTAATATTTTTTTACCCACCAAATATTTTAGACATGTGAAATTTTTTTTTCATATCTTAAAATATATAAAAGAGTGATATAAAATTCTATGTTATATTACTCTTTGATGAAGTATAGCAGTTGGGCTTTGAAAAATGCAACCATGCTAAATGGGCTCGGGCTTTAGGGGCTAGGTTCGAGTTTTTGGTGGTCCATTAAGCCCGGGCCTCTCGCCAGCTCGATTGAGTTCATTTGTACTGATTTAGTAGTTTTGATAATTAAAAGTCATAATTGTTTAATTCAAATCGTTGAACACCACACTCCACAGTAAAAAGAAAGTCCTATAAAAATACTTAAAATAAGAATGAATTCTATATAGTATTAAAAAATTACGATCCCAACTCAAAACTAGTTATATTTTAAAAAAGTCATATATTTTTTTATCCCATTTTAAAAATTTATGTCTCCCCATATAAACAAGTTACATTTTGTGTTAAAAAATATATGTAATTACAATAAATTTAAGATGTCTATTTTTTTTTCAATGATCAGTTATGACAACATCTTAATTTTATGACTTATCAATACATTTTTCACTTCGTGTGTATATAATAAATTTTTCCACATAAACAGCTTCTTGTTGAAACCAAAACAGCTTAAAGCTTCTTGATTTGATTTTTTTTTATATATTTATGTACTATCATTCTCTGAATTGTCGCATTCTGCTTGTTGCCTAACAGATTTATATATATGTGTATAAACTTTTTTTTTCAATCCTCGGGGATATGTACTAGTATAATATAATATACTAATTATATTGAATATTATATTTTTTTAAATAAAATATTTTTTTTTATGTAAAACTTATTTTCAAATAACATTTATATAGTAATATATATTTTTTCGATCCCAACAGTATGACTATACAAAGTTTTTTTTTTGTAATTCAATTAGAAAATTTTGCTCTATTTCATGAAAAAGTCTAGGAGGTATGGAATCTCCAGGTAGTGCTGTCAAAATGGGTCGGACCCGTTGGGATGGCCCGAGCCCACCTGGGTTGGATGAGGGGTTGGGTTGAGTATTTATTGGCCCATTTAAAAATGGGCCCAAATGGGCCCCAACGGGCCGCGGACTGGAGTGGGTGGGGTTGGCCCGCGGGCTAGGGTGTAATTTTTTGTTTTAATTTTATTATTATTATTATTTAGTAACACGAAATTAAAAAAATAAAATTCAACTTATCCTACTCAACTAGTTACTAACACTAAACAGAAGTTTCAAAAATAAAGAAACTCTAGAAATTAAATTACCACAGTTGTTATGCAACTTCACAAAAGTGTATGTGTATTTAAACTTATGTTTATGAACTTTAATTGCTATTTTGAGACTATATTTTATGTTGAACAACTTTGATATGCACTTTTATTTATTAAAACTATTTTTGTGGACATTGTTTACATGTTTAAAATTTATTATAAGTACACGTGAAAAAAATAATATTTTATAAAAAAAAAGTCCGCGGATTGGCCCGCTAAGCCCGCTACGGGTTGGGTTGATTAGTTTTCAGCCCAAGTCTGCAATGAATTGACCTGCCAAAGCCTGCAAAAATATGGGTTGATGTGGATTTTGGGATGGCTCGACCCGCCAACCCGTTCTAACAGGTCTATCTCCAGGAATAAATAGTCGGAGAATTAATTAATTAAAAAAACAAACAAACATGAATGTAAGATCGTCTTGAGTTGGGTTGGGTTTGAAAATCCAAATCTCTAAAAGGTTGCGTTTGTTTTGGGATTTAACTGTGCGGAGCAAGTCAAGGTTTTAGAATTCAGGGATTTAGAATCCTTGATAAATAGTAAATATGTGTGTTTATTTTGGGATTTAAGTAGGGTAGGATTTAACTTTATGTCAAATCAATGTTTAATAGTGATTGATGTTGTATTATTATATTATATTGAGAAGAGTAATAAAGTGTATAAAGTGTGATATATTGAGAAGAGTAACAATAGATTTGTAGGTGTGGATTGAATGTGAGATTTGAAAATCAAACTTTAAATCTCAAAACCTCTGTTTTAAAAATCGGGTCCGACCGGCCGGTCGGATCGGTCGGACCGGTGAACCGCCCCAAAGCGGCCCAATAGAGGTGTATAGAACCGCTATTGGACCGCCCCCCTCAAAACCGGAAAAACCGTTCGAAAACCGGTGAAAACCGGGAACCGGTGAACCGCCGATTTTCAACAAAAAAACCAAAAAAAAAGAAAAAAGAAAAAGGGCCGCCGTCCGCCGCCCGCCCTCGTCGCCTGACGCCACTCTTCAAGCCAGATCCGCCGCCACTAAAATCACCCCCACCAACAGATCCACCACCAAAACTGCCGCCACAAACCACCGCCACAAACCACCACGGTCTCAAGTCATCCACCGTCCGCCGTCCGCCACTCGCCCTCGTCTCTGCCTCCCTCACCCTCGTCGCCGCCGTTAAATTTATGTGTGTGTGTATATATCCGTGTGTATATATGTATATAGAGAGAGAGAGTATAGAGAGAGAGAAAAAATTTTGTGTGTGTGTATATGTGTCCATGTATGTATAGAAAAAGTAAATTTATTTTGACTCACTGTAGAGTTTTGGTTTTGCTTTCGCGAAGAAATGGAAAGCGAAGGGGATTGTCAATAGTCAAAAGGGAGTGACTATAGCAAGGCATATTCGCATAACACAACTGCATGTTGAAATAAAATAGAAATTGGGTTGTTGTAAAAAAAAAAAAGAAATTGGGTTGCTTATTTACAATTACAGCGAATGGATATTTGGGCCGAATTTATCACGCTTTGTTACAACAAGGTGTTTGGCTCATACTCAATTAGGAGATTTTTATTGTTTGATAAAATATTATCTCCATTGTGAAAATATTTTTTTTTAAAGATCAGAAAATTTATTAAATATGATTACAAAGGGGAATTTTTTTTAAAAAAAATTATGCATATTATATATATATATATATAATATTTATTATGACGTCATACCGGTTCAATCCGGTCCGACCGTTCCGACCCCGGTCCAACCTTTTTTTGGGGTCGTCCGGTTCAACTTCCGGTTCCGGTTTTTAAAACATAGTTCAAAACTCATATGAGATGGGGAACACAAAGTTCTAAGTCCATCCATGTAAGTGTCAAACAAACACAACCTAAATGGATCCAGGTGTATGAAAAATTTTATGGTTAATTACAAATTGCAATGTGTACTATTATGTTTTTATAACAAATTGCAACATACACTATTTTTTCTAATAAAATGAAATATGTACTATTAAAAAGTTATCGATTCCAACTCGAGACTCATTTTTTTGAAGCTTTCTGGCTAAATATAGTTACAAATGATATATTGTATATACTACAATACCAAAAAGTATTTTAGCCAACATCTAATTGAAAAAATTCAATAGAATGATTTGAAAAAATATGAGCTGTGTTGGAATTTATCTATTTTTATTAATACATATTGCATTTTGTTAAAAAAATTGTACATGTTGCAATTTGTAAAAACACACAATTATACATATTACAATTTATTATAAACCCTAAACCTTATTTACACAAGATTTTGTGTAATTGAATTATTTTTTAATTGCACTATTAATTTTTAAGTTAAGTTTTGTATGCATTTAGGTGCACCGTGCATTTTAATACACATAAGACCACCCTAATTTTTATCTTTCACGTGTGAATTGATAGTTTCCCACAATCTCAAACATGTGTTGCATTTTAAACATGAATTATCCCACCAACGTGCCATATCTGATGTGAATGTGTAAAAATGAACTAGGGATTTTTATTTTTTTTTCATTTCTTCAATGGACTCTCCATATTATCGTTCCTTAACATTTATCCCCCTCCCGGTTCAAAAAAACATTTCTCCCCCTTAAAGTCTTACAACCAAGCACTTGCCACATTTCAACTTATACTATATTAGTTTGAGTTGGTATACTGTGAGTTCACAGTGAAATTGGTTTTTTTTTTACAAATATACACTTTAGTAATATAAGTCACACCCTTTAGTAATATAAGTCACACACTTTAGTTATCACTACGACACTCTTTGCTATAAATATAAGTCACACCCTTCACTTTTATGAATAATACACTTTACAGTAAAAAGTCACACTCTTTAGTAATATTAGTCACACCCCTTAACCAGTTTCACCGTAAAACTTGTTCACACTATACTTTGCCTATTAGTTTAGTGTTAGCGTATTTTGCTGTTTTTTAATTAAAAAAAATTATATTCATAATATATAATATATTTAACAATAAAAAATATAAATATGGGCATAAATACACTAAACATGAATTAGTAATTGTTTAGGGTGTATATTAGTATACTTGCTTAAACAGTTATTGGAGTAAAATTATTGTGTCAAATTCTACATATTCTACAATTGATTCACGAATCTCTAACTTAAATTTGAGTGTGTTTTTTTTTATTATCTTTCTTCAGACTTAAAAATCGAGAATTGAGGAAGAAAGAATTTTCAAATCAGTTGTAGTATAGGTGTGGAAAAAAGATTGTGCTTAGTATATAAAAATTAACGAAAATGTCTTTTAAAAAATCACGTGTGATGCACATGTATAAAATCGAGATAAAAATTAACTTGAAAAATTAGTTCGGTGGTTTAAATGTAATAAAATAATAGTTTGTATAGTTTAGTGCAACAAAAAATAGTTAGGTGGTTTAGATACAATTTCAATGATAGTTTAGTGGGTTTAGTGTAATTACGCATAAATATGATGTAAGAGGTGCAAAGTTCAAACCTTAGTTATTGCAATTTAATTTAATTAAATCACACATTAAAATATCACATGAATGCCACATATTAACTATAAACCAATAGAAAATTGGGCAAATTCTTCTGTGCACCATTTGCACCAAATCAAAATTGGTGCAAATGGATTTCAATTCAATTTTTTTTTTTAAATACAGGGCCCGACCTGAAACTGCCCCGAATAGGTCATAATTTAGGGTTTATGATTTAGTGTTTAAGGTGTAGGTGCAATTGGTGCACAAGTGTTACTAAAAAAATTGACACATTAATACAATAAAATGTGATAACTCATTCAAATTAACTTCAAAATAATACAGTCATCTAAATTAACCATAAAATGACACATCATCAAAATAAACTTTTTATTAATAATATTAAAGATAGGGGATATATGCATAAATCACATACATCGCTTTTATAGATGAAGTTCTTTAAAACAAGTTATGGAATGCTAATTATGCTTGGGAGATTATAAGCTCTTAAAAAATGTATGGTAAAAAATATCACAGTTTATATTATTATATTAAGAGTGAGTCTCATGTACATTCGGGTGCACCGTACACTCATAGTGCATTTTAGAAGCGTGCAATTATACAAAATAGAAACATACAACTATTTCAAATAGAAGCATGCAACTATGTCCTTATATTAACAATTGCACTTTTCTGTATAAATAAATCGCACTTTCCAGCATAACAAGTTGCACGCTTCTAAAATGGATTATGAGTGCACGTTGCACCCGAGTGCATACAAGACCTAGCCTTACATTAAAATAAGCTAACTTATAAGCTTACAAAGAAAGTACAACATAAAAAGTTAAATAAACATTCTTTTAAATTAAAAATAAATTCTTCAAATTGACGAAGAATTTATAAATTATAGACACTTTAACAAATTACAAGCTCCTAAAAAAAAGTAACACTTGAGTGTACAAATTGCACTGTACTATTAGTGCATAACTAAATATTATTCAATAAAAACAATCAATATTATTTTTGAAAAACAATCAAAATTGTTTGTGGAAAACAATTAATATTGTTTAGTGAATATTAACAAATACTGACAACTAACATCTTTTATTATAACAATTAACATCATTTAAAAATGCACTTAAATTGAACAACACAATTGATGTGTGCACGTATTTGTCCTGAAAAATTATATCTTATAAACTATTAAGCTCTTTAAGCAAACTATCAAATATTTAAAATAAGTGTAGCCAAAGGCCCATAATACTTCATCCCTTTCAATTCATAATAGTTAATATGTGTCGTTTTAAGGAGTTGATACCAAATTTTGCGACATAAAATTTTGATGGCAAAAACTTATGTGTACTTAAACTCATATAAGCGTTTTTCATTCGAGCATCACTATCATTTTTACATAAATACACTATTATTATTTAAAAATAAAATATTTTTAAATAAAGATAGTGCATATGTATAATAAAGATAGCGTGTATGCACTATGCAAGTATGCATACATATTGTTACTTAAAAATGATAGATCACATGATTTTTTATATGCTTACAAAATTTCCAACGAAATAATGTCGTCCTTAAATAGTAAGGCTTGCCTACAAGATTTTATAATTATATAAGCTATTTTAAACTACAAATATAATTGTCTACGAAAATATAAATTGTCTAGAAACTTATTTGTGTAGGTAAGTTTGCGTATGAAAATTACAAATGTGTAGGTAGATTGCACGTAGTTAATTTGTTTGCCTATAAAATTATTTGTGTAGATGTTTTTTAAAAAGATTATTCTTAAAATTGGTAGATAAATCATAAGCAATCTTCACTTTCTAAGGACCAAATTATTTTTGTAAAAAAATTTCATAGCCATTTGAAAAATTTATATGCAATTCTTCATTTTTTTTAGTAAACATTAGAATATTATATTAAATTACTAGCAGAGGTCGGATTCCATAAGACTTATACATTGATTTGACATATATTAATACAACATCATTCACTCTTATACATATTTGTTGGTCCCGTTTGAAAACCCATTAGTGCGTTAAATACCAATTGTAATGCATATAAAACAGGGGTGAGGGAATGGTGATTACAAATATTTTTTTTCTTTTTAAACCATGTGTTTTGCTTATAATCAAATGCATATAACAAGTAAAAACATAAAGCAATAAAGAACACACGATTTTTATAGTGGTTCGGAGTCCAACTCCTACATCCACTCTTCCCTATCAGCAGGGGCACCAACTTAACCAACTGGACTTAGTTTAACGTGTTAGTCCAACACCATACAGATGTTTAACGAGTTCTCACTCTCACAGGACTTATCTCCCTCACGGGATTGCCTACCCTCCCTTTCGGGATTGCTTAGATGTTTAACGAGTTCTCACTCACACCCAGAAAGTAAGCTAGTCCAACTAACTTACAATCCTTGCTTAACAAAACTTAACCTAACTTTTGGTTTGGGTATAAGATTGTTTGGTGTCCAACTAGGTTGAGATTTTCCCTTACATTTGTTTAGCCTCAATGCTAAGGATGAGAAAATCTCTCTAAGCTTAGGATATTACATTTGTGCTTAGATCTAGGGTAGAACACTCTTGAATATATGCGTGTATTTCTTGCTCAGTGTTCTATGGTGGAAATGCTAGATGATTTGGCTTTTTGGATGTTTCACGCATTTCCCACACGAATAATGAAGGAAGAACTTGTATTTATAGTGTGGATTTGAATGTTACCGTTGGATGGAGTCACATTCAAATCCATACTATTCTGTAGCTTTTTGCAGCTTTTTCAGACTTGTTGTCTTCCTCTCATTGATCCACGTCAGCTGAATCTAACGGCTATATTCTTCAGGATCTTCTGAGTCTTCAGGGTTCTCTGAGTCTTCAGGATTCTTTTACTCAGGATTCTTGATTCAGCAGACTTCTCTTCTGATTTCTTCTCGTCTGATCTGATCAGCTCACCTGATCAGATCAGTATAGCATCAGGTCAGCATCTCAGTTTATCTGCATCAGATTAGTACATCAGGTTAGCATACCAAGTTAGTTGCATCAGGTTAGCTTATCTGATCTCGATCACGTCTGATCTCGACTAGTCTCATCTGCTCCTCTTCTGATCAGCAACCTCCTCTTCTTATCTGGTCATCTGATCAGGTCATCTGATCAGGTAACTTCTGATTCTTTTGATCAGCTGACTTATCTTTTCTTCTTTCTTGATTTTGCACAACTCATTAGTTAATTCCGGAACTCATCTTACTCATTTGATCTCGATCAGCCTCGTCTGATCTTGATCATCTTCGTCTGATTTCATGAGTTCCCCCTTAACTTGTTCTCTCGTTCCCCATCAACTCGTTATCTGTAAGTTAGCTTGAATAACACAAGTTGATAATGTTTTGACATAATTCATCAAAACTAAAATATCCCAACAATATTACTGTAGTAATATAACATCATTCACTCTTACATATTAATTTAATATAAAACAAAATATTTCCCTACTCAAAAATTAAAAGAAACATATATTACTATTCATTAGGATTTCAAAAATCGATTTGTAAAGTCACCTGAACCCAAAGTAAATATATCCTAAGTAATTTAATATTATATTTATATTGTTGATAAAAAAAATTATATACATCTTGTGCAATTGATGTGTATTTAAAAAATATTTTTATTAAAAATTGATACTCCCTCCCTTAATTATTCATATTGTCATTGTACTTTACCCACAAAGTTCACTTTATTTATTCATGAACCTCACAATACCCTATAATATCCTTTTATTTATTTATTTTATCTACTTTTTCTTAAAACATGTGCCCAAATAACTGAGTACCGTTTTAGTTGATGGAGGGAGTATATCATTACTAGTTGATTTATGGTAAAATATAGGGTGAACAAGATTCACATAAAAATATGTGAAAATGATTGAGGGTATGACTTATATTATTAAAGAGTATTACTTGTGATAATTGAAGAATTTTATTTTATAATACATAAAGGACATTACTTACAACACTTAAGAGTGTTACTTATATTTTATTAGAGATTTTAGTAGCGATAACTGAAAGTTGTGATTTATATTACTCCATTCGTCCACCAATCTTATGTACACTTGATTTTTACACGCGTTTTTACGAGCAAATGTGAGGTTATATATCATACCCCTTCTTAAAGTCACTTTATTATTTAAAATTAATACAAAACTCGCTTGTAAAAACGTGTGTAAAAATTAATTGTGCATAAGATAGGTGGACGAAGAAGGTATAAAAAGAATATTAATTATAAAAATTTAAAAATAATATTTATAAATATAAAATTATTTTTATATTGAATAAATTTCACATGGGACTATCTAATACTAATTTATATCTTTATATTGGAAATATTATATAAGAAAAAAAGGGCACCTAACAAGTGGAGCATATGAAAATTTGTGGGGCACATTATTCCATATTTATCCATAAATAAGCCGTCGGATGTCACGCATGTCTATCCAATCAAAACCTTTCTTTCTTTAATTCAATTTACCTTATCCACTCCAGAGTTTTTCTGTTATATTTTCCACCTCGGATTTTGCAAAATAAAGTTAGTTAATTTGTGTTGTAACTTGTAACGAATATATATACACATATGATGTCATTATCATGTTCAATCCTTATACTACTCTATATATCTTTCTTTAATTTCTTTCGTCAGTCGCACGTATACAAATTAAATAATTTTAAAATAAAAATGAACTTGAGTTAATTGGTATGATTATCTTATGTAATTTATCTTACACATGCGAAAAATTCAAAACCCTTTTTATGCATGAAAATTAAACTTGTAAAAGAAAAACTCACACATTCGACTTTTTTTAAGTCGAGCATATACAAATTTATTTATGTATATATATGTTGTATTTTGGACTTGATATTTAAAATGTGCAAAACTTTTGGAATAAAAATGATTTTTTTTTTAAAGAATGTTTTGGGAATATAAATCAACGGCAATTTAGGTGTATATGAAATTCATTTATTTCATATATTTACATTTTAAAGTTTTTACTCCAAATTAAGCTTAAAAATTTGTTTTATTTTGATTGGTTATGAGTTTTCTGTTGCTTCAACTTCTTAGTCTTCTTACTCGCATTAATTTATTTAATAAATCCTCAAACATTTGTATTGTCTTTTTAATGAATTAGTTCAAGTATTATTGTTTTTTCCAGATCGAAAATTGTCGTTGTCCTTTGAATTAGAATGATTCATTAGAAAGACATTTGCCCACTTGCCTAAAATATCATCCAAATATTAAAACCACTTGCCAAAAATATCACCCCAAATATCCCAATTGATAAAAAATATCTCACCATTATGAGATTTAAGTATTTCACATTTGGACTTTGGAGATGTAAAATTTATATGAAGTATGTTCATGTTTTCATTAAAACAAAAGAGAAAGTGCGACATCCATTACTTTATAAAAGAATTTATTGATCAATGCATCTATGTTTGTTAAACTGATGCTTAATTTAATTACATGTTAATTTAACAAACTTCAATACATTAAAATTTCCAACAAATTTTGTGCTCATAACAAAAGCATTGAAAATTGAATGTATCAAAATTACGTAGTATTAATAAAATTAAATATCGTAGTATGGAAATGCATTGTTTTTTTTTTCAATAAAATTAGTCAATAACTATTAATTTATATCTTTTCTTATTCTCCATATAAAATTCAAAATTTCTAATGTTGTACCCAGTTTATATTACAAACAAATTAAGTATATAAATCAAGTTTTCTTATTAATATTTTATGGGCATTTGTTTTTAAATCCACAAATATTGGAGACAGAGAGAATTGCTAGGATCACGACCAAGCCAACTATTTATATGCACCATTTACATACAATTTTATTGAATATTTAAATGATAACATTAATTATTTTATTAAAATATAATATTTGATAAGTATAAACCGTTTTTACTAAACAATACTCCCTCCATTTCATGATATAGATGTTTCATTTAGTGTTTGTATAAAGTTTTTTGGTATGAGAGTTGTTTATTTGTATTGAAAGAGATAAAATTATTTTATAATGAGAATTGAATGGTAAAATATGTTGTGTAAATTTAATAAGATAAAATTACTTTTAATATAAGAAAAATATTGACACATGATGTAATTTTAAGATGATCAATGAATGTAGTTTAAAGTGCTTAAGTTGCTTTTTTATTTTTTAAAAGAATAATGTACCTAATTTGGGGCTGACTTTTTAAATAAATAATACATCTATCTTAAAATTAATGCATGTATCTTGAAACGGATAGAGTATTAATTTTGAATAAATATAAGTTAGAATTGGTGTATCCAAATATTACTTAAAAAAAAAGCTAAGTCCTGTATGCACCTAATAACATCATACACTTATAATGCATTTTAGAATTATTTAACTTGTTATATTGAAAAATGATAATTTATTTACACTAAATTGTGCAACTATTAATATGAAAAAATAGTTGCACGATTCAGTATAAACAAATTGCACTTTTCAACACCTAATGATATCGTACACTCATAATGCATTTTAAAATTATTTAACTTGTTATATTAAAAAATACAATTTATTTATACTGAATTGTACAATTATTAATATGAAAAAATAGTTGCACAATTCAGTATAAATAAATTACATTTTTTAATATAAAAAATTGCATAATTCTAAAAATGCACTATGAATGCATGTTGTACTTTGATATATATGAGACCATTTCTTAAAAGGTTGGGGGGTGTTTTGAATATTCTAGAAAAATATATTTAAATGAGAAAAATATGCAGAAAAAATGTAGATTAAACGTTTGTATAAAGCATGAATTTAAAAAACATTTGGTGTTTTAAACATTGTTGCATCAGAGGGGCCAATAAGGAATAGAGAGAGAAAGATGGATAGAGTGTTTTCAGTGGACGAGATGGGCGACCACTTCTGGCCACCTCACCCAGCCGCGGCGGCGGCGGAGCAGCCGTCTTCGTCCTCTGCCTCCACCATTGGCGGTCAATCGAAGAAGACGATTGGTATGAACCGGAGCTCCTCCGAATGGGCGTTTCAGCGATTCCTTCAGGAGGCCGCCGCCGCGCCTGATCGGGATCCCGCCACCGTGCAGCCGTCTTCGTCGTCGTCGAATAATCCCCAGCAAAACGACGACGTAGTGGAGATCAAAGGCAGCCATCAGTACGGTAGGGTTGCGGAGAAAAAGACGGCGGCGGCGGGGGTCCCCACCCCAATATATCGGTAGATTCCGATGACTATCAGGCCTACCTTAAAAGCCAACTCGAGCTGGCCTGCGCCGCCGTCGCGTTGACTCGGGTAATTTTGCTTTTTAGAAAGATGTAGAGTGATTATTAATGGAAAATAATAATTAAATCATTTGGGAAAAAGATGTTTGTTGTTTTTTCCTTGTGAAATAGCTACTAGAGTTTGAGCTGATCTTGGATTTTATATGATTCAGATACTGCACCAGCAATTTGTACCAATTGCTTTGTACATATTTATGCTTGGAGATTTTCTCTGAATTTGTGTTATATATTATCTTTCCTTTTAATGCTAAAAATTGAATTTCTGCTATGTATTTAGGCAGCTCAAGCGTCCACAGCGTCGGCACCTGATAACGGTTCGCAGGCTTCTAGTTTGTCCCAGCTGGGGTCTCATGCTGCTCACTTAGGTAGCATTAGTGTTGTTATTTCTGGAGCATTTGGTGCATTTGATTTCTCATGTATTTATTCAATTTCTCTTGATGGAAAATGGACTCGTAGTCCAAATATAGTTTTATTAGCGTGTTTTCTGAACTCGATACATATAAGCAACATAGGTGCAGAAAATGGTACATCAACTCCATCAGCAACATATGTATAAATGGATTTATAGTTTAACTAGTTGATCATGTAATGTTAGTGTGTTTTCTGAACTCGATAGATACGTATTTGGATTATGGTTCAACTATAGTTGATCATGTAATGCTGGCGTGTTTTTTTTTCGAGGTCCTTTCAAAACACTTAGTTTTATGCATATATAAATGTTGAACAAATTTACGTACATTTTGCACAAAACCTGGAAGATCTTTTTATCCTTCCTGGTGTCTGTCCTGTTAATTGTTGAGCTTTTTAGTATCCTAAAGTTGATAATCACAAAGGTTTGATAACTGTATCCATTCTTCTATGTGGGTCATGCAATATTTACTAGCATTTAAACCGTTGTCTTCAATACTGGTTTTCTCATAGTCGCTGTTAAAAATATGTAGCGAGCTTCTAATTATTGATATATGTTTCTTATCATCGATTATCATGAATATTATGTTGATAAGAAGAGAAAGTTGGGAAATGTTTTCCAAAAAATGGAATTCCAGAAGTTTACGAGGTCACAAGAACTGAACAAAGACATTAAATTCAATGTACAAATTATTAGGAGTCCCTCATCCCTTTGCACCGATTTATTTAAGGAATTAAATATCTGTTTCCTATCAACATGATTCCATATACATTAGTCGACAATTGGGTACAATGGAAAAGGCTTAAAATATGTAGTCATCAATTATTTGACCTTGTACATGATTGTCATTGTTTATAGTTTTCTTATGACTACAGTAAGTGGGCGGGATTCATCAAAGCTACAAAATAAGGATGCTGGTGTACCTCCCCTCCCTGCTATAGCTAAGATAATTGGGGTTCCGCTGAAGTCAACAACAAGCGGATCATCAGGGGAGCAGTCATATGATGATGAAGCCGAAGGAGAAAATGAAGCAACTCAAAACATGGACCCAGCAGATACAAAACGCATGAGAAGGTATTCATCTGAATCTTTTTGCTGGCAAAAGGATTTTTCTTGATAGTCTCTTGATCATGTGGAGATCAAATGGAATTTAGAAGCTCTTGTTAAGGATTGGAGTTGCTTTTTTGGTCGATTTGTTTGGCTATGTTTCTAATTTGATTAATACTTCAGCGCACCAGTTGCACTGTGCACCAGCTTTTTTATATTTTTTCGCGAATCATAGAAAAAAAAAACGGTCGAAAAGTATTAGTTCATGAGACGAAAAGTATTAGTTCATACATTGAAATAATACCGTTCAGCTTACAAACTAATATTTCTCGAGTGGGTCTCATGTACATCCAGGTGCACCGTTCACTCATAGTGCATTTTAGAATCGTGCGATTTGTTATATTGAAAAGTGCAACTTATTTACACTGAACCGTGCAACTATTTTTCCATATTAATAGTTGCATGTTTCAGTGTAAATAAGTTGCACTTTTCAATATAACAAATCGCACTTTATTTCCATATTTCTTTTGTATGGAGTAATATTTTTCTTTATATGAACTAATACTTTTTATTATATATTTCGATTTTTTTGTGAATGGGTCAACTATGGCTAAAATTGCACTAGTTGCACGGTTAGAAGTTTTTTTCTTTGGTTTTTAATTTGTTCAATATTTTCCAGAATGCTCTCAAACAGAGAATCAGCTCGACGCTCAAGAGGAAGAAAGCAGGCTCATTTGACTGAGCTCGATACTCAGGTATACATGCTCAGCTTGGATTGTATGCATTTCCAGTTATCTTCTGGCAATAGTTGTGTTATATATCGATTATATGTCCTTCCAGGTTTCAACATTAAGAGTCGAGAATTCTTCTTTACTCAAGCGACTTACAGACATAAGCCAGAAGTACAATGAAGCAGCTGTTGACAATAGAGTTCTGAAAGCTGATGTTGAGACACTGAGAGCAAAGGTAACTTAAATCATAACAGAAGCATTATTGGTTGCATTGACAGATCTATGTTCCCAAATTTAATATTTGTTAGCTGATGATCTTTTTCTAAATTTCCTAGAAATCTATCTCTGTTTAGGATTTTTCCACCTGTGCTTGCTTCTATTTTTGGGAAAAAGAAATAAAGAAAAATGCCCGGAAAATCTTCCAAAAGCTACACAGAATTTTGATTAGTATTCATTTCACCACAAACTAACAGATTTGTGTTATTGAATTAACCACAGGTCAAAATGGCTGAAGAAACACTGAAGAGAGTAACAGGTTTGAACCCTTTAATCCAAGCTATGTCGGAAATATCCACAATGGGCAGCATGCCCTCATTTACGAGCAGTCCGGACACCTCATCAGCCGATGCACCCGTGCAAGACGATCCAAAGACACACTATTACAACGCCCCATCTAGTAGTCGATCACAAGACCGTAGAATTCAAACGGTTATTCCTCCAGTCGAGAACGTACAACCAAATGCAGCAGGAGGGGTCGTTGTGAACAAGATGGGAAGGAGCGGGTCGATGCTTAGAGTAGCGAGCTTGGAACACCTTCAGAAACGCATACGCGGGGCTTCCTCAGGTACCGGGGACCATTAAGGATTTGTTGTTTAGATCTTGACATGAGTCAAGTGACATCAGTTTAGTATTCTTTTGGAATTGAAATTCTTTTTTCATTTTTCTTTTCGAAATTGTATTGTGGATAGAGATTTATCCTTTGCTAATCTGTACTTCTTTAGGACTCAAGATTTAGTACCTTAATCTGGTAAATTTGGTAATTGAAGGACTATTTCTTCCCATTCTTGTCTTGTTTATTCATGGGGTTTGTTAAAATTGTAAGATATTGTACGAGTCCAGAAATGGAAGGGTCTGAATCATACCCATACCTCTCAAATAGAACGGATTATTACGTAATAAAATTGAAAGATATGGTATGTCCTTGTTGAAGCCATATATTTAACAGATCAAAACTAGTTGCGACTTGTGAACCTTATTATTTGTAAGACAGTATTGTTTAGCATAAGGATGATCTTATCATTGCAAACTAATAATAATACAAAAACTTGTATGAGCGGTCTCATACATGAGACGAACTACAACTTAGCAAAAATCAACACCTACTCCTCCAAAAGTAATAAAGCATCAATATCCAAATTATGTTCCGTCTCATTATGTGACCGTCTCACGCAAGTGTGTCCACTATAACATTATATACGAGAAGTATTAGTTCAACATGAGCGATCTTGTGACCTTGTCGCTAAACATAATTCAAGAATAAAATGTTCATTGCATTTAAAAAAAAAATCAAACATTCATGTAAGAGTAATCACCATAGTGAAAGGTAAATTTATCACATTCTTAGTGATTATCTTGATTTGAAATTAACTACCATGAACAATAAAAATACCTTCTCAATTTTCTCTACAACATTTGGATTTGCAATCACAGATCTGTGTATCTTGAGAACCACATAAGACTCATGGATATAGTGGCATAAAAACACTTCTACAACAAGTTGAGCTCTATTCGTCAAATTCACGTAAGCATGGAGCTAAAGAAAAAGTGAAAACACTACCATGCTATTGCTGCTTCTTTGACTTCTTCACAGGAAGCTTTGGAGATATTACATCTTCGTCTTCCGAAGAGATTTCTTCGTGTTCATCAGGAACATCATTCGGAATATTATGCTTCGTGATGAACTCCTTGAGGATGCTCATGCTCTGCTCCTTAACTGAAGTTAATTGCTCGGAGATAAGACCCTTGCTTGCCTCAGCAGTGTACGTCTCTGATCCAAGACGGATGGTGGCTTTAACACGTACGCCATTTGGAAGTTGATCTTCCATTATCAAGTTGTCTTATACGTGTCTTCTGCATCATTAACAAAACGTTGAGAACTTTCTAATCTTCATAGGCGACCTTGATCACCAGACTACGACTAAATAATAAAGTGAAGTAACAAAATCTATATTATCACTCCTATTTACATTAAATAATTACACATCAGGGGCATTTATCACTTGATGATATAACAATTGCAATACCCATCTGACAGAATTTCTTCAAAGAGGGAATGACTCATAGTAAGTAACATTTGCTACAAAATAAAGTATATTCCTTTCAACCTAGAATAAGTATCATGTTTGATCAGGATATAATCGAGAAAAATTGTAAGGGCTGCTTGAAGACAGTTGAATGAAAGCACAAATGTCTACTAAAAAAACCATCAATTCCGGATCTCAGATCCAAAAACTTATTGTTGGCCTCCTAACTAAGCCAAGAACGAGACTTTGCATAAGATGCAACTCATCAGGCTACTCAAAGAGGCACAAAGATCACAAACTAAAAAGTAAATATTTATTTCTTATCCTTACCTAAAGCCTTCATGTGAACCAGTTAACATGATCTCTATTTTCCAAATTAATACATTGTAACAAACGAAATATTGTGTTTTGAAAATGTTTAATTTTATGGGTTATTCTTCTCAAAATCACTTTAACATAAATGCTCTTTAAGAGCGTTAACCTGCGTTACAGAAGTTTTTGTCTTAAACCTATCTTGGTGGATCATTCTTTCACAGCTTGCAACCAGGCCTATGCAAACAACATTCTAAGAAAAAATCTACAAAATGGGGCTGATTACAGATTATGAGATACAAATTACATCTTCATCCTATCCAAATAACAAACTTCATTGACATTATTCCAATGATAAACTTCAGCACAACTTAACGGGATAATAAAATTGAATTTCAACTTATCTACATACGAAGGGAAAATATCATGCTGGAAAACAGTCGAAGGCAAATGACAAAACACATAATCAAGTAGGCAATTAGATTTTCATGTTCCACATTTCATCTGATCTAGTTTTTCGTGCTTGTAGAAGAGTTAGTTAACAGTTCGTGAATATGGATTTTGAATTCACTGATGCTCTTAAGTTATGCACAGTACACCAAAACATCACATTCCTACATCAATTGCTAACAAATTAGCAGAAAACCACACGATAAAGTTAAAAAAGAAAAATCAACAGTTCAACAGTATAACGAAAGAGTGCAAAACTGGGAGAATTTTGCTGTTGGAAGACGCGCAATCGCTCAACAACTTATACACATGAATAGTATCATGTTTGGTCTCTCTGTCCATTAACGATATCTTTAATTATACTGTAAACAAGATGATACAGGCAACGAAAAAGGGAAGAGAGAGAGACATACCTTCAGTTGGCATAGAGTTCGTGGTCGTTTTTTGCCCTAGTTGGGGCTTTCTTGAGCTAAAATTTGAGTATTAATTGAATGGATGGGGGACTTGGGCTTTTTTAAATATGGGCTTTCAAGAAAATTTTGGATGAAGCCCATAAGAAGTATAAAAGCCCATGATACATAAGGGTGGTTAAATTGAATGATTACTTGAATTAATCATCTAGAATTCATAATCTAGAAGTCGGGGAGAACATGCTTTCTGGTGATTTTATTTGAGTTAGCAACTTAGAGGTCCAAAAATGGTACCTCTTAGAACTATTAGGTCCAAAACTTTTTGAGTAGTATTAGGAGGTCCAAATTGAGTTATAGAAACCACTTTTTGGAAAAATTTCAAGGAGATACAAGTTTTTCATAAGAATATCAATTAGATACAAGCAAAAAAAAATTATTTCTAACAAAATACAAAATGGTACACAAAAAAACCTAAAATGCCCTCATTATTGATTTAAATTAAATTAATGTTCTTATCTCTCCAGCACACATCAATTAATCAACACAATTCAAAAACCACCCACACTCTCCCTCTCCTCTCTCTCTTTCTCTCTAAAACACGAGCAACAATCTCGGCAACAACCCCAGTTTGGGTGATTTGGAGAACTCGAAGACGGTGTTGACATATATGATCGGAAAATCCGGCAGCCGCGGAGGGTGTGGTGGAGGAAGACGAAGACGATTACTGTACATGGCGGCGCACAGATCGGCGGCGTCGTCTGTTTTCTCCAAGAATAGGGCAGCGTCGTCGTCCTGTCTTCTCCAAGAAAATTGAAGGAAGAAAAAAAAAAACGGAAAATGAAGGAAGAGAGTGAAGATTTAGAGTTTTTAACCGGCTCTTTTTCATTTTATTATGCTGCCCAACCCATTTATCTTTCTTCTTGCGAACAATTTCTTTGGTTGTCTTGACTACTCAAATTCGGTTGGATATTGTCTTGGCTACTCAAATTCGCTGTAATTTTTGTTGTTGTTGTGGTGGTGGATTTGTTGGCGAGCGATCTGCGCCGGGGGATTGTAGAAGGTGGAGTCTGAGATTTTTCCTTTTTTTTTTCCAATTGTGCAAATATTTGTTACATTTGTACAATATTTTGTTTTCGTTTGTGCAAATTTATTCTGCGTTGTACAAATATATTTTGTACTGGGGTTGAACTTATTTGTGTTTGTACAAAAATAAATATAATGAATAAAAATTATATGTAATAATTTGTTACAAAGTTACAAAGTGCAAAATGATTCAGAACTTTTGATTTTTGATTTCTTTGGTCAAAATGATTCAGAACTTTTGATTTTTGATTTCTTTGGTCAAAAAGGGGGAAGAAGGTTTTTGTGGTTTTCGTCGGATAGAAATGGGTTTTCGTCAAAATTTTACAGTTCAAAAATTAGAATTACGAATAGTAATTTCATAAAAAGGTTTTTGGTGTCTGATTTTCCGGTGAGCAACAGTATATACGTTTTCTGGTGACTCTGCAACCGAAACCGGCCTCACCGTCGCCGTGCAAAAAGTTTCAGAATTTTTGGTGTCTGATTTTTTTCGTCAAAATAGGAGGAGAAGGGTTTTAGTGTTTTTTGTTACAAATGGTTTAGCTTTGTTCAAATTATCCTTGCAGATTGAATTATTGGCTTAGTAGATTGTAGTTAATTGAAATGAGGTGTACGGATTGTAGTTAATTGATATAAGTTCTTACATTTTGTACCTAATTGATACTCTCCCTTTTATTTTCTGTCAAATAATTTGTTCTATTCACACATTTTTTTACTACAAAAATGATGCTTTATTCAGTTTTTTTTTCAAATCGGATACGTAAGGGTTCAATATTGTCTGAAGGGTTCAACCGTAAATATGATTGTATTAAAATATAAACATTTTATATGTTAAACATTATATATTTCTATACAAACTATACAATCTATGTATGTAAAAATGTAATTAAGACCTAAATTAATAAAATAAACTAAACAATAACTTTTATTTTAGTAGGTAAATAAGAAAAATATAATAACAAATAGTTCTTGCATTTTGTTCTACCTAATTTTTCTTTCTTAATTTTTTAACCACTTAAATATATATGATTAGATATTTAAAAATCAATATCCTATATGAAAGTAATAACCCTTTTAGAAATATTTTCTATTTCCTTATAATGTTGATTTGGTCAACAATTGATATGACATGTGAATAAATAATTTGTTCTATTCACACACTACCATTTGTGAGAGAAATCTATTTCTTTCAAATTTACATTACTACATATAAAAAATATGAAGAAAGCATAAACTATTGGAGGATGCCACATTCACAATGGTGAAAAAATAATGGTTTTATTAGACTTTTTGGAACGAGGGGTGATTTTTTTTTAAAGAAAATCGGTCCGAAGTTTATCCCGTTTAACCATTTTTTGTTTATGAGAAAAAAAAATTGAACCGGTTTCCGCCGGTTCCTGTTCAACCGGTTGTTTAATAGACTTAAGGAAGTTAAAAAAAATTGTTTAATAGTAAAGGTAATGAGTGTGTGCATAATCTAATTTAATTTGATGGTTAATTTTACATTTCATTAAAAACACTATAATAGAAGACAAAACATTAAATTTAAAATACAAAATCCTACATCACACCCCATACATTTCATAACTAGGAGTCTTGGATGCAACCGAAGGATAATCATCAACATCATAAATAGAATTATCCTTACGATTCACAAACCTATTATCATCGTCGTCATCATCATCATCATCATGCAATACATATGCCACTTCTCCATGCACCTCATCATCCCCACCTTTCAATTATTCCTCACTTAGCCTAAGTGGGACCAACATCTTGATGAACAAACAAATTAGGCTCGTAGACACAATATTCAAACACATTATGGAAAGAATTCCAATTATTTGGACCGCTAATTGATGTAGCCCAGCCCAAGCACGGCCCGAATGGAGGGCGTAGACGAGCCCGATGTACTTTTCCCAGTCGGGCACGTTGTAGAAGAGGCGGCAGAGTTTAGGGACGGCGAATATTCCGGTGAGGATGCCGCCTAGGGTTCCGGCGATGGCGTGGGTGTGGAAGATGGCGAAAGTGTCGTCCACGTGGCGGAGTAGGCTTATTTTTGTGGGAAGGATGGTTAGTGTGTACCATGGTATGCTTCCTGAGATTAGGCCCATTAAGATGGCGGCCCAACATTGCACTACTCCTGCATTGTTGTTATATGTTTAATTTAAATTTTTTTGAAATATTATAAGGATGAACTAAAATTTAGAAGCAAAAGATTTTGACCTAATCAACGTAAATGTGGACGCGATCTTAAAAAAGAAAAAAAAGAAAGGAAACACCAAAATTTTTATTAAACTAACAAATAATTTATAATAGAAACTTGAGATAATTACTAAGAGGTTTCAAAATGATGACAATATTACTAAGAGGTTTCAAAATGGTGACAATATTACTAATAGGTTCTAATTATTTTTGCAATTACTAAGAGGTTACAATCTATAATGTTATGACATTCTTGTCCTCAAATAACATTAAAAATAAGTATTAAATCAAATAAATTCACTCCCGACCCTCCCACTTCTTCTCCTCTTTCTCTCTATCTCACAACCAAACCCTCCCCCCCACACAAAACCCGCCCGCCGCAGCCGAAATCCAGGAATCAAGAGTAGAGATTTTGTCGTCGTCCACCCCAAATCTCAAACACCGACCAGATCGACGTGAATCCGCCGCCCACCCGCCGATGGAATGTCGTCGTCCCATAACCAGAACGGCGGCGCCGCCTACTCCACAATCGCGGCGTCGCCCACCCCACACCGTCGCGACGCCCGAAAAACTAGGCCGCACCCACCGCCGCGACCCCCTCCCCCACCTCACCCCTCCGCGGCGAGAAGCAGAGAAGACAACCAGGCTGCAACTCCACCTCCAGCGAAGCAGAGAAGACGAAAATCTGAGCCGCGGCGGCCGAATCTGACGGTACTTCAAAATATTTGATGGTGAATATTTCTCTTCTACTTATATTTTCGTTTTGAATGTTGATGAGAATAACGAATAGTTGATTTTTGGATGAGGTTTCTTCTTGAATAATTGCTTTTTGGATGGAGTTTCTTCTTGAAAATAGTGTTGGTCAAATCCTCTTGAATAATTGCTTTTCGGTGAGAATAATGAATAATTGCTTTTTGGATGTTTTATAATTGGATTTTTGTAGAATTTTGGTGGAAGAAGATGGATTTGAAGATGGTGGAATATGAAGATGCAGAAGATTGTGGAAGAAGAGAAGATCGATTTGGAAAGTTTTTGATTTTTTTTTTCAAATTTATATGTATATGTGCACATGTATCGTGCATATGTGCATGTATGGATGCATTTGTGCATGCCGAAAAAGACGGAAATATGTAAATTTTTTCAGGATTTTCGATGATATTATGTAATATTTTTTATTTTTCTAACTATTTTAAATAAAGAAAAATATCTAAAAATTATCAACAACTCCCTTATTGTACAAACATATAAAAAATTTAGGAATAAATAAAGAAAAATAGACACAAGACAAAATATGAATAAATAGACACAAGATAGAAATTAGGAGCAAGAAGATAAAAAAATAGTAGCAAGAAGACTCATTAAGGATATTTATGTAATTCAATAACCTTTTGGAACCTTATAGTAATGTTTTAAAAAAATTGGAACTTAGTAGTAATAAATGAGGTAAAATGAAACCTAATAGTCATTAACTCTATAAACTTCACGTACACTTATAAAATAACCTGGTTCACCTGTGTTTCATCTTAGTTTTCATTATTAATTTTTACTTATGTTCCATATTAGTTTTCATTATTTTTAAATATGACATGCGACTTACATGTGTCCAGAGACGACCTAGGTATGGGGCAAGGGGTGCCCGGATTTTGAAAATAATTGTATTATATTTTACAATTAGTAATAATAAATAGAAAGATGCAGTTTAGTATTGAGCAGTTGAATAAGGGCGTTGGGGTCGCAGGTTCTAGTCCCCATTGGACTTATAAATTATTACCCCTGAGGTACATTTTTAGGTCTGTCCCTGCGCGTGTCATGTATTAAAAACAATAAAAATCGATAAAAAAAACATTAAAATGAAATAGATATGTATTGTATGTTAAAATGCAAGACTAACAGGTGTCATGTATTAAAACAGTAAAAATGGATAGGAAACCTTAAAATGAAATAGATATATATTGTATGCTAAAATGTAAGAGACAGGTTGAATTGAGGGTATACTATAAGGAAGTGCATGTACCTGCAGCAGGGGTGATGCAAACTAGGCCAGTTATCAAACCATTGACAACTCCAACTGCCGTGGGCTTCCCACAAAAAGACATGTCCAACACTAGCCACGTCAGCAGGCTCGTCGCGGCGCACACGTGGGTGTCCAGCGACGCCACCATACTGGCGGCGTAAGGTGCTCCGCCGTTGAATCCGGTCCATCCCATCCACAACAGCCCCGCACCGGCCAGCATCATCACTACGTTGTTCGCTCCAAATCTTTTTCTGTCCTTGTCGCTCCGAGGTCCCACCTGCATGCATGCACCACATGCTTGAATTTTTACGTTATACTATAATGGTTGATAATGCCATGCAACTACTGCAATAATCAACAGCGGATTTAGGAGGAAATAAAGGGTTTTGTTAATTTCTTCACAAATATTTTGCAGTACAGGTCCTTAATTTATATCAATTTTGTTTTTAGCTCATTAACCTTTTTCGTTTTTGAAACTTATCCTTTCAATTCAGGGCCTGAAAGATGGTAAAACTATCAATTTAAGACCTGAAAGATTTTTCCTATCGATTCAAGGTCTGAAAGATAAAATATTATCAATCCTGGGCCTGAAAGATAGAAACTATCAATTTAAGGCTTATAAAATTTAAGGCTATGTTTGGCACTAAAACCCTAAACCCTGAACACTAAACCCTAAACCCTAAACGATGAACCCTAAATCTTGAATCATGAACCCTAAACCCCCTGAACCGTAAACCTTGAATCGTAAACTCTAAAAATAAAAAAAATAAGAACATGAAATAAGGATATGAAATATAAGTGTCAAACATGACCTTAAAATATGTGAGCCTCAAATTGATAGTTTTTATCTTTCAGGCCCTGGATCGATAGTTTTTAATCTTCCAGGCCTTGAATCGATAGGAAAAATCTTTAAGGCCTTAAATTGAAAATTTTGTCATCTTTCAGGTCCTGAATTGACAATTTTCCTATTTATCCTTTCAATTTACTAGATTCATCTTTATTAGGTTAATAATAAATGAATTAATACATAAATCTTTAAAACTCAAATTTCAATATTTTAATTAATTAGTTTATTAAAATGACAAAACAAATTGAATTTTATTAACCAATTTTAGTCGATGAAACACCAAAAAAATTGAATTTGGTAAATTGAAAGGATAACCTGTATTAGTAGGCCAAAATAAAAAAAATGATGAAAATTAAAGGAAAAAAATATTTTCCCCTAATTTTATATATATAAATGTTTATTGATCCATAATTTTGTCCCAATAAGAGCCAATTTTTTTTTAATTAAAGACGGCAAAAATGCCTGCGCGATCAGAAGGTCTCACGATGAGATGAAATATAATTTGAGTATGATTACTTTGAGAGAAAATGATATTGATTTGTTCTAGTTTGTACCCATGAAACCTTCTCATACAAGTTTTTATTTTTTTATTTACTTACGTCTGGAAAAAGACGGAGTATAACATTAAAGTGGAATAAATGGATGGAACAATTACTTTCTGTCCACTAAAAATGTGTTAAGAGGGTTGAAATAAATTTTACGAAGAGTTAAATTAAATGAGTTTATGGACATAATTTTTTTTCATCGTCAAACAATTACAAGTTATCATTATACTTTACTCACAATCAATTATATTATTTATAAATAAATTTAATATACATTTTTATATAACATATTTAAATTCTCCGGGCACACTTTTCGTGGATGGTGTGATTACAATTTTACATACTTACCCAATAAGCAGCAGTGAAGCCAGCAACACCAGAAGACAAATGAATAACAAACCCCCCTGCAAAATCAATCACTCCCATTTTCGCCAACAACCCATTCGGACTCCACACGCTAAACGCACCCACTGTGTAAGAAAAAGTATGCCACAGCGGCACAAACACCATCCACGCCCCAAAATTCATCCGTCCCAGCAACGCGCCCCCAATTAAAATCGGCGTAATCGCCGCAAACCCTAATTGAAACCACACCATCGTCGCCGCCGGAAAGTTCCCCAAAAACGCCCGCCCTAACAGGAACCCGCCGTCGAGCGCCATCGCCGGTTTCCCCCAAAATTCGACCAATTTGTCGCCGAAGGACATCTGGTAGCCCAGCCGACCCAGCAGATTAGAGTGGCGGCGAAGGCGTAGATGGCCATGAGAGAGGAATTGATGGCCCATTTGCGCTTGGCCATGCCGCCGTAGAGGAGGACGAGGCCCGGAATGGACTGCAGCGCCACCAGAGTGGCGGCGGTGAGCTGCCAGGCGTTGTCGCCTTTGTTGAGCCAGTCGGGGCTGGATTCGTCCGGGAGGAGATTTGGGGGAAGCTCCATTTTAGTGAGAGAGAGAGAGAGGGAATGGAGAATGGGGGCAAATGGCAGGGCTTTTTGAAAGTGTGGGGAGCGTCTTTTGTGTTGGAATGAATATAACGTCATTCGCCGGCTCTGTACTACCCTCTGCTACTATTCTTCCTTTTTTTTTAGGAAGAGATGAGAAACTCCCTCACCTTAATTGGCCGGCTTAATTAAATTTAATGCCAACAAATCGAAGGATGTCTTGTGTGATGCATACTTATGGGAGAGAGCCAACATGATTCAATCTCCATGACAAACCCCCATAATATTTCAATTGATAATTTGTCCCACACGGGGTTCGAACCTGATTGACAACTATTCTTCTTTTTCTACTTCTAGTAATAGAGTCTAAAATACTACTCCCTCCATTCCTTAGCAATATGCACACTTTAAAATGATAAAAAATCTCACAATCTCCACCTTCAATATCTCTATCTTATAATCTACACCTTCAATTCCCTTTGAAAATTCAACAAAACATCAAAAAAATTTTTTTCTTAATATGTGTGCCAATTGGGATGTGCAAGTTGGTAAGGGACGGAGGGAGTAACATTTAAAATCATTTTTAAAATTCCATAATGAAAAACGCGCGCCAAAAAAATTTATTGCTACAATACAAATTTCTAACATATCACTATATTGTAAATTAATAAAAAAATATACTTGTAATCACTATATTGTAAATTAATATCACTATATCACTATAAAAAATATTGTAAAAAATTTATAATGTAAAAAATATTGTAAAATATTGTAAAAAATATTGTAATCAAAATATTGTAAAATATACTTATAGATTTCTAAAATTTATAAAAAAATATCACTATATTGTAAATTAATATTTATAACATTTAATGTTATAATTTTTAATTTATAAATGTAGTGATATCAGTTAATAAATATTAGTATGATATTAATTTATATATGTAATAATATAAATTTCATATTATGAATTTTTTTTAATAGAAATCTACTTTTTCATAAATACTTTAGCTATGATAATTTTATTTTAAAGCGAATTCTAGAGTAAAATTTGAGTCAAACAATAAATCTATCTCCAACCATTGAACTCAAATTTCAATTCAATTAAGAATATTCTCTTAAAATATTTTTAATTTTTTCCTTTCCATTTTCTATTTTATTAATTATGTATTTATATAATTCCATATTCACGTTTAAGTTATATAAATTAAATAATTTAAATTATTAATGTTATTTTACAATTAATTATATGCTTTCAATTATTAAAAAATAAAAAATTACTAATATTATCTTAAATAAAAAATTATTATAAATCTAAAATCAAAATAAAAAATAAAGTAGAAATAATACTAAAAATAATATATTATTATTATATCATATAATTTAAATTATTTGCGTATTTTATAATTTAAATTATTAATGTTGTTTTACATCTAATTATATGCTTTTAATTTTTAAAATTATAAAAATTACTAATATTGTCTTAAATAGAAAATTATTATAAATCTAAATCAAAATAAAAAATAAAGTTAAAATAATACTAAAAATAATAAATTATTATATCATATAAATATTTAATGCAAAATAAAAAGAAAATGCAAAAAGTGAATTGGGTTTAAGTTTGAGTTGGTGGCAAATTTAGGCAAATTTGAGTCCAATTCAAAATTTGTGGTATTTAAAGTTCAATTTTGAGTCCCATTGGAGGGCCAAAATGACAAATTGAGTTTGAGTCCAAATTTGTCACGAGTTGCTCTAAGCCATTAAAAGGTTTTCTGTTAGCTCAATAAGGTTTTCTGTTAGCTCAATATTTTATACATTAGTGACTGATGCTTTCTGCAGCTAGGCAGAATTTGAAAAATATATAAAATTAATTAAGTTAGTTTGTTTTTGTAATTTAAGAGTATCTGATTAGGTTATTGCCAAATGTCACAAATAAACTTATGTGTGAGATAAGATCAAATAAAGCGAACTCCCAGTCACCAACAATTGAGTATGATATGAAACTAAAAAAGACCACACAAGTTCAGATTATTAAGAATTTTTTCAAGACTTATTTAATTTAACATAAATAACTCTTGTGTGACATGATCTTATGTACTAGATGAAGCTCATACCGAGTCAGAGACGTGAAATAAAACATCACATCTACAGTCCAATCAATTGGGAGGGAATCAATAGCAATTCAGATAGAGTCTACCACCCACTGGGCTAATTCTAGAATAAAAATCATGTTTTTTTTAAGGATGTTTTTCTCATAAATATTGTATAATCTCATAATTAATTCAAGTTCTAAGCAAGTCATTTGTAGTTTCCTTTGTTATCATGGCAGAAGATATTCATGCAATGCTATTCTCTCTTGTGAGCATGAAAATGTCTTATGTTAGTTTAAACTATATGCGCTCCTTTCTTTAATTATGAGTTTGGTGAGACCTTTCTTGGCTAACCATGTGATCATTTACTGCAGTTATATGAGTAACACTTGAATGTTGTAGTTGCACCATGTAAGTAGTGTACAACTGATAAAGATAAATGATAATCACTGCTTATTTATTGAAAATAATTAATACTAACTAATCAATATCTTTTAATAAACAACTAATACCAATTAATCAAAAAATGAAAAAATTACAAAAAGATGGGTATTTTACGGTGCACCAATAAAAAATGCCCTAAAGCATACAAGTATTCGCCTAGTCATATTAGTTATTTGAGTTGGTATGCTGTGAAACTTGTTTACCGTGAAACTGATTTTTTTTTTAATAGACATACACTTTAGTAATATAAGTCACACTCTTTAGTAATATAAGTCACACACTTCAGTTATCACTACGACACTCTTTGTTATAATATAAGTCACACCCTTCACTTTTATGAGTAATACTCTTTATAGTAAAAAGTCACACACTTTACAGTAAAAAGTCGCACTCTTTAGTAATATAAACCACACCTTTAACCAGTTTCATCGTAAAACTTGTTCACACTATACTTTGTCTAGTTATTTCACGCTATTTTGTGACAAAATACCATTCTATTTTGAAGTAACTTTAGTTTTTAAAATAAATAAATTACTAGTTATTATTAGGCTCAAGAGTTATTATTTGACTTGCTTTAGATACGTTATATCTCATTCAATTCCAACTTTAATTTGTAGTGCGATTGCATATTATAAAAGACAAATTTGGGTAAATTACAAAAACTATCAAAATCGAAAGAATCTTTAACATTGAAGCGTCCCTTCAAGTTTGAATTTTCTTACAAGTACGTACGACAGATTTTCGCAAATTGCAAGAACTATTAAAACTTAATTTGTTTGAAAGTTTCTTGCAAGTAAGTTCCTATCAATTATTAGGTTTCAGAGTGAAACAAAACCAAAATCATTATAGACGGTACTTAAAACGTATAAAAGCGTACATTGAGTTTTTTTGGAAGATTCTCAAAAATAATTTCCTGTTATTCCTCAATTCCTGTTAAGGTTGAGACAGAGGAGTGCTATATGCACATTAGATTAGATGGAAGTGAACCTATCCCATCCGCGTGGTGCTTTAGCAGTGTGGTGCTTTAGTCCGTGTCAGTCCGTGTTTAGAGTGCTTTAGTCCATTTCAGCCCGTGGTGCTTTAGTCAGTCCGTGTTTTCAGCTCGCTCGCGTGCTGAATTTTCATCCGAGTCAGTCCGTGTTTTCAGCTCGCGTACTAAATTCAAATTCGAGCCCAGTTTTTTCCATAAATTACACTAACTTTTATCCCACCCACATTACACTCATTTTTTCTTTGTGCTGATCCTTGGAAAAATTTACTACACTTAGAATTCTTGTGGTTTTTAAAAAAATTATACTACACTTAGAATTCTTGTGGTTTTTTAGAAATCTACTACACTCACTTCACTATCCCACATTACTCTCAATTTTTTCTTGTGATCCCACCAATCAAAATTCCTGTGGTCCTTACAAATCCACTACACTTATTTCACCAATATAAAATGACTTTTTTTTAGATGTCACGAACGAATTTAGTACTCCCAACAACGGTTTACATGGAAAAGAGGAAGTTGATAATTATGTTAGGTTGATTGCAAGTACGAGAAACATCACCTTAGCCATTCGTAATTCCGAGCCATTCGTAATTCCGATGAAGATAGCGTAAGGTATGTATGTAGTCAAAGTGAAAAATATAGACCTTCAAAAACCAAGGACGAAAGAAATACAAAAACGCAAAGAAATTCGTGTGGTTTTTGTTTAGTTGCCAAATTATATCATCCTCGCGAGTATGATATTTGGTACATACAAGTTTTGAACGGGACACACAATCATGAGTTCCCGGAATTTGCAGAGGGTTCCAGACTAAGCAAACTAACACCCGATCAAAAAGGACAGGTACAACAACAAACATTGATGAACGTCAGTCCAAGCAACATATTGGGAAATCTGAAGAGAGTCGATCCCAATAATGTTACGGATTTAAAAAGAGTCAACAATGAAAGGAACCAAAGGAGGAGTAAAAATCAGGATGGGCGTACCCCTACGAAAAACTTCATTCACCAACTGCGAGAGCTGAATTACAGGTAAAAATATAAGTACATTTTATATATTTCTATTTATGTTATATGTTTTAATATAAAAATTGTCTATTGTGCATGCTAGGGAAAATAATAATATATATGCAATTATATTCTAAACTTATCGCAATTTGGAGTATTAATTAATTAACGTGGTCATTCAAACTTAACGTGTCATTTATGATAAATTGTGAGTAGCATCAGACATTTTTAATTATGAAGTACCCATAGTTTGCTCATCTCATACAACTGAAATTATTCAATAGTCATCAATGATGTATTTAATTTATAAAATTAGGTACCAATATCGAAAGGCAAATGGTACTGACGTACTACAAGATATTGTGTTCACCCATCCAGATTCGTATGCAATTGTGAACACATATCCGCAAGTACTGATTATTGATACAACGTACAAAACCACTATGTACGATATGCCTTTACTGGAAGCGATTGGTGCAACAAGCACTGACAAGACGTTCACCATTGCATACACATTTATGAGTCAGGAAACTACGGAACACTTCGAATTTATCTTACGATTTATTCAGGGAATGTATGAGCATGACACACCAAATGTCGTTGTTACGGACAGGGCATTAGCGATGATGAGTGCAGTAGATGAAATTTTTCTAGAATCGCAAAAATATTTATGCAGGCGCCACATAGAGCAATGTGTTCTACTCCGGGCTATAAAACATGAAGGATTTGATGATAAGTACGCTAAATCTTTTAAACATAATTGGAATACGGCAATTTCAGCGTCCACAGTTGAAGAATGAGAAGTGAGCTGGAGATACATGCAGAAAAAGTATGAGAAATTTCCAAGACTAATTAGCTATTGCGAAGAAACTTGGCTTCAAAAATATGGAATCCGGATTTTAGGAGCATATCTCGATTGGAGGATGCACTACGAAAACTACACAACAAACAGGTACTCCTACAATCTTTTTATTTTTCAGATTAGCTATTATATTTTATTTATTTATTTAAATTTTAAAATGTTACAACTGTGTTACAACTAGTTAAGAGTTTCCCTCATTATATATTTATTATTAATGTAGGGCTGAACAAGAGCATAAGAGGGTCAAAAAAAATCTTGACAACGCCAATCTCTCATTTGACAATGTCTTCGTTCGCCTACATCAGGTCATGCAGTTGCAATTATGCGAGATTAAAAAACAGTTGATGTTTAGCGCCAACAAGACAAGGACCAATTTGTTAGAAAACGTACTCTTCCAACAACTAGTGCGCAATATCACGTTTAAGGCATTCGACCTTATTCTTGAAGAAATGAGTAAAAATCTAGGCGAAAAATTATGCGGCCATTATCTTAGGAGAACTCATGGTCTTCCATGTCATTGCAAGCTTTCCTGGTACGTGGATAACAACGAATCTATCCCTATAGAGGGTATTGACGTGTATTGGAGAACATTGGATATAGATTTTTCACGTATTTCTACCACCGATAATACGAGGAGAAACTTATTCGATGACACGGACACGGAAGAAGACCTTGATGCACCTCCAAAAGATGAAACAAAGACGAAGAAGCACCCTAAAAGCACCGATCGTGTACCTTCACTTTGGGAGAAATGGAAGAACACTTCCAAATTTTTCAAAAGTGAACCAAAAGAAAAGGGTAAGGGGAGAGTGACGCAAACTAATGCATATCAGGATATTCCACAAGAAGGTCGTAGAAATAGCACATATGAAGGGAGTCGGAGTCGGAGTCGGAGTACGGATGAGCTTTTCATACAATTGTTGGGATTATACTGAAAAGTATGCTTTTTACTTTGTATAATCGAAACTGAATTTTCAGACTTATTTACTGAAATAAATTGTTTATCACTGATGCTTTAAATATGATTGAATGTTACATATATTTATTTTGATAACTGCTCAATAATTAAATGACGTGTTACATTGTAGTTAATTTAGTGATACCAGATCACAAAAGATTAAATTAACAGTCCCTTATAACTAAAAGTACGTTATTCACGACCTAGATGGAAATGAACAACCCATCGTGAAAGGTTGAAGTGTAAGGCTCAGATTGGCTTGTCTTGACCAAGAGATTACACTAGTGCATGACCGATGCAATCGAATAGGACCTCTGGGAGGATAAATTCTTGAATCCCAACAAGGAAGAATTAGACCTCAGTGGTTCGTTATTTCTTAACCTTCGTCCCTTAAATAGGATCACGTGGGATTGGTAACTATTGCTTTGACTTATCATGGGTAGCGAATCAATGAGATTCAATACTTTTTATCTTGGGCAATATTATTGGTCACATGTGATTGCTAAGATTTAATACGAAGAATCGTGTGCAAGTACGCTTGTTCGATTTGCCCCCTTGGGAGGTTCATAAGCTTTATCATACCAAATCTTGCAAGTGGAATTAGTTTCCGGTATGGATAATAATGTTGAACCGTTCCTTGACCAAGGATAAAAGATATTAATTAATTAGAAAGCTATTTCAGTGGCTTGAATAAATTAATGGGCTAGATAATCTTAAACACGGGAAATAATGACCGTGAGTCATATTGACTGTAATATGGGTTAAGATGGATAGTGCAATATTAATTATGTAGTGGGATTAATTAATATTTATGGGCTTGAATTATATTGTGGATCAATATTAGATATTCAAGGTCCATTAGAAGGTCCAATCTTAATTCTCCTAAAGGCCCCCTGAGTAGCCCAACATATAGCCCAATAACTGAAAAAGGTGATTAAAATAAAATAAATATTGCTGCTTATTTTTCCTAATATTTTCGAAATTTATGGATAAAAGAGGGAGAAAGATTTTCTTTGAATTTTGTTATGGAATGAAGATATGTATTATTGGAATACAAGATTATCTCATTAAATTCAAGAAATCTCCCACTTGGTTATTCATGAGGATATTTCGAAATTTTTGAATATAATGGGCAAGAAAGATTTTCTTGATTTTCTTGAAAAGATATTATGGAAGATATATATTTCTTGAAATACAAGAATATCTCATAAATTCAAGAAGATCCAAATCTTGGATTCTTGCATCATTTTTTTCGAAAATAATCCAGATTAAGGAGGTGGGATTTTTGTGGAATATTTTAATTATGGGAAAAAGAATATAGGAGATATATTCAAGATTTCTTGGTGATCAAGAAAAGTCTTTTCCCACATTGGTTTTCTACTGAAAAAATCGACCACTTCTCTCCTATAAATAGGGGATGATTCTTCCATTCCCAAGTACAATTCCATGTGCTGGAAAAATTAGCAAATCCACATAAGTGGTGCAACAAAGTTTATTTTTTCCTTTTGTTAATTGTTCGACAAGTGTCCTTCCACCGGATAGTTGAGCAAGGGCTAAGGGAATACTTGGGAAGTCCTTTTGGTTAGTCCGTCCAAACCGAATTCACTTTGCCATCCCGAGAGAGTACGCTCACGTAAACCCGTAGATTCCGCATGTGCGTAGGTTTTACGTGGCTTATTATATGCATGATATGTTGTTGCAATTATTATTTGAATTAATATATGATTAATTCATGCTAGTAATAATTAAAGAATTAAATTTGTATTTAAATATTCATCCCGAATAGATCTGTGCAAACCTATTTCCCAACAACGGGTTGTTGGGATTATACTGAAAAATATGCTTTTTACTTTGTATAATCGAAAACCAATTTCCGACTTATTTATCGAAATAAATCTGCTTATCATCGATGCTTTAAATATCATTGAATGTTACATATATTTATTTGCATAATCTGCTCAATAATTCAATGACGTGTTACATTGTAGTTAATTTAGTGATACCAGATCAAAGAAGATTAAATTAACAGTCACTTGTAACTAAAAGTACGCTATTCACGACCTAGATGGAAATGAACAACCCATCGTGAAAGGTTGAGGTGTAAGACTCAGATTGGTTTGTCTTGACCAAGAGATTACACTAGTGCATGACTGATGCACTGAATAGGACCTACAAGAGGATAAATTCTTCAGAACTGAACAAGGAAGAATTAGACCTCAGTGGTTCGTTGTTTCTTAATCTTCGTTCCTTAAATAGGATCACATGGGATTGGTAACTATTGCTTTGACTTATCATGGGTAGCGAATCAAAGAGATTCAATACTTTTTATCTTGGGCAATATTATTAGTCACATGTGATTGCTAAGATTTAATACGAAGAATCGTGTGAAAGTACGCTTGTTCGATTTGCCCCCTTGGGAGGTTCATAAGTTTTATCATACCAAATCTTGCAAGTGGAATTAGTTTCTGGTATGGATAATAATGTTGAACCGTTCCTTGACCAAGGATAAAAGATATTAATTAACGGAAAGCTATTTCAGTGGCTTGAATTAATTAATGGACTAGATAATCTTAAACACGAGAAATAATGACCGGAAGCCATATTGACTGTAATATGGGTTAAGATGGATAGTGCAATATTAATTATGTAGTGGGACTAATTAATATTTATGGACTTGAATTATATTGTGGCTCAATATTAGATATTCAAGGTCCATTAGAAGGTTCAATCTTAATTCTCCTAAAAGCCCCCTGAGTAGCCCAACAAATAGTCCAATAACTGAAAAGGTGATTAAAATAAAATAAATATTGTTGCTTAATTTTCCAACTAAAATTTCGAAATTTATAGATATGTTGGGAGAAAGATTTTCTTTGAATTTTGTTATGGAATGGAGATATGTATTCTTGGAATACAAGATTATCTCATTAAATTCAAGAAATCTTCCACTAGGTTATCTATATTGAATTTTTCGAAAATTAGAAAATATAATGAGCAAGAAAGATTTTCTTGATTTTCTTGAAAAAATATTATGGAAGATATGTATTTCTTGAAATACAAGAATATCTCATAAATTCAAGAAGATCCAAATCTTGGATTCTTGCACACATTATTTTCGAAAAATCCATATGGTTGAGGAGGTGGGATTTTTGTGGAATATTTTAATTATGGGAAAAATAATATAGGAGATATATTCAAGATTTCTTGGTGATCAAGAAAAGTCTTTTCCCACATTTTTTTCTCTTGAAAAAATCGACCACCTCTCACCTATAAATAGGGGATGATTCTTTCATTCTAAAGACAATTCCATGTGCTGGAAAAATTAGCAAATCCACATAAGTGGTGCAACAAAGTTTATTTTTTCCTTTTGTTAATTGTTCGACAAGTGTCCTTCCACCGGATAGTTGAGCAAGGGCTAAGGGAATACTTGGGAAATCCTTTTGGTTAGTCCGTCCCAACCGAATTCACTTTCATCCCGAGGAAATGCGCTCACGTAAACCCGTAGATTCCGCGATGCGTAGGTTTTACGTGGCTTATTATATGCATGATATGTTGTTGCAATTATTATTTGAATTAATATAGGATTAATTCATGTTAGTAATAATTAAAGAATTAAATTTGTATTTAAATATTCACCCCAATAGATCTCAATAAACTCATTCCCCAACACTTGGTATCGAGCCACGGTTTTGCTCAATTTTTAAATTGTAATTTAATTCGCGGACATTAAATTTGAAATTGGATAGTAGAACTGTTAGATCTATTTTTTAGGTATCCAATTGTCATGGATTTTAATGTGTCTATTTATGCATGCATATAAAACCGTGGTTTTTTAATTCGATTAGCTCGATTTGTTTTTTGCCTCGCGAGAAAATCCACGAGTAGACTAGGATTTGTTTGATTTGATCAATGTAATAGACTAGTATAGATCTAGGTTTATTTATTTTTTGTAAATAAATTATAACCGGATCGGAAACGAAGAGACGGAAGAATTAAAAGACAAAATCCGTAACCGCGCGAAGGGCGCTGGCGCCACCGCACGACGACGGCGCCGGGCCGGGCCGGGCCGAGCGAGCGAAAGGAGCGTGCCGCCAAGACGGGTACCGCATTGAGATCGTGCCAAGCGGACCGGGCGGCCGACGCAGGAGCGCCAGGCGAGGGCATTCACGCGAACGCTGGGTCACTGCTCGCGCGGGCGAGGAAGAGGCGAAAGGCGAATCTTGCTGCCGCGACGGACGCCGACGGCAGTCTTGGCGTCTTAGGCATCATGGGCACGGGCTCCCGCCGGCCGCCCTTTAGTCGCCGAGAGGTCGTTTCTAGGCCAAGTTTGGCCGGATCGGACGCGGCGCAGATCTCGACCAAGAAATGGCGTGGCGTTTGAGACGGCGTATTTTTTTCGAGACGAACGAGTGGGAGAAATTCGAGACGTGTTTCTTAAAGAGCATGACAATTGGATAATTTGTGCCCAATATGTTTATTTTTCTATTTTGCTTGATTTATTTGTCTTTATCTTATGCTTTATTTAATTTGTTTAAATGTGTTTGCATGAGGGTTGCCAAATGGAAAAAATCCCACCTTCAAAATTACTAAGTATGTTTAAATAATTAATTGACAATTTTTTTTCCTGGATAATAAAATTGAATTAATTTTGATCTCCATGATTTATTTATTTGTGAATTCTTTTGGAGAAATTCCCCAGGAGACGGTCAAAAAATAGGTTTCACATGAATGAATTCCAAACGGATGATTGTGGGTTATTACTAGTGGCGCGATTTATGACCCTCCCAACGAGGCTCTATCAAAGCGAAATAATAATCCCAGATTTAATCATGGTTATTACTTAGGTATAAAATTGATATGCATATACTTCCCCAAGTCCCCGTCGAATTTTATATTGGTCAAAAAGAGAGCCAACTATTAATCTGGATATTAAAAGTTTGTAAATCGTTCTTGTTTGTAACTCTTGAATGTGTTTTTAAATAATGACCCACCCAAAGTGGCTTATTTAAACTGTTTTGAGATGTTGGCTGATGCATGTTCATATTTTTTTTGAGATTTTAAATATGATGCATGTGATCGAATCTTGTGATATACTTGTGCTATTGCATATAGTTGTTTATTTCAGTTCAGCATATCGTTACCTTTTAATCCACTATTATTATACTTAAAGTTAATACAATATGTATGGAAACTATATTGATTGGAAACGAAAAATTATAATTGTCCTAATTGCACAAAAGCACAAATGGATTCTTGACACACCAAAATCAGATGAGCCAACTGAAGAGTCAAAACATGCGGGACTCGTCAGATCACCTTGCGAGAGATGTCGTCGCTAAAAATGGTGGAGGGCAAACCCGTAAGGGATTACGTCCTCAAAATAGATGGCCCATCTGAACAAACTTAAGATTCTGAGTGCATATTATGATCTGGAGACTCAGATGAATTTGGTACTTCACTCTCTGCTCAAAACGTTTTTTGAGCATTTTGGCCTCGCTAGCTAATTTGTTGCAAGCTTTTGGTCTCGGCAGAAATGTTGATAAGGCACCAGACTCAAGTTTTGACGGCAAGTGGTCTGTCTTCATCTTCTAGGCCAAAGGAAGGCAAGATAAAGAAGAGGACCAAAAGACCATAAGCAATAAAACTCAATCACAAGCCAAGGCAATGGTAAGATGAGGAATGCTTGTTGTGTCAAGGAAAATCCAAAGAGGAAGTGCTTAAGATGCGGTAAGAGAAGACAATGGAGGTTTTGCCTCTTCCAACCCCAAAAGGGACGGAAAGAAAGGTAATTCTCACGCACTAGTTGTTGAAACTTGTTTAGCGGCTTATACTTATCATTCATGGGTGGTTGATACGAGATCCACTAATCATGTTGGCTTCAAGGGTTCTAAATGATCCGGCAACTTAGTGGGAGTGAGATCCTCATCACACTGGGCAACGTTACGAAAGTAGAAGACATTGCAATGCTACGTAAGTGGCAGATATTGCAATGCTACGATAGTAACGATTATTGCAATACTACGCAAGTAGCAGACATTGCAATGCTACATGAGTAGCAGTTAAAGCAGTGGGAGAAGTGCACCTATCTTTTGAAGATAAAGTTTTTTTGAGATTATCTTTATGTTCCCAGTTTTAGAAAGAATTTACCTTCAGTTTCTAAAATTCGATTAAAGGACACTAAGTTTCTTCTAATAAGAATGACATCATTTTTGAAATGATGAGTGTATCTCATTTTGACATTGATGGAAAATCTCTATACAATTAACTGTGCACACCACTCATGAAATGCATCCTATAACACATCAACTATTTCCGACAAAAGAAAGCGTGAACGAAATACTTCTTTGGCATCTAAGATTAGGTCATATAAATCCAAAGAGGATCCAAAGGTTGGTGAAAGATGGTTCACTGGAGCGTCTCCAAGTTGAACAAATCCCAACCTGCGAATCATGTTTGGAGGGTAATATGACCAAGAGGGCATTTGGAGCCAAGGGGAATAGGGCCAAAGAAGTGTTAGAGATCGTTTACACAGATGTATGTGGTCCAATGTCAACCAAAGTAAGAGGAGGTTTTGAGTAATTTTATTGATGATTACTCAAGGTACATCTTCCTTATGAAGCATGAATATGAGACCTTTGAAAAATTCTAAGAATTTAAGGCTCAAACAGAGAATCATAGGGAAAAACACATCGATTCTCTACGATCTGATCGTGGAATCGAATACCTCAGCGATGAGTTTTTGAACTGCTTATCTGATGAAGGGATTGTATCCCAAATCATCGCACTTTAACCCTCACCAAAACGGGGTTGCAGAGCGAAGAAACATAATTATTTTGGAAATGGTTAGATCAATGATGAGTTATGCGGATCTTCCCGAGTCATTCTGGGGTCATACCTTGGAAACAGCGACTTAAATTCTGAACTTGGTGCTATCCAAATCGGTTCCCAAAACTCCCAAAGAATTGTGGACCTGGCGCAAGCCTAGTATGAGACACATGAATATTTTGGGGGTGTCCGGCCTACGTGTTGGACAAGGAAGCCGGTAAGTCGGATCCTCGATCGTAATTAAAGTCATTTTGTAGGATACCCCAAAGGGAACAAAAAGGTGTATGTTCTATAGTCCCGAATATCAAAAGGTGGTCATCGGTTACCCACTTTAGTTTTTTGGAAGAAGACTATATGAACCAAAGAAAACCCGTATGAGATTACCTTAAATGAGCTTAGAGGGCAAACCTCGGTGCCAACTCAGATTAGATGATATTCCAAACGATACGCTTTCACAACCGAGCCTCGTCAGAAGTGGGAGGGTTGTTAGTCACCCGAGAGATTCATGGGAATAGGAGAGTCCTCGGACTTGATTCCCCGGACAAGACGAATCGACCCATGGATATATGACGAGGCACTCCAAGATAAGGATGCAGATTCTTGGCAAACAACAATGAAAGCCGAAATGGGTTCTATGTTTCATAATAGAGTGTGGGAGCTAGTCGAACCACTTAATGGGGTCAAACCCATTAGATGCAAGTGGGTATATAAGAGGAAAAGAGGACCGGACGGGAAGGTTGAAACCTTTAAAGCAAGACTAGTGGCGAAAGGTTATACTCGTAAAAAGAAGGGATCGATTATGAGGAAACTTTTTCGCCCGTAGCCATGCTTAAGTCCATCCGTATTCTCTTATCGATTGCTGCGCATTTCGACTTTGAAATGTGGCAAATGGATGTCAAGACAGCTTTTCTTAACAGAAGTTTTGATGAAGAGATCTATTTGCAAAAACCCCGAGGTTTCATTGAAACAGGCCAAGAACATCTTGTTTGTAAGCTCAAGAAGTCCATTTACGGACTCAAACAGGCATCCAGAGCTTGGAACTAATGTTTTGATCATGTTATAAAGTCTTATGGGTTTGATCAAAACAAGTTATGAAAGTTGTGTGTATAAAAAGTGTGTCGGAACTGCATTGGTATTCTTAGTACTATACGTAGATGACATTCTGATCATCGGGGACGATGTAAAGGTATTATCAGACGTAAGTGCATGACTTTCAAAACAGTTTGATATGAAAGACTTAGGGAAAGCCGGACACATCCTTGGGATCAAAATCACTCGAGATCGCAAGAAAATGATGATCGGGTTATCCCAAGTTTCATACATAGACACTGTCTTGAAATGATTCAGCATGCAAGATTCCAAGAAAGGCTTAGTACCTTTGAGACTTGGAATCCATCTATCCAAGAAAATGTTCCCTAAGACGCAAAAGGAGATAGATGACATGAAAGGTATTCCTTGTGCTTCGGCTGTCGGAAACCTTATGTATGCAATCTTTGTATGCAGGCCGGGATACCTGATATCCGCTTTGCATAGGCATGGTAGCAAGATATCAAAGTAACCCAGGAAAGACATTGATCTACGCTTAAAAACATTCTGAAGTGTCTGAAAAGAACTCGGGATAGAATGTTGATTTATCAGTCAGATACTCTAATCCCCATTGGCTACACGGACTCGGATTTCCAATCAGATTTAGATTCTAGAAATTATCTACCTCAGTTAGTGTGTTTCCATTTGGGAAGTGTAGCCATCAAATGGACGAGTGTGAAGCAGAAATGCATCACTGACTCAACCATGGAAGTCGGGTAAGTAGTCTAACTTTGTGAAGCGTTGAAAAGAACCGATTGGGCTCTAAATCTTCTTAGTGGACTTGGATGGTGTTCTGAATTTGTCTAGCAATATCTGCTAGGGGCAGTTGCAAATTCAAGAGAACCAAGAGTCCACGAGTCAAACAAGCACACTAAAGGAAAGACATCTTATACGAGAAATCGTTAAGAGAGGAGATATAGATGTGGCAAAGATAGCTTCTGAGGACAGCCTAGCAGATCCATTCACAAAGAGTTTGCCTCTGAATACATTCGAGAGACATGTGGGTGGAATGGGTGTCAAGACCGTTGCCAATCTGCTTTGAGTATAAGTGGGAGAAATTATTAGGTTCGTGTAGGTGACATTAGATGTCACGGACTACGCGAGACGGTTGTAGTATACTTAAAAAGCGGACTTTGAGTATAAGTGGGAGATTGTTGGGATTATCTTGGAAAAGTATGCTTTTTACTTTGTATAATCGAAACTGAATGTCCGGACTTATTTACTGAAATAAATTGTTTATCATTGATGCTTTAAATATCATTGAATGTTACATATATTTATTTGCATAATCTGCTCAATAATTCATGACGTGTTACATTGTAGTTAATTTAGTGATACCAGATCACAGAAGATTAAATTAACAGTCACTTGTAACTAAAAGTACGCTATTCACGACCTAAATGGAAATGAACAACCCATCGTGAAAGGTTGAGGTGTAAGGCTCATATTGGTTTGTCTTGACCAAGAGATTACACTAGTGCATGACTGATGCACTGAATAGGACCTACAGGAGGATAAATTCTTCGAAATCGAACAAGGAAGAATTAGACCTCGGGTTCGTTGTTTCTTAATCTTCGTTCCTTAAATAGGATCACGTGGGATTGGTAACTATTGCTTTGACTTATCATGGGTAGCGAATCAATGAGATTCAATACTTTTTATCTTGGGCAATATTATTAGTCACATGTGATTGCTAATATTTAATACGAAGAATCGTGTGCAAGTACACTTGTTTTGATTTGCCCCCTTGGGAGGTTCATAAGCTTTATCATACCAAATCTTGCAAGTGGAATTAGTTTCCGGTATGGATAATAATGTTGAATCGTTCCTTGACCAAGGATAAAAGATATTAATTAATGGAAAGCTATTTCAGTGGCTTGAATTAATTAATGAGCTAGATAATCTTAAACACGGGGAAATAATGACCGGGAGCCATATTGACTGTAATATGGGTTAAGATGGATAGTGCAATATTAATTATGTAGTGGGATTAATTAATATTTATGGGCTTGAATTATATTGTGGCTCAATATTAGATATTCAAGGTCCATTAGAAGGTCCAATCTTAATTCTCCTAAAGGCCCCCTGAGTAGCCCAACAAATAGTCCAATAACTGAAAAAGTGATTAAAATAAAATAAATATTGTTGCTTAATTTTCCAACTAAAATTTCGAAATTTATAGATATGTTGGGAGAAAGATTTTCTTTGAATTTTGTTATGGAATGAAGATATGTATTCTTGGAATACAAGATTATCTCATTAAATTCAAGAAATCTTCCACTAGGTTATCTATATTGAATTTTTCGAAAATTAGAAAATATAATGAGCAAGAAAGATTTTCTTGATTTTCTTGAAAAAATATTATGGAAGATATGTATTTCTTGAAATACAAGAATATCTCATAAATTCAAGAAGATCCAAATCTTGGATTCTTGCACACATTATTTTCGAAAAATCCATATGGTTGAGGAGGTGGGATTTTTGTGGAATATTTTAATTATGGGAAAAATAATATAGGAGATATATTCAAGATTTCTTGGTGATCAAGAAAAGTCTTTTCCCACATTGTTTTTCTACTGAAAAAATCGACCACCTCTCACCTATAAATAGGGGATGATTCTTTCATTCTAAAGACAATTCCATGTGCTGGAAAAATTAGCAAATCCACATAAGTGGTGCAACAAAGTTTATTTTTTCCTTTTGTTAATTGTTCGACAAGTGTCCTTCCACCGGATAGTTGAGCAAGGGCTAAGGGAATACTTGGGAAGTCCTTTTGGTTAGTCCGTCCAACCGAATTCACTGTCATCCCGAGAGGTACGTTCACGTAAACCCGTAGATTCCGCATGCGTAGGTTTTACGTGGCTTATTATATGCATGATATGTTGTTGCAATTATTATTTGAATTAATATATGATTAATTCATGCTAGTAATAATTAAAGAATTAAATTTGTATTTAAATATTCATCCCGAATAGATCTGTGCAACCTATTTTTCAATAACAATGAGGGACCGAACGACCAAAATTCTCAAAAAACTCCTACTTCAAAACCGCCGAGGCGATCTGGGGATCCACGCCGTAACAGCAGCGCTCAAAAGAGTAACACTGAATTTCATAATAGTTTTAACTCACCGTCCCGTTTTAAAGGTTCTACGGTGGAGGAAGACTTTCCTCCCTTTATGAGAGAATATATTCAATCATTTACAGATGTGGTTGGAGACGGAAATTGTGGATTTAGAGCTGTTGCACTCGAAATCTACCCAACCGAAGACGCATGGGAACAAATACGAATGGATATGTTATTTGAGCTCAACAAAAGAAAACAATTATACAAAGCTATTATAGGTGGTATTACAACCATGTCGGAGTTGAAGGAAACTCTATCTCACTTCGATGGTCCAGCCTCAATAGATAAGTGGTTTTCACTACCTGACTGTGGATACTTGGTTGCAACCTATTACAATGTTTTCGTAATGTCATTCGCTAACACTGCCGGATTTTTATGTCCTCCCGTTGCCTTGGAAGAATGTCGACCACCTCCGACTTCGACGGTGGTGTTAGGGAACGTGTACAACAATTCACATTGGATATTGGTAAGAAAAACTATTTGTTGTTTTTGTATATTTTTTTGTAATATATATTTTAACTCTTTAATTATAACTAAATTTTTTGACCTTTAATTTCAGTTGCAAATGACATCTGAGGATTATCTAGTACCGCCAATGTCTCCATTCTGGGTCAACTGTCGTCATCCAACTGCATATGATTTAGAATTTCAATTTACAAGTAGAATAGAACTATACAATTTATTATTCAACCCATGCACCATGACGGAAAAGCTAACTATGATGCAAAAAGGAATTTGTGAGGTCAGTAGCATAAACTTTAGAAAGAATATGACTTTTGTGTATATATGGGTCAAGACATTTTCTGTAATATTATAAACATTGTGAATTGTGAATTAATACTCTCAAAATTATTAAAATGTTACATATGATAAGTTTGATATTTTTCAATATTACCTATTAAAAAAATAAACAAAATATTATATTATGCCCCGATTTAAAAATTTCTAACACCATATGTAACATAATACACACTCAAAAAATTATAAAGCAAAAAAAATAAATATAAAAAAAAAACGAAAATGAAAAAATGAAAAAATAAAAAAATGAAAAAATGACAGCAGCAAAAAAAATAAATATAAAAAAAAACGAAAATCAAAAATGAAAAAATGAAAAAATGACAGCATGTCACTTCGGCCAATCATTGTTATTTCATATGTCATTTCGTGTAGGTGTGCATTTAACACTAATGGTTGAGACACCAACTAAGACAGTGTTTGCAACTTTTATTGAGGGAGCCAAAATCATTTATTTTTCAAGTTGTCTCCTCACAATTTATGATTTATGTAAGTGCTTTTCACTATTTAATTGTGATTATAAGTACACAAATATATAATACTCCCTCACATCACAATTTATGATTTTTGTAAGTGCTTTTTCACTATTTAATTGTGATTACAAGTACACAAATATATAATACTCCCTCACCTCAAACTTGTATGTACAATTTCCGTTTTGATCCGTCCCAAACTCTTTTGTACATTTCCTTAAATGACAAAACTCATTTTTAACTCAAACCCTTCAATTACAATTTATTTATCATATATTACTCACTCATACCCTCAACACTTCATCACCTATAATAAATGTAGTATTATTCTACTTTACAATAAAGTTAAATTGTCTATTATCACCTCAAATACTAATAAACAACCCAACATTAAATACCGCACACAGAGTAAATTATACAAAAGAGTTTGGGATGGAGGGAGTATGATTGATGAAGAAATATCCAAATCTAACTCAAAGGTAATCAAGTCAAATACTACAGTATACTTCATCCTGATTCATGGCCAATTTTTTCATCTCAAATTTAAAGCACTTCATCAGTTTGACAGAAGTTGGAAATGGGACATTCATGTTCTTCTAAGTTTCAGTCTAGAGTGTACATCAGGAAAGACGCTGAATATGCTCAGCGAAAAATAAAAATTTTCATGATCTCTTGGCTCATTTGAGGGTAGATCAGTGATCCTCGATCTTCTTCAGACCTTTCATGTCCGTTGTTTCCACCCTGCACCATCCAAATGTCAAAAAAAAATTCAGGGCAATACATAATAAAACTTGGTGTGCACACACTGATTTAAGCCGGCTGGAAGTCGCATGGATGAACATATATTAATTCTAGAGAGTATTAAATTCTTGATCTATATTAACAGTTTCGTCTAGGAACATGGAGAGTGAATTTTACACCCCATGATGCAAAAAGCTGCATGTAAATTTGCTTTCCCACCGTTGTATGCTTTCAGTTATAAAATACATGCTTACACAAGATTTGTAGCCTTTTCTAACTTTAGCTCAAAAGCACAAGGCATGAAGTTTCTAATATTCAGAATTAAGTAACATAAGTTGAATAAATTCCGCAATGATAATTTGATGGATATACTAATTGCATTAAGTACAAGAGAAATGCAACGAAGAACTTACGTGGTTCCATAAAGAGCAATCTTTTGAACTTTTGTAATTTCAGCACCAGATTGATTATCCTCTATGAAAATTGTCAAGCTGATTCAGAACAGTGGGTGAGATCACTCGTTTTTTAAAACAATATTTGTTACGAGCTAGTGACATAACGAGAGTAAGCATACCTGCGAACATTCTGAAATTTGACATACTTCACAACGACAGGTTTTCCCTGCAAAGCGTTTTAGCACATCCAACATCATACTTCAAGGTACAAGATTTACAACCACAAGCAAAACGACAAGGATTATCTCACGTGATCAAGATGGCAACCCAGAAGCACTGAAGTTTACCTTAATGTTATCTTCTGATATAACAGCACTGTCACTTGGGGGGAAATCATTAACATTACTGTGGAATTATTACAATCAGAAAGTTTAAAAATAGCTATTAAAAATTTAGGCAACATAAAATAAAGGCTTAATTGCAGGTAAAATCACGTCCTCTTCGCAAATTGCAATCTAATAATATAAGCTTTTGAATCTTGGTAAACAAAACTTCAATTTAAAAAAGTATGCAATTCAAACTAATGGGAAGATTCGATCCTACCCGGAAATGATGATTAATTATCCGTTGCCATACGAAAAAATCTAAACATGTTAATACAATTAATTATTCATTGCCAAGTAGGTGACACATCATTTCCGGGCAGGAGCAAATCTGCCCGTTGGTTCAAATTGCAACAATTTTTTTGCAATTAGTGAAAAGGTTGTGATTTTATTTGCAATTAAGTCACAATTAAGTCTAAAATAAATATCCAGATATTACCTGAAGCCCATGTGCTCCCTGTTGGCAAAAAGCTTCACAGTTCTTGGACCTGGAAATTTGAAAAATCACAAGATTGGATGAACTGAATGATTCATTTTTATCATTGATCTAAAGGCAAGTTTTAAAAAATGCAAGCACCACATAATAAGGATCCAACGGTATTATTAATAAAAAAATTGTCATCTTTGGTGTACTGTGTACATAAAAGATAACTCCAGAATTTTACAAGGCAGGGCCAACAACAAGCATCTATCCTTCTTGAAAAAATATCCTCCCAAAATATGTCAATAGTTAGGAGGTATGACTCATTCCACAAAAGTGGGGTTTCATTAATTTCCCCTCAAAACCAAGCACTCACTTTTCATTCCATTCAAATTCCTCTCCTCCAAATCATCCAACCTACTACCCCCTAAGTAGAGCCTTCCATGCATTAAAATCTAACCCAATGTAAGATTTTTATATTCACACTTAATGCATGCACGAGGACAGATCCTAGACAGTAGCTCTCCCACAAATTTATAAGACATAGCAACTCATGAGATTTATCAGAATCCAAGTCCAAATTTATGTTACTCACACTCTTCTGCTGCTTTAATATAAAGAGATGACAACAATGAATAGGTGAAGAAGGGAGATTAAAGGTGTCAAAGCAGTAAAGCAATTAACCATCAGAGAGACATGAATACGTCTCAATTTAGTTGTTCACAAGCATTTCAAATGAAAATTTATAGCATATTAGAAGCTTAGATATACAAGCAACTAAACATATAACTAACACACATTGCAGCTATAATGCTGCACAAAATGAGATTTTTACAAGATGGAAATAAGTTAGTTACCTTCCTCCTCTGGCCCTGTAATAACAATGGAATGCAGTTTAATCACTTGATTAAAAGGAATATAAATCAACAGCTGCTCATCTGCATCACTTTCCAAATTCAAACCATCATCTTCCCTGTATCCCTGATTTCAAAACAAGATAAATAAATTTAAATTTTAAAATCCAGAGTACATCATATATAATACATAACCAACATCAAAACAAAATCCGATGACCACAACCGCCACCATCAGTAAGACACAAATGATGCAACTACAAATTCCCAACCCAGAATAAGGAAAACGGAGAGGTGAGGTAGGAGAATAAGAGGTTGAGAGTGAAAACAAAATCTCATGGATTAAATGGGACATTATTTGCAAACCTAAATCTTTTGGGGGTCTTGGGGTAAAGGATCTTGAGTGCTCCAATAATGCTTTATTGGGAAAATGGGTGTGGAAATTTTATGTTGAGAGGGAAAGATTGTGGGCAAAAGTGATTACGACTAGGTGGGGGGAGTCTTGGGGTGTACGTCTTTGTTATGTCGAGTCGGGGAGAAGTAAACGGGTTGGTGGGGGGAGGTCCTAAAGGCGTCGGGGGGAGGCAGGGATGGGTGGTTTGTGGGGTATAGTGAAGTCGGTTGGCAATGGTGTGCATACATTTTTTTTGGGAGGAAGTGTGGGTTGGGGAGAGGCCTCTAAAATCTGTTTTTCTGAGGCTGTATAACTTGTGCATGAATATGAATGCTAGGATTGGGGATTTGGGGTTGTGGAGAGATGGGGTTTGGGAATGGGCATGGAGTTGGATAAGGAATTTATTAGATAGGGAGGACGATGCTTTAAATAACTTAATCGCTCACATTAATAATTGCCCTTTACAGCAGGAAAAGGAAGATTCTTGTCGCTGGCGACAGCCGCGACACTCATCTTTGGGAGTATATACCACTGGGCACTATACCAAAAGTTTGTGTTCATGCCTGGAGCAAGGTAGTTAAAAGCGCTCGCTTTTTCGCTTAAGCGGCTAAAGCGGAGCGGAACCTATTGATAACGCTTTGATACTATCAAGCGGAGCGATTTTTATGGCTGCCCCACTTTTTTCTCCAAATTTGCTCCATATTTGTTATCTACCCACTTTTTTCTCTGTTTTGTTATATTTTTTAATATTATTTCTCATCCCTATCACTTAATATCACCGCCTCTTATTTAATATTACTAATAACTAAAAGCCCAACAACCCATTGAATATAATAAGGTAAAGCCCATACTTAAAAGTCCAAGTAAATAAATAAACTAAGAGATAATTATTAGATATATTAGAATTAGAATCTCGCGGGAATTCTAGAAAGGAGCACGCAAACAATCAACCAGAAATCCCAAGCAAGTCTTTCTATACTCTTTCTTCTTTCCTTTATTTTAAGAAAACGATGAACACAACCTACATATTCAATAAAATTCCAGAAATTTAGAAGATGCAATTTTTCCCTTCTTTAATTCTTCTTAGCCACTTCTAATCTGCTGTTAATTTTTTCTATTTTCATGTCACTCACTTTGTCCCTTGTGTTTTACTATATAGAATTACTTAATGTTGTTATTTGTGCATATAATAATGTTGTTATTTGTGCATATGATATTATGCATAATGTTTTTGTAAAGGTGTGCTTAACCTCGGTGAAGCGCGCTTTAATTTTGCGCTTTGCGCTTAAAGCGTTAGGGGATCTTTGCGCTTTGAGTGCACTTTTCGCTTTTAACTACCTTGGCCTGGAGGGGTATCTTGACATAAAATTCTACTTTCAATTGCATTTTCTGCAACTCTCATGAGGAATCTGTATGGCGTGTTCTATTTGAATGTGATTTCCCATAAAAAATCTGGATGGGGTGTTGCAAACAGCTGGGTGTACATATGGTTCTCCCCTCCAATCCCTCGACCTTGCTACATTTTGGTAGGATTCTTAGAGGGAGGAAAGGCAAAGTTTTTGCTTTCTGCATCTAGGGATGTGATGTGGAGAGCCTATGGAAATCAAGGAACACATTCATCTTCCGGAATGAGCATTTCTATTCAGACAAACTGCTGGAGGATATAAAATTTCGCACTTAGAGTTGGATCTTGGCAAACTCTTACATTGCACATGACTCAAGCTTTGAAGCCTGGGAGGAAAATCCAAGTTCGCTGCTAAAAATGTAACTGGTGGCTTCTATACCCTGGGTGATATCTAGGTGTTTAGTTACTTTGAATTATTTTTTGTGTAACTGAACTTCCATTTGTTCGGGTACTACTTATACCCCATTAATAAAGTGTTTTTTACCGAGCGAAAAAAAGAATAACCTAGATGGTTTTAAAGTGCTCTAAAACCAACAATTATCTGAGAATTTTTCACATACACAAGGCCACACACACACAGAAAGGATCTTGAAATAAGAGATAAGAAGCTGAAAGAAACAATCCAGATCTATAAAACAAAAATGAAGATAGAAAAGTGGAGCAAGCCAGTAAAAACATAACAGCTCCAATGTGGATTTCCATGAAATTTGATCAGATCAAAGACAAATTAGTTTCCAATAGTTCTCTCACTATGTACGAAGAGGGATCTCAAAAGAATCTGGTGGACACTTTAATCTGGAAAACTAGCCACACACTAAATGGTCCAAAAAAATGGAAAAGCAAAATCCAGTTTGAAAGGTGGAGTCTACGACCATACCATGTTACAACTTACAATCGGACTTAAAGAGTACACAGACTTGAGTTTAGTTTTATAACAAGCAAACAAGAAATTTTTTCCTCTTTCAATGTCTCCATCAGCATAGAAATTTGAAGCATGTATAGCTTAACGGTTCACCAAGGATAACAGAGTCTGCAGATTAGGTTGATTCTTATTGTATATTTTACCTCCCACTCACATCATTGTCTTCTCATACTAGAAGTCACTAATTCCAACACCACAAAGTGATAATGAATTTCTTGCAACATAAGTTAACCCCCAAACCTCGCATGTAAATACCTCATAGCTAAGCAAAGTGCAATTCCTAGTTTCTTACAAGCTATCTTAAGATCCTCATCTGGTCCTATAATCTTGATGTGCAAAGAAACTATAGATTTCACCCGCATGCAAATCTCACGAGGAATTTCTAGTACTGGTATCAATATTCAATCATTTTTTACCCTACTAGATACTCTCTAAATTGTAGGTCAACAAGCCTTTGTTTACCAAGGTCATACCAGGTCAATTACAATCCACGACAGATTTCCCAATAAATACATCACCAGCCTTCATTCATTCATTTTTTTTTCTTTCCAATTGTGCAATCCACGAGGGTTGAATAATTTAGGATTTAGAAGTCCAACCAATCTACAAATTATAATTAACAGAACTGAGTTGAAAACAATCCAACACCCCAGCAAAAACGCAACCCCTTCAATAACTCTCAATTATAGTTTCTCTTGCTATTAACAAACTTGAAAGGGCGGAAAAAAGTGTAACAAACAGACCCTAAATTCAAACAAGGAATCTGATAACGATTTACCTGCTTGACAGCATTCGCAAGAGAGTGACTACTGCTTTGATTCAAACATTCAACACTCGACCAATCGATAAAGTCAAGTAAATCAACCTGATTAATTAAGCATACAAAATAGTTTGATCAGCTAATCAACAGAAAAACAATCTACAAAACTGAGAACGAAAAATCTACTCTCGATTTTACTTGATTTTTAGGTATAGGATAGGCTGATTCGGCGGACATGGCTATAGATGCTCGAATTGTGTATGTATCTGAGAGAAACGAGGGTAGAGATGAGAGAGAAGGATGAAGAAAAAAAGGAGATTCCCCCTCTAATCGATTAATTTGCAAACCTTAAAAACATATCCCACGGGCACGTGCGAGGCACACGAGCACGTGAATCCTCAACGGCCCAATATGACCATGTCAGTTACAATGCCGGATAAGGTCGACCTGTTAATTCGAAGTTTCAAACCACCACCACCCCCCACCCACCACCCACCCAAAATTTGTTAGAGCACGTTTCGTTTTGGACTTATAATGGACGTGGTAAATCCAAACTTTGAAATTCTAAGATTTTAAAATATTGATGAATAGTTAAGATATATGTTTATTATGAGGGGTTTTTAGGGTAGGATGGTGGAAAAAATGATTGATTTGAAATTATTTTATTATTTTGAGTGTATTGGAAGAATAAAAAAGTAGATAATATGAGTGTATTGAAAGAATAAAAGATAGAGTACTAGTAATAGGTTACGAGGTATAGTAATATTAATAGGATTTCAAAATCCTTACTTTATGTATCAAAATAAATGGGGGTTTGAGATTGTAAAGTCCAAAGTCTGTCGGAATAGTCGGGAAACGAACATACTCTTCCCAACCACATATCAATTCCTATGTGTCACTTTTTTATGTTCCAATATTATTTCATTTTTCTTTTCAAAAAAAAAATATTATTTCATTTTTTTTATCTTTAACACATGGACACGGGTTATGGTTGTTCGTTGAATATTTTTACCCATTCCACGTGTCATTAATTTAAACTATGAAACACATAGTGAAACATCATAGTTGAAACAAATGATATTGTGCGTCCCAACAAATCCGTCTCGTTATGAATTTCGGCAAAAAATTTATCCAAAATCACATCAAATCTTAAGTTTTTTTTTTTTTTTTTGAATGATATGATTTTTTACTATAAAGAATATTATTCATAACACTGAAGAATATGATTTATATTACAGCAGGAGGTATTAATAGCGATAATGGAAGAGTATGACTTATAATAGTATTACTCGTTATAACTGAAGGATTATGTCTGTAAAAAAAAAAAAAAATTACGGTGAACAAGTTTCACATCATACTAATTTAAAATTAAAACATAAAAAGCAACAAATTGGGGTGATCGAGGTGGAGAATTCTCGAAGATTCTAGTAGTATCCAAAAACTTAAGGAATTATAATTTGCTATTTTAACTTAGAATTGATCAATTTTGCTTAATTAATCAATTTTAAGTTACTTTTCTATTTCGAGAAAACACTTTTATTAATAAGAGAGACCTATCAATTTATCAATAACTTCAAAGTCAAAATGAAGTAATCCGTCAGCAATCTTCACCATATCGAGAATTTGAGAAAGCTCCCAAAAAAAAAAAAATGCGTGCTACAAGCATTTAATATTCAGAGACAAAGTCTAGTATAAAAATTTTTGAATTTTTTTTAATTTAGAATTAAATTCTAAAATTGGTGAAGGTAAGATAAAATTGAGTGATTCATGGTTCACTCGATCCAAGTGGTTCATAGTTCACTCGGCCCAAATATGTCATAATTTTGGATTTATTATTTAATGTTTAGGGTCTAGATGATTGATTTATGATAATTTTATAGATTTTCGTGGATGAAAGTTTTCAGAATAGACCAACTCATACTTAAGAATGATTAATTAAGCAAAATTGATAGTTTTGATGACTATCAGTACTTCAACTTCAACTGTTTCATACCCACTTTTAACGCATCTAATAAAGCATTCCTTCAACGTGGCGCGAAGCATCTGTCATCGTTGGCGGGCGCCGCCATAAATAATAGAAGCATCGATTCACAGCGTTTATCATCGGTGGCAATTTCATTTCATTTCATTTTGATTTTATTGCGAAAATGGCGGAGAAAGGTATCAGCTTGTGTGTGACCGGCGCCGGAGGGTTCTTTGCTTCATGGGTGGTCAAGCTCCTCCTATCTGAGGGCTACACCGTTCACGGCACCGTCAGAAATCCTGGTATTTGTTTTCTCATTTCTCTATCTGTCTTCTGTTTTTCTAATTAGGGCTCATCTTCAGTTTTTTACGAATTGCAGGAAATCCCCTTATTAGAGTATAGTTTCTTAATGAGAGAATTAGGGATGGGTACTGTAGGTCTATTTTCACTATCTCTTCAATCCCCTGAAATGATTTAATCTTGTATTTTTTTTGTATTAGTTCATGCTGCTTGAACTATACTAGAAATTGGTGTCTATACTCTGTAAATTTAATATGATAATTGAGTCGATCTGAAAAAAAAACACTTGAAGCTAGTGGAGTTGGAATTCAAGGGAGAACAAGTGTGAGCTTACTTTAACTCACTTAGAACACTTTTTTAAAGATAGCTTGGTACAATCAGGTCAATAAGCTGGAATAAATATTCAGCTTCTTGTGAATCTTCGGGTACTGTTTTATTCAAGTTTGTTCAAATACTCTTTTATGCTCAAATGCAATGTTGGAATTTTGTATTATATATGTTTGATTGGAACAATGACAGTTTCTGTGGATGCTATGTCTTAGAAGATAACACATTAAGATTTCCTTGTGTATATTGCAGATGACGACAAATATGCTCATTTGAGAAGTATGGAAAATGCAGCTGAAAATCTGAAGCTCTTCAAGGCAGATTTACTGGATTTCGACTCCATTCTTGCAGCCGTTAAAGGATGTGATGGAGTTTTCCACATTGCAAGCGCTGTTCCTCCTAGCTCCGTAGCTAATCCTGAGGCATGATTGTGAACTCTTTAACTCAAACTGCAAGTTAAATGAATGATATAGAGCTTGTAACTGCGATTGTAGAGGAATAATTACGTCATGCCCTTTTGAGTCTCATTTATTGAGTTTTAGAATGTATATATATGTATAGGCAAATACATTATGCACCATTTGTTACTGCAAATCAAGTGCATTTTGAAATGGTATTAGTTGGTCAGTATTAGCTACTTTCACTGAATGATTTTAGTTGTTCAGTGGTTGCACGGGGCAGTTGGTGCATTCACGTATGTATACATGTCATCATATAATAGTGCGACTATAAATCTGACTTGATATACTATTGCAGGTGGAAGTGGTTGAACCTGCTTTGAAAGGTACTCAAAATGTGCTAAAAGCATGTTCTGAGGCGAAAGTCCGGCGTGTTGTGGTTGTATCATCGGCTGCTGCAGTTATCATGAACCCCAGTTTCACAAATGATAGTGTGCTAGATGAGAGTTGTTGGTCGGACAAGGAATACTGCAAGGCTACTAACGTAATTTCATGATGTATTTGCATTAAGCTGCAGTTTTGGACTTCAGAATTGTGCACTTATTAACTTGATTTCTTGATCTCGTTTAAACAGAATTGGTATTTTTATTCGAAAACTGTGGCCGAGGCTGAGGTGTTGGAATACGGGGAGAAAAATGGGCTCAGCGTTGTGACTTTTGTTCCAAGCCATATGGTGGGACCTATGCTGCAAAATACAATAAATGCTAGCAGTTTGGCTCTTCTTAAGCTGTTAAATGGTACTTACTCCCCCCATTATCTTTCCACACTCTTTTCTTCTTTTCAGTTAGCTCCAAACTATATAATCACTCTGCTTCAATTTAAATGTCGTTTTTGGTGTTTCACATGGATTAAGAAAGTCATTTAATACATATAATTATTTGCATAAAATGATTAATATACCCCTTTACAAATAATTAGAGAATCATTTATGGTCATATATAAAAAATTAAGAAAATGGCAAAGTTGGAAAAAAATATTTCATTTCTCTTGGAAAAGAAGCGACATATATTTTGGAACATTTTTTTCCTCTAAAACAGCAGTTAAATAGGAACCGAGGCCTGAGGGAGTACATTCTTGGAGATGTAGCGATTTGCTGTCGATAATATTTTGCAGCATAGCTATCAATTATGCCTAGCTTTTTGGGCTCCAATTTATGATATAAAAAGCTACAATTCAAAGTTTTCTTCAAGTTGGTTCATATATGCATGTACTGAGTTTAAACATTGTGCCTTGTGGTACCTGACAACATAATTAGGGGAAAAAGTCACATACATACATAGAAACATGCACAGATTTCCGTTCGTCGTCCTTAATTTTGGGAATATACTGTTTGTGTGAATATAAGTAGTTCAATCGCCCTCCTAAAATCTTGATTGCATTGGTTTGCTGATTTTCATCGTGAGGAGATCAACCAAACCTTTATTTCTTGAGGTCTTCTGCCATAAATGTACATTTAAACCTTCTTAACAACGCTCTTCCTAATGGTCGTACTGCCAATCAATGCTTAGATTTCATGAGTTATGTGAATTTGATTTCGAGGGGAAATAAGACGAGAAGTTAAGAGGATATTTGTATTTGATTGTTCTGTTTTTGAGTCACTCTCGTCAAATGATCTCACATAACACGCATGTCTTGGCTTGTATGATTGTATAGGAGGATATGAGGAATTGGTAAACAACCTTCGGAAGATGGTAGATGTACGCGATTCAGCCGAAGCGATAAAATTGCTGTACGAGAAGCCTGAAGCCGAAGGTAGATACATATGCTCGCCTCACCTGATCATGGCTCAAGATTTGGTGCAAATTCTCAAGGAAATCTACCCAAATGGTATCTTTCCCAAGAGGTAATAATCTTCCCTTTGCATGCAGTTGAGATTTCTTGTTATATAATAGCGCAACATCTTTAATTTACGTACGTCAGATGCATGACACGTAAGAGGTGTAATCAACTGAAACTGACATCTTTTCGCTGTTTCTATCTGTCTCGTCTTACGTGTTATTCATCTGAGAGGTACAACAGAAGATGTATGTTATTATGTAACATGAAATCCCGAGCAATGCATACGAGTCTAACTCGAATATTCGAACCCCTTTAATTATTCTCCAAAATTGTGCTTGCAGCTTCAAAGAGGGGACGGAGCTATTGAAACTCAGTTCAGAGAAACTACAAGCACTTGGCTGGAAATTCAGGCCATTGAAAGAATCACTTGTTGATTCTGTTGAGGACTTCAAACATACTGGGCTTCTTCATTAGTCATAGTTTGGTGTTCTGTTGCGTTGTATTGTACACCTCCCCACAATCCTTGTACTTGACTACTTTTACATAATACCTCTTCATTCTAATAAACGACTTTTTATTTACTTATTTATTTTGAGATATTTTAAATAATTTTATTCATAATATTTTTAATCAATGCATGTATAAATATATGACTTATTGAGTACAAATTCAGTTATCCAAAAATCAAAATATCAAAACATGATAATAGAATATGGGGGTTGGCCAATAACTCGAGTAAATTTTTTGTTTTGTTTTGGTCTGTTTTCACTATTTGAAATTTGGTCATGTAAGTTTACCATATTTGTTGTTTGTCCAATGATCGGCTATGGTAACACACTCGATCATTTGGTCCGCAAATTTACTATTTGATGTGGAAAAAAGTAGTCAAGCGCAAATATACTATTTGATGTGGAAAAAAGTAGTCAAGAGGTGACCCGGAATTCAACTGAGATTCAAATATTGAATCCCAAAGACTTTCGAGCTTTGGACGTGGAAAACTTCGTCAATGCCACTTAGATACCTGGAAGGGGTATTTATATCCCTTCAGCCGGAGGTTTTCCTTCTCCTCCCTCCCCATCCATGTTCGGAATGTGGATTTCCATTAATCCTCTCTCCATCTGAAATGGGCTCACGTTTTCCACGTTCTTTTCTCTCTTTTTCAGGATCATTAGCATGAATCCTCAACAATAATCTAGAGATTCCGCTTTTCTCGCAACCTCCAATATCTTGCGCCCGACTCCCTTAAATATCGGAACTAACCCCTTTTGCCCGCTATCTGCTTCATGCGGATTGAGACTCCTCAGCCGTCGATTCCTTCAATGATCTTGATCTTTTAATCCGTGAGACATTACTCATTAAGCCCACTAAAGGCTTGTTTGCAAACTCTACTAGAGACCTAGAAGCACTTTTTTAAAAAAAAAGTTGAGTGTACCTACTTAAAATTTAAGTGTTTTTCACTGTTTAAAGACTTCTTCTGGATCAAGGTCTACGGACTTGGGGCCAGCTTCTCGGGACCCAATCTCCTTGGGCTCATCTGCCTAGTTCACTAACCTTTCCATCTTCAGGGCCCAAGTTACCCCCGGGCCTATCTTCCAGCTTGCTTCCCTTTGTTGGACCTTATTTCCTCTATACCCTTCAATTTGGGGCCTCTCATGTATGCTCAAATACCAGGGTTTTGGGCTTTTCTTCCAAGCCCAACTCGTCTCTTTATTTCTCCGGTCCATGTAATGATCTCTCAATTCTCTTCATACAGTGTCCAACCTCCACGTGTATTTTTCCCATTGGATGACACAATATTTCCCATCACTATTTCTATTTTTTTTTTAATTTGTCCCGTATATTTATCATATTCAACTTTTTCGTCCAATTATCGTCTAGATTACCCAGTTGTAGCCTGCCACTGGACGAAAAAGTCGGAATATTACCAAAATAAGAAATTGGTAAAATTATAGACCTTAAAATAAATAAACCAAAAATAAAATATAAAACACAACCTTATATTACAGACCTCAATATTTGATTATTTATCTACCACAAACCAAAGACTCTAGTATGCTGAAATTTAACTCCAAAGTAAACCAAACATCACACTCCATATCAAACTCCATTCCCACCACTAGTGAAGTTGAAGTTCGAACAAGAAAAAGACGGCAGACGTGAAGGAATGAACCCAAACCTAGACCTCACCAGATCAAACTGCACAAAATTGTTCTCCAAATGATTCACACCAATGGTAATCATCGCTCTCACATTCCTTCCTCCATCAACAAACCCCAAACAGGACACATTCTCCCCAACCGTCACCAACGCATCCACTTTCCAGCTCACATTCCTCTTCCCAAACACGAAATCGATCTCCGGCCCACCCGCCCCCGTCAAGTTCCTCGCGTCGTAGCACAACCCGAAAGGCGGGACCGCCCTCACTTTCCCCACTCCCTTCATTTGATCGTCGAAAAACTTAGAAAACGCCGCGAAAACAGAGTGGTACAGAGTTGTGTACGGTTTTGTAGTAGTGATCGCCGCTGATACGAAGCCTTTTGCACTTGAGAGGTTTAATAATGGAACAGTTATGTTGTTGATCTTGATAGATTGAAGGAGCAGGAGGTACTCCCCTGTCCTCCGATGGCGAGAGGGGCGTATGAAATGTTTCGTGGTTGCAGGGACGGAGGTACGTGGCCGAAGAAGAGTCCGCCGTTGTTGGTTGTTGAAGGGGAGAGGCAGAGGGAGAATTGGGGTTTGAAACCGAAGTGGGAGGCGAGTTGAACCGGGAGAGAAACGGGGGCGTGACTCAGTGCGGCAATTCCTCGAACACCTTGCGTACGTGATGAAATTCCTCGCAGGAGGGAAGATGGGGCGCAGGCGAAAACGAATTCAGGAACTGAGACCCATTGATTGGAGGTAGTGCCGCGATCAATTGCCTGAATTGATACAGCATCTTCGGCTATTTCCGCGATGGAGTTCTTGAGAGTGAGGGGGTTGGTGGCGATCACAGCGCAGGTATTGTTGTGGCAACCAGGCCTAGCAGCACCTGTAACAAATATGGATCCATAAATTAACACAAACACGGTAAAACTTCTTCATGCTAAATTAATATCATTACGCTTAATTTATATCACTATTTTTATAAAGACAAAAATTCATATGAGACGGTTTCATGCATGAGATGGGATATAACCTAGTACAAATCACATTCATCCCTCCTAAAGTGTTAAAGCGTCAATGCCCAATTTACACCCGTCTCACCGTGAGGCCGTCTCATGTAAGTGTGCCTCTTTTATAAATTTATATATATATATATATATATATATCATTTAATGTTATAATCTCAGTTTATAAGTATAATAGTATCAGTTGATAAGTGTTATGATATTAATTTATAAATATAGTGATATTAATTTCATACTACAAATAAATTTCACTAAAGAACTACTCATTAATTTTTCGTAGGGAGTTGGAAATTGGGGCATATATGTAATTTTCGTAACACTAATTATTTCCCATTCCACAAATATAGACTTATATTATTTTCATATAAATTAACAAATGAAAGCTATTATAATTTAAACATTAAAATTTTACTTTGTTTTTCTATTTGTCCATATCCCTATTTTTTCAAAGCAATTATTAGTGATAAAGAGTAGGTCTTTAATTAAGTTAGTCTATAGTATAAAATTTATATTATTATACTTATAAATTAGTACCGTAACACTTATCAACTGATATTGTTACACTTATAAAAATAAAAATTGACATTTAATGATATCTTAAATACAATAACAAATCTATTTTTATGATATTCAGGGGAAAAAAAGTCATTTTTGACTTTGTGGGACGCTCCAAGTATAATTTCTATAGAGTAAAATTCATTTTTAGTCTCACAGAACATGACACTGTAAGATTTTTTTCATGCAGTGTTGATCCTTTTGTTATGGAATCCGTTAAGTTCAACTACACTTTTGGTCCCAAACTTTGTCTCGCGGGATCAAAACTGCAATTGATTTTAACGGAAAACGTAACAGTGAGATCAAAATTGCATGAGAAAATAATTTTGAAATCAAAATAATGGATGTTTGGACCAAAATTATGAGATGTCGTATATGTGGGAGTAAAAATGAATTTTACTCAATTTCTTTAATATAAAAAAAGCAGTAATTTTCTTTTTTTATGAGATACACGTATCACTAACCTAATGTGCATGTATGACAGTAGTGGACGGCGGCGACGCGTGGAGTGGCAGAAGGGCGCGCGGTAGGTGGTGGACAAGTAGTTCTGGTCGCAGTTTAGCCACACGAATTTGGCGTTGAGAACGAGGAAGAAGAAGATGGTGGGTTGAAGATTGGTGAAAGATGCAGAAGCCATTAGAGGAGTTTGTGTCTAGTACTGAGAATGGGGTTTGCTTTATTTATAGGGATGTTGGTAGTGTGACAATTGTTGTTTAATAAATATTTAGAGCTAGTGTTTCTAGGTAACTTAAATAAATAAACGAATTTATTTCATATATTTTTACAATTTTAAATTTTTAGATGGGGTATAATTATTTTTTGGCATCAGTTATCATGCTTATGTTTATGTCCTGTGTTTAATTCATACGAAAAACAATTTCAATCATATTAAATTATTCACTTGTCTTCTTTCAATTTTTTACAAGTTCAAACTTTTAGATTTGACGAAATTCTTTCATCGTTTGTTCTAATGAACGTATTTTATGGTTTTCCTCGTATTTTTAATGATGTAAAAACTTTAGAAAGGAATCGTTACCTCGTGGAAGCTTCTTTCTTCTTTTTATTTTTCCCATTCGGTCCATGTGATTTATCATCCATTAGATGACGGTGGTTGCGGTTTTGTTTGGCCCGGGTAAGGGATTTCTTTTAAGTATTTTTAATGATTTTAAGGATAAATTATAAAATGTATATAATATATATAACTAATTTACATGAGACATGTTCATTTCAATTTATATTTATATATATATATATATATATATATATATATATATATATATATATATATTTGTTTACTACCTAGTTAAATTGGAATTAATATATCGAATTTTTGGATGGCACATGAACTTAATCAAGTTTAAATATAAATCCAAATGAACTTAACTAATAAATATATATGAGTATTAATCAATGTGTTAAAAAATATTGTTTCTAAAAGTTATGATATATAGCGCTCAAAAAAAAAAAGTTAAAGATATATCTACAAGTTGCTTGCAAATGTATTTGGTTTGTGATTGATAGTTTTGTTTTTTTTTTTTTTGGGACGGATCGAGTATAAGACAAATATAAAGTAGTATAACTTTTATTGAATAATTATATCTCTTTTTTTAAATAATTATTAAATTGGAGGAAGGGTGCTTTGGGGAATAGAAATAAGCATAGATCCGAAGATTTTCGAATAGGGCATCTTTCAAATCGCTGTTGATTCCATGGACATGCAAGAGACAATTTGGTGAATTGAAACATTTTAATAGCCAGAGAAAAAGAAAGCAAAAGCAATGCACGCCCATAGTAGCGGCGAGCGAAATGAGAGCAACTTAAACCGTGAAACCGGGATTGTAGGAGAGCAATTCAAGTGTCGTGCTGTTAGGCGAAGCAACATAAATGTTTGTACGCCTGCACCCTAGATGTGTCATTGATATGGTCTTATATGAGAGTACCACACTATTTATACATATAATATATTTCTTGATCGTGAATGACGTGACAATCAATTTTGGATAGTAAAATTTACATGAAGTATATTTTCTTCACCTTTACAATTTATTTTCAAGTTGGAAGCCATGATATTCACAGCCAAACTCAAGGATATACTGCATATAAGTTCAAATTGCAACAAATTGTAAAAGTAAGATTTTGTTACCAAAATTGAAAAGTTTAGATTAAATTGTAAATTTGAAAAAATATCATGATTTTATTCAAGAATAAATTATAATATTTGCTAAATTAATATTATAAATAAGTTCTAACTATGTCAAGTTTATAAATTAAATATAAGATTTTATTTAGTAGGCTTCGGTGAAATTGGTTCATTATATGAAATTCATACAATTATACTTATGTACTAATATCATAATACTTATTAACTGATATTAATATATTTGTAAATTGATATCATATTATTAAATATTATAAATATTAGTCATAAGTTTTGTAATATTAATTTATATGTGTAATGATATCAAATCTCTACTATACATAAAGACAAACTTTTAGACAAAGTTAAATCACTCTATTTCAAAATCTCTCTAATCTTAATAATTCTAATTGTAAATTTAATCTCAACCGTACATTTATATTTCTTAATCTATATCCTAGATCACATGAGATATTTTAAATTTTAATTTTAAATTTAATTTTAACCATACATCTATCTATCTAATTAAATTAAATATTTTTATTTTTATTATATTTATTTATAAAAGATATGATTATATTGACGTACTATATATCCTTTTTCTTTTTCAAAAGGCACGCCCCATATACACACTTATATAAAGCTCTTTATATTCATGCTTCATTTTTTTTAATGGATTCTCATATTCATGTCCCACCCAGTATTAATCACGCCCCATGAGTTTCATCTTTCATATTTTTTAATTTTATAAATTTATCAATTTGATTTTATTTTATATATTATAGAAAATATTGAAGTAAGTAATTTGAGTGGTGAATTAGTTTTAGATGAATTTCTTCTTTTCAATTCATAGTGATTCTTCTATTTTGATGAATTTGTTAATTGTATATTACATGAAATTGTTTTAGATTTTATATAATCTAAATACAAATAAATATATTTTTTAGAAAAATCTGATGTGTCTTGATATCAACAAATAATTTCTTAGAAAATCATAATTGCATATTCATTTATAATTTATATAAACTCAATTTTTTTGACGGCTATAAAAGGGAATAAAGACATCTTTATATTCATATTGAATAATCACATCAAAAACAAAAGAAAATATGGATAACTTTTAATATTTTATAATCGCAAATATTTTAGAGTTGTTCTCCCATGAACCAGGTCTATGCTATGAACTTGGATTATTTGACTCATTTCACTTATTTTCAACACATTTTTCTAAACCACTAAATTTGACCTGTAATATACCCTGTTTAGAGTAAAATGTCATTAATTAAAAACAAGGTTTGTAGAATGAACCAAGTCTATACAAGTTTTTGTTTATATTTTATAGGTAGGGAGAGATACATGTACAGATCTCAATCTCACAAGTCACAACCCACAACCCAATATGAAAATATTTTATAAAAGATTAATATTGAAATCACCATTTATTATTGAGAAAAATACGATAGTCTTAAATCACGGAGGAACCATTTTAGACACAATTTTTTTTTCAACGAATTCAGAATTAATAATTTTTTATTTTGTGCCCCATCTTAAAAAAATTCTGAATCCATCCATGATTGAGATAGTTCTATATATCAAAAACACATACATGTGTTTGTTGTCGCCTCCTCTGATATTATTCTTAGTGACGTCAGATATAATGAAATTCCATATTCAACACTTATTCAGATTGAAAATCATGCAATGAATTTTTCTTCAAATTTTAAACCAGTCTCATGTAGATATAACTGATCAATATATTTTAATATTAAATATAATTTTTTTAGTCATCTCGCGTAGTACGCGGGTCTACGTGCTAGATTATAATATGAATCAGTTTAATAAGAAAGTTTGCGCTTTTTTTTAACAAGCCTACTAATAAACACGCGCATCGGTTAAACAAGAGTATTAATTATCAACCTTGGATTTAATTTTTTAATTAAACGAATCTTTTATATTAAAAAGCCATTATAAAAGCGGATACTTTATTCTAAAATTATGAACTGAAGTGCTTGCATTTTAATTTGAGATTTTCTCAAAATAATATTGAAAAAAGAAAATGGTTTCATGAAAATCGTAACTGATGACATCTCGTATAATATGTTTGCAAGCCAATTTTAGGATGCAAATAAAAACTTTAGGAAAAGAAAAGATGATTATCAGAAACTCTAAAAAATAATGAAAAGATGGTTTTCATCTTTTAATGACTTCGGAAACTACATTTGGCACGTATATAATGCTCGTGGCAATATGGATAAACATTAGGCGCCACGTAACTTTTAAATTATTCTAATATTTTTTTGTGAGGTAGAGACGAGAAATCATTTATACTCGTGCGGTTCGAACTGTTAGAATGTCTTGTTATACTGTACTGTAAAATTACGATTGGAGAATGAGGTTAACTTAAGAATATTTTTTTTGTTTGTAACTGCAATTTGTTACTATATTATAGTATGATTGGAGATTGAGGTTAACTTAAGAATTTTTTTCTTTTTTTTATCACTAAAGATTCATTATCATTCCAAAACAGAACTTAAGAATAATTAATTTAATGGAATATAATTTTAAAGAAAAATCAAGAAATTTTGAATAAATTTTTTGGTGAAACTTGTCGATAATAGAGCTGTCAGAATAGGCCGATAGGTCTAGCCGGCCCAAAATCTACCTCAATCCAAATCAATTTCTCTGTGCCACTTTTTATGCTTCAAGATTATTTCACTTTTTGAATCTTTAACATATGAACCCAGAATTATGATGGAATGTTGGATATTTTTACCAATTACACGTGTTATTAATCTAGACTATAGAATATAAGGTGGAACATCATATTAATTTGGAATAGATGATATCGTTCGACCTCAATTCACATTTTTGCGGGTTTTGGCAGGTCAACCCACTGCGGGCTTGGATGGAGAACTACTCAATCCAACCCAACCCATAGCGGGTTTAGCGGGCTAGCCCACGGGATTTTTTTAATAAAATATTATTTTATTATATTTATTATTTATAATAAATTTTAGAGTAGATATTCGGTGCAACTTGTTAATATCATTAAAATTTTACCACAACATTTATAAATTAATATCATAATACTTGTAAACTGAGATGATAATATTAAATGCTAGAAGTATTAGTTTATAAGAATATTGATATAATTTTATAAGTGTAATTATATTAATTTCATAGTATAAACATGTTTCACATGAGAGTTTGTGTAAATTTTAAGCAGCATATGACAAATGTCTTGATGAATAATAAAAATAAACAAAGCTTACAATAACATAAAAGATTAAACAATAATATCTACAAAATAGTTGTAATAAATAAAACACATTTTTATATGCTGCATGCGTGATTGAGATTTTTTTTAAAATTTATATTTCTATATTTTAATTAAATTAAATGATATTATTAATTTTTTTTTTATTTTTTAAAAACCCGCGAGTCAACCCAACCCAACCTGCCCTATATATAGACTGGCTCGGGCCGAATTAACGGGTCTGGTACATTTTGACAGGTCTAGTTCATTTATAAATTAATATCATTATACTTATCAATTAATATCATTATATTTTTAAATTAATATTATTAATATTAATTTATAAAAATAATGAAGTTATATTTATCTATAAATATAATGCGATCAGTTTCATACTATAGATAAATTTTACAATAGAGTTTTTGTGAAATTTTATAAATCAAATATTCTTCTCTCGTCAACAAAATACTTCTTGAACATGATTTTTTATTATTTTTTTACATATAAAAAACATGCAAGGTGACTCTTACCTGATCCGGACAAAGTTTTATGATAATTATATTATAATTCAGTTGGATACGATCGACCAGTTACCACAACAAGCGATGGCAAGGTGAGGCGATTATCCCTTCATTTTTTAGTGTGAAATACCATATATATCTCTCGATATTTAAATTTTTTTATAAATACTTTTAAAATTATAAAAAAATAAAAAATTAATTAAGAAATTAATTACGAAAATTTTCAACATGCCTACCGAATTTTCAAACGAAAATAATTTTCTCTTTAAATTGTAATATCAATATATTTTAATAATGTTAAAAAAAAATATTTTTTAAAACAACGGGTGACAATGAATTAGTGACAATTATTAATACATAACTAATAATATTGGGGTTGTAATTGAATCGAATAGAATCGGGTCGAGTCGAACATTAAAGCGCTTGAACTTGAATTGTTTATTATTGAATCGAGCTTGATCTTAATTATCAAACATTCAGGAGTTTTTTCGAGCTTAATTAACCCAGCCTATAGGAGCCTAAACGAGTTCAATAATATTAATTAAATTAGATGATTCACCAATCAATTATAAAATTAAAATTATATATCTTAAAAAATCATATGTATCTACTAATTCTATAATTTTACTACCGTCGTTAGTAGCGACGGTCTTGGAAAAAACCGTCGCTATATTTTAGAGACCCTCGTTTCTCCGACGGTCAGTAAACCGTCGCTGAAACCGTCACTACATCCTGTAGCGACGGTAAAAACCGTCGCTAAAACCGTCGTAAATCACCGTCTTTTTTGTAGTGAAATAATATTTTTCTATTTAAACAAGTAATACTTTTCTATTTAAAAAAATTATATTTTTCATTTAAACAAGTTATACTTTTCTTTTAAACAAGTAATATTTTTCTATTTAAACAAGTAATACTTTTCTATTTGAACAAGTAATATTTTTCTATTTAAATAAATAATACTTTTCATTTAAACAAGTAATACTTTTCTATTTAAACAAGTTATACTTTTCATCTAAACAAGTTATACTTTTCTTTTAAACAAGTAATACTTTTTTTTAAAAATAAGTAATACTTTTCTATTTAAACAAGTAATACTTTTCTATTTAAACAAGTAATATTTTTTCTATTTAAACAAGTAATATTTTTCTATTTAAACAAGTTATACTTTTCATCTAAACAAGTTATAATTTTCTTTTAAACAAGTATCTTTTCTTTTAAACAAGTATCTTTTCTTTTAAACAAATATATTTTCTTTTAAACAAGTAATATTTTTCTATTTATACAAGTAATATTTTTCTATTTAAAAAGTAATATTTTTCTATTTAAACAAGTCCGGAAGCTAACGACAACAAAGAACGAAATTGCTTTCTCAAAGCCAACTACAACAAGAACGGAAGCTAGTGCATGGAGAACGGGTATTGCTAATGCTATGTGGAAAATGAGGCCGAGGTATAACGGTGATGGAAATGAAGATGAGAATAATAATGATGAATAATAATGCATTTTTTGGACTAATATATTTTGGTATTTTTTTAAATAATTTGGATAATTTCTTTTATATACAAATGTGTTCCATAAATATTTGCATCAATAGTTCCAGCGCCGGAGTCTATGGAAATCCATATAAATCAATAAAAAAAGTGTATTCCACAATTCTGTCAAGTCTATGAAAATCCATGTAAATCAATAAAAAAAGTCAGTCAAACTCTGCATGGAGTCTATGAATTTTCTAAATCAACTGACTTTTTAAAGTCCAAAAAAATCCAAAAAAATCTCAATTGAATACACCCCCTAAGGGGGTTTATTGGTTGTGGAGTTTGTAGGATTTTTTTAGACTTTCAAAGTCTGGGGGTATTCAATCCAGATTTTCGAAAGTCTTTAGGTATTCAATACGGATTTTAAAAGTTTTAAAACTTTTTTTAGGTATTCAACATCTATGGATTTTAATACTCTATAAATTTTCATTGATTCTCTTTAAAAAATATAAACAGATTTCACTCTCCAAAATCTCTTCTAACAACCAGAGATTTCTACGTATTCTCTTAGAAAACTCTAAAGACGAAAGATCAGAAGAAAAAAACTTTTGTAATATTTTTCATTTAAACAAGTAATACTGTTCAATTTAAAAATTTATACTTTTCATTTAAACAACTATTTAAACAAGTAATATTTTTCTATTTAAACAAATAATACTTTTCATTTAAACAAGTAATACTTTTCTATTTAAACAAGTTATACTTTTCATCTAAACAAGTTATATTTTTCTTTTAAACAAGTAATACTTTTCTTTTAAACAAGTAATACTTTTCTACTTAAACAAGTAATATTTTTCTAGTCAAACAAGTAATACTTTTCTATTCAAACAAGTTATATTTTTCATCTAAACAAGTTATACTTTTCTTTTAAACAAGTAATACTTTTCTATTTAAACAAGTAATATTTTTCTATTTAAACAAGTAATATTTTTCTATTTAAACAAGTAATACTTTCCATTTAAACAAGTAATACTTTTCTATTTAAACAAGTTATACTTTTCATCTAAACAAGTTATACTTTTCTTTTAAACAAGTAATACTTTTATTTTAAACAAGTAATACTTTTCTATTTAAACCATTAATACTTTTCTATTTAAACAAGTAATATTTTTCTATTTAAATAAGTAATACTTTTCATTACAAAAGTAATACTTTTCTATATAAACAAGTTATACTTTTCTTTTAAACAAGTATCTTTTCTTTTAAACAAGTAATACTTTTCTATTTAAACAAGTAATCTTTTTCTATTTAAACAAGTACGGAAGCTAACTACAACTAAGAACGAAATTGCTTTGTCAAAGCCAACTACAACAAAGAACGGAAGCTAATTTTTAGCCTCTCATCTTCTCTAGAGAAGCAAAACTCTAAGGGATAGAACAAATGGTCCAACTACATAACTTTTTCTTTTTAATTACTTCCATGGTCGTGCCTCGTGGCACGGCAGCACCCGTACTATTGCCACCTACGCTCGGCCATCCATTCCAAGCTTAGGAACCTAGGAATTAGTATCCCGATCAAAGAGCTGACGAAGGGGATGAGCGGAACAGGAGTTCTCTGGACGCAGTTCAACTAGCGGAGACTCTTGGAACAGCTGGAGTCAGAAGTCCCCAAGTTAGCGTATTATGGGGGACCATCAAGCACATCCGGCAAATCGTGTATTTTGCCGAAAGTATTCAAATACCAATAATAATAATATGTAAATAAATTCGGGAGGGAAGGTGCTTGACACGACACCGATTGCCACAACGCTAACGGAGACAGGCAACCGAGTGAAAACATGGAGAACGAGTATTGCAAATGCTATGTGGGAAATGAGGCCGAGGTATAATGTGATGGAAATAAAGATGATGGGAATGAAGATGAGAATAATAATGATGAATAATAATGTATTTTTTTTTGGAACTAATATATTTTGGTATTTTTTTAAAACAATTTGGTTAATTTTTTTTATATACAAGTGTGTTCCATATACATTTGCATCAATAGTTCCAGCGCCATAGTCTATGGAAATCCATGTAAATCAATAAAAAATGTGTATTCCACAATCCTGTCAAGTCTATGAAAATTAATAAAAAAAGTCAGCCAAACTCTGCATGAAGTCTATGAATTTTCTAAATCCACAAACTTTTTAAAATCCAAAAAAATTCAATAGAATCCCAATTGAATACACTCCCAAGTAATACCGCCTTAATTTAATTGTTTTTAAATAACTTGAAGTTTGTTTTGGAAGAATTCTACATTAATGTGTAGATTGTTCTAGAGCTTGTCTTGAAAGCGGTAGATGTATTAAATGCATATTGTAGAACCTACCATTGTCTAGTACAAATAAGATGCTTGAGTGCTTTGTAATCTTTCATTATCCTATAGAAAAAAGAAAAAAAAAATATATTTTATATAATAAAATAGAGGTGCATAAATAAATAAAGATGCAGAAAGACAAACTATTGCTATAAATGGGGTACTATGTTCAAGAGTCTGAAGATCTGAAGATGTTGTGTGCAGAATTTAGAAAAGTCATCAAATAATAATATTTTGCCATTGAAGTAATAATATCTAATTTTTCGTCTCAATTAAATACTCTTATAATATCAAAATATCAACCTTTAGGAATCATATTTGATGATTTGGCAACGATGTTATTCAAGTATGGATATGTTTGTTCAATAGGGGAGCGAAAACTCCATGAGTAATTTAATCACCGAAACATATGTTGAGAATTAAACATCAGCGGTTATTCGATATCGAAAACCGAAAGGTTATTGACAAAGAGCATGTTTGTAGGCTGGTCGATAGTGGTATTTGAATTTGGAAGACTAAGACCTTACAAAATTCAAAAGTAGACCCTGAAGGAAAACGAATCCTGGATGAAATGAAAATGTCAAGTGATTACTTTCAGTGGCGCCTAGACTTGGCAATGTACTCAAATTACTTATTCACTAGAACAACTTTCGTTGAACCGAGAATACCTTTTTGTGGTGTCTGTGAAAGATATTTACCAGGGTTTACCTTAGTCATTTGATAAGAATCTAGGATGAACATCAACCCTCATATAGATAAAGAATGACTAGATGATGTGGCAGAATACCTCGACTGCACAGAACTCGTGTATTCCACGGGATCAAGAAAAGATGGACAACAGAGGAGGTGGAAGTATGTGCAAACGTGATGTACTCAAACAAAGATATCATGACGTATCACTGGTTATTCAGATTGAAATTAGAGTTATTAGTTGAGCATCGAGATCAAGAAAAGATGGACAGCGGAGGAGGTGGAAGTATGTGCAAACGTGATGTACCCAAACAAAGATATCATGACGTATCACTGGTTATCCTGATTAAAATTTGTAATATCCACAATTTTTTTAAAGAATATATATATATATTTATTGTTTATTTTATTTTGTCATTATATTAAAATTCCTAATCAATTTAGATATAGATTAATTTGTAGTCCATAAATTTTTCCCCTAAGTATCGCTTTTCGGTTACATTTCTGAATTTAATATGAGTATTAATTTTTAGAATTTTCTTTTAGAACCATTAACTTTCAATTATCACAAAATTAATTTTTGATTTAATCTTACAAGTTTGAAACATTCAAATTAATATGGTCAATGAGTGACTTTAAATGACTCTAATCCCATTTATTTTTCAGCCAGAAATTACTCATCTTCCCTCTTTATATATATATCTTTTAATTATTTATTTAACTTATTCTTTTACAAAATTATTATAGTTTATATTATTTGAGATAAGGATTCAAAAGCTCTTTTATTATTTAAAATTCTATAGTCTTTATTTCATTCAAGTTTTAACTACTAACAACTAACTTTGTCCGATAAAAAAAAACCCATCTTTTTATATATTTATATAAATGAAATTTTAAATTCTAATTCTTATTTATTTAAGCTCAAACTCAAGCCCAAACCCACTTCTAATAAATATATTTATACGAGACCTTGGCCTAAAATTTTCACTAATACACAACTCAAAACCCTATTCGCGGCTACTTCCCGTGCAGGAACTTTTCGGTACCTTTTTCTTCTTCTTTTCTTCATTAATCTTATTTTTCGTTACTGTTCGTAGGCTGCAAAAATCAGTTTTCCACCTCTAATATTTTTATGATGTAGACAGTAGACACTACTGAGGAGGTCTATTTGCACATTTTAACCGATTGGAGTTGATGGGTGGTAATGATTGGTGTGTCAGTCGTGTACTTTACACGATAGGCAAGGTCCCGGTCGTGTATTTTACACGATAGGAAAGGTCCCGATCGTGTACTTTACACGATAAACAATGTCCTTATCGTGTTGTTCAGATGATAGACAAGATCCCGGTCGTGTGGATCAGACGATGGGGCACAGACGAGTCATGTTAATTTTTATTTTTTTAATTTCATTATCTCAACATGGGTTTTATTTTTATATGGCATGGTATTAGTTGAAATTAATTAAAAAATATTATTTGTAATTAACTGAAAAATATTAGCTGTTTAATTCATGCATTTAATTGAACAATATTAATATGCAATACTCATGCTTTTGACAAGATAGATAGGCTTCGGCAATTTTTTTTTCTTTTCTTTAATTTCATTATTTGACATGTATTTTTATATGACATGTATGTAGTATAATTTTGATAATTTAAAAATAATAGTTTAACAATAACTTATAATAGTAGATATTTTAATTGATATTTTCATGTGCATTGGTGTTCAAACATTAAGTACCAATTTGATACAACCTTAATTAAAAAAAAATACATGAAATTTAAATGTCTTTTGGGGCGTTTCTCCATCCTTGATGCATGAATGTTGCACAAATCCAGAAGAATGCTATTCTGAAATCAGCTGGATCTCCATTAATCCTAAATTTACCCTGTAATAAAATAATAATTTTTTTTTGAGATATGTAGTTAGTTTTTTTTAGATATGTAGTTAGTTTTACAGAATATTTATAAAATACAAATGTGATTAAACTTACTGTGAATATAGTCCACATGTGTTCCCGACACTCGGATGGAACCATGGGTCAGTTTGTCCATTTTTTGTCAAGGTACTTGCAGCATAATTGATGGACCACGTTATTTACACAGAATCCAAAGCGTGCGACGAGACTGTCATGTCCAAGTAATTATTTATATTAATAATGATGATGTAAGAATAATTGTTAATTTGAAACGTGATAATATTTTAAAAAATTAGTTCACCTCCCCTTATCTTTGTCCAACCAAAGCAATGGCGGCAATGGCCTTTCCTGATTATCTCCAATATTGACATTTCCTGGCGTAATTTTTTGTGCACTCATCTATTAATTTGCGTAAAACAAATAGTTTCAATGATTTTCATCGTTATGCATTCACGTAGATGGATTATCAAGTTACAAATTAATGAAAAATAAATAATAGTCCACAAGGGATAAAATTTCAATAATAATTCACCTTAATCAATCATTCATCCAACAAACAAACATTACAAAATTAAAAATTATGGACTATTCATTGTTATTGCCAGTAGGGTTGTTAGGATGAGGTGCTCACTTATAAAGTATTAGTTGTTATGTGTAAGGTATTAATTAAAATAGTAATTAAGGATTAATATACGCATATGAATTAAATGAAGAAAATAGTCCCTTATAAATTAAATAGTAATTAAAATAGTCCCTTATGTGTATGCATGTGTAAGGTATTAATTAAAATAGTAATTAAGGCTTGGGAAATTAAATGAAGAAAATATCACATTCGTAAGCAAACAGATGCGTTCAAATTTCACCACCCGTGCATAATACTTCAATTAATCCACATAATTAGCTAGTTCATGCATTAATTATCATGTTATTTCCGTGAAATTTCGGTCTAAATTAATACTATATCAATTTATTATTATTATTATTATATATATCACTACTACTATTACTTGAAGACAATAGTTTTGTACATGATTCAATTTGTAACATGCAATGCTGGTCAATTTATTTAGATGAGAATAAAATAAGTTGATGTATACATATATATAGACATAAAAAGACAGAACTTATCTAATGCTATAAGAGGCCTTAATTTATATATTTTGTACGTGGTCTTATGAAATTAGGTACCAATTTCGAACCGTGAATGATACTAACGAGCTACAAGAAATTGTGTTCAACCATCCAAATTCGTATTCAATGTTGAACATGTATCCGCAAGTATTCATCATTGATACGACGTACAAAACGACCGTGTACGATATGCCATTACTTGAAGCGGCAGGGGCAACAAGTACGGACAAGACTTTCACTATTGCATACGCATATATGAGTCGTGAAACGCAACACTTTGAATATGTCTTTCGATTTATTCGGGGACTATATGAGAGTGTTACAATTATGTGTCGGATTATTATATATTATTATAATTATTGTCCAATTATGTTTGGTTTTCGATTTGTCGGATTATAAATTATTATTGATAATTTCAATGGATTAAATAGAGTAGGAATTATGGGAATAAGTGAGGATTGGTAATAGCTGGAAGGAATTTGTTTTGAAATTGTTATTATATTAAAGTTGATTATTGTGGTTTTTGCCAGTGAATAACACCACCTAACATGATGATTGCGTATGATTTCAGTGGAGTAAATTAGGAATTGATATAGCTTATTAGATGGGATACAAACATGAAATGATGGAATGATAATTATGTAATTAATTTCATTAGGTAATTGATTCATAATTTAATTAAGTGAAATATGAAGGGAGGGAAAAGGGTTACCGATTATGGATTAAATTGAATTATTATAGTTAAGGGATTTCTATGCTTATGAATTTAGTTAGAGGATTTATTTCTATTAATTTCTTAGTAGGTTTAATTATCGTGTTCGCGAGGAGTGAATTATAGGACTTTTACATCAATTTCATCCATGGCATAATTTTCGAGGTGGAGTTTTAATTGCGTTAATCTCTACAGTGGTTAGTAGAGCTCTGTTGCATTGTTATTCTTTGTTTTATGTTTTAAATAATTATTGAGTTATCTACTATGTGAATGTATTTCTATGTTATTTCAAGTGCCAAAGTTTATGTTGACAAAGTTACTAATAGCCAGGGGCCCTTATTGAGGTCCGGGGTCGACGGGTCTGCGGGTGTATCCCGCCGTGCTCGACAAAGTCTAATAGTCAGGGGCCCTTATTGAGGTCCGGGATCGACGGGTCTTCGGGTTTAACCTGCCGTGCTCCCAAGTTCTATGGCAAAGTTCAATGACAAAGTTCAATGGCAAAGTTTCTATGGCAAAGTTCTATGGCAAGTTCTATGGAAATGTTTCTATGGCAAAGTTTATGTGACAAAGTGAATGTAATTTACTAAGTTGATTTACTTGATTATTTATTTTTAGCATTAATATTGAATAACTGGACCCCACTGAGTGTGGTTGCATACGTACCCCTCATTTAACATCTTCAGATTAAAGAGCTGATGGAGGGGAGAGACGATGGATGATTCTATCTGAAGTCGTTTATTATTTAAGGTTGATAACAAGTTTAGTCCTTTATTAAGTTTTATGCGAAGAAGATTTTATTTAATAGTTAAGTCTTAGTACAATTGGTATTTTAAATTAATTTATATTCAAAGAAAGTAATTAATGTTTATGCTTCCGCTGTTTGTCAAGTAAATTTGTTATTTAATAAGTTCGTAATTCTTCCACTTCATATTTTATTATTATTATTATTGACGGTTTTCCACCATTTAAATATAATATTTTTAAACTAATAGCCTTTGTTCATTACCGTTATGGATTTAAAATTCAAATTTAGTCGCGCTCAAATTAGTTATTTTAATTACTTTTTAGAAAGTCAGTTTTATGAAAATTGGGGTGTGACAAAATTAGAGTTATTAGTTGAGCATCCCTCAGTAAGATTACTCAAATTAAACTTTTAGACAAAACCAAATGGCCAAATCACTCTATTTTAAAATGTATCTAATCTCAATAACTTTAATTTTAAATTTAATCTCATTCATACATCTATATTTTTTACCTACATTACATGAGTATTATAAATCTTATAATAAGAGTTGGAACTCATGTGCATCCAGGTACACCGTGCATTCATAGTGCATTTTAGAACCGTGCAACTTGTTATATTGAAAGTTGCAACATGTTTACACTGAATTGTGCAACTATTAATATGGAAAAATAGTTACATGTTTCAGTATAAATAAGTTGCAACGGTGCACTGGGATGCATACAAGACTTAGCCTATAATAAGATATGCTAGTAATCAAATTCTATATATATTCTATTTCAGAATTTTTATAAATTTCAATCTTACAATTATTATTATTTCATTCTCTTCGTTTGTCCACTAATTATTTTACAATTCTTGAATTTTTTCTGTCTCTTTCTTCTTATTTTGATGTTCGATTTTTTTGCTTTATACGTTTTTTATTTTAAAGGTTCGTATTTACATCTAACGATTTGATGAAATAATTATATCAATTAGTAATTCATGTTGATTTATTTTTTGCTACACAATTTGTGTTGGTTTAATGATTTCTGTTGCAGGTAATACTTACTAAAATTGTAGATCTATTTTTTTTTTTTTTAAGGCGTGTATTCTTGATATCTGTATTCTATACAAGATGTTTAATTTATGTGTTGCTCTGAGAATTTTAGTTTTTCAAGTTCTTATTTTACTCTAATGATTAGGTGAGATATTCTTCATCATATATCAATCTTATAATTCATGTTGATTTATTTGATTGCTACATAATTTGTGTTGATTTAATAGTCTCTTTTGCAAGTGAGATACTCTCCAGTCTTCACTGTATATCAATCTTATTGTTCATATTGATTTATCTGATTGCTACACATTTTGTGTTGGTTTAATGGTTTCTTTTGTAGGTGATACTTACTAAAATTTCAGATTTATTTTATTTAAGGTGTACTATATATATTTTTTTGATATTTTTATATCATCAAGATATTTAAATTTTTGTTGCTTTGAAATTTTTTATTTTGTAGATATATATTTTACATCAAATGGTCTGGTGTGATAATTATTCATCGTATATCAATCTTATAGTTCATGTTGATTAAATTGATTGCTATTATTTTACATCAAATGGTCTAGTGAGATATGGTCTAGTGAGATAATTATTCATCGTATATCAATCTTATATCATCAAAATCAAATCTTTTTAATAGTATATTTTTAAAGATTTAACAAAGATAGATTAAAATACAAAATTTGAAAAAAAAAAGCAAATCAAATAATTAAATTGTCCACTGAAAAGAATGAACCTGGTTATTTTGTCCTGGACATTAAAATAAGGTTCACTGTGTAGATTCATTTTTAATATTAGAGCTTGAGCTTGACAATTGGTAAGCTTAATTAAACAGATGTTAAAACTAGAGTATATACATTTTACTAATCTAAAACAACAACAATTTCATTCTCATATTATTTAGGTTGCTATTGGCAGCAACATTAGTTTCTTAAAATATTATTGCAACTTTAGGCACCAATAATAATTACTGCTGTTTTATATCTTTAGTTACTCAAATATTAGCGGTTCGGATCCCCTGTTTCATTTTCCTATTCCATCTACTATTCCACATTCTATATTATTGACAAATGTATATTTCACAATATCTACAAATATGAGAATAACACCCTATCATAACAAGATAATATATTTAGGAAATTGTATTTATTTAAGCCAGACCAATTAATGCCTACCAAATCTCATTCTTAAAAATCTTATTAAAATATTTACAATTAATTAACTTAAGATATTATGTTGGGATATTTTAGTTTTGATGAATTATGCCAAAACATTATCAACTTGTGTTATTGAAGCTAATTTACAGATAACAAGTTGAGGGGGAACGAGAGAACAAATTGAGGGGGAACTCACGGTCGACGAGATGATCGAGGATCGACGAGGCAAATAGGATGAGAACCGACGAGATCGATGAGTAAGATGAGTTCCTGAGTTAACCGATGAGCCGAGCAAAATCAAGAGAATAAAAAGCTAAGCCACCGATCGAAGATCGATGACCGCATGACCCGATCGATGACCAAAACAGACTCGATCGATGATCGAAGAATGCATGTCGATCCGGTGATCGTAAGAGCGCATAAGTTGATCGAAAAGAAACCGACCGTAAGATCGTAAGAGAAGGTTGCGATCGAAGAGGAGTAGTATGAGACCGACGAGATCGACGCGATTGAGATCGATATGAAGATGAGCAGATGATCAAGATCGACGCGATTGAGATCGACAAAGTAAACCGATATGTTAACCTAATATGCTAACCTCGATGTACTAACTGACGCAGATATACCGATATGTCGACTGATATATATCGATCCGATCATGAGCCGATCGATCAAAGTGAGAAGAAATCGATATCGAGAACTAGAAATCAGATACCAGATCGTAAAAAAGAAGTCATCTCAAGAGAAGTCATCCAAGTCATATTCATCGAGAATCGAATGCTATCGATGATCGCTTAGCTGAAAAGTGCTAGTGACTGAGGGTCGATTGTCCGAAGACAGAAGAACCGAACTCGGTCGAAAGTGTCAAGATGCCCGACGATAAGGTCCGGCCAAGAGAAGTCACCAAGGCTCGATAGACTGAAGGCTCGATGGAATCAAGATCCCGAGACTCGGAAGAATCAAGAATATAAGCCAAGCAATTCAAATTTGGCGTGACCAATGAGAGGAAGACAACCACTGAAAAAGCCGCAAAGAAGTTATTAGAATAGTATGGATTTGAATGTGACTCCATCCAACGGTAACATTCAAATCCACACTATAAATACAAGTTCTTCCTTCATAATTCGTGGTGGAAAATGCGTGAAAAATCCATCAAGCCAAATCATCTAGCATTCCCACCCTAGAACACAAGTCTCAGAGATATACACGATATATTCAAGAGTGTTCTAGAACCCAATCTAAGCATAAATGCCATATCCTAAGCTTAGAGAGATTTTCCCATCCTTAGCATTGAGGCTAAACAAATGTAAGGGAAAATCTCAACCTAGTTGGAAACCAAACAAACCTTACCCAAATCAGTCGGTTAAGTTTGTAGGTGAGTGTGAACTCGGTAAACATCTAGCAATCCCGAAAGGGAGGGTATGAAATCCCGAGTGAGGGTGATAAGTCCCGTTGGTGTGTGAACTCGTTAAACATCTAAGAGGCGATCCCGAGTGAGGGTGATAAGTCCCGTTGGAGTGTGAACTCGTTAAACATCTAAGAGGCGATCCCGAGAGGGTGATAAGTCCAGTTGGAAGGAATTTCCCTAGGAACAGGGAGAGTGGATGTAGGAGCTTGAGCCTCCGAACCACTATACTTTGTTGTGTTCTTTACTGCTTTACGTTCTTATCTTGTCATATGCATTCTATTATAAGCAAAACAACACACATGAGCTTAAAACGCAAAAATCTGGAATCACTCTGCCCTCACCCCTGTTTTATGTGCATTGAATGAAATGTTTGCTTCCGCACGCGCAAAATCGGTTTTAATCGGGACCTCACATATTATTCAATAGTTAATTTTGTTAAATATTAATTGGAGTTCGTATATTAAAAAAATATAAAATTCATTAACAGAAAAAATTGACAATATATGTCAAAAAAAAAATGAAAATTTTAATATTTAAAAATATTATAAATTTTTTACAAGTAAACTCAATAATTTCATTAAAATTTGTACGTAGTTATAATTAAATTTAATGTAATTACTATAATATTTTTAAGTAACACTTGTGTGCACCAATTGCACAAGACGCAATTTGTGCAATTGAATTCAATTTTAAATTGGATAAACCATCTACACCCTAAACACTAAATCATGAACCCTAAATCATGATCTATTCGGGCCGGGTGAACCATGAACCTCTCGGGTCGAGTTCGGGTCGGGCAAAAAAAAACTGAATTAAAATTCAATTACACCAAATCAAAATTGATGCAAATGGTGCACAGGAGAATTTGCCAATATTTTTATGTAATTATAAATACAAATGTTAGAACGTGAAATTATACATGTATTATAATATATTAAGATATACAAATGTTAGAACATAAAATTTGATTATAATTACGTAAAAATAAAATATGTTTTTTTTTTCTTTTAATAAATTTTTATATTTTTTTATTGGATTTTAGACTATATAAATATATTTATAATTATATATAATAGTTTAAGATTATAATATATGTATTCCAATTTATAATTAACAAATTTAATTATAATATATATATTATATGTACGTGTATGTATATGTGTGTATATATATGGTAGATATTAATTAGTCTTGTTTAAATAAATACAATTTCCTAAATAGATTATCTTGTTATGATAGGGTGTTATTCTCATATTTGTAGATATTGTGAAATGTGCACTTGCCATCAATATAGAATATGAAATAGTAGATGGAATAGGGAAATGAAACAGGGGATCCAAACCGAAATACTAGTAGCTTTATTTTCTCAACTCACATCAACAATAATAGTTCATTTGATGCACAATAATCTAGTATACATACTTATCTATAGTTTCTTAGAATATTAGTTGCTTTATTTTCTTAATTTACGTCAGCATTCACCTTATATATATATATGCAAGTAAACAACCTACTATATTAAAAAGGGATCTGAGCACAGTAGATTTGAAACAAAAATACACACTTGTAAATAATAAATAAGAATACAACAACAAACACTCATTTATAATTTACAAAAACTTGTATGCAATATTACATACGAGTGATATATATGCTCAATTAACTTAAATTATAACTTTTTTATTTTTTACGGGTCAGGCCCAATCATTTCGGATCCGCGTGTTTCTTCTTTCTTACGATCTCTTCCTTTGCGATTTATCAAATTTTTGCGGACGAGATGCTCAACTTACTAGGGCTATCTTGGCCGTCTCCAATATGAAGAAATGATGATAAGGTTATGATCTGATTGTTAACGAAAAATTGACGAAATTGGATATGTATTTCTAATTAGTTTGTAGGATTTGAATAAATTAATATTGCTTTTGATTTTTTGTTGTTATTGTATGTAATTTGATTGAATAAATCTTCTCTTCTCACGCTGTTCTTTAAATCTGTAACTTAGGATCGAGAATTTTTTTTCGCGCTTGTACTGGTTTTTGTTCATGTAGTAATACTCTTTTGTTCATATGGTAACATTCTTTTGTTCATGTAGTAACACATCAAGTTGTTCTATAAATCTGTAATTTTAGACTGAGAATTCTTTTCACTCTTGTACTGATTTTTTCCATGTGGTAACACGTTTTCTTCATGTAGTAATACATATTTTTTTAATAATATGTAACACTGTACAAATGTCATCGTGATTCTAAGTGAATACTCATGTGTTACCATATGAACAACAGTGTGTTACCATATGATAATGTATTTTTTTTAAATGATAATGGAATTTTTATTTCACGTAGTAACACATATCGTTTCTATAAGTATCACTCTTTTTTTTCAAGTAGTAACACATGATAATGTATTTTTTTTAAATGATATTGTAATTTTTATTTCTTTTAGTAACACATAGCATTTCTATAAGTATTAATTTTTTTTTCATGTAGTAACACAAAAAAAATAAAAAATAAAATAAAAATTAAAAGTTATGTGCTCAATAAGAATTGAGCCTCCAACCAAATACATTAACAACAGATCTGAACCATTATACAACAACACATATTTAATAAAGATATTCTTCTATAAATATATATCCGCCTGCGCCAACCGACAGCCCTGGACCGTCCCGCCGCGAATTTTTAAGTAAATTACCTTAATTATAGTGTATTGCACATATCAATAGGGTGCAATATTTTACAAGAGTTCTACTCTTTATAATTTGTTGCTGGAAAATAACAAACAATATCACCATTATTATTTTAGATTACAAAAAAAAATAAAAAAATATTATTCTCCACTAATTTTATAATAGTATTAATCATATACTTTAATCAACTTGAAAAAAGAATATTCACTCACCACATTCTAAAATTTTATTATTGGGACCTCCTGCAATATTGAGACTTATGCTCCAACACATCAAACTTTTGGAAAGGAGAAGAACACAAAGACAGAGAATGAATGGAGCAAACCGAATTGTGTTTGCATGACCGATGAATTGTCTAATTGTGTTTGTCGTGACTAATTGTATTCGCCGTGATGAATTGTCCCTTTTTTTAAAAAAAAAAAATTAGAGTTGTAAAAGCTTTAAATACACAATTATAAAGATACTCCCTATTTTATCTTTAAAATTGTCCAAAACCCTTTTTTTGTAACAATTTTATGGTTTGACACATGTCCTATAAAAGACGAAAATTTGATCCTTAAAGTGCAATAATTGGTAAAATTAAAGTTTGATCCTCTTTATGCAATTTGTTCGGTATTTAAGGGTCAATTTTGTATCTTATAGTAATCTATAAATTAGATACTATCTAATAGTCGTAGACTCTTTAAAGTTGTATTTACTAGTAATTATTCCATAATATAATATAACATGCATGTGTATATTTTAAGTGGCACATAATATAGGGATAATTTAGAAAAAATATAGATGATTATAATCACCTAAAATTATGTACAGAATCAATTTGAAATGATTTGTTTCTTTTTATTAAATTAAATAAACTCTAAAAAGTTATAAGTTAAAAGTTGATAAGAAGATGCTTTTGGTAGCTTATAAATTTTTTTTTTTAAATAAATAAATAAATAAATATATATATATATATATATATATATATATATATATATATATATATATATATATTTTGTAAATACTATCAATTTTTTAAAATTTTTTTTTTTACAAACACTATCAACTTTTAATATTAGGCCCCGTTTGGTTCACGGAATTGATCAGAATTATGATTTTAATCCCAACTAATCTATCGTTTGGTTTGTGGGATGAGGGCCCATGATATACTTCAAGTCCGGGTAAAAAATATGTTAAATTCCTCTATGGAGGGATATGTCAATTTCATGTTAAAGGTGGAATATAATATATTCGAAATGCAATATTACAAATTGTTCTTTCATTGTTTGAATAGATTCACAAGAATGAAGTGTGGTTGTTTCAATTCAATTTAAGGATATTTATGACATTTCCATCTAATCACTCAATATAATCCTAATTTGTATCTTGATTCAAACAAATACAGATCAATCAATTCAATCCCACTCAATCCTATCACATTTAATCAATTCAATCCCGTGAATCAAACGTCCCTTAATCAATTTTCTCATAATTATTTATTTTAATCAATTCTTCAAAAAAGTAGTAGTATAATTTTTTTCAAACACCCCCCTATATTTTCTTGGAAAAATATGGGAAGCGAGAAAACATTTAAAAAGAATAATGTTAAATGTTATATTTAAAACTCAAAAGAAAAGAAAATTAGGAAGAACTACATTGAACCAACCGAACCACATTCCAGTAATAGAGAGAGGAAAAATATTAAAATTGAAAAATCTCAATTGGGTAAGGAAAGATTAACCAAGCAAAGAAAAGTAAAATTAAAGGGTGTGCTAGCTTGCTTTGAAGGACAAATAATTAAGGTTGTCACATGTCTACTTGCTTGGTTTAAAAATGTGGGTTAACTTTGCAACCGAGTTTATCTAGTGCTGATTCTGCTGAATGAGCTGGTCTAAGGAATATTTAATCCGTCGCTTGGGATTAAATAAAAAATCCGAGCATTCTAAAGCATCTATCATCTTCATATCTAATTCCCATGTAAAATTACATAAATCGCCCTACTCATTCGAATTATTCACCGAGTGGGTATCATGTGCACCGTGCACCTCATATTATATTTTAAAAATGTACAACTAGCTGTATTGGAATGTATAATTTTTTACACTAAAACATACAACTTTTATTTATAAATAAATTGCATATTTTATTTCAATAAGTTGTATTTTTTTTATAATTCACTGTGTAATGCATGATGCCTTATTTCACCCAGAATCCACAGACCTTATTCTGTTTAAAAAATTACCAGCGCCAATAAAAGATGAATATTTGAAAACTTATTGGAGTAGATAAGTCGAACTATATAATCAGGTGGCTTAGCCTACCTGATCATTGGGCTCCTCATTTGAATGGGAGACCCAGGTTCGATTTCCTTTGGGAACGAATTAGAGTTACGCTAGTTATAAAGTGGATTGACGATTTCGTGGAGTATTTGGGTGTTTAGTGTACTAACTATTAACAACTAACTTTGCCCGATAAAAAAAAAAGAAAGTCTAACTATATATATATATACATGATTGGAGCAGCAACATTTGATTCTTCTTTCTTCAACATTGCAGCTTTCTACTGGGGGAGGAGGTGGCAACATTGGAAAGGGCCTTAGTCATGGTGGTGGAACAACATTCATAAAAGTATACACATTATCGCGATCTTGTGGACAAAGGTTACACCCCTCTTCAAGGTAATTTTATATTTGATTATATATTTATTTGGGTTATAGTAGTGAAAAATTATACTATATTTTAATTATTAATATAAAATAATATAAATGTTTGTATGTCCTTTCAATTTCTATTAGATTATTCTAGTAGAATTATTTATGATAGATTATTCTAGGAGCATCCCTTGCTGCCTATAAAAAGGTGGTATGTCATTCACTTTGTATCACTTGAAATGAAATAAAGTATTCTCTCTTCTCCCTATATTTTCTACTTTGTCTACTTTTCATACTCCATAGTATTAGTTTCACAACATAAGAGTATTAGTTTCATAACTCATTATCAGCACGAGTCTTTACCTTGAGCTTTATCGATATTGGGGCAAGTTCAAGTATCATACACAATTCTTGAGGTAATACTTCTCCTTTGTCAATTTGTTATTTTATTATGGCTAATCTCACAAAGTTGGAATTTGCAACTCTTGACATCTCCGAAAAGAATTATTTATCATGGATTCTAGATGTTGAAATTCATCTTGAAGCAAGAGGTCTTGGAGAAACTATTGTTGATGATAATAATGCATCAAATCAAGACCGTACAAAAACAATGATTTTTCTTCGTCACCATTTGGACGAAGGATTGAAAATGAATATTTAACTGTGAAATATCCACTTGTCTTGTGGAAAGATTTAAAAGAAAGATACGATCACCTGAAGATGATCGTCCTTCCAAAAGCCCGGTATGATTGGCTTCACTTACGTCTGCAAGATTTTAAAACTGTTAATGAATATAATTCGGCTATGTTCAGAATTACTTTTCAATTGAAATTATGTGGTGAAACCATAACTGATAATGATATGCTTGAGAAGACATTCTCTACTTTTCATGTCTCGAATTTTCTCCTGCAGCAGCAATATCGAGAAAAGGGATTTAAGAAATATTCTTAACTAATTGCTTGCCTTCTCTTAGCCGAGCAAAATAATGAATTGTTATTGAAAAATCATGAGTCCCGACCCACTGGTTCTAGTCCATTCCCTGAAGCGAATGCGACTCAATCTCAATATCATGGTTGTGGTCGTGACGTGGACGTGGTGGTAGCCGAGGACGTGGTCATTTTCGTGGTCGCGGTCGTGGTAGATTCACTCCATATATTAACAATAAACATGATTGTGACAAGAAGCAAAATGTCTCCCAGAAGAGAGACAATGGAGAAAAGAAGAAATATGAGGAATATTGCCACCGGTGTGGAATGGAAGGTCATTGGTCCCGCATATGTCGAACATCGGATCATCTTGTGGAGCTTTATCAAGCCTCTTTGAAAAATAAAGGAAAAAATGTTGAAACAAATTTTGTTGATGATAATGTTGCTTTTGATGGTGATGATGTTGCTATGACTCACCTTGATGTATCTGATTTCTTCAATGATGTTAACTAATCATATGATGAATACCCTATACTATATATTAAATAATATATTTATATATTTGCATCTTTTATTAATATTAATTTCTAATTTATGTTTTATTATTTTATGAAGATGCGATGGATGCCAAACATTTGGGAATGGATAATGATGGTGATATTTGTCTAATTGATAGTGCTACTACACACACTATACTTAAAGATACAACATATTTCTCTCATTTGCAAAAGGGGGAGACAAATGTTAATACTATAAGTGGTAGTGCAAATTTGATTGTTGGCTCCGGAAGAGCTACAATATTTCTCCTCGGAGGAACTAAATTCATTATAAATGATGCACAACTGTCTCCCAAGTCTCGAAGACATTTGTTAAGTTTTAAAGATATCCGCATAAATGGGTATCATGTCGAGACTTTAAATGAGAAAATTAATGAATGTCTATTGATCACACAAGTTGTTTCTGGAAAAAAACGTGTATTAGAAAAGTTGTATTCGCTTTTCTTCTGGCCTATATTATACGAAAATAAATACAGCTGAAACATATCACCTAATAGACCAGAAGTCTATTTCCCCCAAAGATTTTATGATTTGGCATGATCACCTTGGACATCCTGGTTCCACCATGATGAGGCGAATAATTGAAAATTCACATGGCCATTCATTAGAAAATAAAAAGGTGTTAAATTCAAATAAATTCTCATGTGTTGCTTGCTCACAAGGAAAGTTAATTGTGAGACCTTCACCAACTAAAGTGGGGATTGAATCCCCTGCATTTCTAGAACGAATTCATGGTGATATTTGTGGGCCTGTAGATCCACCATGTGGACCATTTCGATATTTTATGGTGCTAGTTGATGCATCAATAAGATGGTCACATGTATGTCTATTATCTTCTCGCAACCTAGCATTTGCAAGATTACTTGCCCAAATAATAAAGTTGCGAGCACAATTTCCAGATCACCCAATAAAGAAAATTCGTCTAGACAATGCTGGTGAATATTCATCACATGCTTTTTATGATTATTGCATGTCAATTGGAATAAGTGTTGAACATCCTGTAGCTCATGTTCACACACAAAATGGTCTAGTTGAATCATTTATTAAACGATTGCAACTAATTGCTAGACCATTGCTAATGAAATCAAAACTCCCTCTATTTGCTTGGGGACATGTTATACTACATGCAGCAACACTTGTGAGAATTCGACCGACAAGTAATAATAATCTTTCTCCCCTACAGTTAACATTTGGTTATGAGCCCAATATCTCCCATTTAAGAATTTTCGGGTGTGTGGTTTATGTTCTAATTGCACCGCCTCACCGTACTAAATTGGGCACCCAACGAAGATTGGGAATATATGTTGGGTATGAATCACCTTCGATACTTAAATATATTGAACCATTAACAGGTGATTTATTTACTGTCAGATTTGCAGATTGTCATTTTGATGAATCTCATTTCCCGACATTAGGGGGAGGCAAGGATCAACTGAAAAAGGAAATCACTTGAAAAATTGCATTATATTTCCTTGATCCTCGTACAAAAGAATGTGAACTTGAAGTTCAAAGGATCATACATTTGCAAAAAATTGCAAATCAATTGCCGGATGCATTTAGTGACTCCAGAAGAGTTACTAAATCACATATTCCCGCAGAAAATGCTCCGGTTAAGATTGATGTCCCTGAAGGACAAATAACAAGTGCTAATGAATCTAAAGCACGCCTGAAGCGTGGTAGACCTCTTTTTTCCAAAGATAAAAATCCTCGAAAGAAAAGAAGATTAATTAAACTCGACGAGTCAAATGAGAATGAACGACTCGTGCGTAGTGAGAAAATTCAACTTCCTGAAGAAGTTGTCTCAGAAGATATTGCTCCTGAAGAGCCAGTTTCTGAAGATAATGAGGTTGTAGAAACTTCAATAAATTATGTCACTACGGGAAAAAGTTGGAACCGAAGAGAAACAATCATTAACAATATTTTTGCATATAATGTAGCACTTGATATTATGGAAGAAATTGAGGATCATGAACCCAGATCGATTGATGAATGTCGGCGTAGAAATGATTGGCCAAAATGGAAAGATGAAATCCAATCCGAGTTGGATTCACTAGCAAAACGAAAAGTATTTAGACCTATAGTCCAAACACCAGAAGGTGTAAAGCCAGTGGGATACAAATGGGTATTCGTACGAAAAAGAAACGAGAAAGATGAAAGTGTGAGATATAAAGCACGATTAGTGGCCCAAGGCTTTTCACATAGATCTGGATTTGATTATGATGAAACATACTCTCCTGTAATGGATGCAATTACATTTAGATATCTTGTAAGTTTTACCGTGCATGAAAGTCTTGAGATGCGTCTAATGGACGTAGTTACTGCATACTTATACGGTAATCTTGAAAAAGATATCTACATGAGAGTCCCTGAAGGATTTAGCATGCCTGAAGCGTATAAATCAAATCCAAGAGAAGTTTATTCTATTAAATTGCAAAGGTCTTTGTATGGGCTCAAACAATCTGGACACATGTGGTATAATTGTCTTATTGAATGTCTAGTCAAAGAAGGTTATATCAATGACCCAATATGTCCATGTGTTTTCATAAAGAAAAATGGGTCAAATTTTGTGATAATTGCACTGTATGTTGATGATCTCAATTTAATCGGGACTCCTGAAGAGCTCGAAGAGGCAGTTGCATATTTGAAGAAAGAATTTGAGATCAAGGATTTTGGTAAGACAAAATTTTGCCTTGGTTTGTAAATTGATCACCTCGAAGGTGGAATTTTTGTCCACCAAACTGCTTATACCCAGAAGGTACTAAAGCGGTTTTACATGGAAAAGGCACATCCACTAAGTACCACAATGGTCGTCTGGTCACTCGATCCTAATAAGGACCCTTTCAGATCACGAGTTGAAGGCAAACAGATACTTGGTCCTGAAGTACCATATCTAAGTGCAATTGGTGCACTTATGTATCTTGCTAACTGTACAAGGCCAAATATATCCTTTGCAGTTAATTTGCTAGCAAGATTTAGTTCATCTCCCACAAGACGACATTGGAATGGTATTAAACATATTTTTTGCTATCTCTAAGGAACAGTTGATCTTGACCTATTTTATTCAAATAATTCTCGACATGAATTGCTTGGTTATGCTGATGCTGGGTATCTATCAGACCCGCACAAAGCAAGATCTCAGACTGGATATGTATTCACATGGGGTGGTACAGCCATTTCATGGCGATCTACAAAGCAATCACTTGCTGCCACTTCTTCAAATCATGCTGAAATTATAGCAATTCATGAGGCCAGTCGGGAATGTGTTTGGTTGAGGTCAATGATCAATTATATTCGAAAGAGCTGTGGATTGTCTAGTGACAATGAAAATCCTCCAACTTTATTATATGAAGATAATGCAGTTTGTATAGCTCAACTAAAAGGAGGATATGTTAAAGGAGATAGAACCAAACATATTTCACCAAAGTTCTTTTTTTACTCATGAGTTGCAAAAGAATGGTGAAATCGATGTGCAACAAATCTGCTCAAGTGACAATTTTAGCAGATTTATTTACCAAGGCATTAACCACTGCAACATTTGAGAAGTTGGTGAAACATATCGGAATGCGTCGATTAAAAGATCTCAAATGATGTTTGAATTAGGGGGAAAATGAATAAACTAAATAATATATGTACTCTTTTTCTCCTTCACTAGGTTTTTTTCCCACTGGTTTTCCTAGTAAGGTTTTTAACGAGGCATATTCTTTATGTAATGGCGGACATCCAAGGGGGAGTAATATGAAATAATATAAATGTTTTTATGTCCTTTCAATTTCTATTAGATTATTCTAGTAGAATTATTTATGAATATATTTATGATAGATTATTCTAGGAGCATTCCTTGCTGCCTATAAAAGGGTGGTATGTCATTCACTTTGTATCATTTGAAATGAAATAAAGTATTCTCCATTCTCCCTATATTTTCTACTTTGTATACTTTTCATACTCCATAGTATTAGTTTCACAACATAAAAGTATTAGTTTCATAACAATTATCCATTTATTCTGAGATTTCAGAGAACGTAATTGGGTCCATGAATAACCAATGAACAAACGTGTTTGATTAATAGTCTTTTGATTGCTCTTCATATATATTTTTTGTACATAATCAATTATAAATCATGAATTAATTTGATAACTTGCATCCATTATTCTATTGTAATTAATGAAATCAACATTGGAAAGGGCCAAAGCCAATCAATTAATAGCATCATTAAATATATTATTAGTGAATTTGTCTTTTTGCATGTATTTTAAACTTTTCTACCTTGAATTTGGTTCTTTCTGCTTTAGTTTCTTTCTCAAAACACATGTAATGTGTTTCTTCTAAAGTTTTGAATATAAGTGATGATCAAAAAGTTGTAGAAGTTAATCTGAATTAGGTATGGTAGTGTATATTTTCCAAGAATTAGATTTGCTGAACCAGAGTGGCCAGAATTGCCACCACTATCAGCTACATGAGCAAATGATGGAGGCCTCTTGTTATGCAGTTTCAGACAATCTCGTTTGGTATGCCCAGGTCCATGATAGTAATAACACTCCACATCTGTTGATGAATGTCCTTGATTACTCTTCTTCCCACCATTCTTGGACTGTGGCCTCCCAAACTTGGATGTAGGAGCACGACTAAAAAGGACACTGTTAGGTGGAGAAGATATGGTGGAGCTTGTTCAGTGCGAAGAATTCATTGTAAGCCTCTTCCAAAGATGAAATCTGCGAATCAGAGAGAATTTGTGACTTAGGAGTTTTAAACTCAGATGGAAGATCGACTAAGAAACTCATCATAGTCATCTTCTCTCGCTGAGCATGCTGAACAGTGAAATTAGGGCTAAACAGAAGCAACACATTAAGCTCTTCATAAGTTTTCTTGAACTCAATGATATAATCCGTTATCGACCTATCTCCTTCGTCCGGCCTGTAAAATGCCTGACAAACACCATACATTTGGGTAATATTCCCTTTTTCCCGAATATAAAAACTCAAGATATGACATAAGTGCTTTAACAGTCCTACAATGAGTAACCATCCCAATCACCTCACTATTGATGCAATTACGTATTTGTAGAAACAAACGAGAATCCTCTCTTTGCCAAGTGAGTTTTGTGGCATCAGTGGGTGGTTCATCGGTCAAATGACCTTCCATGGACGCACTCAATAAATATAGCTCAATAGTCTGACGTCAATCCAGATAATTCGTAGAACAAGTTTATGCTTCATGATTTTTGTCATCACGGGCATAACATCTATAGACTTTTTCTCTTCACTCATAATGTATATCACACCAAGAAAAAAAAAATGGAAATCCCAAAAATAAACGAAGAGAGACGAAATCACACACCACTCTGATGTTGATCCAAAAAGGTACACCAACAGAAAGAGTTCGATAAGGCAAGCTCAACGGAAGTTGCCGGAGAAGACTTCGGCAAGAAACGCGCCTACACGTTCTGCTGCAGCAAAACAACGGAAAAAATTCCGCCTGCGCGTGTTGGCCACACGCGCGACCGTTGACGGCGAAACTTTCGATGAAGGGCTGCCGGATGACGGCGGTCCTCCCTGTGCCGGTGGTGTCGACCGGTGGTGGCCAGAAAACGTGAATCCCCAAGTCCTTGCACAAACCCTAGTTTTCTTCAAACCCTAATTTCATAAATTAACTAGGCCAAATTTTCAAAATCTATAAACATGCTCTAATACCATGTTAAATGAAATGTGAAAACATATTGTGGGAGAATTTTCATTGGTATTAAACTAAGATAAGAGTACATATATATATATAGATACACAAGTGAGAAGACTCTTCTAATCACGGCCCACTAAAGGCCTATATCTATATATTATTCTAAAAGTTAACAAATAACAAACAACTAGCAAATGTATTACTTTATTTATTGATTTGCGAAGGATCGGAAATTGAAATCAAAAGTGTCTGGGCTGATAACTTTGAGGATGAAATGTCCCAATCCGATTGTTTAATTGTACTTTTTCATATGTTGCTTTATCATGCATTGATACAGGACGAATCCAACCACGTGAGTTTGAGACCGCCTTGTTTGAGAACATGCATCTTGACTTGTTGCTACTGCAATAATGTAATTCACGTTGGTCTTTATTTATTCAATGAGAATGGCGAGCTCCTTAAATACGGGTTCAATAAATGAGAAATTTGCTTGGAATTTAATATAGGTGTGATGTTTGATATCGAGTGTAAAAGATGGCTTGAGGACATAGAGCACATTGAGAATTTGATAGCCGAAGATGTTGAATTCGCGAGGCTAAAAAAATATGGCATAAAGCTCGAATTTTTCATAATAGAGTTCCACTTGGGAGAACGACACGTTGATGGAGAGGGTTAGCTTTATTATTTTTGGTGCATATGATTTAGGAACGTTCTAAATTGATTGTGTGAATGGAAGCATTTCCTAACAATGAGGAAGACTTTGTCGAACAACTGTTTGTGTTCGATCTTTTGTCTCGTCCGAGGTTTTAGGAAAGTCAGTTATCTAGGTGAAATAAAATTGGATGATGTGTTATGGATTTTTAAAATTAAAAGGCACGGGAGCCCTAATAGGGCAGAGTAAAGTTTTCTACTCGCAGCACTTTCCTTCCAAGAGCTTTAGAAAAAAATCTCATGGGGAGGACAAAGTCATATCTTGGTAGATTTCATGGTCTTCGGAAGTGATTTGCTAATGCGAATCCGAATCAATGAAAATAGTCTATTGTTGCAATATCCCTCTGCGGACAACTTTGCACCCGAAATGAAAAGGATTAGATATCTTCATTAAATCAGATTCACATTTGCAAATCTCTTCAGCAGATCTTGAATTCCACCAAGATATGACTCAATCCTCTCCATGCAGAATTTTCTCCGGGGCCTCTTGTTGTGGAATTAATTGTCCGGATCTATTTGGGATGAATATTTAAATACAAATTTAATTCAAACAATTATTAATAGCATGAATTAATCCTATATTAATTCAAATAATAATTCAACAACAAATCATGCATAAAAACAGTTCACATAAATCCTACGCATGCGGAATTGCTATGGGTTTACGTGAACTAACCTGTTTGGAATGACAATGAACTCAGTTGATAAGAACACACCAAAAAGCCTTCCCAAGTATTCCCTAGCCCTTGCTCGTCAATCCGGTGGAAGGAAACTCGCGAATAATTAACAAAAGGAAAAATAAATTATTTGTTGCACCACCTTTGTGGATTTCTAATTTTTCCAACACATGAAATTGTACTTGGGGATGAAAGAATCATCCCCTATTTATAGATGAGGGGTTGGTCGAAATTTTTGGGAAAAATAGTGTGGGAAAATTTTTTTCTTGATCTCCAAGAAATCTTGAATATATCTCATATATTCTTTTCTCTATAATTAAAATATTCCACAAAAATCCCAACTCCTTTTGTTTTGGGATATTTCAAAATTTTAAGGGAAAGGAAACCAAGATTTGGATCTTCTTGAATTTATGAGATATACTTGTATTGCAAGAATACATATCTTCCATAATATTTTTTCAAGAAAATCAAGAAAATCATTCTTTCCCTTATTTATTCAAAATTTTCGAAAATCTCCCAATAAATAACCAAGTGGGAGATTTCTTGAATTTAATGAGATAATCTTGTATTCCAAGAATACTTATCTTCATTCCATAACAAAATTCAAAGAAAATCTTTCTTCCCCTCTTATTTATTATTTTCGAATAAATAGGAAAAATAGGCAACAAAATTTATTTTATTTTTAAACACATTTTTCAGTTATTGGACTTTATGTTTGGGCTACTTGAGGGGCCTTTAGGAGAATTAAGATTGGACCTTCCAATGGATCTTGAATTATCAATATTGAGCCACAATATTATTCAAGCCCATAAATATTAATTAATCCTACTACATAATTAATATTGCACTATCCATCTTACCCATATTACTGTTAATATGGCTCCTGGTTATTATTTCGCTTGTTTAAGATTATCTAGCACATTAATTAATTCAAGCCACTGAAATAGCTTTCCATTAATTAATATCTTTTGTCCTTGGTTAAGGAACGGTTCAACATTATTATCCATACCGAAAACTAGTTCCACTTACAAGATTTGGTATGATAAATCTTATGAACCTCCCAAGGGGGCAAATCGAACAAGCGTACTTGCACACAATTCTTCGTATTAAATCTTAGCAATCGCATGTGACCAATAATATTGCCCAAGATATAAAGTATTGAATCTCATTGATTCTCTACCCGTCATAAGTCAAAACAATAATTATTGACCACACACGATCCTATTTAAGGGACGAAGATTAAGAAATAACGAACCACTGAGGTCTAATTCTTCCTAGTTCAGTGCTGAAGAATTCATCCTCCTGTAGGTCCTATTCAGTGCATCAGTCATGCACTAGTGTAATCTCTTGGTCAAGATAGGCCAATCTGAGCCTTACACTTCAACCTTTCACGATGGATTGTTCATTTCCATCTAGGTCGTGAATAGCGTACTTTTAGTTACAAGAGACTGTTAATTTAATCTTCTGTGATCTGGTATCACTAATTTAACTACAATGTAACATGTATTATTTATTGAACAGTTATGCAGTAAATATATGTAACATTCAATGATATTTAAAACATCAGTGATAAATAATTTATTTCAGTAAATAAGACAGAAATTCAGTTTGATTATACAAAGTAAAAGCATACTTTCCAGTATAACCCCAACACCTCTTAGAAGGAAAGTGTTGTGAGTAGAGAATTTGATTCTGCCGTATTTGGGTTCTCGTGCTTGGGTCTCGCCTAAAAAGCACATCTCTCCTACAAGACCGACTACCCTAAAAGCTCATTTAGCTCGGATGAGATTTGAAATATCGTACATCCTAGGGGGAAAATATCAAACAATTCTTCGACAAAATTTTCCTCATTGTTAGGAAATGCTTCCATTCCCACAACCAATTTTAGAATGTTACCTAAATTGTATGCACCAAATAAAGTTGATTCTTTTGAACAACGTGCCGTTCTCCCAAGCAGAACTATAAAATTCTAACCTGAAAGGTTCAGACTTAATGCCATATTTTTTTAGCCTTCCGAATTCGAAACATTCGGCTATCAAATTCTCAATTCGCTCTGTGTCCTCGAGCCATCTTTTACACTCAATATCAAACATCTCACCTTTATTAAATTCCAAGAAATTTATCGTTTATTGAAGCCATATATGGGAAGCTCCCCATTCCCACTGAACAAATAAAGGCGAATTTGAATATATCATTGTCATAGCAATTCAAGTCAAAATGCATGTTGTCAAACAGAGTGGTCTCAAACTCACGTGGTTGGATTCATTTTGCATCAATGCATGATATAGCAACATATGAGAAAAGTGCAATCGGATTTGAATTTATATATAAAAAATCTTGCATAGATATGATTAGTAATAACTCCTTTAAATTCCTACAAACAATTAGATTTCTAGATAGATTTTGTAAAATATATATTTGATTGAAAATATATATACTTTTTTAATAAAGATAATTATTGTAAGTCGTGTTGCGTGGAAAATATGATGTGGCTTCGTGTGTGACGACTTAACAAACAAAGTAGATTATGTGTAGAACACAGAAAGTGTGTGGCGAGCACGATGTGTGTGTGGCGAGCACAAATGTAAAGTAAAGTGACAACAAGGATTTAGTGACCCAGTTCGTCAGGAATGACTACGTCTGGGGGCATACCAAGCCAGGGTTGTAATACTAGTGATTTGGGGGTGTGTCGAGCACAATGTACTTGTGACGAGCACAATGGATATGTGGGATGGAGAGCTGGTACAAGAGCTATCTTAGGAAAATTTCTCGACCTCTATTTCTGACCTTTGAGGGTCTATCTATAGAAGATTTGGCTAGCATGAGCTGCCTTGGCAAGCTTGTGCTGGCCTGGAAAGCACGAGTTGGCGATTCCTCGTCATGCAAGAGTACACGCAGTGTTGCCACGTTTCCTACCGCGCATCTCTGGTTGACGTCTGTCTTTACTTGCTTGTGAAGGCTTTGACTTGTCGTCCAGGTGGTGTTGCTCGGCAGGTGGCTTGGTCTTGTGTTCGCCGGGATGGTGGGCATGAGTGTTCTCTGTTGATCTGTTCGTCTGGAAGATGCGGGCGCACATCTTTCCTTCTCTGTTCGTCTGGAAGGCACGTCCGCAGGTCTTCCCTTCTCTGTTCGCCTGGAAAGCACGTCCGCAGGTCTTCCCTTCTCTGTTCGTCGGCCGTTCTGATCGGCCACTTCTTGTGTTCGCCCGGCTTGGTGAGTAACCGTCAAATTGCATGGCGAGCATATTTAATGTGGTGCGGCGGCCTCTGGCGTCCTCTGGTCACCTGAGCTGTCGAGCTCCTGGCGAGCACAGGTGAGCGAGCAGGATGTTTGTCCAGCTGTTGGGTACCTGTCTGCTGGGTCAGCGCGCACCTTTGATTTATTGGTCCATGTGTTCGTCCACATGTGTCCGTCCAAACTGGCGTGGCCTGTGTTCATCCACCTGGTTATTTGGTGAACACGTGGCAGGTGGTCTTTGATTGGTTGCTGATTTGGTTACAACAATAATTAATAGATTTATAATAAAAAAAATTATACTATATTTTTAGTATTGTTTGATATAGAAAAATATATATAGAAATTCTTGTGTAAGTTCTTCAAACAATTAGATTTTCAAGTTATTTTGTAAAATATATATTTGGTAGAAATTAGATATTCTTTTGAACAAAGATAATTAATAAATTTATAGTAAAAAAATTATAAATTTTTTTATTGTTTAATATAGAAAAATTAGTACAATTGATAATATAGATTCTCAATAAAATCTTTAGGAACATAATGGTTTAGTAAACCAATTAACCAAAAATAAAAATACATAAAAATGAATCAAACCTCGGTTATTGAAGTATCAACAATTCTTTCAGGACCGTTATTCTGGAAGAGCCCTTCAAAGACCTAGAAAATGTGTAAACAAATTCCCAATTATTGTATCTATTGAGAGACTTTGATATTACCCAATCTGGTATAACAAAATCAAATAATAACAACTCAAATAAGAAATTAAATGGAAATTAAGGAATATAAAGGCGCAATTAATATAAGAATTCCGAAGCTCTTCACCCATCACAAATACTCTATATAACTCAAAAGCCGATTTTCAAATCAGCAAAAATTATACAAATTAAATAGTTGCAAATCAATAAAATCATATTACTATTCACATTCAGAACTCAAATTACTTACTTCAATACTCCTTATTCAAATCTACAAAAAATTATAAAAATTGGCAAAGTATAGGGTGAACAAGTTTCACGGTGAAACTGGTTAAGAAGTGTGACTTATATTATTAAAGAGTGTGACTTTTTACTATAAAGGGTGTGAATTTTTACTATAAAGAGTATTACTCATTAAAGTGAAGGGTGTGACTTAAATTATAGCAAATGGTGTCATAACGATAATTAAAAGGTGTGACTTATGTTACTAAAGGTTGTGATTTATATTACTAAAGAGTATGCCTGTAAAAATAAAAGAATCAGTTTCACAGCATACCAACTCATACAAATTAGAAAAAAACGCTATGAATGGAAAAGAATAAACTCATCAAACTCAAAATCCTTGATCATTATAAGAAAATTTGATAGCATTGCTTCCTTGTTCCCAACTTCACGGACCAAAAGCATGCATACAAAGCTTCTAGAGTTCTGTGATAAGTGCAACTCTAACCTATGGATACTAACTTCTATTTCCTTCTCTAGAGGAAAAGAGAAACATTTTCCTACATATATTGAACCAATACAGGACTTGACATCACTACAAACAAAGAACATTATCAATTTTTACCCTCTCAATTTAATGCTTTATAACCACAATTTCAGCCTATCAGTATTCTTCTTGCTTAAGAAAGTGATTGTAATTCACGGTATATAACGTGAATTGTCGAATTTCATACCTGTTTTTTTTAATCAGTATTTCATACCTGATTATGAGCAGAGATTTAATCTGCGAACAAAGAAGAAATAAAAAAAAAAGTAAAACAAAAATAAAAGGATAAGATGACAGTATATAACGGACTCAAATCAACCACCCAAAAATAATTAATGACAGTATATAATATACACAAATTGAACCATCCAAATATAATTAATTCCATCAAGAGATCCTATACAATGAACACAGAAAATCAGAGAAACAAATAAAAAAGATTAGAGGACCACAAAGAAGAAAATAAAAAAGTAAAAAAAAAAAAACGAAGAAGAAGAACACGAGCGTGAATTATCCGATGTCATACCTGATTATGAGCAGAAATTTAATATGCGTCACGAAGAAGAAATAGAAAAAGCAAAAACAAAGAATAAGACGACTTGTATATAACGTGAATTATCTGATTTCTTACCTGATTATGAGCCCGACGATCTTTCCTAAACTCTAGAAGAGAATTGACCGTGGCTACTAAATCCGAGAGATGGAGTATGGCTGACAAAAGATATAATAATAATGAATTAATAAGATATTCAAATATTAAATAAAAAACTTAAATTAATTAGATAAGTTAAAAACTTATAACTTTTAATTAGGGTTTGGGCATAAATTTGGGGTTTCACCATTTTCACTAAGATATGGGCAACACCGTCCATAGGTGCGGCCTCTCCCGATGACCCTTTGTCGGAAGTCCCGCAGCCGGCTGCCACGTGTGTGAAGCTCACGCGCCGGAGACATTTTTTGTCTACCACCAGTTGCGGCGGCGAGTGGAGGCGCGTCTGTGCTTGGATCTTTCTCCGGCGACTTCCTTTGAGCTTGCCTCGTCGAAATCTTTTTGTTGGTGTACCTGTTTGGGTCAATATCCGAGTGGTGTGTGATTTCAATTTTGGGTACAAATTTTCTCTCATCCTTGCTTTTGGAAATTCTGTTTTTTTTTTCTTAGTGTGATCCATTACGAGTGAAGAGAAAAAAAAGTATATTGATGGTATGCCCGTGATGGCAAAAATCACGGAGCATAAATTTATTTCTACGAATTATTTGGATTGACGTCAGACTATTGAGCTATACGGTCATTTGACTGATAATCAACCCACTGATGCCACAAAACTCCCTTGGCAAGAATAGGATTCTCATTTGTTTTTTACAGATACGTAATTGCATCAGTAGTGAGGTGATTGGGATGGTTACTCATTGTAGGATTGTTAAAGCTCTTATATCGTATCTTAAGTTTTTATATTCGGGAAAAGGGAATATTTCGTGAATGTATGATGTGTCTCAGACATTTTACAGGCCGGACAAAGAATATAGGTCGATAACGGATTATTTCATGGAGTTCAAGAAAACTTATGAAGAGCTTAATGTGTTGCTTCTATTTAGCCCTAATATCACTATTCAGCATGCTCAACGAGAGAAGATGGCTGGAAAGATGGCTGTGATGAGTTTTTTAGTCGGTCTTCCATCTGAGTTTGAAACTCAAATCACAAATTCTCTCTGATTCACAAATTTCATCATTGGAAGAGGCTAACGGCAGAATTCTTCGCACTGAACGTCCATGCTCCACCATAACTTCTCCACCTAACAATGTCCATTTTAGTCGTGCTCCTACATCTGAGTTTGGGAGGCCACAGTCCAAGAATGGTGGGAAGAAGGGTAATCAAGAATATTCATCAACAGATGTGGAGTGTTATTACTATCATGGACTTGGACATACCAAACGAGATTGTCTGAAACTGTGTAACAAGAGGCCTCCCTCATCTGCTCATGTAGCTGATAGTGGTGGCAATTCTTGCCACTCTGGTGAATCCATCACCACCTCGGCCAATGAGTATGCAAAGTTGTTGAGGTTGCAAGAAATGGATCTGCCACAAGCTAGTTTAGTCACTGCCATTGCTGAGTCAGGTAAACCTAATGCATGTCTTGTTTCCTCATCTTCCAAGTGGGTGATTGATTCTATCTTTGCCACTCTATCTTTTTTTTCCAAATCAATATATAAATACGAATAACTGTCTTGGAAAACATGTGTGTATAAGGGGAAACTGTTAGTGTATGTTTATTTTGCGACTATCCCGATCGGGTTTTGAACTTTACAATCTCAAACTCTATTTATTTTGAAACTTAAAGTAAGGATTTTGAAATCCTATTAATCCTACTATATTTCATCACTTATTACTACTCTACTTTTTATTCTCTCAACACACTCACATCATCTACTTTTTTATTCTCTCAATACACTCAAAATAATATAATAATATCACATCAATCAACTTTTTTATCATCCTACCCTGTAAAATTCCACAACAAACATATATCTTGACTATTCATTAAAATTTTGAAATTCTAGGACTTTAAAGTTCGGGATTTTCCACGCCCACTATAATCCCAAAACAAACATTACCTTAATGAATGATTCATGTTCTTAAAATAATTTATAAAATTTATTTATTACACATGTCATTTAGAGATTAAACATCAAAATAGATCAATTGATGTGTGCTGTCAATTTCAATACAAGGGTCAATTGTAAAATACTACCTCTATTCCTTATTATTATCCAATCTTATTCAAAGTGGTGTCCAATTATTTGTCACTTTGCTAATATTGATAAAAGATTATCTTAATTTTCCACCAATATTCCAATAAATACTAGTCATCTACTTGTGATTATAAGCTTATTAATTTATCCACCAATAGTAAATGAAGTAAAATTATTTTTGATACTCTGTTAATAAAAAACTAATTTGTGTGAAAGGATAAAATCAAACAGATAATAAGGTACACTCAGTCCCTCAAAGATTACATTAACACACATATAAAGAAATATGTATAATGCATCAAAAGACTGAACTATCAATTTTGTTTCGAAAGACCCTTGATCTGTTTTTTTATTTTAAAAAGCCCTCAAACTATATGATCTTGTTTCATGAGGTCCTTGATAATGAAAATTTATGGATTTTGCTAATGAAAGAAATAATTAATATTAATTAATTATTATTTAATTTATCCACAAATGAAGTGGATAGGGATGAGGGAGGTTACGGATAACCTTCATAAGAAAAAGAATACGATATTTCTTTTTCACGGCTCATTCTCTGAAAATACGTTCTGAGAAAAAACTGGGAATTGAGACTGACGCCTTTTCATAGACAGAACAAAGAAACTGGGATTTCTCATTCTCACAAGTTATACCGTATATCTATACTGACTCAAAGGCATTTAATATTGTGAACAATGAAAGCAATTTGCGTGATTGCGTTTCTGACCTTGAGGATCCAGTACGTACGTAGAATTCAATCGGCTCGATTTCTTCCGCTGCAATTCTGGAATAGAGGTTAGTGGCTTTCTAACCCCTGTCTTCTAACAATGGTATCAGAGCCATTGTGTTGGATTCTCGTACCTTATTACTTTTCTCGCACGTAGATGCTTGATTTGTGATCTGGATTATTGTTTTCACATTGAATTGCATAGAGTTCTGTATTTTTCAAAATTTGGGATTTTCTGAAACGGATGAATTAGGGGCTGAAAATTTTACTGTATATGTGTGATATAGTGTAAAATATATCTGCAAAGTTTCATAATTTTTGACCAAGCCGTTTGTGATAATTAAATTATTTTTTGGAAAATTTTGTGAACTTTGATCGCGATTTGTCAACAATTCAGAATGAATTTTGGTATGTTCTTGGTACTGGTTAATCTACGTTGGAAGACGATTCCAAATGTATATTATTCGTTAATTTTGGTTGAGAAACGAAGAAGATATGATTTTTTGAAAATCTGATGAATCTGGGACCAATCTGTAAAGTTTCAGAGCATTTTGGAGTTGATTTTTGAGAATTCGAAATTCTCTAAGGACCAATTTGTAAATTTTGAAACTTAATTTAAATTTGGCCAGACCGGTCAAGAGAGCGGTTCGAACCGCCGAACCGGTCCAGACCATAAACCGAACCGATGGACCGAACAAATCAGACCGGAGGTGAGTAAGTGGCGCGTGTTCCCATGCGCGGCAACAACCATTGGCTCGTGACATACACGCGCGAGGCCCTCCCGGCGCGTTAGACCGCGTGTCGGCGCGTGCGACTCTTCGTTGGTGCGAGGCGGCGCGTGCGATGTTGCGTTGGCGCGTGGTGGCGCGTGGCTATCTCCTTGTCGCGCGTGGCGGCACGTGTATGACGCTGGCCGCGCGTGCTGATGCACAGCTGGTTTCCGGCGTTTTGGAGCAATTTCCGGCAAGTTCGCACTCATCTAATCTTGTTTTGGCTCGTTTGGGCTCATTTTAACTCCGATTTTGGTTCCGAAAGTTGCTACTTTCTTATTTTTCACTGTAGATTCTTAATTTGCATAATTTGTTTTAATATTTGAACCTAGGATGTTCAAGTATTTTTTAATCTATTAATTTGAGAACCATAGTTAAATTTATTTCATTTGTGAATTAGCTTTTTATGCTTGAAATTAAATTTTCTTGCATGAAGATAGGCTTAAGAATTCACGTGTTAAGTATTTAAGCATTGAATGTTTAAATGGTTGCTCAATTTTAATAGGTATGACTCGAATTAATGGACAATTTGTGTTCAACAAATTCGAGATTTTTAAAAGCAAATTTTAAAAGAATTACATGAAATACTAGCACACAATTTTGGAACATTAAGTTGCTTGACGGAGATTCATAGTTTAATCGCTCTTATTTATTATCACATAAGTAACTCCTACTTAATAGCTCAAAATTTACAAGAGATGAATATTGAGCTGTGACATTTTCAAGAAAACTTATTGTAGTTTTCTTGAACATAATTATGTCAATATTGGAATTTAATAGTAATAGTGGTAATATTTATGAGAAAATAATTTGTGGATTGGGTTAGAGATTAAAGTAGACAAGTTGTTGGGACGACATGTCTATGAATAAAAGATGATTCATTGACCCGGTGTTATTACCTTGAGAGGTAAATGTAATGCTCGAATACGAATCATCACCTAGATCCTTACACCATAATTTTTATAATGTCGGTACTAAATGTAGTACTTCAAGAGACATGAATGTCATAGAGGATCGAAACTATTTATGTATATTGCCTGATGGTGATGCTAAAATAAGATTATATTAGGAATAACCTTAGTAGTTGATTTTTTGGGCTTAATGTAGCCATTAAATTTTCTTGACTACTTTGAGTTATTTTATTGACTCATAACATGATTGTGCTTTATTACGTTTATGATGATAAATATTATTAAGCATATAGTTTCATGTTGTCTAGTGGGAGTTTTAGTTGTTTATTGGATTAAAAGCTAGAACTGATTTTGTTCATGTTTTGGAACTGAATCTGATTAATGAAGATACTTAATGAGATTGATGATTAATGATTTTAAGTCATTTTTCGATGTCAAATTTTGTATTAAATTTTTCAGATGTCTGTTAGCTTAACATTGAACATATTGATACATAAATGTACATTAACTCGTTGAATCACTTAAATCAAACCAAACAATAGCTTCAAAAGCTATCAACGCCAATATAATTGAATACATTCAATAACGATAATTATGACATGTGTCGTCATAATTAATTAAATGTTCTTGGAGAACAATATGCATTGAATACTATCTACAATGTTTTGGAAGATCCTGGGATTAGGATGGAGTTTCAGATCAAAATGGATCAAAAGACTTACCTTACTTGGAATATGAAAAATTCCTAGTTCATAACAAACTAGTGAGCTCGGTTGTGGACAACATGATCCTTGAGAATGTGCAACACCTTGCAACTTATGATATTTGGTAATATCTGATAGAGAAGTATGGTAGCACATCATTTTCTGAACAACATCAAATTCTGATCTAACATGATCATTTCCTTATTAATGGAACCACTTGAGAGTTAACACGACCAGTGATGAAAGTATTAAACTTTCGCTTATTCAATTTGTAGTATTGAGTTGAAGTATGTGTTACTTGGGGCTTTCAAGTCTTCATCAAGTGTTCTAGTTTCCAAATCCAGATCTAAAAACACTTCAAACTCTTACATTAGACATACTGGAAGGAATGAAGGAAATGACAAGCAATATTAAATTAGAAATACTGCAATTAAACTTCAAATTAATCCTAATGCTAAGAAGAATAAGAAAAAGAGATATGCAAAACTGAAAATTAGATGACCTACCAGCTTGGTCATTTTACTTATGAATATCTTGAGTCCAAGAGGGACAAAGAAGTTCATTGTAATTATTTGGTTTTAGCATAATTGTTTATGGTAGTGTATTTATTGACTGAATTTTATCCTTGTGGATTATAGATTCAGGAAACACAGACCATTGACTAACAATGAATGGACATTTTATTTACATCATCATATTTCAAGTGGGACAAGATGAATGTATGTGGAAACCAAATTCGAGTTGAAGTCTAGGGACTTGCAAACTTGAGATTGACAATGGCCAATGTTTCATAATGCATGATGTCTTGTTTTCTCTGAAGATCATTAAGAATCTCACTTCTGAATCTATTCTTCTATGATTGTGATGTATTTTGAAATTTATATTAGAGATGGTTGTGATAGAATATTCAATGTGCATTATGATATTTGACAATTATTCTATGTTTTATATGGTTTTTGGACTATAATAGAAAATTTATTTTAGTATTATGATGATAATTCATGGATTACTAAATATTTGTTCCTCTAGTTATGCTTGTGTAAATGATGACATTGTAGCATACTAGTTTTAGTCACATTGTGCAGGACAGGAATAACTGATTTGTGAAAGAATGACTTTGGAGTTCGTCTTTAAAATTCAAGTTATGAGAATATTGTCTTGCTCATAAGTGATTGGGAAACTATTTGATAAAACTGTGATTGTTGGTTCTTCATTGTAATTATTATTTTGATAAGTGTGATTTTATGAATGTCAAATAGCAAATCATGGAACATATTGGTTTTTCATTACTTAAATTGATAATTTTTTACGTTTTATATGTCAAAAATTTCTCATAAATATGAAGCATTGGATTGCTTCACATATTACCTAAATGGGTCCGAGAATAAAATGACATAATCTTAAAGGTTTTAAGAACCGATAGAGAACGTGAATGTTTATCCATACAGTTCAAGGAACTGTGTAATGAAAATTATATAATCCGACGATTATCAAAACCTTATACATCATTGCTCAATGGTGTAATTGAAAGAAGGAATAAACGTTGTTTGATATGACATGATCCTTGATAGGACAATTAATTTTAACTCTTTCTTTTGGAAAGATGAGTTATTTATGATTGTGTGCATATTGAATTGAGTTATTCATAGTTGATTAATTCAACTTCATCTGAACTCTAGAAAGTTGAAGACCTGATCTTTTTTTGTTAATCTTGTTATCTGTAGACCAACAAGGGTCTAAAGAATTTAGAAATGTGTCTTCTAAGATACTATGCTAAATACAATGGATAAAAATTGATCGGAGATCAACAAGTTTAGAGTAAGACATGAGATAAAATCGCATAATGTCAATTTTTCTGAAAGGATTTCCTAGTAGGGGAAGTATTAGAAATACTATACCATTTTCAGATTGAAATAATCACTCTCTATCAGATCCAAGTGGGAGTGATTTACTTAATGTTGTGATATTTGATAAAAGTTTACACATTAAGATTATATGGATCTTGATGATAGTAATTATTTATGTCACAAAATTTTCAATCTTAAAAAATACTCTAGGAAACATGTGTCTGAAAGACATCAAGATATTGAGGGACAAACCTCCTTTATATTTTCATAAATTAGATCAGTCTTTAATGAATGAGTATGGACCTACAGACGATCGAGAGGTTCTATCTCGTTATGCAAGAGACTAATGAAACAAAGCAATGAAAGATAATATAAAGTCAATAGGATCAAATCAAGTTTTGAAACTTATAGATCCTTTATTGGGACACATCTTAAAAAATTCTCACTTAGTAGGGAAAGATTATACTCAGTAAGGGGTATTTAAACTTTCTTCATCTGTTGTGATATTTATCTCGATTCGTTCACTTTTTGCTATAGTATGAAGTATAGATTTAGAATTACATAAAAAATGGACTTTACTGTTTTTCTCAATGGAGAATTCAGAGAAGATGATAATGTTTGTAAATTGAAGAAGTTGAATTACAAACTTAAACAAATCCTCAAAAAAGGGTACTTGAGATTTCGGTTCGCGGTCTCGTAGTAACTTTGTTAGACAAAGACCAATGTGTTTATGTTTAACGGTCCAAAGATAGTTCTGTAATTCTATGAGTATACGTTGATACACTGTTAGCTGAAAAGACACAATGAGAATTTTTTGGTGAAAACTTCATAAAGATCGTTCAAAGAAGTTACTTGGATAGTCTTAGCAAACTCATGTAGTAAGACTTCTAAAACGATTCAAATGAATGTATAAAGACATGTTGATTCTCATGTTATAAAAGGACGAGTCACTAAATTATGATGAATGTCCAAACGACTCAAAGATGAAATGTCAATTGTACCATAAGAAAATTCAATTGGATGTCTAATGTATGCTAAGTTGTGAGCACATCCAGACATTTGTTAAGTTGTTGGTTTGGTTAGCAGATATCGGTTAATTCGGAAAAAAAACACTAAAAGATAGTGTGGGATTTTTTAGATATCTATGGCTACTGCAGATTATTATCTCAAGGAGATAATCTAAAATTATAGAGTATACAGACAATAACTAGAATTATGATTTAGATTCAAATAAGTCAAATTCTAGTTATACCTTCTTGCTTAAACTTTGAAGCAATCTCGTGGTATAACATGAAATAAGTCTGTATAACACTAACCACTATTAAAACTGAATTTGTGGCATGTGCATCTGCAGTCAAATAAATATTTTGTTTAAGAATTTTCATGAAATATTTGGAATTAGTAAGCACTCAATTGAGATCTTTAACGATTTCTTAAGAACTAAACACTCTAGTGGGAGTTGTGACGGTTCATTGAGAATTAAACACTCTAATGGGAGTTGTAACGATTCATTGAGAATTAAACACTCGAGTGGGAGTTGTAATGATTCAATTTGAGATTAAACACTTCAGTGGGAGTTGTAACGATTTAAATTGAGATCGAGCACTCCAGTGGGAGTTGTAACGATTCAATTTGAAATCAAACACTCCAGTGGGAGCAAAACGATTCATTATGATATCTAAAGTTCAGTGGGAACTTTTTTAATTCATTATAATGATCGATGCAATTTAAGCTTACTCTTGGGATTCCTAGTATCTTGAAAATTAAACATTTAGATACAAAGTTATTGACTTTGTAGTAGTATTTATAGAAGAATAAAGTGATTCATAATTGCATTGTGAAACCTAATCTGGGGATGTTTGGTCATCTATGATTTTGGGTGGTGGATTTGAACATAGTACGGAGTTGTTGTTGAAGTTTTATATGTATTATAAATTATATGATATCTCATATAATAGTATGTAAACAAGTCATGATTGGCTCTCTCATACGAGCAATCACCTCCGACATCAGGGTATGTGCGAAGATGAGATTATTTAGAAATAATCATAATAGATTTTACCACAATCTATTCGACTTGTAATAAAGCTAGATCATGAATTCCCTGGCCAATAGTGGGAGGGAGATTCAAGTTGAGTGCCAAGATAAACGCTTGAACGATGATCTATATGATGTTAATTCAATGAAATGACATACACTTCTTTCTCGGGAAGTTATAACATCATAGCATGTGTTTCATACCACATGTGCTAAATTGACCATGAGGAATGAGAAAAATATCCCTATCTCATTGTATGAGGCCTTGAGGTTTAAATAAACCTCTTACAAGTACCCTTAAGACTTTCTATGATATTCTTAAGGCTTCACTATAGTGTTGCTACTTTAGCATGTTACCAATAGCCATGAATAAAAGAGCGATGCGGTGCATGTCTAGGAAAGCAGCTATAGTGAGAGTCTAGAGATATTTGTGTGAAAGGAATGACGTCTTTATTAACATGTTCTATTGTGTTCATTGACTAGTCAATCGAGTTGAGAACTTGATTATGAACAAATAGATTTGATTAAAGATTGAATATGCTCTTAGCTTCAAGGGATTGAAAGAGATATGTCAACTGATGTTAAATTGAAAGAGTTCTGGGGTATGACGAGTTTTGAAATTCTCATGTAAAACTGGTTGAGTTGCTATATATCATTAACACGTTATATAGCGTGAAAACTCATATTCTCGCGGGTCACACAATTTATTTGTCTGTATGAAAATGTATTTTATGATGGTACGAAAAGTTGAAGTGGACGAGTGTAAGGGCTCGAACTTCATCTATGAGTGGGAGATGAAAGAAATAATTAATATTAATTAATTATTATTTAATTTATCCACAAATGAAGTAGATAGGGATGAGGGAGGTTACGGATAACCTTCATAAGAAAAAGAATACGAGATTTCTTTTTCACGGCTCATTCTTTGAAAATACGTTCTGAGAAAAAACTGGGAATTGGGACTGACGCCTTTTCATAGACAGAACAAAGAAACTGGGATTTCTCATTCTCACAAGTTATACCGTTCATCTATTCAGACTCAAAGGCATTTAATATTGTGAACAATGGAAGCAATTCACGTGATTGCGTTTCTGACCTTGAGGATCCAGTACGTACGTAGAATTCAACCGGCTCGATTTCTTCCGCTGCAATTCTGGAATAGAGGTTAGTGGCTTTCTAACCCCTATGTTCTAACAGCTAAGACAATTTAATATTTTTCATTATAATACTATTATATTCATACCAATCCCCGATAATAAAAATATGTCTCTAATAAACTGTCGAAATAGGCATGAAGAAACAAGAAATATATAATTTAAGGGTTTATTAAAACAAAACAAAACAAAAAAATAGTTTAAGGATGTTATGATTCAAAATTATATAGTTTAAAGATTTTTTAAAACAAAAATAGTTTAAGGGACTTTTAGAATAAAATTTGATATTACATGGGTCTTTTAAACCAAAGAAAAATCAATAAATATTGTCAAGTTTAGCTAATATGTCTATTTAACCCCTATTTAAGATTTTAATAGTTCAAATTTCAAGCTAATTATATTAAATTTAATTAAAGGTAAAATTGTCAACTATACATTTGTTACTTAAACAAAATAAGAAAATTCTTTATCTAATTATGGAGAATCAACATCTACCTCCCTGAATCAATTTATTTCGAAATACTTAATTTTTGAGCAATAATTTATTTATGACTTTTTGCATTATTCAATTTCTAATCTAAATCGTTAAATTTTATAGGATTGATTGGGTCTTCCAATAATTTTCTAGGATAAAAAAATATATCCCTATTTTTAGTTTTTATCATAAAAAAATAAAAATTACATAATTAATTTTAGATTCAAATATTTCAAAATTTTTAATTCACTAATAATTATATTTTTATTGATACATTATATATATTTTGTATTATTAAATATAACACATCATGTTGATTCTAAAAAAAAATCAAATATTAGAATTTCAATCATCGGATATGTGGAGTAATACTCTAATAATTTATAAAGTATGCAAAGTATTAATGTTAACAAGTTTTACACAAGAGAATTCGTGAAATTGGATAAGAGTAATGTCTTATGATACTAAGGGCCTATTTTGAGTCACAAGTGAATAGTGCAGAATCACTTATTTTGAAAGTAGGTGCGGCCTAATTTCACTAAAAAATAAATGCTTCTTGAGTTAGTTTAGTATTTCAAAACACTACCTAAGGGTGCGTTTGTTTTGGGACTCACACGGATGAACTTAGGACTTTGCTCTCCGTCTCTCATACGAGTTTGAGATTTAGAATTTGGTTTTCAAATATCACATTCAATTCACACCTACAAATACCTATTAAAATCTATTATTACTCTTCTCAATACATCACACTTTATACACTTTATTACTCTTCTCAATATAATATAATAATACAATATCAATATTGATTTGACATAAAGTTAAATTTCATCATACTCAAATCTCAAAACAAACACATACATTTACTATTCATCAAGGATTCTAAATCCCTGAATTTTAAAACCTTGACTTGCTCCGCATACTTAAATCCCTAAATTTTAAAACCTTGACTTGCTCCGCACACTTAAAGGTATTAGTCGTGATAATTGAAGGGTATAACTTAATATTACAGAAAGAGTATCACTCGTGATATAAAAGGGTTATTTATATTATAAAATAGTTATTAATAGTGCTAACTGAGGGTATGACTTATATTATAAAAGAATATTAATCAAAATAACTATAAAATCAAATTTATAAATATGAAACTAGTATCATGGTGAATAAAATTTAAAAGAGGCCAACTCAATAAAGTATAATAGTCTTTGATACCCTATTTAAGTTAGATTTTGTACGCACTAAGTGTATCGTGCCCTCATAGTGTATTTTAAAAATAAATAACTTGTTGCACACTAGTTACACTGAAACATGCAACTTGACATACAACTTACTACATTAAAATATGCAACTTGTATTTTATAAATATATATGTGGAGTGCACGGTGCACCTGGTGCACATAGGACCTCACTCCCTTAATTAATGAAAATATTGATTTGTGTGAAGGGATAAAATCAAACATTAAAAGAAAAAGTGTACACCTTATATTCTATACTCAATTGTACATGTTTCATTTTGATTCATCTCATACTTATTTTTTCATTTCATAAATAGAAATAAAGTAACATTATTTTTTTACAACTATATTCTTTCAAATTTTTAAAAATTATACCTCCTATCATTACTTTATACACACTAAAAAATATTTTATTCTCTCATCTACTTTAATTAAAAAATAAAAAAATAATAATATTCTCAATTAAAATTCATTTTATTCCCCTTAAATAATACTCCATTTGTCCATAAAAAAATGTGCTCACTTTTCTTTTATGGCCGTCCACTATAAATGTGTTCATTTCTTTTATGAGCATACTCACACTATCTCCGCACTTCAACTATCACTTAATTACCTATATTGTCATTATACTTTATCTACAAAATTCACTTTATCCATAAATGGATCTCAAAATATCTTATAATACTCTTTACTCTATCTACTTTATCTATTTTTTCTTAAAATCTATTCTCAAATATAACTTTTATGTAAATAATCAGAAATGAAAGCAAAAATAAGCGTGAACAAGTTTTTTTACGGTGAAACCTGGTTAAGAGTATGACTTATATTATTAAAGTGTGTGACTTTTTACTATAAAGTGTGTTTTTTTCTATAAAAAAAGAAAAAAAAGTGAAAGGTGTGACTTATATTATAAAGAAAGAAAGTTAATCAGAAGTGATAATTAAAATTAATGTGACTTATATTACTAAAATGGTATGACATATTACTAAAAAGTGTATATGTCAGAAATAAAAAAAAGCAAATTTTACGGTGAAACATGTTTTTACAAAGATATCTGCAACTCAAACAATAAATAAATATTGAAGGGAGGGATTAGTATTTACAACAACTCTTCAACACGTGTCAAAAAATGTGGAATTACATCCCCACCCCCAACCCCACCAAACCCAAAACCCAAAGTGAAGGACTCAGGACTGAACCAGCAATACTGTTAGATTAGGTATCAGAGGATCATACTTCACAGTCACACATCCCCAATCCAACCATGGCCGCCACTTTATCCCTCATCTCCCCACCCCTCTCCTCTCCCTCCGCCTCCCCACCCCCATCCACCTCCGCCGCACCCCCAAATTCTCAATCAAAGCCCTCTCCGCCCCCGTCCTCACCCAAGACGACCTCAAAAAACTCGCCGCCGACAAGGCCGTCGACTACGTCAAGTCCGGCATGGTCCTCGGCCTCGGCACCGGATCCACCGCCGCCTTCGTCGTCGACAAGCTCGGCCACCTCCTCAAATCCGGCGCCCTCACCGACATCGTCGGTGTCCCCACCTCCAAGCGCACCTTCGAGCAGGCCACCGCCCTCGGAATCCCCCTCTCCACCCTCGACGCCCACCCGCACCTCGATCTCGCCATTGACGGCGCCGACGAGGTCGATCCGAATCTCGATCTCGTCAAAGGACGCGGCGGCGCGTTGCTGCGCGAGAAAATGGTGGAGGCGGCGTCGGATAAATTCGTTGTGGTGGTCGACGATTCGAAATTGGTGGATGGATTGGGCGGATCTGGATTGGCGATGCCGGTGGAGGTGGTCCAGTTTTGCTGGAATTATAATTTGGTGAGATTAAAGGAGATGTTTAAGGAGGAAGGGTGCGATGCGGAATTGAGATTGGGGGCGGACGGGAAGCCCTATGTCACAGATAATTCGAATTATATTGTGGATTTGTATTTCAAGACGCCGATTAGGGATTCCGAGGCGGCGGGGAGGGAGATTGCGGCGTTGGAAGGGGTGGTGGAGCATGGGTTGTTCTTGGGGATGACGACGGCGGTGATTATTGCCGGCGGTAGTGGAGTCACTGTCAAGACCAAGTGAAGCGGTGAGAATTGGGGATTTTTTTGCTGATTTTTTTTTTCGTCTGCTTTGATTTTGTTGTAACGAATATTTTACTTGGAAATAAAATGGGAAAAAAATGTACACTAATTGGAATTGGAAGAATGGTTTATAAGATTTGTGTTATTATTTTGTTTCGTTTTTTTTTTCTTTCCAGAAGTTATGAAGTATTGAAGTCTATATTTTTGCACTTTTTATATTTGATTTTATTGCTTGAAAAAAATGTTTGCGGATTTTTCTTCTGCATTGAGTAATTTAGGGGTTTGCATAGGGACCGAAATACAACAATCTAGTAATTCAGAGAGACGTGTTGTCAAAAAAAATTGAGTGAGAGACGAGAATTGGGCAATTGGCGCTGCTTGGTTAATGATTTTGAAGTAAATGAGCGACAATGGAATGAAAGTAAGGGTGATAACTGATAACCATACAAATCAAACGAATTCAGTAGTTATAACAGTGATTTTCATTATGAATGAAACAATGCAACTTTAAAGAAGAAAATTTATTCTGTTCCTCACACCGTGATTACTGTTCCTTTTTCCATTTTTCCATCCCTCGAGGCAAATCAAGCATAATTTTGATTTTTATATAATATTAATGTCATTTTCCTTTTTATTTTTTTGATTCCTTCCCTTTTTCTAACATTAATATTGTCAAATCTCAACCTTCAACCATTTTGAGCCGTCATCTTACTTTTTTAAAAGGAAATGTCTTCGATTTAATCAAGTATTTTATTTACACCATAAATTATTTATTATTTATTGTAAGAAGTTATTTTCAATTGATTCTCAAAGTGTATAAATGCGCATACATAAGATCAATAACAAAAATTACAGAAAATTAATATTTTGAACATCTACCACATTCAAAACAAAAAATATCCACATCACACACTTAACATTAAGAACAAAACTAAAGAAAAAAACATAGGAAAAAAAAAATGATAATTCAATTTCATATGATTCTTGATATATGACTAAAAATTGATTTTTAAATTTTTTTTTTGAAATTTGATTTAGAATCTATATTGTTTTTTAATGTAAGCGTCACTTGATTATCCCCAATAATTTTTTGAAGGCATGAGTTTTAATCGAGATACAATAAATACTTTTCCTTGATCGGTTGCGCATTCCTTTAGAAAGGTATAATGGCGTCGATTGAATTAAGGCTCAAAACATTATACTACTCCCTCCGTTCCCGGATCAGTTTTCACACTGATTTAAGACCGCAAAACAAGAAAAATGTACTTTTTGCATAAAGTAATTACATATAGGTAAATAAATGTATTTTTTTGTGAGTAAAAATTGTGTAAAAGATGTCAATTTTAGAGTGTGAAAACTGATATGGGACAAACTAAAAAAGAAAGTGTGAAAACTAATGTGGGACGGAGGGAGTATATTTTATAAACATGGTGATGTAGTCATTATTTGTTGCAATACAACTACATTCTTATTGCATTTTCATAATCTTTAACGTGGAACTTATTTGAGCATAGATGTTTATCTTTTAATATATATATTTTTTAAAAGCAATTAATTACAATAGTTTTTTAACTATAATTAATTACAATAATTCATTTTACTATCGGGCATATGGCAACATCATTTCATCTCGTTGTAGACCGAAACCGTAATCACCACAAGAGGATCACCAAATTGCAAATTGCAACCCAACAACAACAGGGGAGGCCACCATTCACCTACAAGAGAAAGAACCACCACAAGAGGAAATAATATTCCCTCCCACCTCCAAAAGCCTCGGTGGTGGAAATTTAACCACTGGAAATTTATCCACGTTTGACAATGTTTATCTTTTAATATTGCTCTTAGTGGTGTAGTTTAAAGTTAGAGAAATATTATTCAACGTAGTAATGTGAAATTTTTCGTTTTGGATATGCTATTGCTAAATGTACAAATTCTAATTTTGATCTTCTATTATATTATGCCTATGCACCTTGAAATTAACTTGACACGATACACTAAATACTACTACTTGAGAGAAAATACTTGATCAAATGGAAAGAATAACAAAAAAGAAAAAATTGAAAAATAAGAATGATGGCTCAAAATGGTTGAAAATTTGAAAGTTGAGATTTGCCAAGCTCAGTTAATGTAACCAAAATATTGAGGAATAAAAAAAGAAAACGACACTAACCAACCTGCTAGCAAAAATGTGGAATTTAAAAAAAAAAAAATATAGTAATAATTTAGATACACTATGCTGTGGTAGTATCTATATTCCCGGCTCAAATAGACATTCATGAAAATTTGACAAATTATCTGGACTGGAGTACATATAAAATTTACTTTATAAATAGAATATTATATAGTAGTAAATAAAATAAACTATTTAAATAACAATAAAATTCAAGGACGGTATGGGACCCACAAAAATAAATGGTCGTGTGACGTAGACGAAAAGTCCAAATTGCCCCCACTCGGTTATTATTAATGCACAAAATAACACATTTTCCTTCCAACCATCCAAAATATAAACCAGTGGTTGAAAACCCCAGTTCAGAAATGACCAGCAAACAAACAAAATCGTATCATAGCCGGAAGGATAAATATGTGGCATATGGCAGCTAAAGGAGAATTCACTGCAGGCCATCCCCCCACACCCAAAAAAACAACCATTTTATTTTTAAGGTCAAAATGAAACTCAAACAAACTTATTTAATCAACGCAAATCAACTACTCTTACCACTTAGATTTCTGTCACCAATATATTTGCTAAACAAAGTGTAGGTTCTACTTCCATTTCCAATTATTTGGTTCAGTTAAAAGAAGTGCATTTGTTGTCATCAGTTAAAGCATGGGGAAAGCAAGCAGATGGATAAGGAATTTCTTGATGGGGAAAAAAGAAGACAAGGCCAAGAAAACTGGCACCTTGGTTCCGGACACATCGCTTGTGACTGGTACTCCTGAACTGAGAAGGAGATGGAGTTTCAGAGCGTCTCTCCGAGCAAACACCATCTCTCACAGAAGCAGTATATCCTTCGACTCGATCCTTATGCAGCCCAAACAAGCCACATTTGAATACGAAACCCTGCAAAATACATGGACGCCTCCTAAGTTAAATGCACATGCAGCTGCCACCAAAATACAAGCTGTATATCGTCTTTGATTTGGTAATTCAATGTTCTCTGTGTGTGTGTGTGTGTTTTAAATTGAAGAGGCTATTTGAATCTGAAATTCATCTGCTTATAGGCAAGGAGAGCACTGCGGGCTTTGAGAGCATTGGTGAAATTACAAGCCTTAGCAAGGGGATACTTGGTAAGAAAACAAATGAATACCGTTGTAAGGTCCATCCATGCTGTGATGGCAATACAAGTTAGAGCTCGGATTCACAGGGTCCAAATGGCAGACGAACCATCTGTCACGTCGGGTAGGCGAAAATCCTACGGGGAGCCATCACCTTCTGATAGACAACTCAGAAAAGAGATTAGTGTAAGTCATCTTATATTTACTATAAAGGGAAGAGTAGGTCCCTTACGTACCAGGTTCATGTGAACTCTCTTCTTCAAAGTAATACCTTTAGGCATATGAAGTATCACTATATAAAAAATATTTGATTTTATATGTCATGTTTCTCAAAATCACTAACCAGTGATACTCCCGTATGCTAAACAGTATTACTTCGTATTGTACAGAGTTCACAATGAAACTTTCGTGAACCAGGTGCATAGAAATTTTTGTCAAAAGGGAATAGAACTCCAAATAACTCAACAATTCAATATTTTGCAATAATCAAGTCTCGTAATCTTACCATAGAAAACCTTGCAGGTGCATACAGGTGATGGAGATTGCTTCACAGCAAGTGGAGGTTTTAGGAGCAGAAGCGCACGTGTAGATAATGTACCTGCTGGGAGACTGGAATACGGTTCAAGAATGTGTGGTTCTGGCCGTCGTTCCATCTCTCAACGAGAATACCCTCCAAAGATGAGTTCCAGTCCCTCAACATTGTCCTTCACAGATTCAAGCTCTACAACTTATGATGGGCAGTTCGAGGAACATCCCTTAAAAATCACAAGAAGAAATTCAAGACGATATTCTGCTAGCCCAGAGAATAGGCATCCATTTATTCTTCCACCATCAGATTATATATCCTCCAACTCCAACTTCGTTCCAAATTATATGACGAATACAAGATCATCAGAAGCAAAGGCCAGATCACATAGCGAACCAAGACAGCGTCCTAAATTGGGCACCAAGCAGAAAAGCAAACGATCATCATCAATAGATTTGAAGAATGAAACAGAAAATCAGTACCCTTGGCTAAACAAGATGTATCATTCTCACAAATTCACTGACAGTGGAGACACTGATTCCTATATGAGAGCAATGGCTGGTATTTCCCAACATATCAGGTTATTAACTGCATTTGAGGTGGTAAGTGCTTGGTTGTTTTTCTAGTTCTTTTGTCATTTATGCACTGTTTACTGGCTCGAGGTTCTGATTTCACTTATCAAACTGCAGCCTCCGATGAACTTATACTGATGCTTCAGCACCTGGGCCATGGTTGGAGTTTTTATCACACAAAATGAGAGCATTAGGACATACATAATATCCAAGTAACGTGAGGATGAAGAGCAGGAATACCAAACCTCACACTCAACTGCCTAAAAGACAATGTGATTATATTTTTCCCTATGTTCTTGAAGTTCTACTCTTCCTGTTTTTTCGAGCTAAAAGGAAGCTATACTAGAAACCAAGAACAATAGATTAATTTATCTATATGGTTCGTTTAGTGCTGTAAAGAATTTTGCTTTGAAGCTTTGACTGTATCATACACAGATCTTTGTACAACTTTATAGCTGTCATTACGAAAAAGAGGAAACACAGTTATTAGCTTCAAAATTACACAGAGCAAACTGCATACCTCATTAGCTGTATTCAGTATCCGCAAGTGCAGCGATAATGAAGGTTAGAACTCCACGCGATCATGATGAGCACCAAAAGAAATGAATGCCAAATTTAAACAAGATAGATAAAATAAAATTTTCAAATATTATAGATGATCACTAAAGTAGTTCTGATAATACTGGAGAGCAACAAATCTGCAGAAATTTCAGATAATGCATTTCCTATTTTATCTGCAACTACTCATATCCTGATTAAGTACTTGACTCGTAATCTGAAGTTGGCCTAACTGAATTTCCGAATTATAATCTGCCAGACTCCTCTGCCTAAAACCGTTACATGCCAACTATTTGAGAACATTGGAAAATGATTCATAAAGGCATTCTATACATGCAGGATGCTTCAGTGGGACAAATCTTCGGTTAATAGCGTGTTTTCTTTCATGCTCTTGGCCAACCAGATTGCAGTTTCCCTGGGAGACACTTTTCCTGGACCAAAAGGTTTCAACAAAACCCCGAGTTCATCAATTCTCTCTTCTTGCAACAATCTTGCGCTGAACTCAAGCAAACCTTCTAGTGCGTCAGCTCGCTGTCGGTAAGACGACATGTCAATTCGGCGGCGACGAAGGTCTGATGATGTTCGGCTTGATGCGCCAGCTGTCGCATTTTGGTCTGAATAATCACTCCCATCCTGCTTATCCTTGTGTTTTGTAGAGCGAAATCCTTGCCAATTATTGAAGCTCAGTCTGCAAGATTTATCTGAATACTCAATGGCATATTTATCTTTCATAATAGAACGGTCACCCTGTGGGGAACTGGAGGAACCTTGCACAGATGTTAATGAGCTTCTGCGGACAGTATAGGACTCCTCATAGAATTCTAGAGGATATTCAATCATCTTGTCAATTCGAGGGGCATTGACGGAAACATCTGGAGATTTGAGACTAATGATGTTTCCTAGAGGACCAAGACTGGGCCTGTAATGAGACTTACGTACTGCATCTTTTTCTGGCAATGGAAGAGAAGCTCTACGAGTAGTTGAAACAGGTTTCTTGACCAGGCCTTTTGATGTTGGAAGCTGTATTTAACATTCTTTTTAGTGAGAGAATAACATCCACTAAAGAGCAAGCAAATGAACTCATAAGAATTGTTCAAGTGTTGTTTGGTTAAAGTAGGCATGTAAACAATGATTTATTATGTAAATGGATCAAGCACTACAGATACGATAGGTAACCTTGATATGGAGCATAAGGATAAAATTATATAATGCAAGAAAAGGAAGTGTGTGCATGCAGATACTTATCTTATGATCTTACCAGTTCATGGTTCTTTGTGAGCTGTGGTTTTCTATTTGAAGCAGTTGCAGCTTTTGGTTCTGTAGCTTTCTGGTTCTTAGAGATTTTTGAAGTAACATTCTTCGTAATGACCGTCCTATCAAGTGTGCTTCCTGCAAAAAACTCTTTTGTTCTAGTGGAAGAATCATAACTTTTCTCAGCTCCAGATACACTAGGATTTAGAGTCCTGTCATTTCCATATGATAGACGTCTCTCTCTATAAACTGGAGGTGGAACATGGTGGGGCTCGGAAAATCTAATTTTCCTAGTGTTATTTCTTTCCGTGTCAGCCCATTCACACTGAAGATTGTTACGCCTTGGGGAATTGAGTTTGAGATGAACACTGAGTACATAGGGTTGGAGGTGACGGTGCTTGAGAAGCTCTGCAGCCTGCAACAATTACTAAAATATATTAGTACAATATAAAAAGTTGATATAATATCTGCCATATCTGTCCCAGCCATCACCATTGATGTATATATTGAGGATATGCTTAGTTTATTTTCTGCTTTTTTGTATTAGCGAAGCCACCAAAAGATGTCTGGGTTGGTTCCTCGCTTATCAAAACATTCTTTATTGACAGGTCCAGGAATGTTTAGAATGAAAAGGTAGTAGCATAATATAGCGTGTGCAGTAACTGTGGGAAATTTGCCTTAAAGCAACAAACATTGACCAAATGAGAAAGATGGAATTAGATGTACAGGCCATGTTTCAGACACATTGAGTGTTTGGTATACAAAATGAATCGCTCTGTGAGGCAACATATATGGTTTAGAATGCTACTCAGCTAAGATCAGTGACAATTGATGTAATAATCTAATTCTAAAAGGAAATGGTAGACAGACAAATAGCTACAAAATTGCAATTGAAGCATTTGCAGGTGAAAAAAATATTAAGATAATATAGCAACTTATGCCTATAGTGATTTGCAAATACAAAGCACAGAACAAGGCTTACACTAGGTCGAAGCTCTGGATTTTTCCTCAGCATGCTTTTGACAAGACCTCGGCTGTAAAGAAGTAGCAAAATAAGAAAGGAAGATGCATGTCCGACAAAAGGAAAGAATGTGGACAAACTCACAATGCACCAGAGTACTTGGTGGGTAGTGGAGCAACGATAGACTTGTTTATTTTGTTGATGAGAGCCTGCATATCCTGTCCAAGAATGTGCAGAAAAAACCATTAAGGTTTTCGAGAAGATCATGTGTATGCGGAAAATAGTTCAAAAAGAAAATCAATGACAAAGTGGAATAGCTCAAGTGGTTAGAGAACCACTACCTATGCCGTGAGGTCATGGGTTCGAGTCATCCGATCAAAAAAAAGAAATCAATGAGCAGAGAAAATTTGGCAGAGCCCTTTTTTCTGGGTGGAAATTAAGAAGTGTTGAACCTGAGTGCTTAATTTTAGCATTAGACCAACAATATACTAATATAGTCCAGCGTCTGATTAAATTTCACCATAATGATTATTATCTAATATAGTCCAGCGCCCTATTTCATGTCAACTCACAATAGAAGCATATAACAAAAGGGGTACAATTGCATTTGAATTTTGATGCAGAAGGGTTGGCTATCATGATTAGATATGATAATATCACTATGAATGTGCATAATATACAATTTTAGTAAAAAACCCATATTAATTTTTTTGTCATGATATAGAGTCTATCATCCACTAGAGATTTTCTTTGTTCAAAATAATAGGGTTTAATAAGCAGAGTTGGTTTAATCAAAGCTAGTTATAGAACCTTGTCCAGATCCCATCGGCACAGACCATTACATACAAATATGCATGACTATGGTTAGGTTTGCAGCCACTTACAAATGCCTTGAATGCAGGTTTAAGGGCTGTCATCTCATATATGCAGCATCCTGGATTACATTATACCACAGAAATTAGCTCATTTGGGGAAAAAAACATATGCACACTGCACACATCAATATGATCTAGACTACTTTTATAACAGAAAAGATTAACATATTCAACATTTTATTTGTGTATTATTCAAATGAAATCATGCAGGAAAATAAAATTGTTTGCTTACCAAGGGACCATATATCGGATTTGGAACCATATGGTATATCTGCAAGTAGCTCAGGGCACATGTAACTGGGAGTACCAACTATCTGAGAGCACAAAGAGGCACAACAACCAATATGACAATAAGACCACAGTGACATAAAATGGAAAGAAGCCATTTATTCCAACAATAATGCTTACTGAGGAAGTAAGCTCATCTGAAGTCAACACTTTGGCTAGCCCATAATCACCTGAAGTGGCCATGCATGTAAGCAACTGTTATAAATTCCGTAAAACAAAAGATGAAGAAAGAAAATCTCCTACCCAGACGAATATCTTGATCTTTCATCAAAAATATGTTGGAGCACTGCAAAAATATTGTAACATTATCAAGGAACACTGAAAATCTTTATAACATGAATTTAGTCTATTAGTAGGTCAGTCTGATGCAACTTACCTTCACATCACGATGAAGAATATGGCTCATGTGTAAGTAATCCAGTGCTATAAGAAGTTGAACAAGCCATCTACAAAGCTTCTGCAGAAATTTAGTGTAACTGATTAAAAAGCCATAATTCGCACACAACAAAGAACTGGCTATGGAAGAAGCAAGCAGCAGGAAAAAAAACTACAAAAGAAACTACCTCTTCAGGAAAATGGACACCATTGGCCTTTTTTATGGCTTCTGCCCTACATTTTAAGAAATGTACAAGAAGTTAAAAATGTAAATGTATTTTCCATTATAATTTTGGAAGAATGTGTGTCAATATGAAGATCTGCTTACATGTCTCCACCTTCACAGTAACCAATGACAATGCAGACATAGCATCCCTGAGACATGCAACATAATTTTTTATTTCAAAGATGAATTCAGACAGTTAAGAGAGAAAAATATAATGCTTAATGGAGGTGATAAAAAGCAATACAGCTTCTGACGGTGGTTTGATGCTTCCTTTTCTTTTCTTCAGGTGAAAATCACCAATAGTTTTGTAACAGAAATTACCAGTAAATTAAAGAAACAGATTCAAAGGAAATTCCTAGAGATTTTGCCTACATTACAGATGGCACAGGTTCTTTATTGAATCGTACAAGCTTGCAATTTGCTAGCTATGCCATCAGGATGGATCTAGGATTTTACTTCAAGGGGACGGAAGTCTTCAAATTTTTATATCGTAGTGTTACAAATCAAGGGGGGCAATCTCTTACAAAATAGACGTCTAAAAAAAATCTTACATATAAAATAATAATTTTAAAAATCCAAGGAGGGGACTGCCCCTGTATATCCATTTCAGCCATCAACAGTTTCATCATTATAGGACTTTCTCCACTTGTCTGGACTCTGGAGTCCTATCATAGTTTAATTGAAACCTGATTACAGAGTATTCCTATAGCATTTTGTCTTATTTATCTCTAGCTCAATCTCCATAAATTCATGGTTCATAACACTAATTTATAGGAGTTAATGAGGAAAATGACTAGGATGCTGAAGGCACTTCAAATTGGGATACAAACCAACATCAGAGGAGAGGACGAAGCATCAACTTCAATAAATAGGCATCAGACATCACATTTTTACCTTCTCCACCCATGAGTCTTTGTACTCCACTATAAATGGATTTTGCATACTTGATATGAGCTCCATCTGCATAGTAACATAAACCAATATTCGTTCAACATAGAGAAAATACATAGAAGATCCTGTCCATATGTGTATGTGTGTGTGAGAGAGGGAGGGAGAGCAAAGAGCGGGTTTCTGCAAAATCAGTGCAGAACAGAACTCATGAAGAACTTTGCATGTTTCCTTTTCATTCTATGCAAACAATGCAAGACATAAAGACAGATAGAATTACAGTCGAAATCATCATTGTATGAATAGGAAGTGAACTAACATAAATTATAAAAAAAAAATTGCAACTATCATTTGCATATCCACGTCTTCTAACTTTGCAAGAATTGTTGACATTCAGGATCGTTAAACCATCTACCATCAACTGTCAGTTTTAATTATATGGAAATATGCTACAGACCTACAAGATATGTTGAAGCGGTCTATGACAAAGAAAGAACAGAAAGCCAACAACTAAATTAGAAACTCAAAGAAAAATAATAGAAATATATGGACACACACATAATGAAGAAGGGTGCAACTGACCTCCTGATGTGCAGATCGACGTGTCCTATTTGTTTGACGGGCAAGACGAATCTTTTTTAATACATACCTTAACATGAAACCAAAAAATAATCAAGTAAAAACCAATGAGTAATTGATCAATGCACCAGAACTTTATTCGCTGTCATGATTAACGCATGAAAATGTATCACTAAATAACTAAAAACAGAGGCATTGTTAGTTTAGCACTCACTTCTTCTTTTCTTGCTTGTGCCTCACAAGAAGGGCAGAACCAAAGGCCCCCTTTCCAATCTGTTCCAATACTTCATACTTCTCCATTGATTACCAAACAACGTCTTTCTACCAGGCAAGATCTTCAATCCTACCACACAGTTCTTCAACGAAAACAAAAATATCAGTCCAAAGAAATGAGTTAATGAGAGGAACACTTCAAACTATTTCCATACACACAAGACATCAAGACAGTAACACAGAAATAAGCAAACATTACACAGCATATAATTCAATCAGATACCACAGCTGCAGCAGAAATGTCTTTAAGGTATCAATAATCAATAAATTAGTTTAAAATTGAAAAGGTATGAACATTATTTCTGCAGGAAATTTTGTTGCAAATATGAATATATAACCATGAACAAGTAAAGCAGCGGTTACAAAACATCAATTAAAACATTTAATTCCTAGATTCGAATTACAAATCGACATTAATGATTCAGGCTCGGCAAGCAAAATGCGCCACAATTTAAGCCTTGCTTTCAGCAAAATTCAACCACACTGCATTAAAGCTGCGTAAGCAAAAAACTGAAGTAGACTAGCAAAACTGAAGCTGAAACCGAAGCCACAATAAAATAAAAGGTAGATTTGGCCGGCATTTGACGGTCAATTTCAACAGATTCATCATAGATTTCGTACAAAGAAGCTGGAAGAAACAAAAAACAAAGTAAAAACACAAAAGGAAATCTGAAGCAAAAGTGGAAAAACTCACCTAAAATGCGGAGTTCTCCCGATCACGAGCTGCTGCGAGTGAAATTAAGTACAATGAAGAAAGGCAACACAGTGTAGACTAGTATTAAAACGACGCCGCAGCAATGGCGGCAGTAAACGAGCGGAGAGAAGACGATCGGCTTCGTGGTCCTTCCATTGCAGATTCAGAGTACAACACCACCACCAGTGTTTACTGTTTTGTGCTCCCAACAACACAAACACACACACTCACATTGTAGAGAGGTAATATTATATTATTAAAAGGCGACAAGCTTAATAGTGATGCAGAAGCGGACAAAATGAAGAGAGAGAGAGAGAGAGAGAGGAGAGGGGATTATGGTTAAATTACATTATAGAAACCGTTTAATCTAAAGAAATCACATCTATGATCTATCCAGTCAACATGTGAGTTGTGTGTGAGATGGGGGAAACTTCTGCATACAGTTATTACTATGTTTATAGCTGTAATTAGATTTTACCAATGATTTTATTTCCTATTATGAATTCATATCTTTTCTTTTTTTGCATTAGTTGCACTAAATTACGTCATAAAAAATCACAGTAGAATTCTCCAATTTGTTCATTGTATGATTAATTTTGGTAAACTATTTTTACTTGATTGAATTTAGGGCCGGCTAGTTGGAAATAATGAGAATTATTCTGATTAATATTATTTGGTAGTTTTAATGCATTAGTAATTAAAATAGTTAAATTAATTAATTATTCTATAGTGATTAATTCTCCAATGATACATATTACCATTATTATTCCTAAGTCGTACCAAGTTGATCTTTAGTCCATCATTTTTTTTAAATTTATCAAATCGGATCTCATCTGTTCAAGAAAACTCTTTTTCTTCTAGTGTTACTATTATATACTCCCTCCGCCCCAAGAGGACTGCAACACTGAAAAAATAGCACGCAAACCAAAAAGAAAAGTGAAAAGTAGGTTTGAGTGTAATAAAGAAGGGGTATTGTGGGTAATTCAAGGTGAAGATGTTGACTTTTAGTGGGTTTGAGTTGAAATAAATAAGAGACTTGAGTGACAAATTTTAAAATAAAGTGATGTTGTAAAGGTGTTAGTATTATGTGTTATTTTCATTTTGGAAGTGTTGCGGTAATGTTGAGACGTTCAAATAAAACATAAAAATGTTACTTTAATCACTCAAATAAAGAGTATATAATAAGATTTATCATCATTATGTATAATGATGTTTTATTGTCATTGTTTACCAAATAATATTTAAACAGTGACACTGTATATGCATAACGGTAATAATATGTATGCATAATAATAACACATCAATAGTAGTAGTTTATATCAACTCGGTTTCATAGAAGGTTTTGCCAATTTAATAATATTGTTACAAAACATAAAGATGGTATTTATCTGTTTGACTAAAAAATAAATAATTTAGTATTTTTTATATATATTTTTATAACTTTTTATTTATCAATCTTAAGATTTTAATCAAATATAATTATTCAATGATATTTGGTAAGTTCAACAAACCATATCGAATGGGGTACAGATAACGTAATTTGATTTGCCCTACTTAAAATTTATATTATTGAAATTAGGTACTTTACATATCTAAGTATTTTATTTCCATCAAATTATTGAACTATTTTTATTGAGTTGGTCTCCTGTGCACTAAGTGCATCGTACACTCGGGTATAAGAGTGACCCATTAAGAAAATTGGACTTTACTATTAGTAAAAAGGTGGATTCATCCACAATAAAAAATGAGTAGAATAAAAGTGAATGCACGGATCTAGAATCTATGCACCAAATTCATATGAGACTTGCCATTTTTTGTTTGGACGAATTTAGACTTCTATTCTTTGTAATTATACATGTTGAGTAATCAATATCCTGGAAATAATCTAGAGTCAAGACTATCTTAAAAATATGATTTAATTTACTGAAAATGAGAAATGATGTTGTTCAAATCATTCAGCTGTTAGCCTATTGTTATTTTAACAATAAATGTTTTTTCAAACTTGAAAAAAAAAAAAAAATATGCCATTAACTCGATTTTTTATGTTAGATATTAGTGTATAGACAAAAACTTGTATAGACTTGGTTCATGTCATTAACTCGATTTTTTAATATCACTGTTATATACAAAAACTCTTATTGTTATGTATAAAAACTATTACTATTATACATAAAAATAATCACTATTTAAAAAATATTTTATATTTTTAAATAAATGAAAAAGTTTTTTTTGTCATATCGAATGATAGTTTTTTACATATATACAAATGATAAAATTCATGTATTTATCTGATTCACATGAAATATTCTTATAAAGTAAATTGAACATTAACTGAAAATTAGTGCACCATTCGCAGATTAAAGCGGGTGAAACGTATTTTCTCAAAAAAAAAATCACTTTATAATTTAAATGTCATAATAAATTGGATAAACTCAACCTGGAAACAAATACAAAAGCATATCTATCTATCTATCTAATATAAATCACTTTATAATTTAAATGTCATGATAAATTGGATAAACTCAAGCTGGAAGTAAATACAAAATCATATATATCCATCTAATATAACAACGATGTGGACTGTACGTTGAGACATAAACATGGGTTTTTTTGGTTGAAAGAAATAGCTAGTCTTTGACCAAATAGGAGTAGGACATAAGGTTGCTTATTTAGAATTATAACACCCATATATTTTCTTTTGTAATAATTGAGTCAAAAACTTCAACCTTTTCGGCCCTATAGTATATAGCCAATAAACTTAGTTAAATATATACATACAATATATTATCTTTTTAATTTTTTACAAAAAAGTTAACCCTTATCCCGAGTCATATTAGGAACGTACAAGATTCACAAGTTTTTTGTTTATAAGAAGAAAATCGCACCTGTTACTTTTATGTGTGAATATTTTAGATGACATAATTTTTATTTTAAAAATCACTTTTAATTTGATTATTTGGACAAGCGATTATTTAGTTACTCCATTTGATTCGGTTAGCTCGGTTTGGATTTAGAAAAACAAAATTTACTGAATTAATTAAATCGACTATTACACAAATTTAGCTCCCCACTGATGCAATTCTGAGAATGCATGGCTCAAAAAGAAAAAATGTATCATCTAGGCCCATGAACTATTAAGTCAGGTACAAATAAACTTTTAAAGTTTTTTTTTTGGTGCATTTAAAATCCTCAATTATTTTTTCAGGTTCAAATAAGTCTTTAAACTAATTTTTTTGTGCAAATAAACCCTTTAATTTTTAAAAATTAAACAAATAAGACCTTCATATATTTTATTGATGCAAATAAATGATTTATTCTTTTAAAATTACATAAAACACTTTATTATATGAATGATCTTTTATTTTCTATTTTATACATTAGAAACAATTTATATTAACTTAAATTTCATACCTTTTATAAATGCAGAGATTTCATATTAAAAAACACATAAATAATAAATATAAATTTAAAAATTAAAAGATCATTTCATATATTTTATTGATGCAAATAAATGATTTTTTCTTTTAAAATTAAATAAAACAATTTATTATATGAATGATCTTTTATTTTCTATTTAATACATTAGAAACAATTTATAATTACTTAAAATTTAGTACTTTTTATAAATGCATGGATTTCATATTAAAAAAACACATAAATAATAAATATAAATTTCATATTCTAATAATAGACACAAAATTAAAGTAACACCTTCACTAATAAATTAAGAAACGCTAAATAAAATTAAAAATAAACTAAATTAAAATTTAGATATTTATTTAATTTTAAATTAATGAAATGTGTCCAACGAGTTTAAGACGCACTTGGTTTATTGATGAATTTAGGGCTCGCTTGGTATGACTATGGAATGGTAATGATAATGTGTATCATTGAGGGGTCAATTTTAATAAAGCTTTGATGGGGAAATGGGTCTGAAGATTTTAAAATGAAACAAATTATCTGTGGGTAAAGGTGGTGAAGTCATTATTCGGGGATCTAGAGTTAGATGAGGGCGGTTTTACGTCAATAAGTCGGGAATCAGGTTTGTCGACTTGGTGGCGTGAGGTGGTTAGGTTGGGAAGGGGTAATGAAGGGAAGTGGGTGTTTGAGAATATAGAAAAAACAATTGGGGACGGGGGGAGACGAGATTTTGGCACGATAGGTGGACATGGAAGTTGGCTCTAAAAAGTCTTTTTCCTAGATTTTTTAATTTGTGTCTTAATAGAAATTGTACTATAAAGGAGATGGGTGAGTGGATTGAGAGACAGTGGAGTTGGGAGTGGAATTGGAGGCGTGAGTTGTTTGAAAGAGAATTGAGCTCTTTTAATAATCTATTGTCTTTGATTGACAGGAACCCTCTCACGAGAAACAAGAAGGACGGATGGAAGTGGAAGGCAACCAAGACATGTTGCTACTCAACCAGTTTGGCGTACAGATGCAACTCCGAAGCCGAAGGAGTGGTTGCCCTCAATTCAGACGGCCTGCAAGTGTTCTCGATGTTGTGGAGTAAGATTGCCCCACTTAAAATCTCGGCAATGGTGTGGAAACTCATGTGGGATAGACTCCCGACCAAAGCGAACCTGGAGAGACGGAATATGCTGCCTCAAGGGGCTGATTTGACTTGTTCATTATGCGGTGAATGCCCGGAAATAGCAGATCACCTATTCACTCAGTGTCTGCCCATTCGAGCCATATGAGATAAGGTGCACTCATGGCTGAATACACCAATGGTCTCCCCGAACCAAGTTGTAAGTCATTTCTTTAATGCGTCCAGTCTACTTAATCGAAAGAAGGGGAAACGAATTGCAATTGGTATCTGGGAATGTGTAGTCTGGTTGATCTGGAAGGTGGGAAACAAGCTAATTTTTGAGGGGGCGACCTTCAACGCCGATAGTATTATGGAAGAAATGAAAGGGAGAGTATGGAGTTGGTGTTTATCGAAAAATGTAGTCCCGGAAAATTCCTCTTTTGATGCTTGGTTGGTGTATCCTAGAGTAGTCTTGGAGTGTTAAAAAATCTGTAAATCGCTACTGTAAATATTGACTCGAAGGTATAATTTTACCTCCCGAATTTTAGTTTAATATACTTATTTTGCCCAATCAAAAAAGAAAAGAAAAAGAGGGGTCAATCACTAAGGGTTGTTGATTGCATTGTTATTATTTGATTAGAATATCAACAATGTGTATCATGTGAGGTGAGTTGAGTGAATAAGGGTAATCAATTGCTTATTTCTATTCTCATTACTTGTGTATCAAAACTATCAACCAACATCAAGAAGTGATTTCCGTTACTCACTTTGATTACCCCCAACCAAGCGGACTCTTATAAATTTTTCATAAAATATAAAAAAAGTTAGTATAAAGTGTTTACAATTTATAAAATAGGAAATAAAAGACCATTTATAATCAAATGTGTTTATTAAATTTTAAGAGAAAAAATGACGTGTTTGGACCAATAAAAATACATTAAGGTTTTATGTATTTGTTTTAAAAAATTTGAAAGGTTTTTAACACTAAAAAAATACTTTAAGTTTACTTGAATTTGGAAAAATAGTTGAGGAGTTTAAATGCACTAAAAATCACTTGAAGTGCTTAATTGACCCTGAAATAATGATTCAGGGCCTATATGTACATTTTCCTTCAAAAATATATCTCAAGAAAGTAAAATTAAGACCTTGTTTTTTGTTTAATTAATCTTGCATTTGCAATGGCTCCAAGTTGTACTATAAAAATAAATACTAGCAATTTCTAAAATTCTTCATTGGTACTTAAGTTGATAGATTGGTGGGCACAATAAATGAAAATTACAAATTCGAATAAGTTTAATTTATTTTTATTTTTTCGGTTGAACCCGCTTACTTGCCGGGCTAGCTTTCATATAATATTGAAATTTATTTGATATATACTTTTAATAACGACTACAGTGTGCTCATTAATAGAAGAAAATATTTCTTTTATTTTTTTAAAAAAAAACTATAATGTCAAATGGAAAACTTTTTTTATTTTGAGCACCGTCAAATGGATAATTAAACTGGGAGCAAAGCAATAATAAACAATTGGCTTAGGTTGTAAATTAAAAACTAAAAAAGGTAAAAGGAAGGAAAAGGCCAATATGACCCATCAGGTTTGGAAGCTTTTACAGTTGGAAACAGGTTGAAGTAGTTGAATTTATTTGCAAGGGGAGAGAGGCGTTAAATGGGTTGGGCCCACTGGACCATCCTCTGCTGTTGCTCTTCCTTCGGTTTGACAGAGTTAGTTAATTTGGATAACATAGTAAAACACGATTACAGCTTGGGAAAGCCTGTAACTGGAAAGTGTAGACGAGGTTACAACTGTAGAGAACATCGCAGGCGGGCCCTACACCCCCACATTGTGCGGGCCGCCTCATGCTGCGCAATCACGAGGCCGTTTATCCATGATTTCATGTTATTTGCAATGATGCCCCTCTTTTAATTTTTAGAAAATACCATTTTAATGTTGTCAAAGTCAACTGGTTCTATGAATTTTTAAAAATTTAATAATGAGTTATAGCTCTAGTGCATAATACAATCATGGATGGCATACAATTTCCAAATAGAATGGGCTTTTGGTGTTTATGGATGCTTTAATTTATAGTAAAGATGCTTATCATGCTTAATAAAGAGTTTTAAATATTGTTCATTGTGTATCTGTGATTTATTTTCTCTAACAGTTTACTTGTGATTAGGGATAGCATCTTTATATCGCATCTGCATCCATACTATACCTAAGTATACTGCATCTTAAATTCTCTACGGTATGAGAAAATTCATATCGTATTGTATTGATATACCGAAATTTCGGTATGCTAAAATCTCATGTCGTATACCGTACCGTACCGAAATTTCGGTATACCAGATCGTACCGCAATTTCGGTACACCATACAGTACCAAAATTTCCTGTATCTATAGAATTAACGGTATACCATTTCATAACAAAAATTCGGTATACCGTTCATACCTTGATTATTTATTAAAAAAAAGACCTGTATTTTATTAATAATAATTTATCTTAACATATGTCTTTCTTACTTAGTAGTCTAATTGTTCAATACAACAAATATTAAAAATAATACAATTCATGTTTAAACAAATGCTAAAAGAGAAAGAGAACTCCAGTGAGAGAAAATACTAAGGCTATGGTTTGTAAATTAAAAATAAATTTTTTTAATTAAATTTAAAAAAAATAAAAAAATATTATATATATATAATGGTACGGTATATGTACCACATACCTGTATATATCGGTATACCAAAAAATTTCGGTATATCGGTATACCGGACCTTCTAAAATTTTATACCGTTATCATACCGAAATGTTCGGTACGGTAATCATATCGTACCGAAAATTTTGATAAATTAAGTATTTTTTGGAAGGTAAGCTCGGTATACCGATATATTTTCCACCCCTACTTGTGATTGATAATTGTATTTTTTTATCTCAACTTTGCTTCTATCCTATTCATGTGAGTAATGCTTTAAATTTTACATATTGTGAGCAGGGGGTATATTCAAGATTTTATTTCAAGGGGACAAAATTTTTTATTGAATAAGTGGCATCTAATTTTAATATCACAATACGTCGAAACGATAAAATTTTACGATTTTAAAATGTAAGTATAATTTTTTTTTATATATAATAAAAATAAATCCCAGGATGCGATCGACCGTTCCCCATAGATATGTCCCTGCATATGAGAGGAAAAAACAACTTCAGTTAGACTAAATCCACTCTGAATATTACTTAAAATAACTCAAATAAGCTCAAACTGATGCTTTTATAAGACATTTCCAAATGTATAATGTTTGCACTTCACGAATGACGCGGAGTCTACAAAGAGAGGCCAGAGGGGGCTCTGACAAAGAGACTATAACACTTAAGTTAATAATTTACTAGAGTGAGAGTATTTTCAATGAAATAGTTGAATTGTAATGTGTTACCTTAGAAAAATTAAAAGACAAATTCTCCTATACTAAAACTTGTTCTTATATTAAATTAATATCATTACACTTATAAATTAATAAATGTTATGATATTAGTTTATAAGTGTGGTGGTATAAATTTCATACTATTAACAAGTTTCACCAGATACCTACTCAAATTAAAAAGGTGAGTATTTATATATATTCACCTGCAAGATAAATTGATACTTTCGATTTTGAATTCTCAACAAACCCTGGTCGCGCCATTAGTGCAGATTTGTCACTTTATGTTATTCCCTTAAGTAGTGCTCATCAAATCACTGTGACACAAGCGATGACATACCTTCGTGTTAGAACGAGAATACGACATTTACATGTCTTCAGAACATGGGGACCTCGTCTGAAGGAAAATATCTCTCTTTCTCTCTACTACAATCTCTCAAATTAGTTTACTTCTATCAAACCCAGCGATATTAGGACTAAAGAGTCCTAGTGACAAATGAGAGTCCTAGTGACAAATGCTCATTTTAGATTTGAAATTGGTTCAACCTAGGAGACTCAACATATTCAGATATGAATAGGTTTGTTACAATGTTCTGGTCTGAAGATGACCAAACACAACAAATTAGGGGTGTTCACGTTACGGATCAAAATAAATATTTGAAAATATCAGGAAAAAGTTGGTTATTTGAAAGTCTAAGTGTCCGTATCGAAATTTCGGTATGGAAGAGTATTAATATTCTTTTTTCTGGTACGTTCAAAATTATTTTCCGGTTATAACAAATTCGATTAGATTAAAATAGATCGAAGTGGAGAAACAAGTCTTTTTTTACTATTCATTTATCCTTTTTCTTTTTTATCACATTTAAAAAAAAGAAGAAAGATGTACATTGGTGCATCTTGTACACATATATAACACATCTTCAACCATATTTAAGTATATACTCTTTTGGGGACAACGACACAGGTGGGGGGAGTTTCTCGTCTCTTCCTCACAAAAAAAAAGTATATACTCTTTCAAACATACCAAACTAGTGAAGAACCCGTGTATTACATGGGATTTTAAATAAAATAAGTTTTTTAAGTTTTAATATTATATTTTACTATGAAATTAGTTAATATAAATTTTAAAATTTATCATTTTGTATGATAAATTATTATAACAATATTGTAACACAAAATTAGTATTATAAGGTTAAACATAAATTAATATAAATATAATTGTTTGTTCAATAATTAAACAATGAGTCAAAACACATATAATGAAATCATTATTTTTTAAATCCACTAAAGATTCTGGAAAACTTCTTTGAAAACAACATTGATCGTAGAGCTAGAGAGATTTCCTTCATCATTAAGACAAAGTATTTTCAATCCCTTTTGACTCTTCACCCTAGAAATCGCAATGTATAGTTGCCGTGTGTAAATATCTAAGTATAAAAAACTGCAATCTCATGTATTAGATTAGGAAAATCATATTAATGGTGTGTGATTAAAGAATTAACCTTAGGTATTAATCATTTAGCTTTGTTTTGGACTGACAGAGTAATGCAAAACTGAATTTAAAAAAGATCAAAGCTTTATTCCATTCTGCAACACTCAATGGTAATGAAGAGCTCTATGAACTAAAACATACTTAAAAAATATAAATAAATAAACAAATTCATTATAAAATTGCATGCAACAACGCAAAATCTAACCCTTAATCACAAAACAGGGAATCAAACTTAAATTAACTAAAAATAAACTCAAAACAACAATTATGTTATTAATAAGCAATTTTATAATGTGGAATATGGACGTTCCAATTTCAAAGATCAAGTATTCGGCAATCTAATTTTCTCTCTTACATATATGTGCATACATCATCCACACCAAATAAGTATTGTATTTGTGGGGAAGAAGAAAAGAGAGCAAACGACCATCTTCAACTAATCTGAATCAAGCCAAGGTTCCTAACAGTAATGAATAATTCTTACTTTAATACTCCTCTATATTAATACATACCACAGGGGAAGGGGGTGATGTGATACGGTCAGGGATTTTAGCATTAGGGAAAGCATTCGCAAAAGGCAGACACTCCCAAACACCTCAAACTTAATATCCCAGGGACTTCAAGAGTATTTTTTTAATTATAGGTTGTGTTACTCAGACGACATTATAACGAAAAAACAGGAAACCTTATACATAAGAATCATCAGGCATTCAAATTAGGAAGATAAAAATGATAAGTTACAGGATTCCACTGGAGGCCAGAAGACATAGCCCCCAAATATGCATACATAAATAATATTGAAGCACAAGACAATTAGTGTGGGGATTTCTTACAGTACCAGTGAGTTTCTTGAACTCATTAAATTCACTTCCATCAACGACACGTGAGATTACTTAGTGACTTTCTTGAACTCATCAAATTCACCTCCATATATCAACGACACGTGAAATTATTTATTGATTGGATCACTTGAAACATCTCGGAGTGCCTTATAAACACAACCAAAACAGTAATTAGAAGAGCGATGTGGAAATAAATACTCAGGACCCGAAACAACATAACAAACAATCAGTCTTAAAGACATCAATCACAATCTTGCAGATCTTGGAATCAGAAAATCAAAACTTCTTCACCATGTAAGATTACAAATAGTCTGCCTAAAAAATGCACGAACTATCTCAATATTTTGTTCCATCATCGTCTCAATTAGGGTGGGGAAGCAACAACCTGTTACTTATCCTATATCACTCTTGTTCTGAGAGTTAGCAGAATTAAAGATATATGTAAGTTACTAAGTGGAAACATATCTCTTTTCAAGATTAATTAGCCTAATATGCCTATGAAGGCACATATGTGGCCAAACTATTGTAAGACCTGAGCCTCTGTAATAGGAGTGGAACCACTGAAAATTGTAAAACATACTGATAAGCTTCTATATGACATAGTGTAACCTCATTCCAATGACATAGTTTTATTTCACATCTTTTTTCAATGTCAATGACATAGTGTAACTATAAACTATAACCTTGTGGCTCAATAGTAACCTACAACTCCAATCTAATGACATGTTCAACAATTAACTATGTATCATGCTGATTTATTTCACAGCTTTTTTCAATGTCAAGATATAATGAACACCTAAGAAAACCAGCAATTGCCAAGATAGGCCAAATGAAAAAACTTTAAAAATTGGAAGCACATGAGAACAGTTTAAGAGTACAAATCTTAGCCAAGACAATCGGTTGTTTTTTCTAATGTATGCCCACAGCTGCTTCACATATCATTCAAATTTAGCAGCGAGGGTTGAGATTGAGCGGCGAAAACAATCGCTAAATGAAATAATCCCTCTTTATAAGAATAACCATTATCAGTGAACGTGAGGGCAACGACGAGAAGCGAAGGCGAGGGCGACGGTGAGCAGCGAAGGCGACGACGAGCGGCGAGCAGCGAAGGTGATGGCGAGCGGCGATGTAGATTTTTTTTAGTGAAATAGGGTTTATTGGAAAAAACTCAAAAAAGTTGCGCTGGGAGAAAAATGATGAAAAAACTTGAGAGAGACGTGGCAGACACATCAGGAAAAAAAAGATGACGTGGGTTCAACTCTTATTCTTATAATAACACATAGACCAAATCATCCCGGAGCTGACACATCAGCAGAAAAAACTCTCAATTAGTATAAAGAGGGATGATGTGATAATTAATAATGAGTGGTAAAAATGTAAAAACACAAAGCACCATCAATGCCGTATATAAAGAGAAAGTCTTATGTGAAATATTGCACACTAGTGTTATGTACAATACAACATAAATAAGGCAAAAGTTGACTAAATTTTGCGGGTCAGGGCAGCGGGTCGGGTCGTGCGCGGGCAGTGGGTTCAGGTTGGCGCGGGCGCATATGTATTTATAAAAGGATATCTTTATCAAATATATGTTGTAGCCAGTGGTTCAGGTTTGTTGATAATGAATTTGGTTCCTACTGTACACATAATTTTTTTTTTATCAAATTTTTGTGTGTTACTATATTGAAAAACTTCATATCTTACGTAACACTTAATAAAACATATGGTAACACATAAATATTCATAAGGTAACATGGGTCACAAGGTAACACATTATTATTCATTTGGTAACACATGAGTATTCACGTAGTATTACGACGATATATGAACATTATTAAATATTATTAAAAAAACATGTGTTACTATATGAACAAAAAGTGTACCATATGAAGAAAAATGTGTTACCACATAAACAAAACCAGAACAAACGCGGAAAGAAATTCCCAGTCCAAAATTACAGATTTACATAACAACTTGATGTGTTACTACATGAACAAAAGAGTGTTACCCTATGAGCAAAAGAGTGTTACTACATGAACAAAAAACTAGTACAAACGCGAAAAAAATCATCAGTATAAAATTATAGATTTACAGAACATCGTGAAAAGAGTGCAGAAGGATCTGAAAGACTACTTCACAAAATCATAGGGAATCACCTGTAAATTTGCAAGGATGAGAAAATTGAAGAAATAAAAAAGAATATGGAAGAGAAAGAGAAAAGGAAGAACAAGAGAAGAAGAGGAAAAATCTAGAGACGCACCACCATCAAAACCAACGGCGATCTGATCGCGTTTGTTGCAACGCGAGAAGAGGAAGAAGAAGAAATCTACCCTGTGACTGCACGAGCGTGTCCAATTACGCATATCACTTGTATGTAATATTACATACAAGTTTTTGTCATATAAATACTATAGACAAAATTAAAGTTAACTTCAGTATTATTTATTGGATATAGAATAACGTAATATTTAAAATAAAACGCATTAATTCGATTATACAGTTTAGGGTGGTGTCAATACAGTTTTTGGTATGGTAACTATGGTTAATTGAATAGATTCAAATCCTGTTTTCCCAAATAAATTGATTTGTTTCGATTTAGTTAAAATATAAAAGTTAACGAATATTATCAATTGAGGCGCACGCTTTGTGAGACCGTCTCATGATAAAGTGAGACGGAATATTAATTGGGTATTGACGTTTTAACATTTTTGAGGGTGGGTATGATTTGTGTTAGATTATACATCATTTTATGCATGAGACAATCTCATATGAATTTTTGTCTTATCGATTTGGTTCTATTTAGGTGCATATTTCGATACGGGCTCGGTAATCTTCCATAAATAATGATCTGAAATTGGGCAAGATATGGGCTGGGCTTCGCCAATTAAGGCCTCTTCTTGCCTAACCCATAACAATAACTATTTTTTAATTTTTTTCAACATTATTTGTTAAATATCACGCTATTATGGGGGGCGTTTGCAAAAACTTATGATTTTAAATAATGATTAAAATTAGTGATTATGAGAAAAGTGATTAATAGTAGAAGTTGACAGTGTTTGTAAGAAAATTCAAAAAAGAGCTGATAGTGTTTGCAAAAAAAATTAAAAGTTAAAAAAAGACTAATAAGCTATTAAAAGCATCCTCTTTGAAGCTTATAACTTATAACTTATGAGAGTTTATTTAAACTATTAAAAGAGAAATAAAATACTCCAAATTGATTTTACACACAATTCTAGATGACTATAATCACTTTTAAGTTTTTGAAAACACCCCCTATATCAACTAATAAAACTAATTACCAACAGTCTACCTTAAAATTTCCTGTATTATTTGAGGAAATGAAAAACCGCGAGGATTAGATTATCATAAAAAGACACTGACAAAAAAAATAAAAAAATAACTAACGATTGTTATGACTTTTGATAAACAAAAAATTACTACAAAAAGAAGTGAAACTACCATCGATTTTAAGAATATAAATTATCTACATGATTTACTTTTTTTTAGTAAAAGATGTATATTTGTAATCAGTCGACACGATTATAGTCTTCCATCAACACATGAGCTATATAGTGTGCTAAAAGGAAAAAGGATCCTCAAAAGAATAATGTCTTCGCTTTGAAACAATTTTGTAGTTGGTATTGGGACCGGTTTCATCAACATTAAAATGGCCCAATACTCAACTTAATTGAGGCCCATGTGATTTGTCCAATAATTTGGAGAGTATTCTTCTATTTTCAAATAGGTCGCGGCTAATCGCACGCCAATTTTTGCTCTACACACCTATTACTTTATATAACCATTTTAATATTTACATTTTACTCAACTCACACATTGTGAATGATCTATTTTACCTCTCTTATAAAATGTTTACCACACTGACCAAGGTCTACATTTTTTACTATTTTTTTAAAATGTCAAACATTCTTTTCACTTTTGGAAAATGTCAACCACACTGGTTGACAAGATAAAAAATCAGCTTTAATCGATTGATTTTTTTGTGATTTTCAATCGCGTTTTTTTAACACTTAACACACAAAAACTTTATATAATCATCGTTTAAACTTACAAAATGCATAAGAAAACTTACAAAAACTCTATTTATTTATTATTTGATATGATCTTCAAGATATAGGATATTTGGAGGTTAGGGTTTATATTTTATTCTTCAAATTTTAAGAATGATGTAAATGAGTTGGAGAAGATTATGTACATGAGTTTATATTTGGGATGAATTGAGTAAAAAAAGTTTGGGTTAATTTCACTTTTGGTCACCAAACTTTACATCAATTTCACTTTTGGTCACCAAGTTTCACTCTTCATCAAAATTAGTCACTTAACTACACTTTTTTAATCAGGGTTGGTGACGATGTTAGTTGACCGTCAAGGAACTAACGGGAGAAGCTTAACTGACGCAAATTATATTAGGGTTCCCCTTTCTCCCAAGCCCTAAAATAGACACTTAAAATGTGTATCGAGAAAATTATTCACGCGAATTGTGACACACTCAAGATATAAAAGCCTAATAAGGTTTCAACATTTTTTTCTCTAATCATCAAGACGTTTCAAAGAAGCAGCTACAAGAAAAATCAAAAAATTTATGAGACCGTCGAGTTTCATAGGTCACATCTCTAAACTTGACGGGATTTCATGGTTGCTGCTGCAGGATAAGTGTTGGATTAAATTCCTTGCAACTGCACTCTATAAATTCAAACAGTAGTAAACTCAACCTGCTGCAAATACATTCCCATAATAATATCACATTTTCTCTTTACTCGTTTTAAAATGGTTTGTGCTCATTCATGACATTTCTTAAGATCTGCACAAGAGTCGATACACCTTTTGCAAACCAAACATTTGGCAATATCCAAACTTTGGTTTCACAGAGCAAAGTATTTGAAATGGGGTTTTTCTCTCCTGGAAAACCCCCAAATCGAAACTTGGGTATATGATACACGAGTACACCAGAGGTTGTAGTTTGGGTTGCTTATAGAAATAATCCCATTACTACAGAAGAGCCAATTTTAGCAATTTCTTGAAATGAGAATCTTTGTTTAAGCAGAGGTGGAAGCATCATTTGGTCCATAAATTCACAACGGGTGGCGCCAAATCCAGTCTTACAACTCCTCGATGCATGTTAGGGATATTAGGATTTAGGGAAGGGGCCGGGGAAAATAGACCGGATGAGTTGGGGAAGAAAACCAAAGAACCCTAATATAATTTGCGTTAGTTAAGCTTCTCCCGTTAGTTCCTTGACGGTCAACTAATGTTGTCACTAACTCTGATTAGAAAATTATAGTTAAGTGACAAATTTTGATGAAGGGTGAAACTCGGTGACCAAAAGTAAAATTGATGTAAAGTTTGATGACCAAAAATAAAATTAACCCAAAAAGTTTTAAAATTTTAATATGATAAATATACATTGAGGGGATTTTTGTGTATTTACATTTAGGGCATTTAAAAAAAAACAAAAAACTTGGATGTATAAAGCAAAAATTCACGTGTCATTAGCAGTGACCTTTTCAATTATAAGAGAGACTAAAATATAGAGATACATATTAAAATATCGAGATCTAGAAATTTTGGATGAATTACAAACATATAGCTCATTGAAATTTGTTCAAAGTTTTATTTGAACATCAAGCTCGATGAAAACACAAGGAAAACTCACAAGCTTCATCTTCCATTACATCCCGATCAATAACCTGAAAATTTTAGTGTTTTGTTGAGTTATGGGCAGTGACGGATCCAGAAATTGATGGAGGGGTGGACTAGAAAACATAATTTTTAATAAGGCTAAGTTTTGTATGCACCAGGTGCACCGTGCACTTCATAGTGTATTTTAAAATCATGCAACTTGTTGAATTGAAATATGCAATTTGTTTACACAACACGATGTAAAAATTAATTTATGAGTGAGTTTAGATTAAATAGTCTTTTATGTTTTGAGTTAATTAATTAAATATGTGGACGATAAATAATTAATATATAAAAAAGATCGAGATTGAGATTTGTGTTAAATTAGTGTGTTGATTTTGGGTATTTTCTATTTCAAAAAACTAATTTAACTGAGTTAGAAACAAATTGAATTTGAGTGGGTCTCTTGTGCACCCAAGTGCACTGTACACTCATTTAAATACTTGACCCATTTAAAAAAATACTTGACCCATTGAATATATTAACCATGTTCTATGATATATGGGTAGAGTTGATGTGAGTGCACGAATCTTAAATCCGTGCACCAATTGCACGTGAGACTTTGTCATTGAATTTAGATAGACTGGGCTAAAAATATAATAATCCAAATTAATTACATATAATACAAAGAATTTGAAGAAGAGTGGGGGTGAGCTTGAGCCCGGTCAACCCACCCCATGAATCCGCCTCTGGTTGTTGGTTCACATGCTTTCAGTAGGTTTTCTGAGCACCAAGGGCACTATGCAATTCAAGAGTATTTTTTCAATATATTGTACTCCCTCCGTCCTGATTTTGATTATCCGCTTTCCATAAATAGTCGTCCTAATTTTATTTATCAATTTCCAAATAAGACAATAAAGCAACATTCAATACTATTTAATACTATTATTTCTCTCCACCAAACCCACTTTACACTATTTAATACAATTATTTCTCTCCATCAAACCCATTTTACACCATTTAATACTATTATCTCCTACTTTTTTTTAATCTCCGTGTCTACAGTAAATTGATAATAAAAAATAGGAAGGAGGGAGTAATTTATTGCATTGAGCCATGCAACTCATTTACACTAAAAACATATATGCAACTTGTGTCAGTAAAAATAAATTACATATTTCAATACAAATTAATTGCATATTTTAATGAAATAAATTATATCTTTAAAAAATGCAATTGAGTTGCATGGTGTACCTGGTGAATATAATAATTTATTGTCGAAATATATTCAATATATTTGTGACTAGCTAGATAGGGTTAAGAATAAAATGTGAATATATAGCCTAGGCTTACTTGTTCAAAATAATGTTGACCGAAGTCGATTGTCGACATCATGAACCCAAATGTAATACAGTATAAAATTATTGACTAAGCGAGCAATTAGATCTACCTAGAGTATAAAAGAAAAAAAAATAATAATTAGGAACCATAAACACACATATATCTCTACATTCACATATATATGATGGTCTTGAATAAACAGTTAACCAATTAATTAATTTGAGCTTCAAAATGCCCAAAATACTCCAACATTTTGTAGGTCTTGCCCATTCAACTTACATAAATACATATATTTGAGAGCAATATATATATTTATATAAAAAAATGGAGAGGAAAGAAGATGACGTTAGCATTATATAATGGAGAAATATTGTGTGCATCATTTTCACAATACACCACTATTATTATTATTAGTAAGAATCAACCATTAATATATATATATATAGGTAGATATAGATGAGAACTTAGGAGTATGCTTCTCTTTAGGTTTCAGATTCGAAATCCCTTAAGTGTGATCAACTCTTGAATTAGGTCAGTTCATACAGAGCTATGCTTTGGTTTAAAGTGGGGCTCTTGCTAATGGACAATGTATTTTAGTACTCTGAATTAGTCAGTATTTGGGTCGAATATCAACTTTATCAAAAGAAATATGTAACACACACAAATGGGGATTGTAGTAATTGTAAGAAAAGGCCATGATATTGTAGTAATAACTTAACTGGTCCCATTGTCTGCATGCATTCACGTGCTATTGCTGTATTCTGGCTTTATATTTACACAATCATCGCCATCACCCCTCTGCATGTTTCTAGCTTTGGATTCGAAATGCCCCCACTACTCTTCCAACCTAATTATTTTCATTTTTTTAACCCTAACTTCTGTGTTTTATTCACTGAAATTTCCCAGACCCCACCCCACGTGTGTCTATGACACGTGTGATCCATCCTCCAATCACATCAACGCCTTGCCTCTCTATTTATCGGACGCTAGTGCCTAAATATTTATGTCTTTGTTATTTAAATATATTTACATCTACACCCGTTACATATATATCACCGAATATATAATATCAACAAAATAAAATAAATATTTTACACACATACATATGATATGATAATAATATATTTGGTGCATTCGATCGGTGTGTGGAATGTGGTGAGCATATGCATGTATTGGCAGATCTAGATGCAAGTGGGGGATGTTCTCCCCGCACTTTCTTGTAACCGATATTCGTTTATATTATTTTTCTAGCTGATACACCCTGCCTTTCACTGGTAGCCCGAATTTACAACTCTATACTTTCGGTAAGAGGTCTAACGAGCGGACAATATGATGCGGGTGAAGTTTTTTTTATGTCCAAAACTTTGATACTGTGAAAAAATTGCGTCTCATCTAAATGTCCAAATTTATAGGAAAGTGTGGAATTGATTTATTTATATTATTTCCCTTATAGGAATGTTTATGTGCACTTACAAAGTGGGATAATTCCAAGAGGTTAGAGGCTTAGAGCATCACTACTTAGACCCTTGAAGTCATGGAGAGGGATTTGGAAAAAAGAAAAAAAAAACCAATTACTCCGTGCACAACTATTACTAATCAACAGAATCATGAATATTGTTCATTGAAAACTATTAATATTGTTAAAAAAAAACACATTAGTCCCAACGATGTAACAGGTGTATATATACAAGAGTTTGTCATTTATTTTTAAGTATATATATGTATAATTAAGTGATGTTCAAAAAATAAAATCAGGAGTATTATAAGTGAATGTTTGAATTTAATAAAATATTAATAGAATATTGTACTCTCAAAAAATAGTTAATGCATGGATGCCCACCTATTTACTATTCTCCTGCAAAACAAGACAAACTTGTCTGACGTGAGGTCAGGATGGGGTAGAGTGGGGGAATACATATTTTATTTAAATAATAATTATCTAGTACGTGTTTTCGCTTTGGTGGTGTAGTTGATTCTTTTATCTCTTGTTGATATTTCCGTGCATCTTTTATCCAATTTACTGTCATCAACGCAACCAAACTAGAGAGAGAAAACGATACAAACCTCAAACAATTAAAAAAAAAAAGAAAAAAATTTGAGAATGTTTGATAGTGATCAGCTGCACCAATTCATAGCAGCTTCTTCAAGAGCTAATTCTTCACTTGCCAATATTCATCCTCTCTCTTTTCCTCTTCATGGAAACCCCTCTTTCTCTTTTGATCCTAATAATTACCATAATTCTTCCTCCCTCTCTCTCCTCCACCACCACCAAGAACCACCACCACCACCACCACCCGCCGCCGCCACCAAGAACCACCACCACGACGTCGCCTTAAGTGAGAGATCGATGGATCCGTGGTCGAACGACGAAGTTCTTGCACTTCTCAAACTCAGATCTAGCATGGAGATTTGGTTCCCGGATTTCACTTGGGAACATGTTTCAAGGTATGGTGTATTGCTTACAAGAAATATGGTCTTTAATGACGGATAATGAAGGAAATCGTGTCACTATAACTTTTCCAGCTAAAAGTTTTTAATGACAGGAAATAATTTTTAAAGATTTTTTATTTTTATAATTTAATGCACAGAATCGTCCTGTACAGAATGAGATCCGTGAGAGTGTGTTTTATTCTTAGTTGCCAAATTGAGGGTTTTTAAGTTTCAGTGCCATTTTTATAATAATAATTAATTAATGGGGTTTGTGAACTGGGGTTTAATTATATATATATATGTGATTATTTATTTTAGTAGTTCAAGAAAAAGGTGCGGTTGCTTTTTAGAATCTTGGAGCACTTTGAATCTTGATATCATCAGCTAGATGAGAGTTTCTTTTTATGGGACTTTATAACTTTCTTCTTTTTACTGTTGGATCTTTTCTAGCTTCTTGTTTTTGAGTTGACGTCCCATGTTGCTAATAATTAATTAATTATTAGCTCAACGAGATTCTCTATTCCAAATAGTGTTTCAAAAAAAGATTCTGCTCCGTGTAGGAAACTCACGGAGCTCGGGTACAAAAGAACCCCCGACGAGTGCAAGGAGAAGTTCGAGGACGAAAGTCGACACTTCAACAGTGTGAATCAGAGCAAGATTTTTAGTGAACTTGACGAATTGTACACCACGGGGGAAGAGGCTCGATTTTCGTGCAGAAACACGGAGAAAGTGATTGAAGTGGACCAGGAGAAAGAGGTGAAGAAAAGCGATGAAGACGATCAAGCGGTGGTGAAAAAGGAGGTCGCCCAGAAGAAAATGAAGAGATCGAAGGAGAAATTTGAGATGTACAAGGGCTTCTGCGAGGCGGTGGTGAAGAAGATGATGGATAAGCAGGAAGAGCTCCACAACAAGATGATCGACGACATTTTGAAGAGAGACCAAGAGAAGACGAGGAGAGACGAAGCGTGGAAGAACGAAGAAATGGCTAGGGTTAGAAATGAGATGGAGATGCGCTCCAAGGAGCAAGCGAGGGCAGCCGATAGGCAAGGTACAATCATTGAATTCTTGAAGAAATTCACTAGTGATCATAATAATAATAATTATGATAGTATAAATGGTCATGATCAAGATTACCAAACCCTAAAAAGCAAGATTGATAATCTTGTTTACAAAAACGACGAATTAATTCGCCCCGTTATCAACCCGTCTCATTCTGGTCCAAACCCTAGCCCGAAACCAAACACATTAGTGGAAATGGTACCACCTTCGTCGTCGGAATTTTCGACGAAAATGGGGGTGGATATGGGGAAGAGGTGGCCTAGAGATGAAGTGTTGGCATTGATAAATTTGAGGTGCAAGATGAGTGGTAATAATGGGATTAATAATAATAATGAGGATAATGAGGGAGGAGGTATTAAGGGGCCATTATGGGAAAGAATTTCACAAGGGATGATGGAATTAGGGTACATGAGGAATGCAAAAAGATGCAAAGAAAAATGGGAGAATATAAATAAGTATTTTAGAAAAACAAAAGATAGTAACAAGAAAAGGTCAGTGAACTCAAGGACGTGCCCTTATTTTCATCAGCTCAGCTCTTTGTACACTGAAGGAACGATTCAACCTGTGGGGCCCAATAATGTTGTGCACGAATTTGATCAGTAGAGAGAGAGAAGAGAGAGAGAGGGGTACTGCAGTAAATTAGTCAGGTTTTTGTTTTTTTTTTAAATTAACTCTATTCGAATTTTTAATTTTCGTAGGGTAGATGCATAGTTTTGTTTATTATGAGGTAATTAAGAATGTATTTTTAGTGATGTAAGTTAATTTAGTTTTATTTATAGATATTTTACTATTATGTGATTTTACAATGTGATCTATCTATATATGTTGATTAAAGTATCTGGATTATGTGTACTTTTTTGGTTTTTTCATCCCGTGATTTTCTTTGAAGGGAATCAAGAAAAACATTTGAGGCTTTTTTTTTTTTTTGTCTCTTTATGTTCATAATTTACACAAATTAACGAGTGTCGACTGTCAGTTTTAATTGAAATTTTGATATTGGTTTAAATATATATAGGGGTAAATATAATTAATTAACGACAAAAAAATGTATGAATCTGAGTTCACTGTAAACTCGATTTTTTTAGTCACCGTTATGTATAAAAATTATCATTGTTATGGATAAAAATTATCATTGTTATGCACAAAAACTATCACGGTTTAAAAATTGATTTATATTTTTAAATTTTTTTTTTTGTGTATAACAATAATAATTTTTGTACATAATAGTGATAGAGTTTATGTATAAACCTGATTTACATGAGTGATACTCTTAATTAAATGGACGAGAATTATTTGTTAATTTGAATTAGTAGGGTTATGGCGGGTTATATTGCATTTCAGCCAATGTTCATTTGCACTTTATTTGGAGGGAGCTGTGTTAATGCAATACTCCGTTAAAAGAAGAAAACCTACTGATATTTGATTTCTCTTTTCTTATGTTTTGTTGATTTTTCAGCAAAAAAAAAAGATTTTCATTTAGAAAATTCCGTTCAGTTTTTGGTTTGAGATCTCATATAAATCGATGTAACGAAAAAACAGCTTACATAATTTTTTAATTTTTGGTTTAGAAAATCTACTGATACTTTTGAATGAATTATTCATTTTCAAAGTATATATGTAAACCAGCTTACATATTAAAGAAGTTTATATAATTTGAAAAGGTTATTATGTCTCAATTTAAATTCAGGAAAAATAGAAGGTGTACATATATCTGACACTATCGTAGCAAGACAGGTGAAGGACAAAATACAAATTTCAGTGTCGGTAGGTGGTAGAGATATTCTGAGGGATATATATATATATATATATATATATATATATGATGGATTAGAAATTTAGACATGATGTTTTTTTTTACCTAAATACAAAGTTATGTTAAAACGGAATGGGTGATGAATTAAAGTTTAATTATTAATATTTCTTCAATTACTATTACCTAATTAAATTTGATCTTCAATTAATTTATTAATTTGCATATTTCATAGGAGATAATCGATCGTAAGATATCTGTGCACATATATATACATGTGTAATTGTGTATGAGAACATTCAGGCATTTATTCATAACTGAATTCAGTTTGGAGTCACTTATTGGCAATTTATGGAAATCAATCAATAGGCTCAGCCTGTGTGCCGGACAGACAAAAAATAAAAAATAAAAAATCATATGAGTACTATAATCAGGAGTTAATAAATATAAATAATGTTTTATTTTGACCAAAGTCAATATAGGTCAATAAATTGGACTATTGATGAATGCAGGTGAACCTTCCTCATATAAGAAAAAATACTGTCGGTAGAAGAAAAATGAAAGTGAAAAAGTTTTAAATAAATCAGTACCCAACTAATTCATTCGAGTTATAAATGTTTTAATTCGACTATTATTGGGATTTAAATCGATTTTGTCCTCATAACTTTGGACTTTTATTGAAATGGTCCCGTATATATCATTAATTTAATCTCATGTTTTTTAATTTGTGTCGATTTAGTATTAAAATTTTTTTTTAATACAAACCGATTTCGATCGGAAAATCCGACCATCGATTTGAATTACACGCCAGTGTATTTTTTAAATTAAAAAAATGATAAAATAAAATTAAAATCACTATCAAATCAGAAAGAGGAAAAGGGGGAAAATGGAAGCCCTAATTTCTGAATTCACATTCTTCTCCGATGAAGCCCTCCGCGACAAGAGCTTCGATCCTTCCACCATCGAAAACCTTATGAAGCTCTTCGAGATCGAGGCCTACAGGGCCTGGGCTAATCTCGAGCTCGAGAGCCAAATCGAAGAACAAGAGGCCGTCGATTCCATGGAAGAAGAGGAGGAGTATCTCGATTCCGTCATGGAAAGCGCCATGGCTGAATTCCGAAGCTTCGAAGAGGAAATGAACTCGATTTGCAAAGCGGAGCACGATAGCCTGGTTAATTTGGCGGAGAGCGCTCGGAAATTGGGGAAGAATTTGGAGAAAGCCGCAACTTGTGCTTCGAGAAAGTACATCGAAGCTGCTGTGAATTCCGCCACTGCTTCGATGAAATCGGCGGTGAAGGCGGTTTCCCTCGTAGATTTGGATTTGAGGTTTGATTATCGAGGATATGTATTCGATTTGGCGTTGTTGATTGTGTAATACTGTGTCAATTGTAACAAAATTGTTTAAGATTTAACAAAATTACGCAAGCACGTCACGATTGCCTTCTGCTACGCCGTGGGTGGAGGAATTGATCGGGTCGCTGAAGCTCAAGGGGAAGCCACGCGCCGCCATGTTTAACCTAATCAGCGAGGATTGGGGCGGCTATGCCACGCCGTGGGTGGAGGAATTGAAGGCGCTCCATTTAAAATTAATTTTATTTTCTTTTTTCATTTTTTTAATTGGCAAAATACATACGTGTGCGTCTTGGCGCCATCCGAATCGATCTGGTCGGCGTTCGATCGAAATTAGGCGCGTGCAAAAAAACACCCCCAAAAAACGACGTCGTTTTACTAGTTTGACTGCCTCCCGTGCGTGGAAGGGGACTAAATTGGCACAAATTGAAAACATACTGACTTAAATTGAAACACGCGATATATACTGAATTATTTCAATAAAATTTCAAAGTTATGGACCAAATCGATTTAAATCCCACTATTATTTGAGGTAAGTACTAAAAATGTATTTAATATATTTTTTTTTTCTTTTATGCAATTTTTATTCTTACTACATTAATATCTATACATCTTAGTAGGTCGCTCGACCCATTTGCTATCTTTTGAATTATAAATATAGAACAAAAAAGAATTTGTCATTATTAGAGAATATTCTGGAGATCAAGAAATAGAATATTCTAGAGACCAAATCAACTCTGATCAACCTTGATTTGGTGCATTTAGTTTGTAATTAATGTAAATTAATTGTAATTAATGTTGTGATCCTTAGCTTGTAAAGTGTTGTAATCACACAATATATAGTGGAGTATTTTTCCTCACCATTCACATGAAATTAATCAATTCCTTCTCTTCAATTTCTTCTCTTGTTACATGGTATCACCAGTCACACATTAAAACCTTAACCCTCCTACTCGCCGCCACCTATCTTCTTCTTTCTCCTCCACGTTTTCACCAATCTCTTCCATGGCCACCGCTACGATCTCGTCCGATTTCATCCCTCTTGCCACTCTTATTCATATGGTCATAAAACTCACCTCCTCCAATCGCAAGTCTAGTGCGACAACCTCCTTTGGTTCACTGATGGCAGCGCCGTTGAGCCCTCCCCTACCATCAAGGACGCTGCTGATAAAGATGTTCCCAACCCAGACTATGATCTCTGGCACAAGCGTCACAATCGTGTCCTTAGCCTTCTCATTTCCTCCCTCACTGAAGAATCCATGGTCGAGGTCGTCGGCCTCACCAAAGCTCGCGACGTCTGGGTCACACTCGAGCACGCCTCCAGCCACGCCTCGCCGTCTCAGAGATGAGTTGCAGTTTTTGAAACGCGGTTCTTCCACCGTTGCTGAATACGGTCGCAACTTCAAGGGGTTGTGCGACCAACTAGCCGCGATCGGCCACCCTGTTTCCGACGTGGACAAGGGCCACTGGTTCCTTCGGGTACTTGGCCCCAATTTCCGGGCCTTCGCTGATTTACGTATGACACTTCTCCCTCAACTTAGTTTCAACTATCTCCTCCAGTAGGCCCGCACTTATGAACTCAATGACCGAGTGATGGCGCCCCAAGTCCCTGCTCCGGCTGCTTTCTTTGCCGACTGAAATTTGGGCGGAGATCGCGGATATGGTGATAGCTCGAGGCAGTCCGGCTCTTTCTCCGGTGGGCGTGGTCGTGGCGATCCGGGTTTAGGTAATAAGAATGGTGGTTCCTCATTTCCTAGTAACCCTAAGGCTGCGTTTGTTTTGAGACTCACACAGATGGACTTAGGACTATGCGCTCCCCATCTCATACGAGTTTGAAATTTAGAATTTGGTTTTCAAATTCTACATTCCATCCACACCTACAAATATCTTATTATTACTCTTCTCAATACATCACACTTTTATACACTTTATTACTCTTCTCAATATAATATAATAATACAATATCAATTATTATTAAACAGATTTGACATAAAGTTAAATCTCACTCTACTCAAATCCCAAAATAAACACATATATTTACTATTTATCAAGGATTTTAAATTCCTGGATTCTGAAACCTTGACTTGCTCCGCACACTTAAATCCCAAAATAAACGCAGCCTAATGGAAATCATGCAGGTTCTCAAAATAAGAAAACCTACACTCCGAAGTGCCAAATCTGACGAGGCCCCCATTATGCTAACCATTGTCCGTCTTGATACGATCGTGGTTCCAGTTCTCAAGTGGCGAATCTTGCCCAAGCCTTTGAAGCCCACCGACCGCTCTCCCAACCGGTTCAAATTTCGATTGCACGGGATACTTTGGTCGCGTCCACATGACGTCTTCTACAAACGATCTTGACAACTTTGAGCCATATACTGGTACTGGTCGTGTCATCGTTGGTAACGGTGATGTTTTACCTATTTCGCATTTAGGTTCTAAGTTCGTCAATAATAATTTGCTTTTGCTAGACGTTCTTGTCATTCCTCATATCACTAAAAACTTGCTTTATATAAGTAAATTAACCATGGATTTACCTGTTGATGTTGTGTTCTCTAATGACTCTTTTGTGATTCAAACTCGGGCGAAAGAAGAGATACTGGCAAAGGGCCGATGTAAAGTCCGCCTTTATGTTTTGGAACATGGCTCCTCTACTCTGCTTGTTGCTTTATATTCTAGTGTGTCTAAATCGTCTTTTGAGTTGTGGCATAATCGATTAGGACACATTTCTATTTCCGTTATTCAGTTGCTTAATAAATTGGATCACTTGGTTGTTACCTCTGTGTTGCCAAAACCCACTGTTTGTTCTTCTTTTCAATTAGCGAAAAGTAAACGCTTATCTTTTTCTTTAAATGAGAAACATGCTTTAAGTGTGTTGGATTTAGTGCATTGCGATTTATGGGGCCCTACCCCTGTTAATTCTCATAATGGTTTTCGTTATTATGCTCTTTTTGTGGATGATTATTCCTTTTTTTCGTGGCTTTATCCCCTATATGCCAAGTCTGAATTTTTCGATGTGCCTTTAAGGTTTTGCCTATCTTGTGTGCAATCAATTCAACACTTTGATTAAAGTTTTTCAAAGTGATGGTGGAACCGAATTTACTAATTCCAATGTTTGTGATTTTTTTGCGGAACATGGTGTCTTGCATTATTTTTCTTGTCCATACATTCCTCAACAAAATGGTCGCGCTGAGCGCAAACATCATCGTATAACTGAAACCGGCTTATCCATGTTTTTCATGCTCATGCACCTGTTACTTACTGGATTGATGCGTTCACCACGGTTATTTATACTATAAATCGGTTGCCTTCACCATTACTTGATAACAAATCTCCCTTTGAATTGTTGTTTAGTTGTGCCCTCACTTATGCAAATTTTAAAGTTTTTGGTTGTCGTGTTTATCCTTACCTACGTAATTATGCTCCGAATAAACGGGCTCCTCGTAGTCAGCGTTGCATTTTCTTAGGTTATAGTAGCATGCATAAGGGTTTTAAGTGTTTTGATCCTGTCGCCTCACATGTTTACATTACTCGCCATGCTCAATTTGACGAGTTTTGTTTTCCCTTTGCTAATACTACTTCCTCGTTTTTATCTTGAGTTTTCTCGTTTTCTTGAGCCACGAGTTCAAATAACACCCGTTATGCTAAAAAATACATCACCGTCCCTAGTAGCATCCACTCCTATTCCCTGTGGCCCGTGTCTCGACTCCACCTCACATCCCACGGCTACTCTTCCGAGTTCTATGGCTGAAAAGCCCCATGTTGTTTATACTTCCCCTGAAGCCCCTGTTGATGATAACCTAGAAGATGTTACTCAACCTGGTTCCACATTAGCGTCATCATCCTCTCTACCAAATCCCAGTGTTGCATCAGGTCCTTCTAACCCTTTGCTTAATTCCCATCCTATGCAAACTCGTGCTAAATCTGGAATTGTTAAGCCAAAGTATTTTGTAGACATGTCTTCTACTGCTTTGTTGTCTTCTTTGTCCTTGAATCAGGAACCTAAAGGCTTCAAATCCGCCATCAAAGTTCCCCATTGCCTCCCTGCCATGCGTAAGGAGATGGATGCTCTTCACTCCAACAACACGTGGGAACTCGTTCCGGTCCCTCTGAATGGTAACATAGTTGGTTCGAAATGGGTGTTTCGTTCCAAGTTCAAATCCGATGGCACTTTTGAGCGATATAAGGCCCGTATAGTCGCCCAGGGATTTACTCAAATACCCAGTTTTGATTTTTCTCATACATTCAACCCGTTTGTTCGAGCAGCTACAGTTCGTGTTATTTTGGCAATTGTTGTTCAACGTCGTTGGCCCTTGCATCAACTAGATGTCAACAACATTTTTTTGCATGGCGTACCCGACAAACCGGTTCTTATGGTTCAACCTCCAGGGTTCATTGACCCTCGTTTTCCGAACCATGTGTGCAAGCTCAAAAAGGCTCTTTATAGCCTTCGTCAAGCTCCCCGCCTAGTTTGATCGTTTCAGTTTTTTTCTCATTTCCATTGGTTTTACTCGTAGCAGGGCTGACACCTCACTTTTCTTCTTACACTGTCCCGACTGCACCATTTTCTTACTCTTATACGTTGATGATATTATTATCACTGGAAGTAACAAATTTGTTTTGTAGGCTCTTATTAAACGTGTCGACAAAGAGTTCGCTGTCAAGGATCTCGGTTCACTCAGTTACTTTCTCGGTCTCAAAATTTCTCACACCACTGATGGCCTTTTCCTGGGTCAGGCCAAGTACGCCCATGACATACTCACCAGGGCTTCTCTCCTCGAGTCAAAGCCTATCTCCACTCCACTAGCTGTTGGTGATTCTCTAGTCAGCACTGGTGACCACTATACGGGTCCAACACTTTATTGCTCTCTGGTGGGTTCTCTTCAATACCTTACCATCACTCGTCTGAACCTGTCCTATGTTGTCAACCATGTCAGCCAGTTCCTTCAACGTCCGACCAATGATCATTTTTTGGCTGTCAAGCGAATTCTCCGCTATGTAAAAGACACCATCAATTACGGCCTAAAATTATCCTCTTCCTCTGATTACTCGCTTCTTGGATATTCAGATGTGGACTGGGCCCGTTGTGTGGACACGAGACATTCCAAATATGGCTACTCCATATTCTTAGGAGGTAATCTCGTCTCTTGGAGTGCCAAAAAGCAGCCAATTGTTGCTTGATCGAGCTGTGAGAGTGAATATCGTGCACTTGCCACCATTGCACAAGAAATGGTTTGGCTCACTCATCTTCTTCGTGAGCTACATGCACTACCCCCTTCGCGACCTGTACTACTCTGTGATAACAAGAGTGCCTTGTTCTGGAGTCAAAATCCAGTTGCACACAAACGAGCCAAGCACATCGATATAGATTGTCATTTCATAAGAGAGCTCGTTGCTGGTCAGAAGTTGACCACTTAGTTCGTCCCATCCAAACTTCAGGTCGCAGATATTTTCACCAAGAGTCTTCCCCGGACTTCCTTCGAATTTTTATGTTCCAAGCTTTGTGTTTAAGAAAATCCCACACTTCACTTGAGGGAGGTATTATAGAATATTTTGGAGATCAATAAATAGAATATTCTAGAGACCAAATCAACTCTAGTTAACCTTGATTTGGTGCATTTAGTTTTTAATTAATGTAAATTAATTGTAATTAATGTTGTGATCCTTACCTTGTAAAGTGTTGTAATCACACTATATATAGTGGAATATTTTTTCTCAATAATCACGGTGAAATTAATCAATTACTTCTCTTCAATTTCTTCTCTTCTTACGGTCCCAAAATTATTTTACAAATGGAGGATTGTAAAGTCATAAATTTATGAAAAATTTCAAATACAAGACAAGGCACAATTGTTATTGTTGATGTTGCACGTATGTTGTTCCAGATGTTGGACAACATTCTGCACAACATCTTAAATTTTCCCTTTCTCCTAAAACTGACTCCGTTTTATTAGATGTATTTTTCTATGTTTCCTACATTGCAGGTTGAAGACAATTTCGGATATTGTCAAGCGGTTGCACTGATGGAGTAAGAATAGAAAGATCATGGGTGGTTACACCAAGATCATGGAGATAGTGGAGGAGATCTTCAAGGCTATCCACACCAAGTGGATATGACAATGCAGTTGGTCCGATTGTCTATAAATAGACTGCATTGGTCAACATTCAAGTTTGAGTTAAAGTGAAATCCCATTTGCTCTACTCCAAACTTAAGAGAGTAGCATCCGAGACACAACCGTGAGTGGAGTGTGAGGGTCGATTCTATGTCTATTTGTACTGGTCGAGTGTATACCAACATTTCCCATCAGTATTGTGTTTGTCTTAGTAGATCAAGTTTTAGGTTGAATAAGATCACTAGTTACTTGTTCGAATAGATTGATTTTTGGTGTGTGGTTTTTCACTACACCTTTTAGGATCTTGTAAAAGGTTCGTGTGTATCTCACTACTTGTTATAGTGATGTTTTTAACCATGATGTTCGTATAGTCTTATTATAGACTGTTGGGGAATTAATTGTCCGGATCTATTCGGGATGAATATTTAAATACAAATTTAATTCTAACAATTATTACTAGCATGAATTAATCCTATATTAATTCAAATAATAATTCAACAACAAATCATGCATATAAACAAACTCACATAAATCCTACGCATGCGGAATTGCTACGGGTTTACGTGAACTAACCTGTTTGGAATGGCAATGGACTCCGTTGGCACGAACACACCAAAAAGCCTTTCCAAGTATTCCCAAGTCCTTGCTCGTCAATACGGTGGAAGGAAACTCACGAACAATTAACAAAAGGAAAAATAAATTATTTGTTGCACCACCTTTGTGGATTTATAAGTTTTCCAACACATGGAATTGCAGCTGGGGATAAAGAATCATCCCCTATTTATAGAGGGGGGGTTGGTCGAAATTTTGGGATAAAATTAATATGGGAATTTTTTTTTCTTGATCTCCAAAAAATCTTGAATATATCTCATATATTCTTTTCTCCATAATTAAAATATTCCACAAAAATCCCAACTCCTCTTGTTATGGGATATTTTGAAATTTTAAGAGAAAAGAAACCAAGATTTGGATCTTCTTGAATTTATGAGATATACTTGTATTGCAAGAATACATATCTTCCATAATATCTTTTCAAGAAAATCAAGAAAATCTTTCTTTATCTTAATTATTCAAAATTTTCGAAAATTTCATAGTAAATAACCAAGTGGGAGATTTCTAAAATTTAATGAGATAATCTTGTATTCCAAGAATACTTATCTTCATTCCATAACAAAATTCAAAGAAAATCTTTCTCCTTCTTTTATTTACTATTTTTTTTTAGGAAAAATAGGCAACATAATTTATTTTATTTTTAAACACCTTTTCAGTTATTGGACTTTATGTTTGGGCTACTTGAGGGGCCTTTAGGAGAATTAAGATTGGACCTTCCAATGGATCTTGAATTATCAATATTGAGCCACAATATTATTCAAGCCCATAAATATTAATTAATCCCACTACACAATTAATATTGCACTATCCATCTTAACCCATATTACTGTTAATATGGCTCCCGGTTATTATTTCCCGCGTTTAAGATTATCTAGTCCATTAATTAATTCAAGCCACTGAAATAGCTTTCCATTAATTAATATCTTTTTGTCCTTGGTCAAGGAACGATTCAACATTATTATCCATACCGGAAACTAGTTCCACTTGCAAGATTTGGTATGATAAATCTTATGAACCTCCCAAGGGGGCAAATCGAACAAGCGTACTTGCACACGATTCTTCGTATTAAATCTTAGCAATCGCATGTGACCAATAATATTGCCCAAGATATAAGGTATTGAATCTCGTTGATTCTCTACCCATGATAAGTCAAACCAATAGTTACTAATCACATGTGATCCTATTTAAGGAACGGAGATTAAGAAATAACGAACCACTGAGGTCTAATTCTTTCCAGTTCAGTGCTGAAGAATTTATCCTCCTGTAGGTCCTATTCAGTGCATCAGTCATGCACTAATGTTATCTCTTGGTCAAGACAATCCAATCTGAGCCTTACACTTCAACCTTTCACGATGGATTGTTCATTTCCATATAGGTCGTGAATATCGTACTTTTAGTTACAAGGGACTTTAATTTAATCTTATGTGATTTGATATCACTAAATTAACTACAATGTAACACGTACTATTTATTGAACAGTTATGCAGTAAATATATGTAACATTCAATGATATTTAAAGCATTAGTGATAAATAATTTATTTCAAATAAATAAGATGAAAATTCACTTGGTTATACAAAGTAAAAGCATACTTTCCAGTATAACCCCAACAATCTCCCACTTATACTCAAAGTCTGCTTTTAAGTATACTACAACATGTCTCATGTAGTTCCTAATGCGTGACATCTAATGTCACCTACACGAACCTAATAATATCTCCCACTTATACTCAAAGCAGATTGACAACTGTCTTGACACCCATTCCTTCCACATGTCTCTCGAATGTATTCTGAGGGAGACCCTTTGTGAATGGATCTCGCTAGGTTGTCTTCCTCGACGATCTTTGCCAATTTCTATATCTCCTCTTTAACGATTTCTTGTATAAGATGGTATTTCCTTTCAATGTGTTTGGATCTTTACCCGCCTTGTGGGCTCTTGGTTCCCTTTGAATTTGCAAATCGCTTGAAGATTATCACAATAAAATGCGATGATTGTCTTTGGGAAAATCCTAACTACATCCAAGTCCACTAGGAAGTTCTTGAGCCAAACCGCTTTTTTTTCCGCCTCGCAAAGCAGTGACTACATATTCGGCTTCTATGGTAGAATCGGCGATGCATTTTAATTTTAAAGCTTCTCCATGTCATGGCTCCTCCCCCTATGCAAAACACACTACCGAAGGTAGATTTTCTGGAATCTAAGTCTGATTGGAAATCCGAGTCCGTGTAACCGATGGGAATTAGACTATCTGACTGATAAACCAACATTCTATCTCAAGTTCTTTTCAGATACTTCAGAATGTTTTTAACTGCCGTTCAAGGCTCTTTCCCCGGGTTACTTTGATATCTTGCCACCATGCCAACGACAAAGCAGATATCCGGTCTCGTGCACAACATTGCATACATAAGGCTTCCGACAGCCGAAGCATAAGGAATACCTTTCATGTCATCTATCTCCTTTTGTGTCTTAGGGAGCATTTCCTTGGATAGATGGATTCCATGTCTGAAATGTACGAATCCTTTCTTGGAATCCTGCATGCTGAATCGCTTCAAGACAGTGTCTATATATGAAGCTTGCGATAAGCCTATCATCATTTTCTTGCGATCTCGAGTGATCTTGATCCCAAGGATGTGCCCGGCTTCCCCTAAGTCCTTCATATCAAACTGTTTTGAAAGCCATGCCCTTACGTTTGACAACACCTTTACATCGTTCCGATGAGCGTAATGTCGCTCACGATAGTACTAAGAATACCAATGTAGTTCCGACACGCTTTTTGTACACACAACTTTTCGTACTTCGTTTTTGATCAAACCCATAAGACTTTATTACTTGATCAAAACACTGGTTCCAAGCTCTGGATGCTTGTTTGAGTCCGTAGATGGACTTCTTGAGCTTACAAACTAGGTGTTCTTGGCCTTTTTCAATGAAGCCTTGGGGTTGTTGCATATAGATTTCCTCTTCAAGACTTCCGTTAAGGAAAGCCGTCTTGATATCCATTTGCCAGATTTCAAAGTCGAGATGCGCAGCAATCGACAAGAGAATTCGGATGGACGTGAGCATTGCTACAGGCGAAAAAGTTTCCTCATAGTCGATCCCTTCTTTCTGAGTATAACCTTTCGCCACAAGCCTTGCCTTGAAGGTTTCCACCTTCCCGTCCGGTCCTATTTTCCTCTTGTATACCCACTTGTAACCAATGGGTTTGACCCCATTAATTGGTTCGACTAGCTCCCACACTCTGTTATGATCCATAGAACCCATTTCGGCTTTCATTGCTATTTGCCAAGAAACCGCATCCTTGTCTTGGATTGCCTCGTCATATGTCCATGGGTCTGATTCATCTTGACCAGGGACCAAGTCAGAGGACTCTCCTATCCCCATGAATCTCTCAGGCTGTCTTACAACCCTCCCACTACGACGACGTTCCGTTTGTGTAAATGTGTCGTTTGGTATGTCATCTTGTACAATTGGCACTGAGGTTAGCCCCCTTAGCTCATTTAAGGTAATCTCACTTCTGGGTTTTCTTTCGTTCATATAGTCTTCTTCCAAAAATCTAAAGTGAGTGCTTATTATCACCTTTTGATCTTCGGGACCATAGAACATACACCCTTTTGTTCCCTCGGGGTATCTATAAACAACCTTAATTCTGATCGAGGATCCAATTTTCCGGCTTCCTTATCCAACACGTAGGTCGGACACCCCCAAATTATCATGTGTCTCAGACTGGGCTTACGTCCGGTCCACAATTCTTTGGGAGTTTTGGGAACCGATTTGGATGACACCAAGTTCAGAATATAAGCCGCTGTTTCCAAGGCATGACCCCAGAACGACTTGGGTAGATCCGCATAACTCATCATTGATCTAACCATTTCTAAAAGAGTTCTGTTTCTTCGCTCTGCAACTCCGTTTTGTTGAGGGGTTCCGGGTGCAGTTAGATGGGATACAATCCCTTCATTTGACAAGTAGTTCAAAAACTCATCGCTGAGGTACTCGCCTCCACGATCGGATCGTAGAGACTTAATACGTTTTTCCCTATGATTCTCTGCTTGAGCCTTATTTCTTTGAATTTCTCAAAGGTCTCAGATTTATGCTTCATAAGGAAAATATAGTCGTACCTTGAGTAATCATCAATAAAAGTGACGAAATACTCATAACCTCTTCTTGCTTTGATTGACATTGGACCACATACGTCTGTGTGAACGATTTCTAACACTTCTTTAGCTCTATTCCCCTTGGCTCCGAATGCCCTCTTGGTCATTTTACCCTCCAAACATGATTCGCAGGTTGGGATTGGTTCAACTTGGAGAGACTCCAGTGAACCGTCTTCTACCAACCTTTGGATCCTCTTTGGATTAATATGTCCCAATCTTAGATGCCATAGAAGTGTCTCGTTCACATCTGATGAACTTTTTCTTTTATCGGAAACAATTGATGTGTTATAGGATGCATTTCATGAGTGGTGTGCACAGTTAATTGTATAGAGATTATTCGACAACGTTCCATGACAGATAAATTTATCATAAAGAGAAATGGTAATAACTTTATCAAAAGTAACCAAATATCCATCAAGGTAAAGTTTAGAAACCGAAATCAAATTCTTTCTAAAACTAGGAACGTAAAGAACATCTCTTAAAATTAAAACTCCGTCTTCAAAGGAAAGGTACACTTCTCCCACTCCTTCAGCTGCCACTCTCGTAGCATCGCCCAGTGTGATGAGGATCTCACTCCCACTAAGTTGCCGGGTCCGCTTGAACCCCTGTAAAGTGAAACAAACATGATCAGTGGACCCCGTATCCACCACCCATAAATAGGAGGCATACGCCGCTAAGCAAGTTTCAACAACTAGTGCGTGAGAATTACCTTTCTTTCCATCCCTTCTGGGTTTGGAACAGGCTGCCCTCCAATGTCCCTTTTCACCGCAGTTAAAACATTTTCCTTTTGGTACTTTCTTGACACCCATCCAGCTAGCTGTCTTTCTCTTACTTTTCTAAGTGACGAGTTTTCTTTGGATCTGACCACTTTCCTTTTCTTGAGTCTTGCCTTCCATTGGCCTAGATCTTGAGAAAAGATTTTTGGTCACCAATGCTTCGTCTTTCTTTCCTAAATGCTTCTCTATTTTCTCCAAGGCTTCTTGTAGAGTGTCCATAGTAAACATGTGATCGCTCATCACAAAACTACAGTAAAACTCATCAAAACACCTTGGAAGAGTTAGGAAAAGAAATTCGATTTGGGTCTCATCACAATACTTAGTACCGAGATAGGCAAACTTGTTAAAATGACATTTTATTCTGAGAACATGCTCCCTTACGGGTGTTCCCTCAGCCATTTTTAGCCTAGCCACGTCGTCGTTTTTAAACTGATTGATCATGCGGTCTTTTGTTAAAAATATTTCTTCAAGACTTTGTATAATTTCCGCAGCAGATTCAACACCTTCATGAATGTATCTCAAATCATCAGACAGTGAAGTCAAGATTATATGCTTCATAGGTTCGTTAGCCTGCTCCCAGATATTATATAAGTATCTTCCTGCATCTGTTGATCCTTCAGTAGGCTTACGAGGCGTGGGTACATCAAGAACCCAATAATGTTGTATTTGTGCAGTGAGGACGAATTTCATATTTCGTTTCTAAATAACATAGTTATCACCAGAAAGTTGGTGTTCTTTGAGAGTATAAAGTAGTGGATTAAAAGGTTGCGACATGATGAACTGAAATAAATAACAATATGCATAAGCACAAATATATCAAAAAGTTCGATCACATGCATCATATTAAAATCTCAAAAAAAATATATGAACATGCATCAGCCAACATCTCGAAACAGTTTAAATAAGCCACGTGTGGTGGATCATTATTTAAACACATTCAAGCAGGTTACAAACAAGAACAGTTACAAACCTTTAATACCTGATTAATAGTTGGCTCCCGCTTGATCAATATAAAATTGACAGGGACTTCGGGGAAGTATATGCATATCAATTTTATACCTAAGTAATAACCATGATTAAATACAGAATTATTATTTCGCTTTGAACGAGCCTCGTAGGGAGGGTCATTGTCGCTGCTAATAATAACTCACAATCATCCATTTGGAATTTATTCATATGAAAGCCATATTTTGACCGTCCCGTGGGGGGAATTTCTCCAAAAGAATCCACAAATAAATAAATCATGGAGGTCAAAATTAATTCAATTTTATTATCCGGAATAAAATTGTCAATTAATTGTTTAAGCATACTTAGTAATTTTTTAAAGTGAGATTTTTCAAAACATTTTCTCATGCATCGTAAATTTAAACACAATTTAAATAAGCATAAAATAATGCATAAACATCAAAACAAAAAATAAACACATTGGGCACATATATCCAATTGTCACGGTTAAGTTTTGTCATGTCTTGATCTCGAGAAATCGTCTTATTTGCCTTCATCATTTGTCTCGAAAAGTTCGCCACATCAAGCAACGTCATCGACCAGCTCGCGGGTCGGAGTGCCCGCCTAGCACTCCCCGGCCGTGTCGAGTGGCGCCACGTGCGCACGCCGAAGCGCCCGACACACGTCGCCTTAAATGGATCACGCCCCGCGGCAAAGATCCTTCGCCCCGTTCTCGACAGCATCGTGCATCAATCGCGCGCCCGCCGCCGATCCGTGCCCATGCCGCCACTCGCCCGCGCCGGCTATGCCCGCCCGATCACAAGAGACGGTGTCGCGACGCCCGTCTGCGATGCCCTTGGCGCGGTCGATCCGTGATCCATGTCGCGGTCTTGTCAGGATCGATCAGGATCCGATTTCGACCCTCGACCTACGCCCCCCACGCATACTGTGTCCTGCCCGTGTCATCGTTTCGGTGACGCTGCGTCAACTTGTGCTTTCGGTTCCGGATCCATTCATCTTTAATTCATCGTCTTCGTCTTGGCTCACGATCCGGTTGCAATTTATTTACGAAAAATAAATAAACCTAGATCTAGACTAGTCTATTACATTGAACGAATCAAATAAATCCTAATCTACTTTGATTTTCTCATTTAGGCAAAAAATCGAATTCGAGCAATCGAATTAAAAACCACAATTTATATGCATGCATAAATATAAACATTCATCAAATACCATGACAATTGGATACCTGCAAAAAAGATCTAGCAATTCTACTATCTAATTTCAAATTTAATGAAAATGAATTAAATTACAATTTAAAACTTCAGAGTCTCAAACCGAGGCTCGATACCGGGCTTGTTGGGGAATTAATTGCCCTTGGATCTATTCTAGGATGACTATTTAAATACAAATTTAATTATAACAATTATTACTAGCATGAATTAATCCTATATTAATTCAAATAATAATTCAACAACAAATCATGCATATAAACAGTTCACATAAATCCTACGCATGCGGAATTGCCACGGGTTTATGTGAACTAACCTGTTTGGAATGACAATGGACTCCGTTGGCACGAACACACCAAAAAGCCTTCCCAAGTATTCCCAAGTCCTTGCTCGTCAATCCGGTGGAAGGAAACTCGCGAACAATTAACAAAAGGAAAAATAAATTATTTGTTGAACCACCTTTGTGGATTTTTAATTTTTTTCAACACATGAAATTGCAGCTGGGGATGAAAGAATCATCCCCTATTTATAGAGGGGTTGGTCAAAATTTTGGGATAAAATTAATATGGGAAAATCTTTTTCTTGATCTCCAAGAAATCTTGAATATATCTCATATATTCTTTTCTCCATAATTAAAATATTCCACAAAAATCTCAACTCCTCTTGTTATGGGATATTTCAAAATTTTAAGAGAAAAGAAACCAAGATTTGGATCTTCTTGAATTTATGAGATATACTTGTATTGCAAGAATACATATATTCCATAATATCTTTTCAAGAAAATCAAGAAAATCTTTCTTTCCCTTAATTATTCAAAATTTTCGAAAATTTCATAGTAAATAACCAAGTGGGAGATTTCTTGAATTTAATGAGATAATCTTGTATTCCAAGAATACTTATCTTCATTCCATAACAAAATTCAAAGAAAATATTTCTCCTCCTTTTATTTACTATTTTTGAAAAATAGGAAAAATAGGCAACATAATTTATTTTATTTTTAAACACCTTTTTCAGTTATTGGACTTTATGTTTGGGCTACTTGAGGGGCCTTTAGGAGAATTAAGATTGGACCTTCCAATGGATCTTGAATTATCAATATTGAGCCACAATATTATTCAAGCCCATAAATATTAATTAATCCCACTACATAATTAATATTGCACTATCCATCTTAACTCATATTACTGTTAATATGGCTCCCGGTTATTATTTCCCGTGTTTAAGATTATCTACTCCATTAATTAATTCAAGCCACTGAAATAGCTTTCCATTAATTAATATCTTTTTGTCCTTGGTCAAGGAACGGTTCAACATTATTATCCATACCGGAAACTAGTTCCACTTGCAAGATTTGGTATGATAAATCTTATGAACCTCCCAAGGGGGCAAATCGAACAAAGCGTGCTTACTACGATTCTTCGTATTAAATTTTAGCAATCGCATGTGACCAATAATATTGCCCAAGATATAAGGTATTGAATCTCGTTGATTCTCTACCCGTCATAAGTCAAAGCAATGATTACTAACCACACGCGATCCTATTTAAGGGACGAAGATTAAGAAATAACGAACCACTGAGGTCTAATTCTTCCCAGTTCAGTGCTGAATAATTTATCCTCGTGTAGGTCCTATTCAGTGCATCAATCATGCACTAGTGTAATCTCTTGGTCAAGACAAGCCAATTTGAGCCTTACACTTCAACCTTTCACGATGGATTGTTCATTTCCATCTAGGTCGTGAATAGTGTACTTTTAGTTACAAGGGACTGTTAATTTAATCTTCTGTGATCTGGTATCACTAAATTAACTACAATGTTATCACTAAATTAACTACAATGTAACACGTACTATTTATTGAATAATTATGCAGTAAATATATGTAACATTCAATGATATTTAAAGCATCAGTGATAAATAATTTATTTCAGTAAATAAGACATAAATTCAGTTTGGTTATACAAAGTAAAAGCATACTTTCCTGTATAACCCCAACATAGACTATACACAATTTTGTAAAATCCTTGCACTGCGTTTTTATACTTCCGCTGTCATATGTTATTTTTTATGTTTAGTTGGCGCCAGAGCCATAAACTTGATACAGTAAGTTAAAGATCCTGTGTTTAAAGTGTGTTTTTGCAATGGAATATCCACTAACTCCTTCTTTAAAACCTCCAATTTTGGATGGATCAAATTATCCCTACTGGAAACCCAAAATGCGCATGTATATTAAGTCTATAGATGAGAGAGCATGGCGTAGTGTGCTGTCTGGTTGGAATCCTCCAAAAACAGTGGGTGATATTGATGGAGAATCGCAAGTTAAAAGGGAGATTGATTGGTCCAATGATGAATGCACATCAGCCAATTTCAATTCTAAAGCCCTTAATGCAATTTTTACTACTACTGATGTTTCTATGTTTAAACTGATATATAATTGTGTTTCTTCTAAGGATGCATGTGATATATTGCAGGAACATTGTGAAGGATCAGAAAGTGTTCGAATAACTAGACTCAGAATGTTGGGAACCAAGTTTGAAAACTTGAAGATGAAAGATGATGAGAACATTTCATCATACAATGAAATGATAAGTGAGATTGCTAATGAGTCACACTCACTTGGTGATCCAATTTCCAACACTCGGTTAGTTAATAAGATACTTAGAACTGTTCCTAAACGATTTGATGCAAAAATATGTGCAATAGAAGAGGCTAAGAACACTGATTTATTGAGTCAAAATGAGTCGATAAGTATTTTGAAAACTTATGAGATTAACTCAAATATGTTAGATGATGATAAACATGAGAAAGATAAAGACAAGAAAGTACTTGCTTTTAGAGGTGAATCTTTTGATAATGTTGGTAAACATCCTTATGTGACTGAAGTTGATTCTGATGATGATGTTTTTGATATATGTGATGAAAATGTTTCTGAACAATTTGCTCTTATCACTAAGCAATTCAAATCTTTTCTAAAAGGAAAGTTCAGAAGACCAAATGGTCAATTTCAATCAAAGGATAAGTTTAACCAAAATACTTCTCCCTCTGATAAAAAGCTTGTTCCAAGTCAGTCTTCCAGTTTCAATCAACCTAGACAATTCAATAAGGATAACAAGTTCAAATATGATCCTGAGTACAGAAAAAAGGTTAAATGTGATGCATGTTCTGGATATGGTCATTATGCTAATGAATGTGCTAATATTATGCTTAGGAAGAAAATGATCTTTAATGCTACCTTAAGTGATGATTCTGATGATGAAACTGATTCTGGTAAATGTGAGCTAAGTGCTATGTTTGCTAGAATAGTTTATGATGATACATTTGATGATGATCTCGATGATTATTGGTCTGAAGCAGATTCAGATGTTCATACAACATCTGCAACAACATTCAGTCAATATAACTCTGAGATTAACTGTTTTGCTGGAACTATTCTGAATGCTGAAACATCAAAATCTGCTGATTGTGACTCTGAATATCTGAAGTTTAAAACTGATTTAGAAACTCAAAAACAGGTGTTGAGTTCCTTATCTTTAGAAAATTTAGATTTGAAAGAAAATCTTTTGAAGCTTGAAGTTCTTTTAACTAGAAAAGATGTGGAAATTTCTTCTTTGAAAGACGAACTTAAGTGCACTACTCTAAGTTTTAAAAAGTTTTCTGCAAGCACTACTGAATTGAATGAGGCATTAATGTTTGGTAGATCTGATAATGCTGGACTTGGTTTTGTGAAAACTTCTGAGAATACTCCTTTATCCTGTGAACTTATTTCTTTTGTAAAAGCTAGAACTTCTTTGCCTAAATCTTTGAAAGGTAAACAAAAGAAATCTGATAGTTTGTTTAAAGAGTATGTCTGTTTTTATTGTGCTGGAGTAGGTCATATTCGTTCATATTGTTCTAAGTTAAGAAGATATTTAAAAGTTGGAATTGTTTTACCTGATAAAATTGAACACCTTATAAAACAGGTTAACAACACTAAAAAGTTGATTCATAAAAACATGTCATGCAATGTTGTGTACACATCCTTGAAAACATGTGTTCCTGGATCTTGGTACTTTGATAGTGGTTGTTCTAGACACATGACTGGTCAACTTAATTATTTATCTGATTATACATCACGTAATGGTGGTCATGTTACATATGGTGGTGGTTCAAAAGGTAAAGTTGGAAAAGGAATATTGAATGTTCCTGGTTTTCCAAAGTTGACAAATGTGTTACATGTAAAAGGTTTACTTGCTAATCTGATTAGTATTAGTCAGTTATGTGATGATGATTTACATGTGAAATTTGACAAGAATTCATGCTATGTGTTTGATAAAAATGATGATTGCTTAATGACTGGCAAAAGATCTGCTGATAATTGTTATTTGATTTGAACAAATCATACTTGTAAAAGTGCTAAAGCAGATGATATTTTCTTATGTCATCAAAAACTTGGTCATGCTAATTACAGAAGTATTCAGAAATTGCATAGACTAGGTGTTGTTGTTGGTTTACCAGATCTTAACTTTGAAAAAGGAAAAATCAGTGGACCATGCCAGAAAGGTAAGCAAGTGAGGACAACACATCAAATGTTGTCAGCATGTACAGCAGACAGGTGTTGTGAATTCATTCATATGGATCTAATGGGTCCTATGGGAACTGAAAGTTTAGGTGGAAAGAGTGTTAGGAATTAAACAAGCAATTATGGGAGAAAATAATAGAACTAGGAATTTAGAGACAAACAATTTGGTTACCCAGTTCGTCAGACTGACTACATCTGGAGGCACTACCAAGCCAGGAGAGATCTACTATATCTTATAAGATAGTGCAAGTAGTGCAAGATACAATGGGGGAGTCAGGGGGTATTTATAACAGAAACCTAGGTTTGGCCCATCCTGGCCGAAACCCTAGAAGATGAAATTAGGCCTCCGCGTATAGGCCTCGGAACCGCTCGACCTCAGCCCTTGGTCGAGCGGTTCTACTCGATCAGCAACCTTGCTCGAGTGCCTTCTCACAGCTGCAAAGGGGAGCGCTCGACCGAGCACACTTGCTCGACCTCGAGCACTGGTCGAACCCCCCACACCCTGCATCCCCGTTTCACTCAGGCTTCATAACCCAACAATCTCCCACCTGGAGACTGAACCTGGAGACTGACACTGGAGCGAAAGTGCGTGACCTCAACTAGGTCGAACGTCTTGTCCTACCTGGACTCATTCTAAACGTCTTGTCCTCCCTGGACTCATTCCGAACGCCTTGTCCTCCCTGGACTCATTCCGAACATCTTGTCCTCCTTGGACTCATTCTCGAACGTCTTGTCCTCCCTGGACTCATTCCGCAACTCAGACTCCAACAATCCCAACAATCTCCCACCTGGAGACTAACTCCAACTGTAACTCGTCTTCCCAATCCCTCATCGGCAGTAACTCTCGATCCGAGCAATGTCCCTCAACGTTCAGCTTCGTTCCATCAAGCTTCTCAACAGACAATTTCCCTTTAGCCACCATAATTGCTCTCCACAAATCCCTTGAGCCTGATGCTCTGATACCAGTTGTTAGGAATTAAACAAGCAATTATGGGAGAAAATAATAGAACTAGGAATTTAGAGACAAACAATTTGGTTACCCAGTTCGTCAGACTGACTACATCTGGGGGCACTACCAAGCCGTGAGAGATCTATCAGATCTTATAAGATAAAGGCAAGTAGTGCAAGATACAATGGGGGAGTCGGGGTATTTATAATAGAAACCTAGGTTTGGCCCATCCCCGAAAACCCTAGAAGATGAAATCGGGCCTCCGCGTCTGGGGCCTCGAATCGCCGACCTCGACCCCTTGGTCGAAAGTGGTTTTGCTCGATCGAGAACCTTGCTCGAGCGCCTTCTCACCCGCAAGGGGAGCGCCGACCGGAAAGCACACTTGCTTGACCTCGAAAGACCGTCGAAGGCCTCCCGCGCCCTGCATCCCCGTTTCACTCAGGCTCCATAACCCAACAATCTCCCACCTGGAGACTGAATCTGGAGATTGACACTTGAGCGGAAGTGCACGACCTCAACTAGGTCGAACGTCTTGTCCTCCCTGGACTCATTCCGAACGTCTTGTCCTCTCTGGACTCATTCCGAACGTCTTGTCCTCTCTAGACTCATTCCGAACGTCTTGTCCTCCCTGGACTCATTCCGAATGTCTTGTCCTCCCTGGACTCATTCCGCAACTCAGACTCCAATAATCCCAACAAAGAGGTATTCATATGTTCTTGTAGATGATTTTTCTAGATATACTTGGGTTATATTTCTAAAAGAAAAATCAGATACCTTTTCTGAGTTCAAAATTCTTTAAAAAAGGTTTAAAACTGTTTTATGTTTAAAGATCAGTAGGATAAGGTCTGATCATGAAATAGAATTTGAAAACAGTTTGTTTACTATTTTTTGTGAAAAGAAAGGTATTTTGCAAGAGTTTTCTTCACCTAAAACTCCTCAACAAAATGGAATTCCTGAAAGAAAGAATAGAACTTTGCAAGAAATGACAAGAGTTATACTAACCTCAAAAAGTCTTTCTAAGAAATTCTGGGCAGAAGCTTTGAATACTGCTTGTCACATTGTGAATGAAGTCTATATTCGTTCTGGTAGTAATTGTACTCCCTATGAGATTCTGAATAACAAGAAACCAAATTTGAAATACTTTCATGTGTTTGGTTGTGTTTGTTACATTTTGAATGATAGAGAACAGTTGCACAAGTTTGATTCTAAGAGTGATAAAGAATTTTTCTTAGTGTATTCTAAGAATAGCAAGGCATATAGAATCTATAACTTGAGAACTGATACAATGCAAGAATCTATAAATGTGGTATTTGATGAACTTGCAAGTCTTGCATGTAAAAGTGCTGAAGATAATGTATCAGATTTGATAGAAGTATCCAAAAATACTGATGACACTGAAGATAGTAAAAATGTTGATCAGAATCAGAATGTTCCTTCAACATCTGATGCAACATTACCCAAAAGTTCAAATACTGAAAATCTGTCACAAGATTCACAGTATCCAAAACATTTGGTTCCCTCAACAAAGATAATGAAAAGTCATCCATCAGATCAAATCATTGGAGAAGCTACCACTGGTGTACAAACTAGAAGAAGAATGAGTATTCATATCAATAACCTTGTAAGATCAGTTTGCATGTCATCCATATGCAATCAGGTAACCTTTGAGTGTTATCATTCTGAAATTGAGTCTAAAAATGTGAAAGAAGCTCTTGATGATGAAAATTGAATAAATGCTATGCATGAAGAGCTTAATCAGTTTGAAAGAAATGATGTTTGGATACTTGTACCTAGACCTAATTCTGATATTAATGTCACAGGAACAAAGTGGATTTTCAAAAATAAAACTGATGAATCTGGTAATATTGTGAGAAATAAGGCTAGATTGGTTGCTCAAGGATATACTCAGATTGAAGGAATAGACTTTGATGAAACATTTGCTCCTGTTGCTAGAATTGAATCTATTAGATTACTTCTTGCTATTGCATGTTTCATCTACATTAACTTGCATCAAATGGATGTTAAAGCTGCTTTCTTAAATGGTATTCTGGATGATGAAGCTTATGTTGAACAGCCTAAAGGTTTTGAATATCTGGAATTTTCTGATCATGTTTACAAGTTAAAAAAAAGCTTTGTATGGTCTAAAACAAGCACCTAGAGCTTGGTATGGTAGACTTACTGATTTCTTACTTGAATTTGGATTTTTGAGAGGTGAAGCTGATAGAACCTTGTTCATTAAAAATTATGAGAATGATACATGGTTGCTCAAATATATGTTGATGTTATTGTATTTGGTTCAACTTGTAATGATATGCTTGAAAATTTTGTTAAAGAAATGACTTGTACCTTTGAAATGTCCATAGTTGGAGAACTGAATTTCTTTTTAGGTCTTCAAATCAAACAAATGAAAGATGGTATTTTCTTTTCTCAAAACAAATATGCTAAGAATTTGGTGAAAAGGTTTGGTCTTGAAACTGCTAAAACTATGAAAACCCCTATGGGTTCAACTCAAAAGTTGAGTAAAGACTTGATTGGAAAAAATGTTGATCCTACTTTGTATAGATCAATGATTGGAAGTCTTTTGTACTTAACTTCTAGTAGACCTGATATTATGTATAGTGTCTGTCTTTGTGCTAGATATCAAGTTAATCCTAAGGAATCACATCTTAATTCTGTGAAAAGAATTATAAGATATGTAGCTGGAACATGTGATCTAGGTATTTGGTACTCAAAGGATACTAATTGCTCTAGTTGGCTATAGTGATGCAGATTGAGCAGGTGATTGTGATGACAGAAAAAGTACTAGTGGAGGATGTTTCTACATGGGAAACAGCATTATATCCTGGCACAGTAAGAAACAGAATTGTGTTTCACAATCTACAGCTGAGTCTGAATATGTTGCTGCTGGAAGTTGCTGCACTCAACTGCTTTGGCTTAAAAAGATGTTTGATGATTATGAGTTGGAAAGTGGTATTTTGACTATTTATTGTGATAATACTAGTGCTATCAATATTTCCAAGAATCATGTGCAACATTCTTTGACTAAGCATATTAGTATAAGACATCACTTTATAAGAGATCTTGTAGAGAAATAAATTGTGAAGTTAGAATACATTTCTACTGGAAACAACTTGCTGATATTTTTACAAAAGCCCTTGATAATGAGAGGTTTTCTTCACTTAGAAAATCTCTTGGTCTTTTCTATATCTGAATATAAACACTAGATGTTGTAACAAATGTTTCACAACATTTGAAGCAACATTGTGGTTCTGATAACGTGTTTATCTGCTGTTTTACTTATGATTGAACTTTAAATGATAGTGTTATGATCTTATTGTTGAATCATGGTTTAGATACAGAGTCTTGGACATATATCTCTTAAATGCATTGAAAAATAAAGCACAACTTAGATGTGTAATCACTTAGTAACTATGGGACACGGAGCTCGCTACTACGATGTTCTCTTTTCAAAAGGTGATTAAATATACATCCAGGTTTGTTCACAATCCATTGAGTAACTATGGGGCACGAAGCTCGCGACTACGGTGTTCTCTCTTGAAAAGGTGGATCAATGTGAACATGTGTTCAAAAGAAAATTTTCAAAATCTGCAACACTTTGATGATGAACTTCATGCAAAATTAAGTGTTGAGATATATGTGTGCCGACATTTGTGAAACCTTAAATGATTCAAACTTTATCTATCATACATGATTTGTTTAAATTTCTTCTTAAGTTGAATTCGTGGTCAAACATGTCATTTAATCTAAATTGTGTTTATTTAAGTTGGATATGGTTTCTTTTGTTTTCAAAATTGCTTTTTGGCGGTGATTACACATAATCAACTTATGTTATTACTTTATTTAGGTCCACTTATCTTCCTTTCTCTCCTATTTTTCTCATTGCATTATTTTAATTGTCTTTGCTTTAATCGATTGACGATGAAAAAATTGGGGATGGCTGATAAACCAAACCCTTCGGACTTCCCCGATCATTCATCCAAACACTCAAACCCTTCCTCTCGAGAAAACCCTCCTTTCACTTCTTCCTCTCCTTCGAAAACTCAAACCCTCTCGAACTTACTAGCGAAAATGGCGCTAAAACACGATTATGATTCCACTAATGTTGGTGGATCATCCTCTTCTTCCGTCCTAAAAACCTATCCCATACTGAATTTCCGTCGATATTCCCAAATCACCGATTAAACGATCATCGAGCAAATGCTTTGAGGAAAACCTTCTTGTTCTTCCCGATGTTTTTTTTGGGAATAAACTTATCAACATTAATGACTTTGTTGATCTCTCTGCTAAACCCCTAGCCAAGAACACCTCTCCCAGAATCCTTCCGAAACCCCATTTACGAACCTCCGGCAAGAAAACTCCTAACCCATCTCAACCCGCAGATGTTAAGATGAAAACATCTGATTCCTCTGATTCAGATCGAATGGGGGAGAAATTAAAGAACATCCACTTGAGAAATAAGCAACTTGCTCCCAAGAGAGGTGTTGGGAAATGGGGAAAACGGAGAATGTCTCAAAGAAATCTTGGAAAGAAGGTTGATTATACTGGTACACGACCAAAAATGACAGATGGTGGTGCTGATGACCCTATTGCTGTTGAAGATTCTGATGAAGAAATGGCTGACCCAATTGAGCCTGCTGCTGAACCAAAAGATTCGGATGATGATCTTACCATGGAAGAGTTAATGGCCAAAAAGGAAAGGAGAACAAAGAGGAGAAATGATCCTCCTGTGCATACTGCTGCTGATGTTGCTGAATCATCTAATTCAGAGAAAGAAGTAGAATCCCAAAAGGATCCTTAGGAAAATATGGAAAGTGATGAGATAGAATCTGAAGAAGAACCTGAGGAAGATCCTGAAGAAGAAGATGTACCTGCTGGAAACCAAATTGATGATGAATGGGATCAATTGTTTGATGAGGTACTGGAATCTGACTCTGACTCTGATGATAAGGTTGAGTATGGTAGAAAATCTGCTGTTGTTAGATTTATACTAAAAAGGGTGATTATTGATGAAAGGATCATAAAAATACCTGTCTTTGAGGCTAACAATCAAATAGGTTTTCTTAAGAGTTGGTCTTTATTGCATGCTCTTCAATATGCCAAACCTTATTATGTGCCATGGGTTACCGAATTTTATGCTAATCTGAAGAAAAGTTGTGGAAATGTGCAATCTGCAAACTATGGAAAAGTCAGATTCAGGTACAATGTTGTCACTATTTCCCTTAGGCTAATTAATTGTTTTCTAAAGACTAGAAAAATGGAGGATGAGTCTGGTGAACTAGATATTGGGGAAGTAATGTCTGTGATAACTGGTGGGAGATATACTGAATGGACTCTTCAATTTTCTGCTGCAAAACTGACTTATTTGTACTCTGTGATGCATAAATTGTTGGTTTCAAACTGGTTGCCTTCCAAAAATTCCACTGTGTTAACCATAGAGCAAGCATTCTTGTTGTACAAGATTGTACACTTGAATAAATTCAACATGGGTCAGATTATCTTTGATAATCTTGTGTCATATGCTGGTAAACACACTGAAGGAACCATTCTTCCATATCCAAGCCTGATTTGTCAGATGTTGGATAGATTAGAGTTTGAAAGACCAAAGGGTGAGAGAATCAGCAGCTATGTTCCTAGTTTTGGTATATCTCATGTTCTGAAAGGTGGTAATCGGGTAGTTGATTTGCCTCTGAAAGATAATGAACAGCAAACCAAAAATGTTGCCCATTCTATTGGCAACATTCCCTACACAGTAACCAGATGTGATGGTATCCCTTCTGTTACTTTTTCAAATTCATTTATTTTTGATCAAATTAAATCCATCCAGCAAAGTATAGATGCTCTGATCATACAGAGAACCTTCTGGAGAAACCTGCTTTTTACTCCAACAGGGGGAGGTTCACCTGATGACGATGGTGATGATGGTGGTGATGGAGCTGGTGTTGGGATTATACTGAAAAGTATGCTTTTTACTTTGTATAATCGAAACTGAATTTCCAGACTTATTTACTGAAATAAATTGTTTATCACTGATGCTTTAAATATGATTGAATGTTATATATATTTACTGCATAACTGTTCAATAATTCGTACGTGTTACACTGTAGTTATTTTAGTGATACCAGATCACAGAAGATTAAATTAATAAATCCCTTGTAACTAAAAATCGTACGCCATTCACGACCTAGATGGAAATGAACAACCATCGCGAAAGGTTGAGGTGTAAGGCTCGAGATTGGTTTGTCTTGACCAAGAGATTACACTAGTGCATGACCGATCTTGTTGAATAGGACCTCTGGGGAGGATAAATTCTTGAAATCGAACAAGGAAGAATTAGACCTCGGTGGTTCGTTGTTTCTTAACCTTCGTCCCTTAAATAGGATCACCGATTGGTAACTATTGCTTTGACTTATCGTGGGTAGCGAATCGGAGAGAGATTCAATACTTTTTATCTTGGGCATATTATTGGTCACATGTGATTGCTAAGATTTAATGAAGAAGAATCGTGTGCAAAATGCGCTTGCTTGATTTGCCCCCTTGGGAGGTTCATAAGCTTTATCATACCAAATCTTGCAAGTGGAATTTGTTTCCGGTATGGATAATAATGTTGAACCGTTCTCGACCAAGGACAAAAGATATTAATTAACGGAAAAGCTATTTCAAAGGCTTGAATTAATTAATGAGCTAGATAATCTTAAACACGGGAAATAATGACCGGGAGCCATATTGACTGTAATATGGGTTAAGATGGATGGTGCAATATTAATTATGTAGTGGGATTAATTAATATTTATGGGCTTGGATTATATTGTGGCTCAATATTAGATATTCAAGATCCATTAGAAGGTCCAATCTTAATTCTCCTAAAGGCCCCCTGAGTAGCCCAACATATAGTCCAATAACTAAAAAGGTGATTAAAATAAAATAAATATTGTTGTTTATATTTCCTCTCAATTTTTGAAAATTATGGATAAAAGAGGGAGAAAGATTTTCTTTGAATTTTGTTATGGAATGAAGATATGTATTCTTGGAATACAAGATTATTTTGTTATGGAATGAAGATATGTATTCTTGGAATACAAGATTATCTCATTAAATTCAAAAAATCTCCCACTTGGTTATTCATAGTGATATTTCGAAATTTTGGAAAATAGAGGGCAAGAAAGACTTTCTTGATTTTTTCTTGAAAAGATATTATGGAAGATATGTATTTCTTGAAATACAAGAATATCTCATAAATTCAAGAAGATCCAAATCTTAGATTCTTGCACACTATATTTTTTGAAAATACCATAAAATAGAGGAGGTGGAATTTTGTGGAATATTTTAATTATGGGAAAAAGAATATATGGGATATATTCAAGATTTCTTGGTGACCAAGAAAAGTCTTTTCCCCACATTGAAATATCACTAAATTTTAAATCCCACCCTCCCTCTTATAAATAGGGGATGATTAGTTCATTCCCAAGTACAATTCCATGTCTTTGGAAATATTAGCAAATCTACATAAGTGGTGCAACAAAGTTTTTTTTTTTTTTGTTAATTGTTCATGGTATCCTTCCAACGGATTGTCGAGCAAGGGCTAAGGAATACTTGGGAAGTCCTTTTAGTTAGTCCGTCCACCAAAGCCAATTGCCATCCCAAGAGGTGCGTTCACGTAAACTTCGTAGATTCCGCATCGTAGGTTTTACGTGGCTTTTTATATGCATGATATGTTGTTGCAATTATTATTTGAATTAATATAGGATTAATTCATGCTAGTAATAATTAATGAATTAAATTTGTATTTAAATATTCACCCCGAATAGATCTATGCAACTCGTTCCCCAACAAGCGGTATCGTCGAGCCACTGTTTTGCTCAATTTTTTTAAATTGTAATTTAATTAAATGGACATTAATTTTGAAATTGGATAGTAGAACTGTTAGATCTGCTTTGCGGTATCCAATTGTCATGGATTTTAATGTGTTTATTTTGGTATCACATATAAATTGTGGTTTTTAATTGACTGTTTGAGTTTGTTTTTGCCTCGCGTGAGAAAATCCAATTGTGCGTAATTAGGATTTGTTTGATTTGATCAATGTAATGTGAATTAGTTCAGATCTAGGGTTTATTTATTTTTTTGTAAATAAAATTGTAACCGATCGAAACGAAAATGGAAAGATCGAAAAATTAAGGATAAAATCTAGAACCAAAGCGAAGTGTGCGCTGGCGTGCAGGGAGGCACGCCATACAGCAGGAAGCGGCCCGAGGCAGCGTCGAGACTGCCGCTGAAAGGGACATAATGCATGGCCGGCGCCCGCGCTCTGTCGTAATCCGACTGGAGTGAAGTCACGGCTGGCATCACCGGATACGCTGGCTTGGCCGGGTCGCTGGCGAGTTAGGCGGGCGGAAGGCAGACGCGCGGATGCGCGCGGACCTGCGCGTCGCCTGCCGAGACCCGCCGACCGCGGACAGCCAGCGCCCGAAAGGCTGCAGCCGTAGGTGACCGGCGGGCAGTGCAAAGCTCTGTCCATCCCGGTTCCCAATGCGGCCGGCGAATCTTGGCGTGCATCCATTGCTTATGCTGCTTGGCGTGGCGGTTCGAGGCGCAAGTTTTTTTCGAGACGAACGAGTGGGAGGAATTCGAGGCGTGTTTCTTCAAGATCAAGCCAAGAAAAATCAAACCATGACAATTGGATAATTTGTGCCCAATGTGTTTATTTTTACTTGCTTTTGCTTGATTTTTAATTTGTCTTATCTTATGCTTTATTTAATTTGTTTGAATGTGTTTGCATGAGGGTTGCCAAATTGAAAAATCTCAACTTCAAAATTACTAAGTATGTTTTAAATAATTAATTGACAATTTTATTCCTATAATAAAATTGAATTAATTTTGACCTCCATGATTTATTTATTTGTGAATTCTTTTGGAGAAATTCCCCGCGGAGACCGGTCAAAAGATAGGTTTCACATGAATGAATTCCAAATCGGATGATTGTGGGTTATTACTAGTGGCGGCGATGACCCTCCCCACGAAACGGCTCGATCAAAGCGAAATAGTAATCTGTATTTAATCATGGTTATTACTTAGGTATAAAATTGATATGCATATACTTCTCAAGTCCTGTCGAATTTTATATTGGTCAAGTGGGAGCCAACTATTAATCTGGATATTAAGGGTTTGTAAATTGTTTTTTGTTTGTAACCCGGCTTGAATGTGTTTAAATAATGACCCACCCAACGTGGCTTATTTAAACTGTTTTTGAGATGTTAGGTGATGCATTGTTATTTTTTTTTTGAGATTTTAAATATGATGAATGTGATCGAACCTTGTGATATACTTGTCTTTTGCATATAGTTATTTATTTCGATTCAACATGTCGTTACCTTTTAATCCACTTGTTATTATACTTAAAGTCAATACAATATGTATGGAAACTATATTGATTGAAAAAATATAATTGTCTAATCGCACAAAAAGACAAGTGGATTTTGACACACAAAAAAAAATCGATGAGCCAACCGACGAGTCAAAACATGCGGGACTCGTCGATCACCTTGAGAGATGTAAATGCTAAAAATGGTGGAGGAAAAACCCGTAAAGGATTACGTCCTCAAAATAGATGGCCCATCCGAACAAACTTGAGATTCTCGAAAAAAGATTATGATCCAGACTCGGATGAATTCGGTATTTCATTCTCTGCTTGAAAGGTTTTTGAGCATTTTGGCCTCGCTAGCTAATTTGTTGCAAACTTTTGGACTCTCGAAAATGATGATAAGGCACCAAACTCAAGTTTTGACGGCAAGTGGTCCGTCTTCATCTTCTAGGCCAAGGGTAGGCAAGATAAAGAAGAGGACCAAAGGCCATAAGCAATAAAACTCAAGCTGCTTGCCAAGAGCAATGGTAAGATGAGGAATGCTTGGTGAGTCAAGGAAAATCCAAAGAGGAAGTGCTTAAAGCTGCGGTGAGAGAGGACAATGGAGGTTTTGCTGCTCCAACCCCAAAAGGGACGGAAAAGAAAAGGTAATTCTCACACACTAGTTGTTGAAACTTGTTTAGCGGCGTATACTTCTCATTCGTGGGTGGTTGATACGAGATCCACTAATCATGTTAGCTTCACGGGTTATATGATCCGCAAGAACGTGGGGAGTAAGATCCTCATCACATCGGGCAACGTTACAGTAAAGAAGACATTGCAATGCTACGTAAGTGGCGATATTGCAATGCTACTAATGTAACGATTATTGCAATACTACAAAAGTAGCAGACATTGCAATGCTACATGGGTAGCGATTAAAGCAATGGGAGAAAGTGCACCTATCTTTTGAAGATAAAGTTTTTTTGAGATTATCTTTGTGTTCCCAGTTTTAGAAAGAATTCACTTTCAGTTTCTAAAATTCGATTAAAGGACACTAAGTTTCTTCTAATAAGAATGACATCATTTTTGAAATGATGAGTGTATCTGTTACGGGACATTGATGGAAAATCTCTATACAATTAATTAGCGCACACCACTCACGAAATGTATCTTATAACACATCAATCAAGCTTCGAGAAAAGAAAAACGTTCATCGACGTGAAACGAGACACTTCTTTGACATCTAAGATTAGGGTCATATAAATCCAAAGAGGATCCAAAGGTTGGTGAAAGATGGTTCACTGGAGCGTCTCCAAGTTGAATCGATTCCAACCTGTGAATCATGTTTGGAGGGTAATATGACCAAGAGGGCATTTGAGCCAAGGGAATAGGGCCAAAGAAGTGTTAGAGATCGCTCACACAGATGTATGTAGTCCAATGTCAACCAAAGCAAGAGGAGGTTATGAGTAATTTTATTGATGATTACTCAAGGTACATTTTCCTTATGAAGCATGAATCTGAGACCTTTGAGAAATTCTAAGAATTTAAGGCTCAAGCAGAGAATCATATGGAAAAACGTATCAAGTCTCTACGATCTGATCGTGGAGGCGAATACCTCAGCGATGAGTTTTTTGAACTACTTATCTGATGAAGGGATTGTATCCCACTCATTGCACTTTAACCCCTCAACAAAAGCGGGGTTTGCGAGAGCCGAAGCAACAAAATTCTTTTGGAAATGGTTAGATCAATGATGAGTTATCGGATCTTCCCAAAGTCGTTACGGGGTTATGCCTTGAAACAACGACTTACATTCTCGAACTTGGTGCTATCCAAATCGGTTCCCAAAACTCCCAAAGAATTGTGGACCGGGCGCAAGCCTAGTATGAGACACATGAGAACTTTGGGGTGTCCGGCCTACATGTTGGACTAGAAAGCCGGTAAGTTGGATCCTCGATCGAAATTAAAAGGCATTTGTAGGATACCCCGAGGGAACAAAAGGGTGTATGTTCTATAGTTCCGAAGATCAAAAGGTGGTTAACAAAGACCCACTTTAGATTTTTGGAAGAAGACTATATGAACCAAAGAAAACCCGATGAGATTACCTTAAATGAGCTTAGAGGGCAAACCTCGGTCTTGATCGTCTTAGATGATATACCAAACGATCGTTTTTTCTGGCTGGAACCTCGTTATAGTGGGAGGGTTGTTAGACAGCCCGAGAGATTTATGGGAATAGGAGAGTCATCGGACTTGATTCCCGGAATCAGACCCATAGACATATGACGAGGCACTCCAAGATAAGGATGCAATTCTTGGCAAACAGCAATGAAAGCCGAAGTGGGTTCTATAGTTTCATAATAGAGTGTGGGAGCTAGTCGAACCACTTAATGGGGTCAAACCCATTGGATGCAAGTGGGTATATAAGAGGAAAAGAGGACCGGACGGGAAGGTTGAAACCTTTAAAAGCAAGACTAATGGCGAAAGGTTATACTCGAGAAAAGAAAGGGATCGATTATGAAAAAAACTTTTTTTTCGCCGTAGCCATTTAAGTCCATCCAGATTCTCTTATCGATTCTTTGCGCATTTCGACGTTGAAATCTGGCAAATAGATGTCAAGACAGCTTTCCTTAACGGAAGTCTTGATAAAGAGATCTATTTGCAACAACACCAAGGTTTCATTGAAACAGGCCAAGAACACCTAGTTTGTAAGCTCAAGAGGTCCATTTACGGACTCAAACAGGCATCCAGAGCTTGGAACCAAAGTTTTGATCATATAATAAAGTCTTATGGGTTTGATCAAAACAAGTTTGAAAGTTGTGTGTAAAAAAAGCGTTTTGGAACTGCATTGGTATTCTTAGTACTATACGTAGATGACATTGTGATCATCGGGAACGATGTGAAGGTGTGGTCAGACGTAAGGGCATGGCGTTTCAAAATAGTTTGATATGATAGACTTAGGGAAAGCCGGACACATCCTTGAGATCAAGATTACTCGAGATCGCAAGAAAATGATGATCGGGTTATCGCAAGTATTCATACATTGACACTGGTTTTAAAACGATTCAGCATGCAAGATTCCAAGAAATGATTCATACCTTTCAGACTTGGAATCCATCTATCCAAGAAAATGTCCCCTAAGACGCAAAAGGAGATAGATGACATGAAAGACATTCCTTGTGCTTCTACCAGTAGGAAACCTTATGTATGCAATGTCTTTATGTACGAGACCGAATATATGCTTTGCGTAGGCATGGTAGCAAGATATCGAGTAACCGAGGGAAAGCGGGTGGATCGGCGATTAAAAACATTACAAGTATCTTAAAAGAACTTCGGGATAGAATGTTGATTTATCGATCGAATCTCCAATCCCCATTTCTACCGGACTGGATTTCCAATCGAGATATAGATTCCAAATTATCTGCCTTTCGCCAAGTGTGTTTCCATTTGGGAAGTGTAGCCATCAAATGGGCGAGTGTGAAAGCAAAATGCATCACTGACTCAACCATGGGACTCGGGTAAGTAGCTGCTTGTGAAGCAGTGAAAGAACCGATTGGGCTCTAGATCTTCTTAGTGGACTTGGATGGTGTTCTGAATTTGTCTAGCAATATCTGCTAGGCGGGTAAAATTCAAGAAACCAAGAGTCCACGAGTCAAACAAACACATTAAAATGAAAAGACATCTTATCTGAGAAATCATTAAGAGAGGAAATATAGATGTGGCAAAGATAGCGTCGAGGACGGCTAGCGTATCCATTCACAAAGCATCTGTATCTGAATACATTCGAGAGACATGTGAGTGGAATGGGTGTCAAGGCCGTTGCTAATCTGCTTTGAGTATAAGTGGGAGAAATTATTAGGTTCGTGTAGGTGACATTAGATGTCACGGACTACTCGAGACGTGTTGTAGTATACTTAAAAGCAGACTTTGAGTATAAGTGGGAGATTGTTGGGATTATACTGAAAAGTATGCTTTTTACTTTGTATAATCGAAACTGAATTTCCAGACTTATTTACCAAATAAATTGTTTATCAACGATGCTTTAAATATGATTGAATGTTATATATATTTCTTTGCATAACCGTTCAATAATTCGATGCGTGTTACATCAGTAGTTAATTTAGTGATACTAGATCACGAAGAAGATTAAATTAACAGTCCCTTGTAACTAAAAGTACGCCATTCACGACCTAGATGGAAATGAACAACCATCGCGAAAGGTTGAGGTGTAAGGCTCCGATTGGTTTGTCTTGACCAAGAGATTACACTAGTGCATGATGATCTTGTTGAATAGGACCTCTGGGAGGATAAATTCTTGAATCGAACAAGGAAGAATTAGACCTCGATGTTCGTTGTTTCTTAACCTTCGTCCCTTAAATAGGATCACACGGGATTGGTAACTATTGCTTTGACTTATCGTGGGTAGCGAATCGGAGAGAGATTCAATACTTTTTATCTTGGGAAATATTATTGGTCACGTGTGATTGCTAAGATTTAATACTGAAGAATCGTGCGTGCACGCTTCGCTTGCTTGATTTGCCCCCTTGGGAGGTTCATAAGCTTTATCATACCAAATCTTGCAAGTGGAATTTGTTTCCCGTATGGATAATAATGTTGAACCGTTCCTCGACCAAGGACAAAAAAATATTAATTAACTGAAAGCTATTTCAAAGGCTTGAATTAATTAATGGGCTAGATAATCTTAAACACGGAAATAATGACCGGGAGCCATATTGACTGTAATATGGGTTAAGATGGATGGTGCAATATCAATTATGTAGTGGGATTAATTAATATTTATGGGCTTGAATTATATTGTAGCTCAATATTAGATATTCAAGATCCATTAGAAGGTCCAATCTTAATTCTCCTAAAGGCCCCCTGAGTAGCCCAACATATAGTCCAATAACTGAAAAGGTGATTAAAATAAAATAAATATTGTTGTTTATATTTCCTCTCAATTTTCGAAAATTATGGATAAAAGAGGGAGAAAGATTTTCTTTGAATTTTGTTATGGAATGAAGATATGTATTCTTGGAATACAAGATTATCTCATTAAATTCAAGAAATCTCCCACTTGGTTATTCATAGTGATATTTCAAATTTTGGAAAATAGAGGGCAAAAAAGACTTTCTTGATTTTCTTGAAAAGATATTATGGAAGATATGTATTTCTTGAAATACAAGAATATCTCATAAATTCAAGAAGATCCAAATCTTGGATTCTTGCACACTATATTTTTTCAAAATACCATAAAATAGAGGAGGTGAAATTTTGTGGAATATTTTAATTATGGGAAAAAAGAATATATGGGATATATTCAAGATTTCTTGGTGACCAAGAAAAGTATTTTCCCACATTGAAATATCACTAAATTTTTAAAATCCACCCTCCTCTTATAAATAGGGGATGATTAGTTCATTCCCAAGTACAATTCCATGTCTTTGGAAATATTAGCAAATCCACATAAGTGGTGCAACAAAGTTTTTTTCCTTTTGTTAATTGTTCATGAGTATCCTTCCACGGATTGTCGAGCAAGGGCTAAGGAATACTTGGGAAGTCCTTTTGGTTAGTCCGTCCGACCAAAGCCACTTTGCCATCCTAAGAGATGCGCTCACGAAACCCGTAGATTCCGCGTCGTGGGTTTTACGTGGCTTTTTATATGCATGATATGTTGTTGCAATTATTATTTGAATTAATATAGGATTAATTCATGCTAGTAATAATTAATGAATTAAATTTGTATTTAAATATTCACCCCGAATAGATCTGTGCAACTCATTCCCCAACAGCTGGTCCATCTGACCATGCAGGAGAGAAGGATGTTGCTGAAGATGCTATTGTTGATGATGATGGTGCAGATGCACAAGATGATCAGAATAATGAAGCTGATGCTGATGATAGAGAGGTGGATGATGTTGTCAATAGAGCTGTCAATGAAGTTGTGGATGATGCTATGGAAAATGTTCTTGATGGTGAACAGAATGATGATGTTGCTGCTGAACAAGTTGTTCCTAACCCTGCACCAATTGACCCTACAACTAATGATAGCACTGATGAAGATCTGAGAACGACTCCAGACAGGGAGGATATGTCTCCTGAGAGTATTGTTATGCTTGATGAGATGTATGGTCATGACAATTGGTGAACAGATTCAACACAGGGGGAGTTTTTGATGTATGGGGGAGCATTTGCAGATTATGGAGATGCAGTCATTCCAATGACCAAGTCCTTCCCTATACTTCACTATAAAAATTCCTTTTTGAATTGCAATATTTTATTTACTGCTATTTACTTTATGAACTCTGTTATTGGACAATTAGTTGATAGGTTTACGTTTCTGTCATTTACTTTATGTTGGATACTTTAGCCCAAGTACACTGCTGGTGTACTTAGTGCTTGTGCTTGTTGTTTGTTTTTTAAATTATGATTTGGTTGAATAGTAGTTGTTCTCTGAATAGCTATTATTTGTTTCTTTCCTGACACAAGTTCGGATGTTATTTTTTTAACATCAGGTGTGTGTAGTAGAAAGGCCAAATTGGGGGAGTTTGTTGATGTTGCACGTATGTTGTTCCAGATGTTGGACAACATTCTGCACAACATCTTAATTTGCCCTTTCTCCTAACACTGACTCTGTTTTATTAGATGTGTTTTTCTATGTTTCCTACATTGCAGGTTGAAGACAATTTCGGATATTGTCAAGCGGTTGCACTGATGGAGTAAGAATAGAAAGATCATGGGTGGTTACACCAAGATCATGAAGATAGTGGAGAAGATCTTCAAGGTTGTCCACACCAAGTGGATAGGACAATGCAGTTGGTCCGATTGTCTATAAATAGACTGCATTGGTCGACATTCAAGTTTGAGTTAAAGTGAAATCCCATTTGTTCTACTCCAAACTTAAGAGAGTAGCATCCGAGATACAACCGTGAGTGGAGTGTGAGGGTCGATGCTATGTCTATTTGTACTGGTCGAGTGTATACCAACATTTCCCATCAGTATTGTGTTTGACTTAGTAGATCAAGTTTTAGGTTGAATAAGATCACTAGTTACTTGTTCGAATAGATTGATTTTTGGTGTGTGGTTTTCCACTACACCTTTTAGAATCTTGTAAAAAGTTCGTGTGTATCTCACTACTTGTTATAGTGATGTTTTTAACCATGAGGTTCGTATAGTCTTATTATAGACTATACACAATTTTGGAAAATCCTTGCACTGCGTTTTTATACTTCCGCTGTCATATGTTATTTTATATGTTTCACAACATTTTCAACAACACTCTGAAAATACACGCACACACACTTTCAGTTATTATGCCCGATCATGTATAAATAACTACAAGCCTCTATAATAAAATCTTAAAGTTATCTAGAACCTACAAAAACCCAAAAGTATACCCAATGAAATAATCACATCATGCATCCCAAAAATTTTGACCCCTTCTGTAAAAAAGAATACCACGATTTGATCAACTGAAGAATTTGAATCTACTCTTTCTAAGGCGGTGTTTGCAACTTCTATTGAGCCGGTCAACATACATTTTTTAAGTTGTCCTCTCACAATTTATGACCTTTAGTTCAATAATGGCTGCAAACGCACCCTAAATCTATAATGGTTCTGATAACGTGTTTATCTGTTGTTTACTTATGATTGAACTTTAAATGATAGTGTTATGATCTTATTGTTGAATCATGGTTTAGATACAGAGTCTTGGACATATATCTCTTAAATGCATTGAAAAATAAAGCACAACTTAGATGTGTAATCACTGAGTAACTATGGGACACGGAGCTCGCTACTACGATGTTCTCTTTTCAAAAGGTGATTAAATATACATCCAGGTTTGTTCACAATCCATTGAGTAACTATGGGGCACGAAGCTCGCGACTACGGTGTTCTCTCTTGAAAAGGTGGATCAATGTGAACATGTGTTCAAAAGAAAATTTTCAAAATATGCAACACTTTGATGATGAACTTCATGCAAAATTAAGTGTTGAGATATATGTGTGCCGATATTTTGTGAAACCTTAAATGATTCAAACTTTATCTATCATACATGATTTGTTTAAATTTCTTCTTAAGTTGAATTCGTGGTCAAACATGTCATTTAATCTAAATTGTGTTTATTTAAGTTGGATATGGTTTCTTTTGTTTTCAAAATTGTTTTTGGCGGCTGATTACACATAATCAACTTATGTTATTACTTTATTTCGGTCACTTATCTTCCTTTCCCTCCTATTTTTCTCATTGCATTATTTTAATTGTCTTTGCTTTAATCTGATTGGACAGAAAAAGGGTGGGATGACTGATAAACCAAACCCTTCGGACTTCCCTGATCATTCATCCAAACACTCAAACCCTTCCTCTGCAGAAAACCCTCCTTTCTCTTCTTCCTCTCCTGAAAACTCAAACCCTCTGAACTTACTAGCAGAAATGGCCGCACAAAACACAGATTATGATTCCACTAATGTTGGTGGATCATCCTCTTCTTCCGTACAAAAACCTATCCCATCTTTAATTTCCTCCACCGATACTCCCAAATCATTTGATTAAGCTTGATCATCGAGCAAATGCTAGAGGAAAACCTTCCTGTTCTTCCTGATGTTTTTGGTGTGTGGTTTTCCACTACACCTTTTAGAATCTTGTAAAAGGTTCGTGTGTATCTCACTACTTGTTATAGTGATGTTTTTAACCATGAGGTTCGTATAGTCTTATTATAGACTATACACAATTTTGGAAAATCCTCGCACTGCGTTTTTATACTTCCGTTGTCATATGTTGTTTTATATGTTTCACAACATTTTCAACAACACTCTGAAAATACACACACACACACTTTCAGTTATTATGCCCGATCATGTATAAATAACTACAAGCCTCTATAATAAAATCTTAAAGTTATCTAGAACCTACAAAAACCCAAAAGTATACCCAATGAAATAATCACATCATGCATCCCAAAAATTTTGACCCCTTCTGTAAAAAAGAATACCACGATTTGATCAACTGAAGAATTTGAATCTACTCTTTCTAAGGCGGTGTTTGCAACTTTTATTGAGCCGGTCAACACACTTTTTTTTTAAGTTGTCCTCTTACAATTTATGACCTTTAGTTCAATAATGGTTGCAAACGCACCCTAAATCTATAAAGGAGAGTCCACAAGCAAGTCAACATTAAGAGAAGTACTCTCCTATTTATACTAGAATCTCTATTTTACAACTTATGTAGCAACTAATACTTTTCCTCTTAATCAACCGATACTTTGCTCTCTTTTCTCTTTTAATGTTGACTTGCTAATCTTAAGTTACTTTTTGATCGTCTCTTTCTAAGTAGTATGGTCAGTATGTGAATTTTCTTTTCTTTTATACAAATTTAAGTGGTCGTTGATACTTGATATTAATATTATGTGGCTAATATGACGACTAATCTATGTATCAAATGTTAATATTTGGTGTAGTTATGCCACAATATATATATATATATATATATATATATATATATATATATATATAACAAGAGGCATATTTGCGTAAAATGATCTCACGGTTAGATGAAGCATAATGTGAGCATTGATGTTTTAACATTTCTTGGAATTTTTGTCATATAACTATAGACATTTGCATTCTAAACGCGTTGGGACCTCCAACTACTTGCAATTTCAAAAAATTGGTCATAAAAATGCTAAAAAATAATAAAAAAATCTTAATTTCAAGAATAGGGCAAAAAAAAATGGAATATGAATATAAGTCGTTTGTCCCTTCCCATACTTCACTTTTATTTCAATCATTACAATTGAAAGTTGAGGGGGAAAGGAGGGGCTTTGCACACATATTTATTCCCCCAATTCAATATAAATAACACAAATAGCATTTAGACCAACTCATTTTATTTATAAATTAGATGATATTTTGCACTATTTATTATATAGATTAATTATATTATTTTCTAAACTAGTTTCAAAGATAAATTTATTAAAATATTTTAAACATATAAACCTAAATAAATACTTATATTTGAATTTTCAATCTGATTTATTGAATTCGAGTATTAAATTGAAAAAAAAATACTTTCAACAATTTACAAAGCAAGACCATTACTGTGTTTCTCTAGTCTACAACGGTACTCATTTCCCTGGATTGTCCGTGACATATTTTATATGTTAAATAGATCTCTGACAAAGAGACCAATTCCATTCAGGTTGAGAATATTGTTAACATTTCATCGGACTCTAAACTTCAAGAAAATGTAAATCTAAGTTCTAAATTGCAGTGTACTATCAAAACTATAAAAATTCAACTAACTTTGAAATCCACATGAGTTCAAATAAGTTGATACAAAATAAATACCAAGTTGAGAAGTGACTAGACGAGGGCAGTTGAAAAGAAGTATTGTACCATTACAATGACAACCGATCGCCCTGATTTACCATATCCACCGTTTCCAGTCCATATCATATCTCTAGTTTACTGTGATGTTCGTCTGCTGGCTATAAAATACTACAATTCAGCTTTTGGAAATCTTGATGCGTAACAGTCATGGAATTTGAGATGATCGAACATACCTTTAGCATTTTCTGGGGCAACTTCCATCAAGAGAAGGATGATTTCTCCAATGCACGAAAAAGTTGAGCCTATTAGTTCAACGCCTTGTGGAAGGCGACCTGCTCACCAAACAAGGCGTGTTATCTTTCCAGTATACTCGTGAGTTACAAAACGTTATGCTTGAAAAATACATTAACGGATTAAGGGTATTGTTTGATTTGGAATTTAGTGGATTTCTAAATCTGGACTTCAAAATCTAGTGGATTTTATAATCCCAAAAATAATAATGTGTGTTAGCTTTGAGATTTAAGTAAGGTAAGTTTCAACTTTATGTAAAAATGATGTGTAAGAGTGTGTAATCCCTTATTGCCATAGTTGCATAGGGTAAAGCTCAACTTGAGAGCCATCTGGCTTTCCTCCGTCTTTAGAGGTTCGTCTTTTTTGATATCACCTTTGTTGGTGGCTTCATTACCTGCTGATACCTTGATCTCATTGTCAAGATGATCTGTTTCCGATATACAATCCCTTTGAGGTTTGATTTCTTCCTTCTTATCGGATTCTCTAACAATAGAAGCAGCACACGAATTTACAATTTTATCCCAATCTGTCTCTGCCAGAGGTATATTTGTATCAGTGTACTTGAGCAATTCCCTGAAAACCGAAGTTAACTCTCAAGATTCAAGATGACTAATGACCAACTACAAGGGATTGAGAAAATGAGAAATAAAAATGGCTCCAGCCAAACATTACCCAGGTAATGGAAGGACGATATCATCAATCGTATACTTCTCTGCAGCTATATCTTCCTCGTCAATTACCTATCCATATTAACAAGTTTTCAATGATGATGTCTGATAAACATCCAAATTACAAGACTATCATAATCGACTAAATGAGAGTTCTTTCTCATTATGTTAGAGTTAGAAGAATTATGAACTTATATAGTGAAAGGCACCCCAATTTTTATGGTCATGCCCTTTTTCTATCTATTGCACTAAAGAAATAAAATGTGTTCGAATTCATTATTCTGTTGAAACAGCATCTCACAGCTAGAGTTCACTGAGACTTATTATCACTTCAAGTCAATATTTGCAATATTCTCAATCCAACTTAATGACTAACAAAGCTTATCATATCACTGTAGATCCAAAGATGGAACAAAAAACTACAAAGACTAGATACCATATTTTTGTACTCTCATACTGGCTGCATGATTCCATAAATAGCTCTGGTAACTGTGCACAAACCTGGAAGATAAAAATGCACTACATCACTAAAATGCAAAGACCACGATTTGTAAATCTGAAAATGTAACAATTCAAAAATTCGGTAGTTCAATACACTCCCTTTCAATCATCTCCAATTATTTAACTCAAAAAATGATGTGTTTCAATACACTCTCTTTCACAACATACGTAAAATGGAAGATAACTAAACAGAAAGGTATTCTACTGAAACTAAATAGCAACTTAAGGATGCTTTACAGCTCATTCAATCATCTAAAGTAACAGTTGAGTGTTCAAAATTCTGCGCATCACACAGTTTTGCATCTCTCATTAACCAAAAAATAAACTAAGGACAAAAGAGTCACTACTTAAAATGTTTGATACTGCCAAATCAGGCATCTCCTAACCAAGAATTTTGAGGTGTTATTTTCCTCTGAAATAATGGATTATATAAACCATGCCCAATCCCCTCATATTAGGTAACACAGAGCTAAGTATCTTTACCTTTAGAGCACACAAACCACTAATTCATAAATCACAAAAGTGGAAAAGATAAATAAACATTAGCAATAAACAATGCGAAGCCTGCTACACATACTTACATCATTCTCAGTGTCCTAGGTATAGCCAACACAGCTTGTAAGTAATTTCCAGGATTTCTTTGGAAACAATTCAGCTGGATATCAGAAAAAGTTGTTTGTCATGAACAAGAGCTACACAATAAGGATACGAAATATAATGAACCAAATGAAGTTATAATATAAAACATAACATAAACAGAAATATTATTATATTAATGCAATGACAAAAAGTTCAGGCTTTAGCTTTATCTAAAGCTGCAACATTTTCTGTGCTGCAGCTCCTTCATATGCAGACCTCATGGAAAAAGCTCGAGTTTAGCAGGATCAACTTTATCATATTTAACTACTGGGTTTATTGCATGAAAACCCCCGTGGTTTGAAAATGTTGCGCAAAATTCGCTAAGTTGCACAAAACCCCTTTGTAATTTATTAAATAAAACTAACTCTCCCTTTTCTTTCAGAAAAGAACGGTTATCTATTTCTTCTATTTCCCGGATCTTGTTTTTCCAGAAATTTAAGTATGACATAACACAAAATAGAGGGAATAAACAACAACATTGACTCATTTTCTGGAAAAAGGGGACAGATAGCTTTATTTAATAAACCATAGGCAAATTTCGTGCAATTCCAAACAACGAGGGGATTTCGCGCAACATTTCCAAAACCATGAGGGGATTTTGTGCAATCGCCATTTAACTACCCAGTCATCTTTCTAATTCTTAATATTAATTTACCAAATCTTTATTGGCTCAGGAAGTGGCATTAAACAGTAACAAGTAGTTTGACAGATATTAGCCATGTAATAGGGCTTACTATAGCACGTTCAGCAACAAGATAGCGTGGTAACCGTCTCAGGGTTCCTTCAACGTCACCACTCTCCTTGTAGTATTCCCTTATCTATTTAGTGATGTCCTTTTGTAATCAAGCTTTTTAGTCAAGAAAACATATGTAAATTCAAATAGTTTAACAAAGTCCATTTTAGTTCAAAAGTGTAGAGATGTGAATAGAATTGGAAAAGGATATCTCCTTCTCGTGGATCGAGAATCATGCTAACAGCAGCTTTCCATTCTCCTCGTAGTAATGCAGCTCCAATGAAATGTGTTGGTACAGAACTGCTTCCAAAACGCTGAAAGTATCATGTATCATAAACTCATTAATATGTGTAGAGAAAACGAAAAAACTTCTGCTTCTATTAAATTAAAATCCCTATTAGAAAACTTGAGCCGGGGATATGACGAGAACCAATTTAAAATGGAAAGATTATAATAATAAATAAAAATGGGATTCCCTAATAGTAGGAATGAAATCCTCAATTAAGCATGCTTTATGCTAGTATCTCTCATTATGAGGACATAATGATAAACCCAAACAGTTCTTAAAGTCTCCAAGGAAATGAGCAATTTATTCAAGCAATATTATTTAATTGATGCAAGGACCTAGATATTGACATATATGAATGAGGGAATTAGATAAGTCTGAATCATTTAGAATCAGCTTCACTTGGTGCAAACACATGCTAATTTTCATACTTGCTGATAGTCAGCCAAGTCAGTATGTATTTGTTAGCTCATGCTAAATCAGCTAGTCCAAGTTGAAGAGAATAAATCAGGAGTAATTTTTATAAGGAAGAATGTAAGCTCAAAATCTGGATTAGCAATCTAAAATTTCTCACTTAAAGGCTACGACCACTACTAAAAATGCTTGGCATATCCCATATGATATTTGTGCAACTTAAAATCTATATTTTTTACTCTAGATGGTTAAATGAATAAACATAAAAAGGAAAAATATTAGGATCCATTAAATAACCTGCAAACCAAAATAGTTTATAAATCCATTCTCCCCCAAGGCAGTAGCAGATGCTCTAACAATATCTTCAGTCTCAGCAATGATGCTTCTGCAAAAAATGGAGATGCTCAATTTCAGATTTAATATGCATTAAGAGCATAAGTACAGTTGTAAATCAGACCAAACCTTAATGTAATTGTGAATCGGTTTCCTTGGAGTTGCCCTAGGACAAGGGCGTCATTAACATGGCTACAAAACAAATCAATTCAGTACCTAACAGTAAAAGATCAAAATAATGATGTAGACGTTAATTGCATGGTCATGCTCTCACCAGAAGTTTCCAACTTTAATGCCAATTAATTTTTCATTAAGAGCAGCTAATCGACTTGCACGCTGCTTAAAAACAGTAACCTGGAGCAAAGATAGATCCAGAAACAAATATTAAGTGTAAGAAGTATAAGATAAGATGCATATAGAAAAAAATAGTCACCATGCCATGCTCGATAACAGACATGATATTTTCATGATAGGAAAATTGCAAATAAATTCACGACCTGCTGTCAATTTTGCAATTTAATCATAACCTTTCAATATTCGCAATGTCATAAACCAACTTTTTTTATCTATTGTGATTCGATACACAGCTATTTTTTCGGCAACTTATTGTTGACGTGAAAAGGAGATCTGACAGCCATGTCAGAAGCACTGACTGATATAACCGTAAAATAGACTTGTGCAACAAATTACAAAAAACAAATAGGTAGCATATGACATTGCAAAATTAAAAGTTGCGATTAAATTGCAAAATGGTCAAAAAAAGGTACTAAAATATCAATCTCGGCCATATCTCCCAAAAAATTAGCAATGTAGGAACAAGTATATTAGCAATTTAGCACATTTAGCATATTTTTTGGGGAAAGAAATGGATACATGAGTTATATGTATATATATATATATATATATATATATATTCATAGATATCTTAGAACTTTAAGAAAAGAGAGTACGTGAAACAAGGCAATTCAAACGCCTCGCCGCATCCTCTAAATGCATCAACCAATATCACCTACAGAATTCCGATTTTGGGTTTCCTTCCTAGTAACTGCTCCTCCTTTTTTTTAATAATAATAAAAAATCCTGGAAATAAAAGAGGGATGAGGAATAAACAAGCTTTTATTCCCAGTAATTGCTCGTCTAGTAAAGCATCAATGTTTTCTTAAGAACTAATCAACTAAACCAAAGTAATATAGTGAAACTACTTCTTCGTTAATTCCCATAATTAAAAAAAAAATCAAATGAACCTTTATTATGTCTTAGATGTGATGCAACATATGAAAGATGGACTTGATGAAAATCAAGAGCTGAACAAAGAGGCTTTAAATGCTAAATTTCATTAGTTTAGAAATTAACTATATAATCCTCGTATTGGGTGGGGATGTTTAGGAACTTTTGTGAGCATAGAAGAAATGAAATTACCCTTTGAGTGGAAACTGAACGTTTATCTTTTGTGCCAGCAAATCCAAAAGACCTGGGCTGCCATGAGAAAATAAATTGTGCCATACATCACGAGGAAGAAATAGCCAACAGTACAATTGAAAAAAATAGATGGAACAACATTTTGATTCAATATTCAATCAATATGACTAAGACTTAGTAGATAAAGTAACTAGCATCAGCTCAACAAAATGCTTTGTATATATCAGCGAGAGCAAGATTGGAGAAGTCTTGAGTAAACATTTAACGTACCTTTGTGCCAAGCATCTTGCCAAGGAGCCCTAGGGCCTCCTGTGTATCCTTGTTCTCCTTGTAAAGATGAAACCTTCAATAACAGCCCCATTAGTTTTTGCATCACTAAAGCCCATAAAAATGGGATTATCCAAACAGGGAACTACTATGATTGTAGGAGGAAAAATGTCTACAAAAACTCAATGGATCATTATGAAATTATTAGATATCCAAAATTCATCAGAACTCAACATGTGCCAAATGGATGGCAAGAGAACATGAAATTAAATACTCCCTCCGTTTCAATTTAACTGTCGTTTTTGGGAATTTCACACAGATTAGGAAAGTCATTTAAGACCTATAATTATTTGTATAAAATGGCTAATATATCATTTTGTGTGTTTTATACAGATTCTTGTAGCTCAATAAATGATACGTACCACTAAAATTAAGAGAAAGTCAAAGTGGAAAAATATATTTATTTTTTCTCGGAAAACCAAAAGCGACAGATATTCTCGAAATGTTTTTTTCTCTAAAACGAAAATCAAATTGGAACGGAGGGAGTAGTATATAAACTCTAGAGTAGTAATTGTAGGGCTCCATCAGCCATCGGATAGAAGTGTCGAGTAATTCAAGTAGCCAGCAAAAGAGCTTTCCAAGCTCTTAGTAAAGCTGGTATGACTTTTATAAATCCAAAACAAGAAAGCAAAAGAATTCATAAGAATCTCTTCAGCCACACGCATGGAATTGTTTTCACTTTAAGGAAACAACAGGAATGATGCAGCACGCAGCGATTTAAAATATATATATATATATAGTAGTCACTCTTCCAGAACATATTTAATTTAACAATCATAAAAGTGGAAGAATCATACCCCAATAATAGAACACATGCATTATGCTGTCAGTATTCCCCTTTCTAGCTGAGTTGAAGAATGTTATACTTCAATATGCAGAGTAAATGGAAGACTCATATTACAGGAGTAACAGGACACCATAACTGGATGACCAAATTTATAAATAAATCAAAAAAGGAAAAAAACTACAACCTATAGACAACAGCCCAACCGCTGTTATATCAACCTCTAGGCTCCAGCCTCCAGGCATATTGTTGACATTATTAAACATTAAACAATTCCACTAACGCTTATGTTTTAATATTAAGTGGTCACTGGACATGGTATTAGAGCCAGACCAACCAAAGGGTCATGGGTTTAAATTCATTGCCACTCATTATCAAAGAGGAGTACATCAAATTGCATGTGAAATATGAAATGATTCTTTTCTCTAGAAGCTTAAACTTTTAAATGAAGAAATCATTTAACAGTCATTGAATCGATAACATACGGTCAACACATCCCTCTCCAAAACAGTAACAAAATATTGAAACAAAGCCTAATATACCTTTGAGCACCCAACGACATTTCTTAAGAATTATCCTAGGTACATCACTACTTCACCTTAGTTACACAATTTTCATATAATACTTGTCTACGTTGTGATGCCCAATTATCTAGTATCTCGATTAGGATTTTGATCAAATAAAGACAGGATGGAAAAGATATAATACACATTAAAGTAAAAGAAAATGGATAGAAGGAGGAATCACCTAAGAAACTTGCCAATGTGCTCTGGCCAATTATCTGAGCCTCTACTATCATACTGTTTCTCACCTCGATCTTTTCTCTTCCTGGAGTTCCTTCCACCCCCTTTATTACCTCCTGAACTCAAGCGCACACGAATACACTTTGATAAAGAATCTGGCCCATCAACTGTGTCAGTAACAAGAAATTTCAGTCTCTCCTTGAAGAAGTTATGAACAGCCTGAAAATCAATTATAAGCAAGGAATGATAAGTCAAACCTAATAAGTATAAAACTCGGCAGAATTTGTTCAGATTACCGTTCTATGGGTTTTGTCGGAGCTTGGAGAAAGAACAATGGATTCATCATTGCTGGAAACTCCTGAACCAATTTGATCAATTAACTTTTTCAAATTCTCAGCACCAGAATCACCAGCAAGAGCTCTAAAAGATTCTATCTCAGTGGCATAGTCTTTGTTAAGTAGATCAACTATATTCTCTTTCTTTTCATCAGCAATCTATCAGATCGAATAATGAGTCAGTATACCACATTATTCCATGTTAAATTAATAGACCGAAATCCATCATGAAATGACTAAGTACTAACTGCACACCTCTGGTGGAGCCTCCAGAGAGGTTAAATGAACAACCTCTCCATCCAAGCCCACTTCATTTACAATAAAATCTGAATATCTGAAAAACAGCCAAACAGTTTTAGCTATCAAAATACCTTACAAAAGATGCTTTATTTTCCTAGTATCCGTAAAGCAAAAGGATGTAAGACCAGTGATGCTTCATAGAATTGGAGCGTAAGTTAATTAAATATCTATGAACAAAATAATTAGGGGGTAACATAAATGAGAATGTTGAGATGAATGGATAGACACGCTAGATTGAGTAGAATAATAATCAATGCATTAGAAAGAAAATAGGTATTGCCCCTAATGAATGAGAAGAGGAGAGAATGATTTACACATTAGCACTGGGGACCTTTAGATGCTCCAGTACAGCTTGTAGAAAATAAAAATCATTAACTCAAATTAACATGGGAAGGAGACAAAACCTAAAATGAATGGGAAGCAAACTATTAACAAAGGCGTATATGAATAAGAATGTGAGTTTCAACCAAATACAATGGCAAAATATGATTCATATAGCCAACTCCACATGTTATAATAAAGACTTCATTTTTATTTTTGTTCATATATGTTGATGTTGATGTTGATGTTGTTGTTGTTATATAATAAGGCAAAAGGGGGCCTCAGGAAATTATAGGCATAGATAAAACAAGGAGCCATTTCAGGAGATATGCGAGATATAAACCAAGCTCTAAAAGCCAAATGCGTATTAGCATATATGTAATGAGAAACGGTTGGAGGTTGGATACACTAAAAGGTTTTATAGCATAAAAGTGACACCAAGCTAGGCACCTATTTACGATCACAAAACCTGCCCCCTGGAGGAGGGGATTCTATGCAGTTGAACTCTACATTCTTAATGTAAAATCAAAAGGCAAATACTGTTTTGACCAAAATTATTCAAGTATTCATCTTTTGCAGGTTCTGATTACTATGCAGTTCTACAAATTTTAAAAAATGTGTGCATGAAAGATACATTTACATGCTTTGTTATATTATTTGATATCAACCATGTTAATAAAGGCTTACGTTTTTCTCTTTGTTCACGGGAAGATAGAGATCATATTCATGTGTTACCCTTATATCAATATATTATGTTCTAAACCAATAACATGCTGAAGCTGCTGAATTTAATTATCTCCCTTGCATTCCATTTAATTAAATTACCCCGCCAGAAGTATGTGTCATAGACATTAATCTGACACCACCAGTTGATGTTGCAACTAAGGAGAAAGAAGTGGTGTTAGGGTTTTCTGAAGTTATTAAAAAGGGAAAGAACGATTTGTTGATATCTGAGGGGTTTTACACTGAGCCTGAGGGAGTTTCTACTGAGCCTCAGGTGGGGTTTATATCTGAGCCTGAGGAAGTTTCTACTGAGCCTCAGGTGGGGTTTGCATCTGAGCCTGAGGAAGTTTCTACTGAGCCTCAGGTGGGGAGTTTCTACTAAGCCTCAGGTGGGGTTTGCATCTGAGCCTGAGGGAGTTTCTACTGGGCCTCAGGTGGGGTTTGCATCTGAGCCTGAGGGCTTTTCTACTGAGCCTCAGGTGGGATTTCCGTCTGAGCCTCAGGCAGTGTTTAAAGGGAATTGGGTCTGAAGAGTTGGCCAACAAATGGGCCCAGAAATAATTAAAGACCAGTCCAGTATTTTATTTAATTGTTTTTCAGTATCTTTATTTCCCTAAAATTGTGATAAGCCCCTTTGGTCCCCACTCTCTGATTTAAGGGACGGTTTGTTGCAGGATTTTGTTATCTGAAAAATATTCTAACTTCTCAATCTTCTCTCTCTTCTCTCATCTTTCTCTCATCATTCTCTCATCATCATTCTTATCTTATTCATATTGTCATTGTTCTTCGTACATTTACCCAGAAAATCATACAAAAAATTACAATTTACATTCCATACATTCCATATATATCGGTCCATTACATTTGATATCCAGAGACAGGTTTCTTCTCATCACCATGGTCGAAAACACCGTTTTCAAAGCCCCTCAAAGAAACACAAACGAAATTAGAGCAACTTCTTACTGCTGAATCCATGAAATGGAAAGCTACTGATGATAAAATGCAGGATGCAATCAATACTCTTTCTACAGAGGTTGAAAACAAGTTTGCTGGTATGAGTGGAGAACTTTCCATGTTGGGAGATAAGTTTGACAATATTATCTATAGCTTTTTGATCCCCTCTGACTTCGATTTTCAGAATTTTGATAGAGGAAAAGGTCCTAGCAAAGGGGCCGCTTTCTATTCTAGGAAGCCCTAGTTTTGGTTTTTTCGAGGGCTCTCAAAAATTTTCATGGTTTTGACTCTTCAAATGGAAGGTTAATTCCCAATCCTACTCCTGTTTCCATTCATAGCCCTATTCCTAAAGTTGAGTTTCCTAAATTTGATGGATCTAACCCTAGGGGTTGGGTTTTGAAATGCAACAATTATTTTCAATTAATCCCTAATGTTCCTGATCCTAAGAAGATTAACCTTGCTTCTATTCACTTTGAGGGTAGAGCTGCCTCATGGTTTCGTGATTTTGCTTTGAAACCTCACCGATGTTACTTGGGATCGGTTTGTGGAGATAATTTACGTGAGATTTGAAGAGATAAGGATATTTCTATTATTCTTTGAGTTTAATAAGCTCAAGCAAAATGGTCTTATATGGATTATGTGAAAAGTTTGAGGAACTCGAGCTAGTTTAATTCTTAAATTGGGTGATCATTTTTCCAATACTATTTTGTGGAGAGCTTCATTAAGTGGTCGATACCGAGTTGCAATCTGCTCTAAATATGTTTGCACCCACTTCTTTACAGCAAGCTATTATTTTGGGCAAGAAACGGGAATATACCATGGATACTCTAACTAGAAAGTTCAAGCCTTCTTATAGGGGCTCTAACTCTAACCCTAACCCTAACCCTAACCTTAACTTTGTTCCTTGGAAGAAATCTGATTTGTCAATCCCACCTCAATAGAAACCACCTTTAAACTCTCTCAAACCTCCCATTAAACTCCTTACTCCTACTGAAATGGCTGCTAGAAGGGAGAAAGGGTTGTGTTATAATTGTGATGAGCAGTTTACCAGGGGCCATAAGTGTAAACAAAAGATTACTTACATGATTTTGGCTGAGGACATTTCATATGAATCTTCCGACTATGTTTCTCACCGAGGTCACACAAGAGAGGTCGATCCCGAGCCGCTGCCTATGGAAGAGGTTCGATGACCTCTGATGCTATGTCGTCGCACTTCGATGTCACTACAATGAGGATTATTGGGGATTGTGGGGATCATACACTTCATATATTGATTGATACAGGCAGCACAATCAGCTTTATTAAGGCAGCTACTGCAAAAAAATTGAACTGCCCCCTTTCTCCTACCACACCTATTCTGGTTAAGGTGGCAAATGGGCAAAAGATGGTCAGCTCACAACTGGTGGATTCTTTTTGTTGGTCTATGCAATTCAATGATTTTCAATATCCTTTGAGATTATTGGATACTGAAAGTTGTGATTTGATTTTGGGAGGTGATTGGCTGAAATCATGCACCCCAATTGAATTGGACTACAAGCACATGACAATCACAGTGTCATTACTTGGCAAGAGGGTTAAACTACAGGCACTTACTTCCACTGAGAATTGCCAACTCATTTCTGAGTTCTCTCTTTTCCAAATGTTACATTTGGACAACCCTACTGCTGTCCAAGATTTCTATGTGGTTTACTTGGCTACTCCTACTGGGGAGAGGGATTCCAGATTATCTGCAATCTTAGATGATTATGCTGACATTTTTGAAGAGCCTACAAGATTACCTCCATCAAGGGGTATTGAACATCAAATCATCTTGAAACCAGATAGTGTTCCTAAACAACAGTTTCCCTACAGGACTTCTCACTCCCACAAGGAAGAAATTGAGAAGATAGTGCAAGAGTTGTTACACTCTGGTACTATACAGCATAGCAGGAGCCATTTTGCTTCACCAGTCATTTTGGTCAAGAAAAAGGACAACAGTTGGAGGATGTGTGTTGATTATAGATACTTAAATGATCTTACAATCAAACACAACTACCCCATTCCTATAATTGAGGAATTGTTGGATGAATTACAAGGTGCAAAGTTCTTTTCTAAGATTGACTTAAGATTTGGTTATTTCCAGATCTTAATGAAACCAGAAATGAGTTTTTACGAAGATTTAGAACTCATAATGGCCATTATGAGTTCTTAGTCATGCCTTTTGGGCTCTGCAATGCTCCTGCTACTTTCCAGTCCTTAATGAATCAAGTTTTCAATGATTTTCTAAGGAAATTTGTTCTGGTCTTTTTTTTTAATATTTTGGTCTATAGCTCCACTTGGGAAGAGCATTTACACCATCTATCTATTGTTTTGGGTATCCTAAGGGCTAATCAACTGTATGCAAAGATGAGTAAATGAAATTTTGGCCAATTTTGAAATTGAATATCTAGGCCATATTATTTCTCATATGGGTGTGGCTCTGAGATCCCTAAAAGATTGCTTGCATGGTTAATTGGCCAACTCCAAAAACTCTCAAACGCTTAAGGGGTTTTTTTTTAGGTTTGATCACATTATAGAAAATTCATCAAGGGTTATGGCCTTATTAGCGGACCACTCACCACCTTGTTGAAGAAAGATGGATTTCATTGGAATTGAGGTCGATTTAGCTTTTTTTGAATTGAAGAAAGCTATGGTTTACTCGCCTTGCCTTGCCTACCGGACTTTTACTAAGCCTTTTGTTGTGAAACCGATGCAAGTGAAATGGGGATTGAGCCGTGTTGATGCAAGAGGGTAAGCATTTGGCATTCATGAGTAAGATTTTGTGTCCTGTAAGCTTTTATCCATCTATGAAAGGGAATTTTTGGTCATCATAATGGTCATTCCAAAGAGGACACATTATCTACAAGGTCACAAGGTTCATTATTAAGACCGATCAACAGGTCTCTAAGATACCTATTGGATCGTAAGATCATGACTCTTCCAATGTAAGGGATCACCAAGCTTTTGGGTTTGGATTATGATATCCAAAGACAAGAAAGGTTCGACAACAATGTAGGTGATGCTCTATCTAGAAGATTGATATTGATGTTCTTTGCAATTCTCTTACTCTTTAAGCAGTACCTAAGTGGATTGATCGGTTTTATCTACTTATAAATCGATGATTTCATTACTAAGGTCATTGTTGCTAAAAGCAATTGACTCTTCTAGTTATCCCTCGGTTTCTGATTGTTAAAGGGTTGGTGAGGTATAAAGGAAGAGTTGTTATTGGAGATGTTCCTGATTTCAGGAAACTAATTGTTTCTGAGATGCACCATTCTGCTTATGGTGGCCACTCTGGCATCTTAGGTACCTATATGAGGTTGAAGAGGGTTTTCTATTGGCCTAAGATGAAGGTTGTCATTATTCAATAGATTCAAGGGTGTGATGTGTGTGCAAGAGCCAAAACCCGATCAAGGTCCTTACCCCGACTACTACAGCCTTTACATGTTCCCTCAAGCTTGGACTCATATATCAATGGATTTTGTGGAAGGGCTCCTAAGTCTTGGGGAAAAGATGTTATTTTGGTAATTGTGATGATTCACAAAATATTCACATTTTATTGCTCTCTCTCACCCTTTTACTGCACAAACAGTGGCTAAGTGTTTTTTGGATGTGATTTACAAGTTGCATGGGCTACCTATCAGTATTCTAACTGATAGGGACAAAATCTTTACAAGTTCTTTTTGGAAAGAATTGTTTCATCTCATGGGCACTAAACTAGCCATGAGTTCAACCTATCATCCACAATCTGATGGCCAAACTGAGAGATTGAACCAATGCTTAGAACATTATCTTAGGTGTATGGTTCAAGATACACCTAAGCAATGGCTGAAGTGGTTACCCCTGGCTGAATTTTGGTATAATACCAACTACCACACAAGCTTGAAAACAACACCTTTTCAAGCTTTGTATGGATATCCTCCTCCTTCTCTGACTATGGGATCCTATTTGGATTCTACCAATCTAGATGCTACTGCCTGGGTTCAACAACGTCAACAGTTTTCTGAGTTGATTCGAGATAATCTCATCAAAGCTCAAGATATGATGAAAGGGTTTGCTGATAGACATAGGCAGGAACGCATGTTCGAAGTGGGTGACTTTGACTATCTTAAGCTACAACCTTTTAGGCAAAATTCCCTACATCTGCGAAGGAATCTCAAACTTTCTTCAAAGTACTTTGGTCCATACCAAGTGCTTGATCTACCTCCTAATTCTCGAATTCACCCGGTTTTTCACGTCTCTCTGTTGAAAAAGAAATTAGGTGAAAAAATTGTACCTTCTACAACCTTGCCTCCGGTGGACTTGAATGGTTTGTTCCACATCTTTCCGGTGGCTGTCGTTCCCGTCACAGCTCCGCCTCATCGCAAACAAATTCACAGGTTAGTGTTTTGTGGGTCTGTGAAGAATGGGATATTCATTCGGTGGAAGATACATTTTTCCTTCGCGCTTGTTTCCCAACGCTCTATCCTTGGGGACAAGGATTCTCCGCCCCCGGGAGTACTGTCATAGACATTAATCTGACACCACCAGTTGATGTTGCAACTAAGGAGAAAGAAGTGGTGTTAGGGTTTTCTGAAGTTATTAAAAAGGGAAAGAAAGATTTGTTGATATCTGAGGGGTTTTATACTGAGCCTGAGGGAGTTTCTACTGAGCCTTAGGTGGGGTTTATATCTGAGCCTGAGGAAGTTTCTACTGAGCCTCAGGTGAGGTTTGCATCTGAACCTGAGGGCTTTTCTACTGAGCCTCAGGTGGGATTTCCGTCTGAGCCTCAGGCGGTGTTTAAAGGGAATTGGGCCTGAAGAGTTGGCCAACAAATGGGCCCAGAAATAATTAAAGACCAGCCCAGTATTTCATTTAATTGTTTTTCAGTATCTTTATTTCCCTAAAATTGTGATAAGCCCCTTTGGTCCCCACTCTCTGATTTAAGGGACGGTTTGTTGCAGGATTTTGTATGCAGAAAATATTCTAACTTCTCACCTGTTTCTCTCTCTTCTCTCATCTTTCTCTCATCATTCTCTCAACATCATTCTTATCTTATTCATATTGTCATTGTTCTTCGTACATTTAACCAGAAAATCATACAAAAAGTTACAATTTACATTCCATACATTCCATATATATTGGTCCATTACAGTATGTAACTCCAGCAGCGGATTAAACAACAATTGTATCTCTATTCAAACGAATAGCTTAAACTTTTTATGGCAAAAATCTACTGAATTTGAAATTTCCATTCTGCGAAACTTAGAAAAATCTCAAATGAAAATCCAAATGCAAGTCCATATGCATTTTCTATGAAAAGTTTACAAGCGGCAAAGAATCAAATCAAAAGATGCATATCAACATAAACCAAGCGCACCTCGAATTCATAGAATAAGCGGACATGAAATTTAGAACTTGTATAACGAATAACACTGTAAAAAGCAGAATGTACATGGGAGAAACCTGAGCTTGAGAATTCCACTGAATCCAGGGAGCGGCGAGATGTAGCAGAGAATCCCAACATCGGATTCTTCAACGGAAGTCATGATTTTCTCTGAACGGCGGGAGAAGTGTTTTACAATCGCGGAGATTTTAGGGTAGGGCTTAATGTTTTTCAGTGAGCCTAAAATCTGTGCTACCAGCATTAAAGCGTAAATGCAAAATTTCAAATTGAAAATGGCCAATTAATTTGGCTCCTGTTTGGTTTAACTGAAAGCTAGTGTTTACCTATGGGATAAATTTGGAATGGATAAATAATTTAGATTTATACCTGTTTACTTGGCTGTGCTAACTTTGAAGGATAAATTTGCATTGGGATAAATAATTTAGGTGTATCTCACGTTTACGTTAATAGTTTAAATTTTTGGATAATTCTTCGGATTTGGATATTTTGGTGATTTAACTTGGCACAACAAAGAAAAATTAACTTGTTGAGTGGGCAGATAAGATAATCAGGTCCTGTGATTTATATGAAATGTCAACTTTATCCTTTGCCCACAAAGTCCGATCAATTTCACTTTTCGAAGAAGTATGTATACTTATACTTAAAAGAAAAAAAGAGTCATCAAGTTGGAGGCGCAGTGGAGGAAGTTATGAAGTTACGGTGGACAACGGGAAACAGACAGAAATGGAGGTGGTGGTGATGGAGCACTAGTTTATGATGAGTCTGATAGGAAAGTGAAACACTTTTCCTTATATGTATTCTGTTTGTAAATCATTTTTATAGGTAATCTACTTGTAGACAATTTGATCAATATAGGCACAAATTCTTTATTTTATTCTAGTAATAGTCTAGCCAATAAAAATTCAAACATGGTTAAAGTGGCCCTGGCCAGCAATGTGAAATTAACAATGTATGATTTCGTTTTCAAATAAAACTTTAAATTACGCTAGGAATTATATGTTGTGAATGGTGGTTGATGCGAACGAGGGTTTTGGGCCCAAGAATACATGCAAGATTATACGCGAATTTGTCCCAAATTTGTCATCATCAATGATATTGTCTCATATTTTACAAGATTTGGCAAGACCTTCAAGATTTGCAAGATATGCAAAATAGTCATAGATTTATTGCTTTATTATTTCATTTTCGGTTATTTCCTTTTATTCATAGATATCTAGTAGATTTAGAAGATTTGGTCCTTTTTAGATTAGGTTTAGTTCTTTTTTCACTTTAAATAGTTGATGTACGTTTTTGTTCAGAATGAATGAATGTATAATATTAATTTTTCTTAGCAAATTCTTACTAAAATCAATCGATCTCTTGCTAGCCTGCGCTAGACGACGATTTTATCGTATTTTATATTCGTTCTCCTGCTAGCTGCGCTAGGGCGACGAATTTATCATTTTCCCAAATCGCGGTTCTCATCAATGAAAGCACCAATTTGATGAGAACCGGGATTTGGGAACACGATAAATTCGTCGCCCTAGCGCAGACTAACAGGAGAACGAATATAAAACACGATAAAATCGTCGCCCCAGCGCAGGCTGGCAAGAGATCGAACTTAATTTTAGCAAGAATTTGCTAAAAAAGATTAATATTATTCATTCATTCATTCCGAAGAAAAACGTACATCAACAATTTAAAGAGAAAAAAGGACTAAACATAATCTAAAAAGGACCAAATCTCCTAAATCTACTAGATATCTATGAATAAAAGAAAATAATCAAAAATAAAATAATAAAGCAATAAATTTAGGACTATCTTGCATCAGTAGCATACAACATATATAATGAATTCAAAATGAAATTCCATCTTTTATGTGTCTGCAGACTCCACGTCATATATTAATTCTACACATATTAATTCTACACGACTTTCACTTGTATCAATCAATTAAATAAAAGCTAAATTAAAGAAAGTAGAAATATATATTGAGAATTGTGTTAAATATTCACTTTCAACATTGAAAATTTTATTTTACCCAAATTTTAAGTTTGTGAAAGTTGGTAAAATAAATTTTCTCCCAAACATATATGACTAAAATTTGGTACCTTATGTTTTATTTTATCAAATTTTGTCATTTTTTGTTCAGTTTTAATCATATATGTTTTTACTTTCTACGACTTTTGTCGAAAGGGATCAATATTGAAAAAGTAATATTATAATGTATAAGTAAAATTGAACACGGTCAAAATTATAGCACTATTTATTTTTATTAACTCTTTAAATAACATTTCAAGTAGAGAAGAATATATATATATATATATATATATATATATATATATATATAATTGGAGGGACAAACAATAAAAATGAGCAAAATCATATTTGAAGGTTAAATGAGAGTACAAGGTAAATGCTGAAAATCACAAAATCGATCAAATTCATCAACTATATACCCTAATGTTTTTTCTACAATTTGAAGTAGTAGCAATTCATATGCTATATAGTTATGATTTGCACATATAGATACAAATTCTATATATTCACACACACGTGTGTGTGTTGACCGGGGTGTTTTTCGTCAATCAGTGGCGAGCCTTGGCCATGTGCTGTTTCTGAGCTTGTGCTTCGAATTTGTTGAACTCTGCCGTGCTTGCAAATGGCCCTTTTATTTATTCACAAACAAAATTAAGTTAATTAGTCATGAAATTGAATCAATTAATCAAGAAATAAAAAAGCAATTAATAATTAGTAAAAGGACGTCAAGCATTTATCAGTCATATACAACGGAAAAAAATTACGTCTCATCTAAAACTCGAACTTATAAAAAAGTTTGAAATTAACTCATGTATTTAATTTCCCTAACACTCTTCCTCACTTATGGGTCAAATTCTCTTACTCCATTATTGAGAGGAGGAGGAGGTTCATCGAGTGGACAATTTGGGTGGAGTTGCTTTCCGCGGGAATCGAACTCAGGACGTGAACGTAAGCCTGAAGGCTCTAATACCATAAAAGAATTCGGCTCATCTAAACGTTCAAACTTATAAAAAGTACACAATTAATTCGTTTATTTAATTTCACAAACATACAAGAATTATGTATAAAAAGTATACTATATGTAATGTGGAGAAACTACATACTATACCCATACACATCTCAAAATTAATTACCACGGTTAAAAGTTCTTTTTTACGGGTTGTCTTTCAACTTTCATAAAAAAAAAAAAAAAATTAATATATACTTTCATCAATTTTAATTTCATGTACTTCATGAATTTGAAAATTGTAAAAGTTAGCTACTAAAATCACAATTACCCCCGTTTAAGGACGAAAAAACATTTACCCTTACCTAAAATTTGAGCCCGTCGTATTATTTTTCATATAATTTATATTTCACGGATATAATTAAAAATTATTATTAAAAAATAAACACTTGCTTAGCTGCATACGTATGTTGTTCGTACCCGATACTCTTATTTGATTATCGTTTGGCGAATGAATTCTAAAGACATTTATTTGTTTTGACCTCATCCCAAACTCAATTAAAATTTGGGGTGCATGTTAGGGTTTGTGCATGTAATGTATAGATCGTCCTGTGCAATAGAGCCATAAAAGAACGTACAATAGATCTAGTATGATTCTACGCACAAGACGATTCTGTACAATACAATATCCAAATCCGAGAGGGGAAGGGAGTCGAGAGAGAAAGAGATGGTACATTTGCAGTTGACAGAGCAAGAAACGATACAGAAGGTTCCACCTTTGTCAGCACAATCAGTGATGCATTGTTTCATGCAATCACTTTTCGATTGCTTCGCGGTGCAACTGCTCATTAACACCATGGCTACAACAACAACAACCCACATCTTTTTTCCTTCCATTATTCCTCTTAATTAATTATCTTAATTAATTAATTCGAATATGGTTTTATTGCTTTGATTTTTTTTCTTTAGCTTTGGTTATGTATATATAGACATGTATTAGTGGCGTGGGCGGTGGGAAGACGAGAGGCAGTCCATGTTTGTATATATAGACATGTATTAGTGGCGTGGGCGGTGGGCGTGGTTCAGGCCGTCTAACTCCAGCTGTGTTTTTCCCCAATTTTCTCTGCATGAGTCGTTTAGTTTCGTCTGGATTTCTTTGTAATCCTTCTCCTCCATCATAATCGAGGTTTGTTTGTCTTGCTATTGATTGAATTGTATGTCTGTATCATGAATTCCTTTTGAATTTTGTGTTTTATATAATTTTTGTCTTTGTGTCATTTTATCGAACAATTTGAGTGCTTTATTTTTATAGTTAAATTAGAAGAATACATACGTTGATGAGCATTTTTTTATTGAAATTTGGTGATATGTTGATGATTGAGTATAAGTATGTATCGTGAAAGCATGTTTCAAACTTCAAGTTCATCATTTTTGTTTTGTTTAAGTACGTTATAGTTGTTGTTCTTTATAGATGAGTAAAGGTTGGTTTGTTGTTGTACATTACAACGGAAATTGGGATGGGAATAGTTATTTGCACGGTGATACCAGGGCATTTGAGGTACTTGGTGAACCTGTTAATCTATCAACTCTTAGACGATACGTTCATGGAATTTTAGGAGGTAACATGTCAGCAGTTGATTGGAACATTTCTGAAATAGTTAGCGTTAACGGTAAATCTGTGATGTTGACTATACGGAATGACTTGGCTGTTGAAGCATTGTTCAAAAGGACACACTCACCTGATATTTATGCGTGTGTTGAAAGTATGATTCCTAGAAATAATTGCTTTGATTTTGGTTTTGGTGGTTCAGTACAATTGATGGGCTTTGTTAATTTGTTGGAAAGTTTCAATTCATTGAACGGTGAGAGTGTATTTAATACTCCAAAGAACGATGAAAATATTTGGGGTCCCGATCAAAATTTAAATTTGGGGATAGATGGTGATACGACTACAGATATTAGTTATTCTTCTTCAGATTACTCTTATGAGTCTTTTACAGAGAACTCTTCTGAAGACATTTCTTCATTATACTGTTCCGATGATTCAACATCCGAAGACGATCATGAGATTCGTTTGGATGATCAGGCACCAACTCCAGATAATGTATGTACAAGTAATTTCACGATCCCATGTGTTCCTTATTCTTCCCCTGAGCGTATTAATGAAGTTCTATTTCTTGATTCCCTTCCTGGTGTTCTGAGCAGAAACAGTACATTTCCTAACAAAGACGCTATGTATGATTGTGTTGGTGAATACCATATCCGAATTAAGCTTACGTATCGCGTGAAAAAATCAGATCTTCGCAGATTGCATTTGAAGTGCAAGCATAAAGATTGCGATTTCGTGTTTCATGCAGTTGGGACGAAAAGTATGTGGAGGACAATTAAGTTTACAAGTCACACTTGTGTAGTGGATCCAGATTGTAGTTCACCGTTGTCTATTTCTTCAAAAGTTATTGGATCATTTTACTCAAAACAACAAAGTAATAAGTCAAAATTGTTTACGCCTTCGAATTTATTGTCTGATTTGAAACAGTATCATGGGTTGGATATATTGTACAATCAGGCTGTTAGGTCAAAAAAACGTGCCCACGACATCATTTATGGTAAATTTGATGATTCATTTTCTGATCTTCAATCATATTTGCATTAGCTTACTTTAGCTAATCCAGGTACAGTTGTACATTTGGAGGTGGATGATGATAGGAGATTCAAGAACGTGTTTTATGCCCTTGGTACTTCGATTAATGGTTTTAAAAAATACGGTAGGCCTGTTGTCGTCAAGGATGGAACTCATTTAAAGGGGAAGTACAAGGGTGTAGTATTTAACCAGGTGGCTTAGCCCCCCTAGCCACTGGGCTCCTCAATTGAGTGGGAGACCCAGGTTCGATTCCCTTTGAGAACGAATTGGAGTTTGGGAGTTATAAGGTGGCTTGATGAATTTGTGGAGTGTTTGGGTGCTTGGTGTACTAACTACTAACATCTAACAACTAACTTTGCCCGATTTAAAAAAAAAAAAAAACAACAAGGGTGTAGTATTTGTTGCTGTGACACAAGACTGCAATCACAAAATTTTCCCACTTGCAACGGGTGTAGGTCATAAAAAGGATAATGAAACTTGGATATGGTTTTTCACACGTTTAAAAGAAGAATTCAAGTTCCCTGAGGACGACCTGTTGATTGTGTTCAACCAACTCAAAAGTATTATTCATGGCATGAAGAAGGTTTTCCCTAATGCAACTCATGGTCTTTGTTATGTCCACATTCAAAAGAAAATTGTTCGATATGGTAACTCGATTACAGAGTTTTTCAAGAAAGCTGCATATACATACCGTGAGACTGAATTTGACAGGTATGATTGGATTTATATTTTATAAACTATTTTTTATAGATTATGTGCCCATTTTTGTAATCTCAATTATTGACGTTTAATGTAGAATCAATTTTGCATATATTATGGATTTGAAGCTAGATTTATGAGGTTGAATTGTATGTGATAATTAAAGGCTGATTTTTCGGATTTTTTACAGCATAAATCTGATCTAGGCAAAAAATAGGGAAGGATTCCAAAGGTGTATGAACGTGACTTTAATTATATATTATGCTTTGATTTATATTTTATTATATAATAATGCCAATTACATAAGTATATGATTTTATATTAAACATGCGCTTAAAATACAGATTCGAAAAAAGGGCTTGCTAGGAAAGTCATCAGAATAACGTGCCACGGATTCCTTGGTCCTTACATAACCAAAACCAAAATTTGGAGAAAAATAAACAATTTTAAAATGAGTAGTTTTGCCGTACTTCCTGTGCACTATACAATTTAATTGTATTTTTTAAATGTATAATTTATTTTACTTAAACGTTTAAAAATTGCACAATACATTTACTGCATACAAAATTTTATATTTTAAAAATATATTCTAAACTAGTAAAAGTTTAATGATCATTATCAACTATGGATGCATTTACTTTGGGTGATAAGGTAAGATAAAGATTAAATTAAAGTCATCATTCGCACAAGAGTGAAAAAATAATCACTTTCACTTGCTTCAAGCTTTCAAATTTCATGGGAAATGAGAAAGATGTATATTGGTTCAAGATTGTAAATGCATAGAGAAAATGACCCCCTACCATTGTAAAAACAACTTAATGAATCTCAAATGCGTAGCCATTTTTTTAAGATACATACATTTTTGCCCCCATATATATATTTTTCTAATTTTGTTAATTTATTCTTCTTATTAAAACTTGAGAAAAATAAAAGTTCAAGAATCTGAAAATATGTTCTATTTTTCTCAAAGTACAATGTGACACTGACAATATGAGTGAAAGTACAAAGACTTAGAAATATGTTTTTCTTAAATACATCAGAAAATAAAACACATCGAGAAAAATAAAAGGGAAAATACATGTTCTTCCTTTCATTAGTTTAAAAATTGCACGTGTTACAACTTATCATTAACACTTGAGCACTGTGTGTTTGCAACATAAAAAATAAGGCGTAAAAGTTTTTTTTTAAAAGCTATGTATAACACAATTTTTCAAAAAATTAAGCGCTTTTATTTTTTCTATTGAGTTTGCAAACAAATCTTAAATTATGATTCAATTTATTGACATTAAAAAGTAGGATTTAATTTAAAAAATTGGTACTTATACACACACTAGATGTGGATGAGTGCACATAAGTTTGATCTTTTTTCTTACGCAATTCGTACACGACTCTATTAACTCTTTAGGTCCATCGTTATTCAATGTCCTCATTAAATTATGTACTATACTATTATATTTATATTTTAAACAAAATTTGAATCTTCAATTAAGTGAACTAAATTTCGTAATTGAATAAATTTGTGTGAAACTGTCTTAATTGTTTGGAATCTCATAATTCCCAAACTCATTTGACCATGATCCATTTTGCCTTGTAATTCTCCATTTCAATCGACAGGAATATAATTTTGTTCTCCCACTTCCACACCATCTCATCATCATCAGTGCTGCAATTATTGTTCTCTAATTTCAAGAAAAAATAAGAATAATTCTTGTTCTATATTCTTTAGGACTGCGCCTTCCTTGAGGCGAATGAGTCGATCGACTCAAATTCAAAATTTTCGTACTATTTATAGCCCATAATTAAATATGTATGTATTTATATTATATATATATATATATACAATTTTGATATGAAAAGCACGAGTGGTCACCTTATGGAGCCCAATTGATGATTTGATTTTCCACCTCAGCTTATTACCTAATTAAATAATTTAAATTAATTTTTAAAAAAAATATCCTACAACCTAAAATCTAAATCATGAACCCTAAACCATGACCCATTCGGGCCGGGTGAACCATGAACCACTCGGGCAGAGTGAACCATGAACCATGAACCACTTGGGTCGGGTTCTCCGTAATTTAATTTAGTTCTCCGTAATTTAATTTACTCATTTTAATAATTTAAATTAAATTTTGAAAAAAATATCACTTTGCACTAATTAAATAATTTAAATTAAATTACGGATCCAAACCCGACCCGAGTGGTTCATGGTTCACTCTGCCCGAGTGGTTCATGGTTCACCCGGTCCGAATGGGTCATGGTTTAGGGTTAATGATTTAGGTTTCAGGGTGTAGGATATTTTTAAAATTAATTTAAATTATTAATTAGGTAATAAACTGAGGTGGAAAGTCAAATCATCAATTGGGCTCCTTAAGGTGACCACTCGTGGTCTCCATATCAAAACTATATATATATATAATTTTTTAAAAAATTTAAATTATAGTTGTGTTGTCCAAGCGGTTGAGGCATGTCTTTATCTTTCTAAGATTATGGGTTTGAATATGATAGATTATTAAAAAAATACTAATTTTTTTATTTTTTGGCCACTTATGCAACATAGCTAATTGGTTAAATTAGACTAGAAATACCTTAATTAAATACTTATTTATTTTAGGGTTAATTTTAAATAAATACACGACCTTTAAGTCAAATATCAATTTAATAATAATTTTCAAGATTATTATATTAATGTCCAACCTTTAATACTGTTGCAAATTGATACACTTTTTATTTTCTCCGATCTGGAAGAAATGACATGGCTCACCGGAACATGTGTATACTTGCCAGTTAGGATGACACATATTAATTTTTTTTAAATGACTCCACATCATATTACACATTCTATATCATTAACACTTTTGAAATAAATTAAAAGACAAAACGGAAAGTAAAAGAAGTAAAATCTAAAATAAATAAACAAAACAATTAAAATGTGAATCAAAAATAAAAAAATCAAACAGTTCATCTTCATCATCTCTTCATCTTCACTAAAAAGTTGATCGGGCCTGTCTGCAAAACTCAAAACCCTCATAATTGCAAAACCACATACCCACATCACCAAAATCGAGTTCTGTGAATTCCCAAAATTGGGTTTGCACAAAAATCTCAGAATCCCCAAGGCAAACTCCCACCCAAAATCGCATACGAGAATTTAGTTCTGATTTGCAAAAAAAGAAATTTCTACTCTCAAATTTACAAGACTATACACATTAAATGAACAACAATTAAAATAAAATAAATCTCAAATTGCAAATAAATTTTCTATCCATCTCATAAATTCGAATCTCAATAAACACATCTCAAATTTAGTTTAAAGAGGTGAGCTGCAATGAGAACAACATGTGAGAGGTTGAGGAGGTGGCGATAGAAGATAGGTGGATTGAAGGGGGCGGGGAGCTAGAAACTGGAATTTCATTTAATTTTGGAACATTAGAACATCTTTAATTTTGAAACATTGGCAGTGAGAATTACTTTTTAAGTTTTGAAATTTAGGTTTAAATGTTTTATTTTGTTTTTTCAGATTATGTTTATTTTATTTTTTTATTTTGTTTTTTTCATTCTACGCGTAGTCTGACGTGGCAGCCTAGCAGGTGATATGACAAAAATAATAATTCCGACAAGCCACATCATCTCTTAATGGCCGGAGGAAAAAAAACGTGTATTAATTTGCAACAACATGAAATGTTGGGCTTTTATACAATAATTTTAAAGGTCGTGATTAAATTGATATTTAGCCTAAAGGTCGTGTATTTATTTAGAATTAACCCTTTATTTTATATGCAATTAAGCCAAAAACATAATTAAATTAAGTTTAAAAAAAAATTATTCCCTCAATATAATTTAAAAACATACCTAATTAGTTAAAGGCAAAATCTTATGTGCACCCTTTGCACCAATTTAAAATTTCAATTCATTTTTTTTTCTTTTTTTACCATTTTTTCCCGGGCCCGAACCCGGCCCGAGTGATTCATGGTTCACTCGGTCCGAGTGGTTCATGGTTCATCCGACCCGAATGGGTCATGATTTAAAGTTTAGAGTTCATGATTTAGGATTTAAGGTGTAGGGTTTAGGGTTCATGATTCATACAAATTAAAATTGAATTCAATTGCACCTTGTGCAATTGGTGCACACAAGCATCCCTCTTAGTTAAATTGCAATACATTTAAAAGACATACCTTAATTAAATATTTATTTTATAAGCAATTAAGCTAAAAACATAAATTAATTAATTTCTAAAAAATTAATATACTCCCTCAATACAATTAAAGAATTTTATGTGATTGTGATAGGGGCAAACGAGAGAAAAAAAATGTAAAACTTTTTAAAACATAAAAGACAAAAACTCGTATGAGACGGTCTCATATATGAGATGAGATGCACTCTAACATAAATCAATCTTCATCCCTCTTAAAGTGTTAAAACGTCATGTCCAAATTATAATCTGTCTCACCGTGAGATCGTCTCATACAAGTGTATCTCAACATCAAATATTTTGAAATAAAAAACATTACTCTAAAAGGGTGTGTTTACATTGAATGATAAAGTTGGATAACAATTAGTTATTTAACCTTGTCATTCATCTACTTTGAGTGGTGAGAATTTTTTTATTATCCTCATGACCCGGGAATAATCCGAAATTCACAATTAAGGTGGATAATAAATTCCTTCTAAATAGGTGTAATGAGTTATTTTAATGTTGGATATGGCATGTAATTACCATATTGACCTTCCTGTTCGTCTGTGGCATAGCTCTCTTTTCAGAACGTTGAGAATTGTTTTGGTTACATTTTCACGACATAATTTTATTTGTAATTATACAAATCCAAAATGTTAGGTTCAAGTCAGGGCCACACCTTCTTTGAGGCGAATGAGTCGATTGACTCAGACCCAAAATTTTCGTGATATTTTAGGGGTCCATAACTATATATGTATATATTTATATTATTGTTGCGAGTCGTTTTTTGTGAAGAGTATTATGTGGCTAATTTGGTAACAACTCACAAACAAAATGATTAATCGAACAAGAACACTGCGGGAAGAACCGTAGTTCTTCCCTGAAATGTGGGTGTAGGTATATAAGTGGAATGAGGGAAACATTCCAGTGTGTGTCTTTTTATAATGAACTGTGAGGTCCTTTATATAAAGATGACCAGCACGACAAATCATAAGCACGACAAATCGTTAAGCAAGACAAGTCGTTAAGCACGACAAATCGATAAGCCGCGACAAGTCATGTGCATAAAGCATGACAAAAACATATCGCGTAAGCCGCGACAAATCACGCGGGTCTCGGTGGGACTCTTTGAAATGTGATAATTAAATCTGGCGACGTGTGAAAAAATCTGGTGATCTTTGGCGTGTAATATATCCCGAGCACAACAATAGCCCCCAAGATCGGGCCGCGTTGTTGAGAGTCGATCTTGTTTCATGTCTCGACGACCATTTCATGTTTTGTTGTATCTGCGATCGCATTGTTTGCCGCCGAGCTTGCTTGGTGCTGTATGAGATCTTAATTGTTCGATTGTCGAGCCCTCGGCATGTCCCGAACGCCAGCATCCTGACCCGCCGAGGTTTGTCACGAGTCTTGGGGATGTCGATTTCTTCTTCCCCGATCGTCGGTCGTCTAGTTGTGCTTTCGTCGCCGGCGAACCCATCATCTGAGTCTTTTACGTTGCTTCGTGCCGGGGAACCCGTCGAGCAAGTCTTTCTGTCTTTCGTGCCGGGGAGGCCCGCCCGTCTGAGTCTTTTATGTGCTGTCTGCCGGGAAGAACGTCGTCTGAGTCTTTTGTGTGCTTTCGTGCCGGGGGAAACCCGTTATCTGAGAGTCTTTTACGTACTTTCGTGCCGGGAGCCCCGGTGTCTGAAGTCTTTTAATAACTCGTATTTAGAGGCCCGTCGTCACGAAATCTTTTACGTACTTCGTACTTGGAGGCCCGTAAATCTGAGTCTTTTACGTACTCGTGCCGGAAACCCCGTCGTCTGGAAGTCTTTTATGCCTAAATATAGAGAAACCACGTTATCTGATCTTTCATGCTTTCATGCCAGAGGCTCCCCAATATCACGAAATCTTTCTATCTTCGTGTTGAGAAACCCGTCATCTAATCTTTTCTGTCTTTCATGCTTTGAGAAAAACCCGTCATCTGTCCTTTTACTACGTACTTGTGCTTTAAGGCAAATCGTCTGAGTCTTTTGTGTCTTTCGTACTTTGGGGGCCAGTAAATCAGGCCTTTTTATGTCTTTCGTGCCAGGAGAGCCACGTCGTCTGATGCTTTTACGTACTTATGCTTTGGGGAGGCCGTCATCTGAGTCTTTTGTGTTCTTTCATGCTGAGAGAACCCGGTCGTCTGAGTCTTTTCTCCATCCTTTCAAATGCTCGAGAATACTGTCGTCTGATCCTCTTTTCCACGGTAACAAATGCTTGAGAGAGCCGTCGTCATAGTCTTTTATTGTACTTTCGTGCGCCGAGAGATCGTCGTCTTGAGTCTTTTTGTGTGATCGTACTTTGGAGGCTTCCGTCGTCTGAGTCTTTTCTGTCTTTCCGTGCGCCGGAGAGAGAGCCAGTAAATCTCAGTCTTTTATGTGCTTGTGCTCGAGGAGAGCCGGGTTATGCGAGTCTTACCTGTGCTCTAAATATTTTGGGAGAGAGGCCCCACGTCATCCCAGGTCTTTTTACGTCTTTCACTTCTTGAGGGAAAACCCGTCGTACAATCTTTTCTGTGCTCGTGCCAGGGGAGAGCCCGTCATCTGAGTCTTTCCCATGTCTTTCAATCTTTGGGGGAGAGCCCGTCGTCTGAGTCTTTTTGTGCTTTCTGCGTATGGAAACCTGTCTGTCTGGTCTTTTATGTCTTTCATTAGCCGGGGAGAGCCAGATTATCTTTTCAATCAAAAGCGGAAAATGGTCCTTGGGAGTGGCTGGGCGGAGAGAGCCAAATGGGATCTGCTCGAGGCAGGCAAGGAAGTCTTGAGAATGGCGTCAGAGAAAGGCCAAGATAGGATCCCCTCTCGAGATGGCGGGTCTTGAGATGGATCGTCGAGAGAAATAAAATAGAGATCACTGCTAAAGAGATGGCCGAGTCTTGAAGATAGCTCGTAGAAAAGAAAGTAGATAGGAATCACTACTAGAATGGCCGAGGTCTTACGAGATAGCTCGTGAAGGCTAGAATCACTTGAGGGTAGGGAAGTTGCGCTCATAAATGCATTAACTTCTGACGGCTTGATTTCGCGACTTTTCTCTTATCCAGATCGTCACATCGATTTATAGGAGTAAATTTTGATCTCGTAAATACGACCTTCTGGTAGAAGCGATTACGACCTTTACCCGTATCGATAAATCGGAATGGTATATTGGTCGTAGAAAGCAGAAGGAAATCTGATAAGAAAAGTAATGATTAATAATCTTGATAAAGCCCGGACCAGATCCGCAGCAGAAACAATGAGCAAACATACCATCGGCAAGAAGCCGGAAAACCGCCCGGCGCTAAAGCGGCCCGGTTGGAACCTTCAGCAGGGTTATGACAGCCTTGAAAGCCGAGCTGATAAATAAACTTTTAAGCGATCTCGTCTTTAAGCGGAAAATACTTACTAAACAGCCGAGGTACAGACATCATGGGGTGGCGGAAAGTAAACCAAAGGCGAAATTCGTCGTTAATGTCATGGCAATCTGTGAAAGCGAAAAATATATTAAAAGCAATGACCAGACATCTTAAAGTTAGCGAAAAACCTTGAAATGTCTACGTCGTTAATGCTGTGCAAGTAATCTTGGCCAACAGCGAAGAATATACGCTAAACAGCCGTTGAATATCTCACGGTCCGCCGTCTGGCGGGTTGGTAAATAAATGCGTAAGCGATCATCGGCAAAGAAAGCGAAATACTTTCAACATTGATTTGAACTGGCCATCAGGTCATGAAAAAATAAACTGCGAAATTGATAAATGTTCTTGACAAACGACCTACGTCATGAGAAAAGCGAAATCGCCGCTAAAATGGCGGTGGGCGTACATGAGTTAGCCAGCCGTCCTCTTTTTAGAAGCCGGTGATACCGTCCTGTGGCGGCGATCTCGTATTTGAAGCGAGGAGAATGCTTGACTAAAGCGATTGGTGGACGCCAGCAGGTTAAGCGGAAGCGTGAGGAAATTCGTCATCATTGTATGGCCAGCGATCTCGGCAGAAAATGGAAAATATTAAAGCAATTAGGTGAGCGTCAAAGGTTATGAGCCGCTTGATCTCTTAAAATGGTGGTGGACATCAGGAGTTAGCGGAAAATAAATAATCATATTATGACGATCTCAGAAAATGAAATATACAGCTAAAGCAGCGGTGGACATCAGGTTAGTAAATCCTTTATGTGATCTCATGATCTTCATCAATTTGGGCGTGGCGAGTTAGCGGAAGCCAAGCTGGCAAAGGCCGAAATTTGATGCATCATTTAAGCCAAGCGATCTCATCGGCAAAGGCGGAGAATAACCGCTAAAGCGGCGGACTGAACGCCGGCAAGGTTAGCGAAAACCCAGCGGGCTCGTCATCGGCTACAGCCGTCATGGCGGAGAATATCAATGGGTATTCGCGAGTTAATGACGAAGCCTTGAGAAATGATTTTAATCTCGTCGTGGCCGTGATCCGACCTTAGGAAAGTGAATGTATTAAACGGTCGTTTGGGCATTAGGGTTAATAAAGCCGATCTCGACAGCAGGAATCATAAAACGTGATTAATTTGGAGCGTGCGAGTTAATGACCGATAATCGGCAGGAAGGCGGAGAAGATATTACGCTAAAATAATTGAATTTGGACAAAGGTTAGCGGAGGCAGCCAGCAGGTACAATCTCGTCGATAATAATGGCGATCTGTAGGAAAATGGAGAATCTTCATTAAGCAGCCCGGTGCCGGACATCATAGAGTTAAGCGGGCAATAGGGAGGCGAAATTTTAGTCGTCATTCAGCATGTGACGATCTCGTGGTGATGTGATAGTGAATTGGGCGTTCTGACTTAGCGGAATATAAAGGGGCGTCGTCCCATTGCAAGCGATCATCATCGTTGAGAATACCTCGCTAAGATAATTAGATTGGGCAGGTTAGCGACCAAGCAGGAAGTTTTAGTCGTCGGTAGCCATCATGGCGGAGATATATTAAAACGATTGGTGGGCGTCGTAGGGGCGAACGATCATCAGCTGCAATCGTGATCTCGTATGAATACTTCATTAAAATTAATTTAGACATTATCCTTGACGATCTACGATCTGCGGAGATATCCAGCTAAAACTAATTAATTGAGCGTCTTAGGGTTTGAAAAAACGTGAGGAGGCGAAGTCGTCATTATGTAATGCGAATTAAATCTGAGAAAATGAATGTAATGGATAGAGGCCGAAATTGATCGTCATTAAATCGATGATCTAAATGGCAAAATGAATGCTAACTAAAGCAGTGAATTGGACATCGTAGGAGTTAAGCGAGCCAAGCCTTAGAAATTTTAGTCGTCATTCGCAATGCGATGATCTCTCGTCGGTAGAATACTTAAACGGTAGTTGAACATGGATTAAGCAAATAGCAAGGAGTGAACAAGTCATGTTCTTGGCCAAGCGACTTTCGTGTGAGAAAGTGAATCATCATCTTGATTAATGATCTGGGGGTAATTTGGTCGTCATTTGTGGTAGATGATCTAAATGGCAGGAAAGCGGAGAATGTATTAAATCAATTGGACATCGTAGGGTTAAGCTAATGAATAAATGATGAGGAGAATTAGAACGTCGTCATTTATGTAATGATCTAAATGTCGGAAAGCGAGATGTACAGCTAAAAATGATTGGGTAGATGCAGGAGTTAAGCGGGCCGTGGGGTGGCTGGGTTAGTCAAATCGGTATGGTAGAAGCGATCGTAGCGGAAAGGCGGAGAATGTATTAAAAGCAATGGGCGTCATGATTAATACGAAGCCGTATGAGCGAAGTGTGTCGTCATGCTGCGATCTCATGTAGAAAATGAAAATAAACGAATGAATGAAAAGCCACGGCGACATAAATATAATAAACGAATGAATGAAAAGGTAAAAAGACTACCCGTGGATTCTTTGAGTAGATTCTCAGCGAGACTCGAAAGTGCTCGTCTAATTTTCTTCTCCCGAACTGTTGGTGCTTTTTTTTTTTTTTTTTTTTTACTTGGGCCGAAAAAATCGGGCCCACAAATAAACAGCCAACAGCCCAGGCCCATATATCCATCAGCTAAATGTCCAGGCCCATAAATTAATAGCCCAACTGTTTGGGCCACAATCCTGAGCCAATAATTAATTATACTTGGGCCCAATTTATGAAGTCAAAACCCAGCAGTTCAAAACTGGTCAAGCCCACCGAAATTAGCCCATCCCCACACTTATGAAAACAGGCCCAAAATAAGATCTGGCCCATAAGACCCACTATTGATTAAAAACCGGGCCCGGCAAACCATTTAATCAACCCAAATTCTGGGCCCCAGATTTTTAAATGGTGCAGTCTTCTTTGGCCCATCACTTGTTCAGGCCCAAATGACTTTAAAAAATTTTCAAGCCCAAACAAATTTAAAAACCAGTATTTTAATTTTGGTAACCCAACCAAAATCAGGGCCCAAAAGAAGTATAAGATCAGATCAAAAAATACGCACCTCTCTTTTCTCAGTAGCAAGAACACGCGACGCTACGAAATCAATTTTCGTGTGAAGCGGCGGTGGCGAGGTCGGTGTGGCGGCGTTGGTTTCGGAGCAGAGGCTGTGGCGGCTCGGCAGCCTTTTTGCCGAGGAGCGGCGACGGTGCTGGTGGCAGAGGCGGTGCCGCAGCGTCGATTTCGGAGCAGAGGCAGTGGCGACTCGGCTGCTTGTGCCGATTTGAGGCGGAGGCGGCGCCGGTTAGGGAGTCGGAAGCATAGTGGGACTGACGGCCAGAGTCCGGCGGCGCCGTGGCGGTTTGGCGGAAAATTGCATTAATTTGCAGATGACAGACAAAAAGCTTTGGCCACGGCGCGGTTAGGCTTCGTGGCGGCGGTGGGCGGCGCCGAATTGGTGATGGGGGCGGCGCACGTCGCGGTGTCGTGCGCATCGGCGGAAGAAGAATTTTGGATTTAACGGTCCAGCGGCGTTCGGCTTCTGCTCCAGGGGCTTCATCTTCTTCCTTTCTTTTTTTTCTGTATGTATATGTGTATGTATATCTTGATGGATGTGTATCTGTGTATATATATGTTGGTGTATGGATATGGGGGTTTTGAGGGTTTTGGATTTTTTGTTTTGGGAATTTTGATTTTGGGATAGGGGGTTTCTGCTGTGGCCGCGGAGCCGAGGGTGGCGGTGGTGAGGCGGTGCCGGGGCGGCGCGCGCACCTTTCGGCCAACTTCCTCTTCCTCTGTTCATCTGTATATTTTTTTTTTTTGGATTTGTGTTCTTGTGATTTCTTGGATTTGGATTCGAAAATTCGACGTTGTTCTTGACGAATTTTTCTATTGACCTCCTTTCTAAATGCCAATTGTTATTGAAATCATTTTTTTTGAAAGAGTATTATGTGGGTAATTTAGAATAATTCAAAACAAAATGATTAATTAATCAAACAAAATGATTAATCGTAATTTCGCAAAAAATGAATTAGAGGATATAAGTGGAATGAGGTTAACTCCCCTCGAAATGTGGGTGTAGGTATATAAGTGGAATGAAATATTCTAAAGTGTGTGTTTTTTTAATTGAATCGGTCGCTTTTATATAAAAGAACCAAAGACGACAAATTATAAAGACGACAAATCGTTCAAATCAATAAAAGACGACAAGTCGTTAAGACGATAAAATCGATAAGACGAAGTCATGTCATGATAAAGATGATAAAACATATGCGTAAGACGACAAATCACGTGGTCTCACGCTAGTCTCTCTGGGACCATGGGTGATAATCTGCCGACTCAAATGTGAAAAATCGCCCCGCTTTGACGCGTGAAAAATCTCGAAAGACAATAATTATATATATATATATATATATATATATATATATTATATATATATATAAGTTTTCAAGAGTTTAAATTATACTCCCTCGTCCCAATCTTGTTTTCCTGTATTCCATTTTGGGCGTCCCACACTTGTTTTCCTATTTCCTTAAATGGAAATTTCTCCTTAATTTACCCCATTTCACTTTTACTCTTTATTTACACCAATGCCACTCACTTAACCCAACTAAACATCCCACTTTATATCCCTAAATTAATCTAACCGGCCCATTTAATTAGTAACCCAACCCAAATCAAATTAAACCCCCCCCCCCTCATTTCTCTGCACCCATCCCATCCCAAACCCTAGCCGCTATATTTTCTCTCTTCTCTCTCTTCTCGAAAATTCTCTCGCCATTGTTGCTCTCTCAGATTTCTCTCTCGCTCATCTCGCCATTGTTGCTCTCTGAATCCTCTAGATCCTAAATCGCTCTCTTCTCTTCTTCTCTCATCTCTATATACATGGAACCTAAAAATCCTAATTCTCCGATCACGATTCATCTTCTTGCCAAATATCGAGATTTTAAGGAGTTTGAAGCGGATCCAAAGGACCGACATCTTGGTGGGAGGAATCTGGGCTTCGATTCTCAAAACCCTTGTCCGAAAGATGGGAAGAAAGAGGTGAAGATGGAGGAAGCGGCGAAGATCGATGCAGATATGAAAGCAACATGGTGGAAGTGATTCAGATCGAGGTTCTCCGATTATAAGCGGCATGGTTGTTCAAGATTCGCTATCCCCGATGTTTTGCTTCGAGTCCGATGTGCTTTCCGATGATACAAGATCCTTGGCCGAGCCGATGACCGAGAGCTCACCACCGTTCTCGACAAAGAATATTGGTTGCATGAGTCCGTATGTCATTTGTTGAAATGTTAATTATCCTATGCCTTCTTGTTAGAGAGATGATATATCTGAGTTATCGCCGATCCTTATTTACCGCCTTGTTGAAATATGGCATGTGATGTTCTCGTGATTAACTGGATTGTTGATATGGAAGTATGGGATACGACAATGTGCTAATTTGTTTTGTGAATTGTTAATGCAACCTCTGGGAGTATTTCCTAGATTAGGATGCATAACCACAAGCCCTATGAATAAAATTATTTATGAGGGTTTTACAGAGCATTATTGTTGGGTTGTACTTGGGTGGAAATTTGTGATACACATGTGCCAATTGCTTTTGTATTTGTTAATGCAACCTCTAGATCACCAAATTTAGATTAGATGCTTAACTAAACCCTATGATGATGTTACAATCGGGTCCATTGAGATTTGCAAAAAATGAACTCAGAAGTTTGTTTTTGTGAATATCGGTTGAATTGTGTTGTTCTTTGCATATTCAAAGACCTAAGCTTGTTTTTTTTGTGAAAATCAAAAGTTGAAATGTGTTGTTCTTTGCATATTCAAAGACCTAAGCTTGTTTTTTTGTGAAAATCAAAAGTTGAATTGTGGTTGTTCTTTGCATATTCCCTAAGCTTATTTTTTTGTGAAAATCAAAAGTTGAAATGTATTGTTCTTTGCATATTCGGGCTACCTAAGTTTGTTTTTTGTGAAAATCAAAAGTTGAATTGTGTTGTTCATTGCATATTCAAAGGTGACCTAAAGCTTGTTTTTTTTGTGAAATCAAAAGTTGAAATGTGTTGTTCTTTTCGCATATTCAGACCTAAGTTTTTTTTTTTGAAAATCAAAAGTTGAATTGTGTTGTTCTTTGCATATTCAAAGACCTAAGCTTGTTTTTTTTGTGAAAATCAAAAGTTGAAATGTGTTGTTCTTTGCATATTCAAATGACCTAAAGTTTATTTTTTTTGCATATATCAAATGAAAATCAAAAGTTGAATTAATTTTATTTTTGCATATTCGAAATAACTTGCAACCCTGTTTTTTAGGATGCATATCCAATGATGATGTTATAATTTCTTTTTTCTTTTGCATCCAAATTCCATCTATTTCATTAGCTAAAATACAAATCATAAAACATTGTTTAAAACAATGTTTATTTGCTTAAACAATTCATCCCTACAAGTTTAAGAAACACAAGAAGGGGAATCAAAATATACAAAAAGTGACCCCTAACCCAACTAATACACTATGCCTGAAATCCAATAAGATCCATTATAAGTGATTCCAATTCCATTATAAGGTCAGGGTGTTCTATGCATTCTCTTACCAAAGTCTCATCTACTTCAAGACAATCAGGTAGTAATCCTTGAGAACTCAGTGAGTCTTTGCCCATGTGTGGTATCTGAAATTGTTATCTCCTTTAGCCTTCAAAATCTCTATGCAACAACCCTGCAAGCTAAGAAAAAAAAATTTAAGAGTAATTGGTGATAGTTCTTCAAATGACTTTGCCACATTATTTACTAGATCAACAACAATTTTGGCCTTCTTCTTATGTTGTAATGCCTGAATTGATGCAAAGTAACCCAAATCATTAATATTTGTGTCAGGAGAGTTGGGTGGTTGGCTGAACAGTTTAATGTTGAACCCATCAGCAAAAGTTATGACTCTGAAATCTTGATCATTGTTTGAGAGGTGTGGTTTGGCATTGTCTTCCTGGATCCAAATTTCTTTACTTGCATTTGCTGGCCATTTCTCTTTAATTGCTGGTATTATCTGTAAAATAGAAAGAGTAACCAACAAGGATTAGGATACTTGCTCCATTGACTAACTCCTAAATGCAAGTAACCAATTTTTTGTGAGGATACTCATCTTAGACACTAAATGATGAATATTTTCTGATGTGTTTAAGAATATATACACATTATGTATGCAAGTAACCATCTATTATAGGTTTAGGATACTTGCAATGTGACACTAAATGATGAATATTTTCTGATATGTTTAAGAATATATACACACTATGTATGCAAGTAACCATTTATTATAGGTTTAGGATACTTGCATCTTAGACACTAAATGATGAATATTTTCTGATGTGTTTAAGTAAAAACAAAGCATCTGATTGATGAGGCAACCCTTCATTATTTCTTTTGTTATGAAGCTGTATTTATGGTTTTAAAGGGCTGTAATGGTGTTGCAGTATTTATGAAGGGTTTGTTGGCTTTTAAGGCTGTAATAGGATTTGAAATGTGTAATAGGAGGGATATTTTGGAGTAATTAGGTGGGAAATCTGTAATAGAAGGGAAACGTTGGAGGGAACCGAAATTTGGGAGTGTTTTTAGAGATTGTACTGTTCATTGAACAGTAAAATCAAATTTTAAATCTGTAACTCTGAAAATTACTGTTGAAATGTCAGTAATTTTGTACTGTTGTACCATTTAATTAGCAGATTATTGCTGCTTTAATTAGCACCTTAATAAAGTTATTTTTACTTTACAATAAAGTAGATTTCTCTATTTTACCCTTACACTTTAACACTTTATCACTTTTTCTTAAAACCCGCACACACAGTAAACAGGAACACGAGTCTGGGACGGAGGGAGTAATTGTGTTGTTCGAAAGGTTGAGGCTTATTTTTATTTTTGTGAGGTTATGGCTTCAAATCTTGATGGAATTTTTAAATCATTATTAAATTTTCAATTTTTTTGGTTATAAATTACCAAGGCATTAAGTAAAACAATCTAAACAATCCAATTTAATATATTTTTTTTACAAGTCATAAATTCAGGAAAGAAATCCTCAAATTTCAAACTCCAAATTTAAAATTACAATTTAAATTTGACATATTTAACTGTATATATTTAATATTTTAATTTCAAATTATTTTTCTGCCATACCTTATGAATATATCTAAAAAAAAAAAAAGTAAGGATTGAAGATTTTAACTCAAAATTAAGCGGGTGATATCAATATATATTTTACTTCTAGTAGAGGAAAATAATGAAGTTTAGAATTAAACGGGAAAAAGAAAATTTAAAATGGGATAATGAACTTATTTTTGTGGAAATGACTAAAATTGTATAACATGTTGTATTTAAGTGATTATTTTGAAAATCTTCGTCATATTATTTTAAGTATAAAAGTGTTTTTATTTTTAGTATTGTAAATTTATAAATTTATATTGAAAGGGGCTCAATTTAAAACTCGATTCAGGCTCTATAATTCCTATGATCTGCCCTGGTTCAAGTTATTTACAGAGGCAAGTATAGGTCTTATTTTGAGTGGTTCAATTTTGTTTCGATTTTTGGGTGCTCATTAGTCATTATTCAGGATTTTGGGTGTATTCAGAATTTTGTATCTAAATTTTCCTAGTTTAGAATTCAGGTTTCTGGTTTTTATATAAGCATCAACAAAATATTGAATTGAATGAGAGAAGTACACTGAGTTTTATATATACGCCTTTGTTGAATATGGATTACAATGATTGAATTTGAATTGCCTAGTTGAAATTGATAATTGAGTAACTTTTTTGGAATTAAATTGAGGAAAGTTCTGTTCACTAGTTTTCGTACATCTGTCTCTGTTAAAAATTGTTGAATCGAAAACGAAGGTCTTGGTGGAGAGATAGGCGATGTGGGAGTGGGGTAGTGGGGAGAGGCATTTTGTAAATGAGTCAATTGAGTTTTGTAAAATTCACTTTGATTAGATAAAATAATTCATTTTTTATCTACTAATTTATCACACCTTATCTTATCTACCTTAATTCTTATTTTCAAAATGAACAGTGTCCAAGGGGAATAGAAGACTAAAACATCAAATATTGTACTACGTTATTAAAAAAAAATATATAGAGAGTATCTTGAAAATTAATTGACGGTTAAAAATCAATCATTCAATATATAATAATTAAATGATTTTAAAGGAAACATTAAATAAAGTGAAGTATTAAATAAGAATATTTAAAACGATTTATCCACTTTAAATATATAAATAGTGATAAATTGGAACAAATTTAAAAAGAAAATATGTATACTTTGTGAGATGGAGGGGGTACTATTCTATCGTCAAAAACGAGTAACCATAAGGACAAATTAAGATAACAAAGCAAAATCTTAATAATTTAACTGTAATAACCTTCGCTTATTAATTTGTGTGAACATAACTATCTTTGTGTTATTACATTTATTAATTTGTGTGGACATAACTATCTTTGTGAGTACAATTTTAATTTTTTTTGTAAAAAATAGTTTTGAAATCTATATATAGTAAATTTTGATTTTCTGAGATTTTCAAAGACCTAAATTTCGGTCAATTAAATATTCTCATCATCATTTTTTAATCATTAATTGATGGTTGATGACGATGATGGATAAGAAAGTACTAAAAATAAAAATTCAAAACTTTTTCTTCTGAAAAAAAAATCAAAACTCGATTTCTATTCGCAAGCGTTTTAAAGAGCAAATTTTGTGTCGGTAATTAAAATGATAAAGGGGCTATAAAAAAAAGTATAATAGATGAGGATTTTATCATATCATGTTTAAAATTTATTTTATAATTTTAATTATTAATACAAAATTCGTTCGTCAAAACACGTGCAAAAAGTAACTGTAAAAACTGATTTGAAATGGAGGTATTATTAATTTTTTTTTGACAAAAACTCATACGGCATTCTTTTACGCATTTACACACTAGACAAAATCCAAGACAAATTAAAGATCCATCATTTTTAAAGTGTTAAAGTGTCATGTCTAAATTATACACCGTCTGGACATGCAATTGTTTTTTAATTTCTCAAAAATATTATAATCCCATTAAAGCAGTTTATAGAGTCAGCAATGTTCAGCCACAGGTCCCCTTTATGCCTATATATACGTGCGTGTATTGAAACGCAATCGACACAACACTCCCAACCAACGTGAATCAGAATTCATCTTTTTTCTTCTCTTGCTACAATTCACAATCTCACACCAGATCCATTTTTTAACTAATCCATTTTTCGCCGGAATCCATTTGTAATCGCCAATGGAAGAAGCTAAAGGTTAACCACATGATTATGATTATGATTACTCCGTTTGTTGATGCTTCTGCAAGTTATTTGAATCGTGAAATGCTAATATTGTGATTGTGATTGTGATTGTTTTTGTGGTTGTTAATTTCAGTATTTGCTGGTTTGATTAAGTGAAGTTTAGATTACTTGATCATTCTCTTTGTTAGTATAATGCTATTGGTATGCGAATTTTGCATCGATTCCGTATTTTTTGGATTTGAAACGATTGAGATTCTTGCGAGATTCGGTGGTGGTTCTATCAATTTAGAATCGTTTCTATTTTCTGGTGTGGGGACAGTTTTAAGTTGAGGTAAACATTTATATATCCGATCCATATTTAGGTATAGGGCCCATGTTGATTTCAACTTTATAACCTTAGCTTTGTCTTGTTAGTGGTAACTTGAAGTGAACAGTTAAAAACTCTCTATGATCAGTTCACAGTACCAAAGATTTTGCATATTGCGATGAGGTTTTGCTAATCCTGATGAATTCATGTCCTGTATGTGTAATTTTAATTCTTTTGTGTGTGTGTGTGTGGTGGTAGTTGGGGGTGAAATCTGGGAACCCAGTGGGAAGGGGAAAGGAATAGAGGAGGAATTTGGACCCTTAATCTTACACGCAAAATGATGGCCATGTATAATAGCTGTCATGAGTCATTACCTGATAATTAGTTATAGCAGAACCAAATTTGGATGGCAGCAGAAGCTATCTGATTGCATTTTTGTTGGTGCGTTAGGCAAGCTAGAGGTTGTAACTCCTTACCTTTTGTTTAGTATATCACAGACAGTGTTCTTCTTTTCACACTCATAAATAATACAATCTTAATTAATACTCCTAAGTATTTACTATTTATGCATCTTTTATCTTTTGTTATTTTTGTAGTAATACTAATAAGACTGGTTTAGAAAATAAAAATCAAACCTGTATTTGTTATAAATTATAAAACAAGTAAATATTCAATTCCATATGCAGAGGATTAGCAATCTTTTCCATTTTCCTAAATTATTAAAGTTGAGTAAGTTATTATTTAAATTGTCTTTTCCATTTTGATGCTATGTAAGTTATTATTTCATTCCAAAGGTGATCAAGTAATTATTTCATGTAGGGGGAAATGCAATTCATGTCGTTTACTTGTGTCATTTCCTGATTATACTTCCTTTCTTCCTCTGCTTATCAGTTGTTGATGCTAAAGTTGGAAGTACCCCCGTTATTCCTGCGTTCACTGTTCATCAAGAAGGTAAATTCAATATATCATCTGTCTTTGTAATTTGAGATAAAGATTTATACAAGTTTTTTAATAAAAGTTGATTTTTCCAGTTATTATCTTCCGTTGGAGGTATTGCATTCTATGCTTCCTACTTTTGCTGATCTTAAGTGCCTCCAGTAGCTTTATATTTACTTTCCTGTTTGGTGCCATTTACTGACTGCTTTTCATCCATTAATTAGTTGTTGAAGCTAAAGATGGAGATATGTCGGTTGTGTCTGCACTTACTGCTCACCAAGAAGGCAAGCTCAAATCCTCATTTTTTAGTTGAAACATTGAGCATAATTTTATTTCATTGAATATTTGATGGTTTTAATGGTCTAATGATATCTGGTCTACTTCATGATTTATAATTTATTAGATAAGATATTAGATGGCGTCGGAGAATATTCCTAATAATGTGAATATATAGATATTCTTTCAAGAAAATAATCTGAAAACTAATGATTTGCATAGTTATGTATGGCTGTATGCGCATTTCACCAATTTTTTTTTTGGACATTATACACATGTCGTTCTTATAAATTATGATCTTTTATTAAGTTTATATTATTAGAAATTTTCTTGATGTATGTGTTCATGGATGTGTCTGTAACATCACAAATATACTTATTTTCTAGATGAGTTATGTTTAGCATATCTACAATATTAAAATTTGATGGGAAGGTGCATAACACCATAAGGCAAGATCTGCCTGTGTTTTTGCTCCGTTGATGACTAATTATTTCTTGGAAAGTTTAGGTATTATCCTTTGTATGGCTTCATTTTCTTTGATTATCATATTCTGGTGATCTTAAAAGGAAGTTTAATTGTGTCATCTTAAAAACTTTCAATGAGCTTTACATTTTACTTCCCTTGATAACTGGGTTTTCCTCTTCTTATTAGTTGTTGAAGCCAAAGATGGAACTATCTCAGTCCCTTCTGCATTTACCGGCCATCAAGAAGGTAATATCTATTCCTTATTATCAAACTGTGTTTTCCTTTTCATTTTTCTTGTTTACTCTTGTTTTAGAACAATATTTCAACATGTTACATTTAACTGGAGTGGATTCTTTTAGAAAAATGATAAATGACCAAATTATATGAAGTTTCCATATATATACATCCTGTTCACTGAGATAAAAGACCTTCGAGCTCATAGACAAACCAACGCAGAAAGCACTTTAGAAAATTAATCAGTATTTGCATAACCATAAATTATATATTCTGCAGTTCACACAACAAACTTTGCAAGTTGCTGCTGCAGAATCATATGGCACTCCAGTTAAATTTAACTGAGTTTTATATGAGATTTGTTTATTTAAGTTGGAATATTCAGTTATATTCTTGCCTTCTAAATACTGGCTTACATTTTCTATTGCTATTAGATGACTGTTACTCCTATAAATTATGAAATGGCTTTTGTTAGTGGACCTCAGTGTCAGTAGTGCCGCAGTTTGATGTATTCAGGTCTAGTATATATCCTTCATACTTCATATTGAAATCATCTCTATTTATAATTCGTTTGGACTTGGTTCTCTGTGATCACCAGGGCACATTATCTTGATTTCTTTATGATCCAATCTGCCCATGAAGTTTTTGTAGTGAATGTTTGTATGTCAAATAATAATTGTTTAGGCATCCTTGGTTAGAGGAATAAATTGTTCATGTTCATATGATTTCATATGTTGATCAACCATTAGTTTGGCATACTTTAATTAGATAGTTAATGCAACAGCTGTTCAGGGTAGAGACCACAAGTTCTTGACAAAAGCAGTTGAAGAAGCTTACAAAGGCGTCGATTCTGGAGATGGAGGCCCTTTCGGTGCTGTTGTGGTACGCAATGATGAAGTGGTTGTAAGATGTCATAATATGGTTCTCAAGCACACAGATCCTACTGCTCATGCAGAGGTTACAGCTATAAGAGAGGTTAGAATTGTACCCCATAATTAAGTTAGAATATTTTTTGAGATTTTCATTGTTGAATACGATTGCCTAGGCAACAAAAAATTCATATTGACTAAATTTCTTTGATTTTTCATTTTCTTTGATGTTTCATTGTCACCCAAAAAAGGGGAATTTCACATTTCTTACAATGCATATTTGGGCTTCTCATCCTTACCCTGTATTTTCAGGCTTGCGAGAAGCTCAACAGGATTGAGCTCTCAGACTGTGAGATATATGCTTCCTGTGAGCCATGCCCTATGTGCTTTGGAGCCATCCATCTATCCAGAATCAAGGTATCAAGTGCTTAATTTTCTACTGGGGGTCATTTTGGTCCCTAAAGTTTACATTTTCCCAGTTTTGGTCCTCATATTTCACTCACTATCAAGTCTGGAAGTACAATTTTACTCTCAAATTTGGTCTCACTGCTAGTTAACCACCGTTGATGACAGAATTAACTATTTCACTGAATATACCTGTCATCTTTCCTCCGATTATATCCTCCAACTCTTTGTTCATCTATTTCAGAGATTGGTATATGGGGCCGAAGCTGAAGCTGCAATTGCCATCGGTTTTGATGACTTCATCGCCGATGCATTAAGAGGAACCGGGTTTTACCAGAAGGCTAATCTTGAAATCAAAAGAGCTGATGGTAATGAGGCAATTGCTGCAGAACAGGTATTCGAGAGAACAAAGGAGAAATTCCGTCTGTACTGAAGAAATATTCTTCAATTATCTTGTAATTTGATTGGCACATTCCATATCATTTGCTCAAGAGGATCAGCTGCACATTGACTACAATAACTAATCAATCAATTGTTTCTCTTGATATTTTAACATGTAATCATCTTTGATATGTTGGGAATTGTTAAATTCTGTCTACTTTTCTTTCTCACTGTTTTAAGACGGGTGAACTTACTGGAATGTGAATGCGTACCCAACTGAATTTGGAATATAAGGTCTTTTATTTGGATTTTTATTTTTTTGAATAAAGAAATGATGGCAACTGCAGCTATTTAGATCAGGTTGGTAAGAAGTGGAAATGCTTATTGTGACATGGAATGAAAAGGATAGAGTCAATGATGCACTTTGTCAAATTTAATGATACATTGGAGGTTGAGTCGAGTCAATTATACTTTGTCAAATTTAATGATATACATTTGAGGTTGTCTCTAAAACGTTCACATACATGAATACTTTTCCGTCGGACCCTCTCTCAATCAACCAATAAATGCAGAATTTTCTTTTGTCAAGTTTGGTATCAGCGGATAATAACTTTTCATTTCTCGTTGAAAGATCATAGTTGTCTTTTTTTATTTCAGTGTTAACTATTTTATTTGACAAACACACAACGGTTTGATAAAATTTACTATTTTACCGTCGAAAGATAAAAACTGTTCTGCAATTTATTCAAATTGGGCTATAGCTTGCCACAATGATTTAAGCGTGTCTCATGTTCAATCTCTCTTGTGAGCATAATCTCACAAGAAATGACCGGTTGAAAAAGTGTTTTAGCAAAATCTCATAAGAAATGACCGGTTGAAAAAGTGTTTTCAAGGACTCGTGAGTCGTGACCACTGGACACCGATTGGCGGTTCAATTAATTGGACCGTCAGTTCAATCGTTTAAATGATTCCTGCTTAATTTTTAAAATATTATCCATATTACATTTAAAAATAAAATAAATTTTATATTGAAATACACAAAATAAAATCATAAAGAACTCAAAACAACACAATTTAAAATATTAAAATTTGAAATAAGAATAATATAAATTAGAATAAGTTTAAAAGTGATATATAAATATAAAAACTCGGTTCAACTTGTTCTCGAGTTTACCAGTTTTTTCTCTATTCAACCATAATAATTTTTAAGGATAATTGGATCGATTTTATGGTCGATTCGCGATTCAACCGGCTGAGCTAGCCAATTAAATATGAAAGTTGTTTTTATTGAAATATTCAACTTAATTACATTGAAACATACAATTTGTCCAATGCAGAAAAAATAATGGTTGCATATTTAAAAAGCACACTTGAATTGTATTGTACATATGTTCTCTTGGTCTAAAAAATTAATGATTGTCTTCTATGCATCAAATGCATAGTATGTTTCATAGTATATTTTAGAATCATGAGTAATTTATTGCACTGAAATATATAATTTATTTATACTGAGCTGTGCAATTATTAATATAAAAAATAAATTTTATATTTTAATATAATAAATTACAAAATTCTAAATTACATTATAAAGTACATTGTGCACATGATGCAAATGATATCCACCCAAAATTAATAGAGTGAGAGACTTTCTAGTCCAAAATAGTAACAAGACTAATAGGTCCAAACATATATATCAAGTACTACTTGGTCCAAAATCTATTATAAAAAGACTCATATACCCTTACCTTTCTTTTGTCATTTTTTCAGTCATTTTCTTCTTTTTTTTTCCTTCCGTCGTTACAATTCCTTCTCCATCAGAATTTTTTTCCATATTCCGTCAATTGAGATTTTTCATATTAAAATTACAGAAAAATTAAAGTCATTACAATTTCAGATTTTCATATAAAAATTTTGAAAATTACAGAAACAAAATCTATCAAAATTACATATTTTTTACTAATTCCGACATGCAAAAATTCATCAATTTGATGAACATATTCACGAAAATATGCATGTGTTCATCAATTGATGAACCTAATTATCCAAAATGATATAATAAACAGATCGAAAAACTAAAAAAAAAAGTCAAAACTGAACAAAAAAACTTTAAACATTATCGTCCTCCTCCTCCTCCATCATCATCAATCTTTGCGGAAAACCCACCAAAACCATCACAGAAAAACAAGAACTCATAAAAAAATTAGGGCCAAATAATTAAATTTAGCACACACTCTTGGTTTTTAATCAATTTTAGCACATATTTTTTTTCACTCTAAATTTAGCACATACTTTCACTTAATACTTAAAAATATCTTGGGTCACCATTTTCGACAAGGTTCATTTGATGTGGTCGTCGAAGTTAACTTGTCTTGATGATGTATAAATATTAAAATAAAAAAATAAAAAATATCACCATTTAAAATTAAAAAATAGTGATCCGATATGTTTTTATAATTCACATTTTTTAATCTCAGGTGGTGATATTTTTTTATTTTTTTTATTTTAATAGTTACACGTCAACAAGACAGGTGTGTTGTGGCGACCATACCAGACAGACTTTGTCGAAAATGGTAAATCAGGATATTTTTAGATATTAAGTGAAAGTGTGCTACATTTGGAGAGAGAAAAAAAGTATATGATAAAATTGATGAAAAATTAAAAGTTTGGGCTAAATTTAATCATTTGACCAAAAATTAGAAATCCAGAATCAGAAAATAAAAAATTCAGATTCAAAAAATATCCTAAACATATTTTTAAAAACAAAAAATTCATAAAAACAAACCCAGATCCAAAACATCTTCTGCACGATCACAAACCCAAAATAAAAAATTCTTATTGGAACGGGCCGCCTTCAGATCTCGTTTTCATCCATATTCCCAGGAACTAGCCATCAACACAAAATCATTTCATTGTGTTTGTGAATTTCTACACTAGACTGTAGATATTATATGGAGTGTTAGATGCCATAGTGTTCTACTCCGGCACAACGATTAGAATAATTAATTTTACTTCAAATTTCAAGGTCCTCAATTTTAAATTAAAAAGATTTCGTATTGGCGTAGGTCGGGCGCCGGGGGAGCATAGTTCGGCGGCGGTGGTTTTTTGGTTGGGGGGGGAGGGGGGAAGACCGCCGTGCTTATGTTGGTGTTGCCCAGGGCGTCATCTTCTATGTTGGTGTTCAACGGCCGGCGGCGGCGATTTTTTGAGAGAAAGGGTGGAGAGAACTTTGGTTAGAGAGAGAGGGGAGAGAACGATATGGGAGAAATGAAAGTGGACGACTGATATTTTTTAGGATTGAGGCTATTATGAGCTTTTCAAACTCATTTTGATATAGTAGTTCTTGGATCTCTTAGTACTTAAATCAAATTAATATGCGCACCTTCAAAATTTCAACTTTTTAAGATATGAATAAATAAATAAGTTCATACCGTGGTATATCCGTATCTATTCATGCTGATGCACATCGTGTAAAAGGAATAAGAACACGGCGGTGTTAATTGACAATTCCGCCTCATAAATGCATAATAAATCAAACCAATTTTCAATTAACACGAAAGGAACAATCCAATTGATCGAACATCGCCATGTGGATCTGACGGTTACAGTTGAATAAATATAATAATCAGTTAGCACCACTGGAATCTAGAAACTTCTGTGAGCTGTCGTTTTCCGCCTAATGGTGGTGGCTCCGCCGATTAGCAGACGCGTTTAAACCACAAAAAAGGCAAATTATAAATCAAATCCTTGTCCATGATCGCAAACGACACCCCCACTACTGCGCCGCATCTGTTGAAAAGCAAAAATTCCACAAAAATGTTCGATTACTCAACGCACCCTAGCCCCCGGGGGAGGATTCTCCCCAAGCGGATAATCCTCGTGCGCCACGGCGAATCCGCCGGCAACATCGACGGCGAAGCCTACGCCACCACTCCTGACAACAAAATTCCCCTAACTCCGCAGGGAATCGACCAGGCGAAGGCCGCAGGGGACCGGATCTTCAACGTCGTCTCCAACGGCGGCGCTTCCAGTAACGGGAAGGTTTACTTCTATGTGTCGCCTTACGCTAGGACTCGATCGACGCTGCGAGAAATCGGTAGGGCGTTCCCCAGGAGCGGAATTATTGGGGCTAGGGAGGAATGTCGGATTAGAGAGCAGGATTTTGGGAATTTTCAGGTGGCGGAGAGGATGAAGGTGATTAAGGAGACTAGAGAGAGGTTTGGGAGGTTTTTTTATCGGTTTCCTGAGGGAGAATCTGCTGCTGATGTTTTTGATCGCGTTTCAAGTATGTTTTCTTTCCCCTTTTCGTTATAGTGTCGATTTATCTGTTGTGATCGTTTCGTTGTTATTGGTTTGTGTTGATTGTTGCTGCTACTGCGATGAAGACAATGATCATAGTAGATGATAGTTAATTTTTCGTTTATCTTTATCCAAACTTCTGCAACATGCGATTACATCTCCTCTGTTTATTTTGTGTATATGAATTCCTAACTTTAATATGTGGGCTTGTAATGGTTGAGTGCTGGATTTTTGTAACCGGGAGCATTGAGCATGCTCTTGGTGTTGTTAGTTCACAAAGGCTTCCACTGATATTCTGTAGATTCATTGATTATGAGAGATAGTTTAAGCTTACAATTGTGGGGCATTGGTGTTCATACTGTGAATCAACAGTACTTTTATTCAGATGTTTGTGTTTGGGGAGGTGCTGTTTTGATTTTTCTTCGCATTTTCCCTGTGTTTTTATCAATTAGAATAGCTATATACTGCTTCACTGCAAAATACAGGTGGTAATATGTATCACAGTAATTACTTAAATTCTTAGTCTTTCCTTGATGTTTTGGATTTATTTGATATAATTCTCCTTCGTCTAAATTGCAAAGAAAATTGAATCATGGACACAACATGAATACCAAGTTGGAGGGTTTGTTGTGGATGAAACCCTCTGATGTGAAAAGATGTAGGAGCATCTTTGTGTCTTGTATGTGAGCAGATAGACACAGCTGTATTTTTCTTTTCTTGAATTGAGATATCTATAAAGGCGTGTGAAAGGAAAATGTGCATATAGCATCTCTTGAGGTAACAAAAGGTGTGGTTCTTGAGTTTATGCCTAGGTTTGATCTGCCTTGCTTTTTAGAGTGCGAGCTATGTTAATTGAGAAAGCATCAATGTCAATCCTAACAGTTTAAAATCATAAAAACAATTTTAATCCATTCTTCATTACGTTTGCAGTTGTATCACATCCAAGATAGGATTTCATAATCTTGTTTCCATTGTGGTGTGGATGTCTGTAATGATATTTTACTTTTGTACTTTTAAGTGTTACTATATTGAATTTGCAGAATGCAGATTCTCTCTGTGGTGGTTACTTTCCTCATTCATTTGTTATTCAGTCTCTTACCCTGGCATAAATTCATTAATCATCTTATATTTCAATGCCAAGAAAATGAGTTTGTATATAGGAAAACAGACAGCTATTGATTGTATAATACCCAACACGTTTCTCAAGAGAACCCTTGTTTCATCTACTAATTTATCCTTCTTTTGCTATCTTTTGGTTAACTCAGAAAATATATTTGCCTCACTTTCATAACCTGTTCGTTATTACTATGTGATACCCATATAGTTTTCCAAGATGTCACTACTTATTATCAGCAATTGAAGATCAATACATGAAATTCTAGAATTTATTACACCTGTGCAGGTTTTCTTGAATCATTATGGAGGGACATAGACATGAACAGGCTTAATCGTAACTCCTCTGATGAACTTAATCTCATAATCGTATCACACGGGCTTGCCATTCGTGTTTTTCTGATGAAGTGGTTTAAATGGACAGTTGAGCAATTTGAGTACTTGAATAACCTGGGGAATTGTGAGTTTAGAGTAATGCAGCTAGGAATCGGTGGAGAATACAGTCTAGCAGTCCACCATACCGACGAAGAAATGGAAGAGTGGGGTTTATCACCGGAGATGATAGCAGATCAACAGTGGAGAGCTCATGCCAATAAAGGCGATTGGAACGAAAACTGCCCGTGGTATCTTGATACTTTCTTTGACAAATTTGCAGACTCCAATAATGAAGATGGCGAGGACAATGTTTGCACTCAGATTAACTCTTCTTGATTATTTGTTCTTTTTGTATTTCTCTGAATGTTAATATTTTGTGTATTATCCTATGATGTTAACTAATTAACTGAAAACAAAAGAGAAACATGACAAACTGATAATTTACAGGGGTGCTTGGTTCATCATTGAAGAATGGAAATGAGAATGATAAATGAATATAGGATAGATGTGGTGGTTAATGAGAATAAAGATGATGAATTCACCTGTAATAATCAAAATAAGTAAATCATTTCCCTGTTTTGCTTAATCATTTCTGAGTTTATTCCAAAATTAGAGTAATACACTAGCATTGTAATCATCACTGGAATTCACTATTTGATGATTCTCATTGTCATTCTTATTGAAAAGTTTGCACCAAACACCCCTTTTTATTTATGTATATTTTGTAATTATACTTTGATTATTGATTAGAAGAACATAGGATGATCTATATGGCCATGTATTTCCTTTCATTGTGGCATTCTAGTTATTGCTTTTTAAATTGGATTAAGAGATCTATTTTGTTATGAGAGGGAAGTCCACTTGTCAAGTTTTATATCCAGTGCAATAAACTATAAAACATATTGAAATTTGTGCCGTGTTAGTCAGGGTATAAATCTGGACAAGAGCAATTTTTTCATATCTAAAACTTAACATTATCCTGTTTGCTGTGGTTCCTCAGAAATCAAGAGAATCATAGGTGATAAAATTTATGTGGGAGAAAGATAATAGAAACCAATAATTGGAATTGCAGAGAAAAAACGTATTGGCTATAGCTTCCAAAATTTTAAAAAGTAGAATGATAAAGACTACTCCCAGTATGAGACAGAATGAAGTACATTTAACTTTAATTACTCACGAGACATACATACCCCACATATATATATGAAATTATGAATTATATACGTATATAATGGCAACGGATAGCACACTCATTTAGTGGTATTTGTATTCAAATTTTCAAACCTTGTAAAAAAAAAACACTAACCATATAAATTTCATGTAATTATTTCATGGGTATCTAAATGAGTAATTTGATGGGTATTGCATAATTATTAAAAAGAAAATCAATAAAAGAATGTGTTGAATGGTTCATAATTCGTCGGGTACCCGATATTCTTATCTGATTATATGAACTGGTTTTTCAGAGATATGAACTTGAACCCTAATTATATACTCCCTCAGTCACCAAAAGTATGCTCAAACAGACTTTACAAAAAGGTGGATTAAGTAGTCTATAATGATAATTTCGTTTAGAGTTACTCATACATATTTCGATAGGATTTGGGTAGGGGAAGAAATTGTAATTAGGGAAAGTCTCATTCACTATTTATGTAAGTGTATACAAACAAAACAATACATGAAGCGTGGCCTTCACTGTCACAATGAATGCCAAAATGACAGCAGCACAATTTCATATCCAACTCTACATATGGTACCTAGCTAGCTAGCACCTATACACTAACTCTCTCTTTTGTACTGCCTCAAATGGGAATTGGCAGCACAAATGTTGCTCCATATTTCAAGAATTATATCCACAATTTAGATGAAATGCATCATCATCAATCCCAATCCCAATCCCAATCCCAACACCATGAAATAATCCCATCTTCATCCCTTCTCTTAATAGTCATTCCCATCATCATCCTCGTCCTCCTCCTCGCCATCCTCTTGCTCACTTTATTGCTCCGACGCCTCCATTTTTCGCGACCCAATACGGCCACGAACATCGCCTCGTCCAAGAGCATCATCAAGAACCCTAACAGCATGTTCATTGCTCATGGCACCATCAACTTAAATTCTTCCTCAGGTAAATTTTTTTATTTTTTATTTTTTATTTTGTTTTGGAGGGGATTTTTGGCTGTTATATAATGGTGTAACATCTTCTTCTGTTACGTTGTGTACATGGATAGACCGCAGCTGTCTGTACGGAACTAGTCTTGACCCTAAAGCGGGGGGAGTTCAAATCCAAGTCCAAGTCCCTATCCAAGTTTTTACGCTCAAAGAGACCGAAATGGCCACGAATAAATTTAACGAATCGAATGTAATAGAAAACGGGTCGACCGGGATAGTGTACCGGGGGGTGCTGAGGAATGGCACGGCTGTTGCAATTAAGGTGTTGCGTGCCAATGGGAGGTCCGGTGAACGAGCCTTCCGTTTGGAGGTCAGTTCCATCAATTTTACCCATGAAATTTTCGTTGTCGTTTTCCCTTTTTCTTATAGTGCTTCTTAGATGTTTTGTATCAATCATCAAATTAAAGAATATCAAATTTGTCTTATTTATCGCTAGTCAATTTTTCTCTCTCCTTAATGAAAAGAAAATCTTTTATGACATGATAAATTTGAAAAAATGTGAAAAATTAGCTAAAGTGTGTGACAATTAGTTAGAAACAAAATTTAACCACCCAAACTGACACTAAGATTCGGACTTTGGAGGGAGTAGTGTTATATGTACTTATGTTACCGATTGTTTAATAAATAAGGACTACTTGAGTCCTTTGTTACAAATAGTATTAAGTTCATATACTTATTTATTTATTTATTTCTTGGTTCTCGGGTCGGGGCAGGTAGACTTATTGAGCCGATTGCGTTCGCCCTACATATCCCAGCTCTTGGGATACTGTGCTGATCAACACCATAGATTACTCGTATTCGAATACATAGCTAACGGCTCTCTTGAAAATCATCTCCATCCTCGAAACAAGAAATGTGAGATACTGAGTTGGGACGCTCGTTTGAGGATTGCCCTAGATTGTGCACGAGCATTGGAGTACCTCCACGAGCACATGTCCCCGTCTATTATCCACCGTAACTTCAAATGTAGCAACATTCTCTTGGATCAAAACTTGAGAGCCAAATTGTCCGGTTTCGGATTGGCCAAGATTGGCTCTCATAAGCTCAATGGCCTAATCTCAACTCGAGTTTTAGGAACAACCGGATATTTAGCCCCAGAGTGAGTCTTCATAATATTTATACGATTTTTATATGGAGTTTGATAGTGAGTTTTTTATGGAGCTCAACGTAATATAAATTACTTGTGCATTGTTAATGTTGGGCTTCGTAGTAAACTCACTATCGGACTTCATTTATATCATAATACTCTATTTTGTTATTAATTTTTTATACATTAAATTACATATCATGGGGTGACACAAATTAAATAATGCATGTTACATAATAATCATGTAATGTATTACATATATGTATGCAGATATGCATCAACTGGGAAGCTTACTACAAAATCGGATGTATACAGTTATGGAGTTATTCTTTTGGAACTATTAACGGGTCGGGTACCCATTGACACGACCCGTCCACCCGGAGAGCACGTGCTCGTTTCTTGGGTTCGTAAAAAGACTAAATTGCCCTTAGCGACTTAAATTATGTATTTAATATTAATTTTAACTATCATGTGAAGAACAATCATGGTGACGTGTGTGATGAACTAGTCATCCAATTCATTGATCGATTAATTTTTTTTTCAGGCACTTCCACGTTTAACGAACAGAGAGAAAGTGATGGAAATGATGGATCCAGCATTAAAAGGGCAGTACTCAAACAAGGATCTTATTCAAGTAAATTTTTGCCATTAATTTTCTTGATGATGCATGCATGAAGTAAAGAGTTAATAATAATATTAAGAATCGTCATATAATTTAGGTTGTATCCAATTTTAATAATGTAGGTTAATTTTTACTTTTTAAATTTTAATTCTTTTGGTGTGTCATGTCAAGTGTGTCCCTTTGGACCAAAATTGAAGATTTTTTTTACTTTTTCTATATTAGTCATTTTCGACCGTGTCCAATTTTAATTCAAAATATTTGTTTTTTTTTAAAAAAATTAGTTCAAAATGACCAAAATTGACATAAGAAATGACCAAAATTGAAAAAGTAGTATCCGAAATTAACCGATAAAATCCTCATTGACTCTCTCATAAATTTGGTGCAGGTGGCTGCAATCGCGGCAATGTGTGTACAAACAGAGGCGGATTATAGACCGTTGATCACGAATGTTGTACAGTCGTTGATGCCCCTCGTTAAGAATCATCAATCTCTCTCCTCCTCATCCAGACTCTCTAAAACTCCAAGCCCCAGAATTTAACTTCAAACCAACCATGAATTGGAGAGACCTTAATTTCATGTTTGGTAATAACTTCCATGCAAACATTAATTGTCTTGTGTGTTTATATATATAATTAATAATTATATGTGTGTGTGAGAGAAAATCAGATGGATTCTAGTATATAGAGATTGGAATGTAAACATATATAATCTTGGTCTTGCCCAGTTTTATCAAGTAGATAGATTGGGGGGACGCTTGGGATGATTTATACCTTAAAATTATTAAATTTTGTCATTTCGTTGTCTTTATTCAATGGAATTTCACCTCCCTTGGGACAAAATTCTGAATCCGTCCCTATATCATGAAAATATATCGAATAAATACTCTCATTGTTTTTAGAGGAATAAATACTCTCATTTAAGTTGGACTAATTGCAACTTATAAAGAGATCATTTTTATATATAGTGGGGATCAAATTGCCTACAAATAAATTTACTAATACATAACATTTTTATAGACATTTTATTTGTAGTTAATTTGAAGAATGAAGATTTTTACATAATTAGAAAATATGTAACTTATAAATTTTTTAGACTTTTTTTTTTTGCAACAACTTAAATGTTAAATATATCGTCTGCAAAAATTGAGTCTTGGGTCCTCAAATTACAATTAATGGTAAAGATATTTTTTGTTTAATTGTCTCAAATTACAATTAGTGGTAAAGATATTGTTGGGAGATGATTTTAATAAAGAAGTTTTGATTAGATCTCAAAACCCCTGAGTATGACATGTTCAGAATAATCTTGATAGACTGAGTCAGGTTTCAGCATAGATTGTTCAGGAAGTTATCTTCACCATGTATAGTCAGCAGATATAGACCAGGTTAGATCTTAAAGTTACTGAAGAACTCGGAAGTACCGAAAATCGAAGAATCGAGAGAATCAAGAATCGAGAAGAATCAAGAATCAAGAGAACCGGATGTTCGAATGATATCAAGATCTTTGAAGGAATGAAGACTCGAGATAAGTCTTGATAACTCGATAAGTTTCGTAGACATCGCAGACCCAATAGTTACTGAAGACCTAGTAAGATACTGAATACTCAGTATAACCAGAATGTTCAGAGGCACTGAATAATATCTATCTGAAGACTACAAAAACTGAGAAAAATGCAAATGTTCAGAAAAGTAGATATTGCCCAAAACATTCATATGCAGACAAAAGGAACTAAGTCTAAGTGTTGTTTAAGGTTGTCTCATTCGAGAGATTGACCAAAAAGAGCCGCTTTTGTTTGTCTACATTCATCAAGACAAGAACCAATCGAGAGGAAGACAACACTGTCTTTTTATCGACACTCGAAAAGCGACAGACCACTGAATCATGTCAAGAGTACTAAGTTCCGCATCGCAAAAATTGGTGATTGACTACATGACTGCATATTTCCTAAAACATGCAAGGGAGTGTTCAAACCCTAAATATAGCCGTTCATCAAACACCAGAAGAGGAAACCCTTGATACTATCTCCTCCAACGAATAGTTTTTCAAGAGTGACCTTGGTGAAGGTTGTTTATAAATACCAAAGGACCTTCTACATTGAGAGGTCACAGAAATTTCAAGCAACTCAAGAGCTCATTCAGATATTGCAAATTGAAGCACTTTCGAAAACCCTAGAATTTCCCAAGTGTTTCACATTGGAGAGAGCTCACTATTCTAAGCCTAGATTGATAGAAATATCCAACGCTTAGAAGAGATATCCTAGCCTTTGCATCTGTTCTTATTGTAAAGGATATCTCACCCTAGTTGAAACCAACCCAAAACCCAAACCCTTTGTTAAGGTAGTTTGTGTGTGATTTGTTGGTGAGTTAGAGTTGTAAAAAAAGTTAGTAAGCTACTGTGAGTTAACCGAAAAACTCTAGAGAAGAAGTTAGTAAGCTACTTGTGGTAGTCCAACACTTGTGTGTGTTTGAGTTAGTAAACCGCAAAGGAGTCGACCCGAAAAACTCAAGGTAGAAAAGTGAGTAAGCTATGGTGAGTTAGCCCCGAAAGCTTTAGGAAGTGGTTAAGAATTTATCCAAGATCGAGAGAGAGGGACGTAGGGGCTTGAGTCTACGAACCACTATAATTGTTGTGTTGTTTGCTTTCAGATCTTTGCATTCTTATCTCATTGCATGTTTTTCATTTGGCATATTTTATCGATATTCGATTTGGAACCAATCCAATCGAACTTGCATCAAATTGATCACAACCTTAATCACCGCTTTTTATCGAATGGAAGATTTTTCAAACAAAGTTAAAACGAGTATAAACTTAGGGCCAACCATTCAAGACACTTGAGTAGCTAGGAAACAGATAGTTACCAAACCGAACTAACTCTCTCTCGAGGGTTCAAGAAGATAATTATCCGATCCAAGCTCCTCAGATCTCCGATAAACTCAGTTCGGTTGGGCTAATCTAAGCTTCAAAAGCAACTCGGATCATTGTCTCAAGAGACTTTGATTCAGTGGCAATCCGTCTTCTCGAGCAAAATTATCGGGATAACTGACCCATCCGACCTCGAAAGAAAAAAAAGTTTTAAAAATCATCAACACGTGTATTCCCTCCCCCATACACGTGTGAGACTCGTTAAAGACCGGACCAACAAGTGGTATCGAGAGCGGGGTTCATTTTGACCACTTGCTTTTGGTAGCCATACTATTTGTTTGAAAGACTTTGGTGGTCTCTTGAATAGATCTGTTTGTTGATATCTTACAAGGCTCAATCATCATGCCTTCTAAAAAAACTTCCTATGTTCTCTCTTGAGAGCTATGACCTATGGAGATTGAGAATGCGCAGGCTCATCTCAGATTCAAAACATGAAAGAATGTGGAGAGTGGTTTACGAAGGACCATTCAAATTTATCATTGTGAATCCCGAATCACCGATCTTTGAGAGGAATGATCCCAGAGATGAATTTCCAAAGCCCGATGATCAACTTACTCTCGATGAGAAAAGTTAGTCAATCTGACTACATTGCTAAAGATACTTTGTATATCACTATTGATGATGGTGTTATGGGGATGATTTCTCACCGTGAAACCGCAAAAAGAAATATGGAACACACTTGTTGTTATGTGTCAAGGCACAGATCATATTAAGGAAAACAAACTTTTTGTTGCTATTGAAAAGTTTGATAGCTTTGAAATAGAAAATGGTGAATCCATTGACAAACTTGAGGTCAGATTCACTAAAGATTATGAATGATCTGAATGCTCTTGGGAAAAGATACCCACAGAGAGAGAAGTTAAGAATCGAAAATTCTTAGAGGATTATCTAAGAAATGGGATATACATGTTGTGGTGATTGAAAACACCAAAAATATTGATTCCATGCCATACCAACAAGTTTTCTCCGAAAGAAAGCTTATGAGTTTGTGATTGACAAGAAAACTAAGAAATCGACAAAGAAAGATGATTCTTCATCTAGCAAGAATGTGGCTTTCAAAGCCAAAGAGAAATCTGTAAAGTCTAGAGAGTTCGAGAACTCACTTGCCGTAAATCGGGATGAAGCAAGAGGATAAGCTAATCTTGATGGCAAGGAGGTTTGAAAGACTCAATAGCGAGATATGAGAAATATAAGAAATATTACAGAAATCACAGTCAAGAGAAACTCGTGTTTGAGGATGATATCTGTTTTGAGAAAAGGAAGGAACACAAAGTTGAAGGATCCTCATCCAAAAAGAAGGACTCCAAGACCAAAGAGGAGAGTGATCAGGATGATGATGCCAACAGATGCTACAACTGTCAAAAGAAAGGTCACTTCCAATATGATTGTCCCGAAATGAGTCTTTAAGAAAGAAAGGAAAGACAAGCCAAGAGAGACAAGAAGATCTCCAAAGAAGAAAGTTATGATTGCTGAGGAAGAAGAACATTCTGAAGAAGGTTCCAGTTCCTCAGATAGTGACAGTGATGATATCTGTCTTATGGCTGTGGAGGAGGTAAATTCTTCTATATCTGTTGTCGCTCCTACACAAGCACATGAGTTCTCAAGTTCAACTCAGAAATGAAGAATTTTGACCTCGATGGATTCATTTGAGAATCTTATGAAGGATTATTCTCAGGTTACAAGAATCGCCATCAAACTCAAGAGCGTAACAAGAACCGATCAATGAAAATCAAGTGGAAAGACTCTAAAAATGCCGAGATCACTTCAATTGATGGGAACTATTGATGAATCGGATGTTCTCGAAGTACAACTCTCGAAAAAAGAGAAGGTGATAGAGATCCCGAATGGAAAATTAGAGAAATCCACTTGGGAGATCCAAATTATCGTAATCGAGTTCAATGACCTCTTTGAGAAGCATGAAACTCTAAAGAAAATGTGAGGATAGTCTTGCGAGAAAAAGTTAGCTCTATTGAATTCTCGCATCTAAAGTAAAGGATGAAATTCAGAGTTATCAAAGACCACGCAAACTATAAAAAGCCGGATTGGGATACATTCCAGGGGAACCTCACAAGGTCTTCTCGAATCTTTTTTCTAGTAGCACCAAGATCGTCTTTGTTAAACCAAGGTGCATCAAATCTTCTCACCAAGAATGACCCAAGGTTTTAGACAAAGGTAAAGGACCTATGGTTTGAAAAACCAAAGGTTCGGAGAAGAAAGCCCAAACCTCGGGAAAAGACTAGAAAACCTCAACACTCAAGAGGGAAATTTTCGTGCCAAGATTTCAAAGCCTCGTGCTAAGAATACCAACTCAAGAGATCTCAGATTGAACCATCGAGAGAATTTTCAGAAGAGAAACACTCAAAGAAAGATATTCTCAACCGAAAAGACCAAGTCCTCGACATCGAAAGACCACAATTTCAAAGACAGCAACCTAAACTCCACTTGCATAAGGGTAAAGGTTTCCTGAACCCAAGTCAGCAGAGACAGAGACCAGCTGCACCAAAGTTAAGGCACTTGAACAAAAGGTCTGAACCCAAGAAGAACTCTAAGGCTCATGTTCATGCTAAGGCCGCACTCATGCACGCGTGATATTGCCAATGCTCTAAATTGGTGGTGGTGAATGTGTATATAGATGTTTATGGAGACAAATCAGCCCACTCTAAAAGTAATTAGAGTTGTTAGGTAGATTTGGGTTCCAAAAGGTACAAATAACTTTGGTAGGACCCTACACCAAATGGGTACCTAAGAACCGATCCGATTTTTAGGTGAAGGAAAAAGGGCACTATCTTTGAATGAAGACAACATAAATACGATGAGTGGAAATGAATTGGCTCTATGATGTATGGTATCCAGGCAAAGGATGTTCAAGACATATGACAGATATAAGCAACTAATCACTTGACTATGTTGAGCAAAAAGACCTCGATCACATTTGGAGACAACTCCAAAGGACAAACCAAGGATATGGAACTCTTGAAGTTGACTGCTTCATATCCATGGTGTTTCATATGTGTCCGTATAAAGCATAATTTGCTTTCTATCACCAATTCTGTGACAAAGGATTCAAAGTTGAGTTCTCAAAGAACTTATGTTATGTAAAAAAGACAATGCTTCACGTAAAATTTTTCTTGACCGGTACTAGAAAAGAAAAATGTGTATCTTCATTGATTGAGTTCAACTCCTAAAGATACATGTTTGGTTGCAAAAAGTTCCAATCGATACCAAATTGGTTGTGGCACAAAAGACCTGAATCACTTAAACTTCAAAACCCCGAACAAACTTGCAAGATTAGCACTTGTGAGGGGTTACCCAATGAAGTGTTCAAGAAATATCATGTATGTGATGCTTGTCGAAAAGGAAAACAAATCGAGCATCTTTCAAAAAGCAAAGTAGATGTTTCTCTTGATAGAATACTACAACTGTTACATATGGATATCTTTGGTCCAGTAACACCTGAGAACACTAATGGCAGAAAATACACACTTGTGGTAGTTGATGACTACTCTAAATACACATGGGTCATATTCTTACTCAGTAAGAAAGAGACTCGAACAAAAACTGCTGAACTAATTGAAAAAAGGCTCAAGATTGAAAAAAAAATCTTAGTGTGGTCAAGATCGACGGATAAAGGAACCAATTTATCAACCAAATTATATCTGATTATTGTGCAGCAAATGGAATAGCTCATGAAACATCAGCTGCAAGGACCCCACAACAGAATGGTGTTGCTAAAAGAAGAAATTGGACTCTAAAAAGAAGTTCGTAAGGACAATGATTCTTTGAAGTCGATATTCCCAAGAAGATTTTGAAATTTTGGCTATCAACACTACATGCTACTCTCGAAACATCCATCTTGACCAAAAATCAAGGAAAAACTCCATATGAAATTTGTGGAATGAAAGGAAGCCTCTTGTTTCTTTCTTTCGTGTGTTTGATTGCAAGTGTTTCATACACAATAATGGTAAAGATCAGTTGAAAACTTTTGATAGCAAAGCTGATGAAGGGATATTTTTAGGATATTCTGAAGTCAAGAAAAGCCTTGAGTTTACAACCGTAGGACTCTTATTGTGGAGGAAACACCTCATGTTGTTTTTTGATGAATCTACTTGTGTTCGTAAGAAACAAGAACATGACTTCGGGAAAATGATCAAGAGAATCACCGGACTTAGCCTCAAAAGAATGATAAAACATCCTCTGAAAAGAAGAAGTCACTCACTTTCTATGAATGGAGTGAATCAGACTCAGACAAAGAAGTTCATGATGGAAAAACTCAGGATGGTGAGACTCAGGATAGAAATTCTTCACTGAAGGAAAGCCAACACACTGAAGCTGACCAATCTGAACATACACCAGTTCAGACTCAAGTATGTAATCTTAGATGAAGATGTGGTCACAAATTGAGGCAAACTCAATTTATCAACCAATGGGCAACAAATGTCTCGACAATGTTCTCGAATGGAATTTCCCTCGAGGAAGATGATTCTTTTCTCCTTTCTCGTTTGTTCCTGAATTTAATGAACCGCGAACCTAACATTTTCGATGTTGAGGATACTACTGAAGGGGGAACATCCAGGAGAAAATGGTTGGATAGTCATCCTACAAGTCAGATTGTGGGTGATCTATCAGATGGTGTCAAAAACAAGAAGGTTCCAAGGAGAAAGTGCTTTGTTCTGCTGCTTCCTATCTGAAAAAAGAACCTCTTCGAGATTGAAGAAGCTCTACAAGATTCATTTTGGATTCTTTGCTATGCAAGAAGAGCTGAATCAATTCACAAGAAATGAAGTTTGGGAGCTAGTGGATAGACCTAAGAGGCACAATGTGATTGGAACTAAGTGGGTGTTCAAGAATAAGAGAGATGAAAACAACAACATTGTGAGAAACAAGGCAAGGCTTTAGTTGCACAAGGTTATTCCCAAGAAGAAGGCTTAGATTATGATGAAACCTTTGCACTGTTGCAAGACTAGAAGCCATCGATTGTTTCTTGTATATCTTTGCCTACATGAAATTCACAGTTTATCGATGGATGTGAAAAGTGCATTTCAATGGTGTGCTTAGGAAGAGGTTTATGTGGAACAACCTCCCGTTTTTGCACAGAATGACCAAGTTTACGTGCTCGGGAAAGCCTTGTATGGTCTTAAGCAAGCACCCGAGCATGGTATGATACCCTTTCTCGGTTTCTTCTCGACCATGGTTTTATCAAAGGAATCGTTGATAGAACTCGTTCGTAATAGAAGATGGGAAAGACATCTTACTTGTTCAGATTTATGTGGATGACATCATATTTGGATCTCCGGATCATCGGTTGTGTGAAAAGTTTTCTACCCCGAAAAGGAAAGTTTGAGATGTCAATGATGGGGAGATGAATTTCTTTCTTGGACTTCGTGAAACAAACTAAGGAAGGAATATTCATCAATCAAGCAAAATACACCAGAGATCGATTGCAAAGTATGGTGTACAGATTGCAATGCAGATTAGAATTCCTATGAATACTAACTACAAGATGGATCCTTGATCCTGAAGGCAAATCTGTAAATCACAATCGATTATAGAGGATTATTGGATCATTGCTATATCTCACCGCAAATGCACTGATATAACATTTGTTTGTTGGATATGTGCGGATACTGTTAATCCTAAAAATTTAGTCACATGGAGGCTGCCAAAAAGATTCTGAAATATCTTAAAGGCACTGTGAATAGATGATTATGGTATCCAGCTGATGATAACCTTGAATTAAATGGTTACTCAGATGCTGACTATGGAGGATGTAGAATTGACAGGGAGTCTACCACAAGAACTTGTCAATTTCTTGAAGTAAACCGATATCATGGTTTTCAAAGAAAACAGACCTCAAGAGCAACCAAGACTCTTGAAATTTAATACATGGTTGCGAGGAAGTTTTTTTGTGCATGCATTCTTTGGCTCGCACAACAATTAAGAGATTATAAGATTATAGCCAATGAAGTACCTATATTTTGTGATAATAATAGTGCAATTGCTATTACACAAAATCCAGTATTGCACACCAGATGTAAGCATGTTGATATCAGACATCACTTCATCAGAGATCATGTTGAAAAAAAAGACATCGAATGGAGAAAATTCATATTGATAAGAGAAATGATATCTTGACTAAACCTTTGGGTTTGAATCAAGATTTCAGAACTATCGATTGAATTAGGTATGTTGGATCCAGTGAATAAAGCAAATCAAAAATTGAAGGTTTTCGGTGCATGAAGTTTTTCGTGTTTTCTTGAAAAACTCAGATAAAATTGAGAGTCCCGAACAACCGAAGTCTTGGGAAACTCAAGAATCCTCAAGTTCAAGATTTCGATTATTATAATCGACATTTTATCAAGGTCAAAACTCAAGAAGACTGATGGAGAAAATTAGTCTGAAGAAGTTATTGACTCATGCAACACATTTATTGTCTAACTGAATCTCAGTAATCATTGGCAATAAATGACAAAATACCAAGAAATAATTAGGCGGGACTTTTTGAAATTCTCGAGGAAAGTCAATGGTCCGCAGAACGAATTAAATGCACTGTTCATTAATCACCAAAAGGGATAAATTGGCGGCTAAGTATTTGCGAAACCGTCCTTTCAAATACCCATTTTAGCCGGTGTTTAATCTCAACCGTCGATTTCTTCATCTACGCGATTTTCCATAAATCAAAATCCTATATCCATTGAAAAGATCCCATTCAAGCCCTATTTAAAAAAAAAAGCCTTCATCTTCACAAACACTCTGCTTCGAAACCCTCGATTGCCCAGCATTTTTTTTTCTATCTCAAAACCCTTCACTCAAAAATCTCCAAAAATGGCACTCTCTGTATACGACAAACTCGCCATTTCAAACAAACCATGGTACGAATATGTTGTCTCTCTAGAAAGCACGTCCAATACAACTCACGAGGAGGAGGCGTTGCATATGATTCGTTTGGCAAAGCTTACATGTCTGGTCGCGAATCAACCAGAGGCTGAATATGCAAAAGAGGTAATTGAGTTTGTTTCTAATATGCAGTTAGATGACGAAAATTGCATAGAGTCTAAGATTACGGTGTTGCATTTGGAGCATAGTACAAAATATGTGGATTTTGTTAGGGAATTATATATTATTCCTAAGAATCTAAATGCCATATATGAGTTAAGTGATAGAGGTGAAGACCCTACGGTATACATGATGGGTAGGGAACAAGAGTATTTGGATAAAATTACTGAGCATCCGGTAAAGTTTGAAGCTACTCTGAATAAGAAGCATTTGAAGCCTAAATATCGTGTATTGTTGGATATTGTAAGCAAATGCATCATGAGTAGATCTGGTAGTTTCGAGCAGATAAGCACGCCTAAGTTAAGGCTAATGGCGGCGATTGAAGATTCTCCTACTACTTCATTCAATTGGTTGCACTATTTGATCAAGGTGGTGAGTGATCAAGCCAAACACATTCAGAAGGTGAATGGCTCTATAGTTGTCAAGGGAAAAATTCTACATGCAACCAAGATTGCATTTATCTTGGAAACGTGCAGAGAAGAGGAGGACATTTTTGCCGATTCCACTTCCTTTCCAAAGTCAAAAATCATGTTCAAACCAACGAAGAAGACTTTGAGAGAAAAGAAAGAGAAAAACATTGAGTCTCAGGAGGAGACTGCCGAAGAAGAAACAGATTAAGATACAACAGTGGTGGAGCAGGTCAAGGAAACAAGACAATCCGCTCAGAAATCCACTGAGGAAACTGATGAAGAAGCCAAACAAGCTAGGGGGAAAGCCCTGATGAAAATTAAAAGGGAGAAAGGAGAGAAACTGAAGAAGAAAGCACTGGCTCCTCAGAAGCGCAGAAGGCTTCAAACAATTGCGAATGCGAGGCCAAATAATCAAGAAACTCAACTCAAGGCCAACAAGGGCCGAAATTCCACTACTGTGTTCTTGCTCGGTGGTAAATAACTGTGTCTTGAGCAAGAAACTGAGGAACAGGTTTTCTCTGAGGTACTCGAAACTTCTCTGAGCTCAGATAAAATCTCTCAGGAAATCTTCAAGGACCTCGATCCCTTATCAAGAAAGACTGCTCGCACTCGAATCGGCCAACCTCGGGAATTGTTGAACTTGATGCGCTCAATGAACCATTTCTAGATCCATCACCGAACTCATACACTCAACATAATGCTCCCGAAAGCCCAAGATTGAAGAAGAGAGAAGCCAAGAGACCGAATGATGAAGCAAGGGGAACGGTTCATCTTGGATAGATACCCCCGAAATAATGCCTATCCCGACCTTCGTGATATGTTCTTCGTGCTCGTAACCACCATGTATATTCTGAATCAATCACTTCCTGAAATACTGAATATTGTCTCATTCAGAGGAGAGAACTGGTGGAACGCTGAAATCAAGTTGGTTGACAGAGTTTTCGAAGCTTCCGAAGACAAAGCTCGGGATGAAAGCCTGCCGATTTCGATGAACTGTGAAAAAGAAGTTAATTGAAAAAGAAAGCTATTGAAGGAGTAGATGCTTCCAAATTTCTCATGATCAAAACAAAGATAAGGATAAGGAGATGATGCGTAAAAAAAGAAATCTGAGGGGGAGAAGGAACCTCAGATCGATGCTGAGAAAGAAAAGGAAATTGAGAGTCAGATGGTGACAGATACTGATGTTGAACCAACTGAAATCAGACAACCTCAGACTAAAGTTAGCACTCTTCAGGTACCTTTTGGCAATCAAGTATACATTATGCCGGGTTATCAAGTACCTAGCTTTAAACGATGTTTATGATATGCAGATCGAGGCTCGGTTGGAGCACCCAAATACTTGGAAAATATTGAACAAACTCCAAATGGGGTTGATCTCACACCAATCTGGATGAGTTAAAAGAAGATAGAGCCAAGGATGGAAGAGATACTGGCAAGTCAATCTCAAAAGATTGAGAATCTAAGCTCTTCATCAAGCATGCTACAAACAATTCTCACAGACAAGATGACTCAGATGGAGTTAGTCCTGGCTGCTCAAAATCAAAAAATGGAGAACCTGAGTTCATCATCTGATATGCTTCAAACAACTCTATCATGTAAATTAGTTTCATTAGATGGAAAGATTGATGGAGTGCATACAAAGCTTAATGCCAACATGAAGCAGATGTATCAAGAAAGAACTATCTATCTTGAAGCCAAGCTGATTGAGAAGAATGATCTGATGATCAAAACAGTTGTTGAGGAAATGGGCTCTCTGCTCATGACCAAGATGACAGAGATGATGGATGATGTCTTCTCAAAGCAGTTTTCTCCTCTTTCGGATGAATTCTCAATGGCCAAGAACTACATGATGAGGCTAGAAGATGAGCATCATCAACAAGGGTGGGAAGTCGTAGATGGGCAAGGAGCAATACTATATGGATATTCTTCGACTAACTACTCCCAAGGTATGGTGCCAAAATGGGGAAAGGCCCGGTGGCAAATTAAGTGAGTTGTTGGCACAAACCTTGGAGAGAAAGGCTCAAAAAGAAGTTGAAGGAAAGAAAATTTTTTGCCTTAAGCGAGATTGAAGCCACCGAGAAACCCAAGTTTACAGGTCGAGAAACCTACCTTCACTCGCATAAATGATCGATCACCAAAGAAGTAATTATTGAGAAACCGAAAGTGATAGAAGGATGATTGAGACAAGCAAAGCCGGTGAAGATCAAGTCGACCAAAAAGAGAAAGGTTGTGGCATTTGTGGAACAAGAAAGGAAGAAAAGAGCAAAAATCTCAAAACCTACTCGTGAGAGGAAGTGATAATGGAATTCAAGAATCTGGAGGAAGAAACCAAACCCGAAAAGAAGCCTTCGATACCAAGAAAACTCCGAAAAGCTCTTCAGATTGAAAAAGGAAAAAAAAATTGTTGCTTCATGATCGTGTTCCAATCGATCGAAGAAGAAAAAAAAGAGCGAAAAAAAGAAGAGGTGGTTTTAAAAAGTTTTTAAGCAAAAAGGAGGGTACGGAAAAAGACTTCGAAGAAGGGCCGCACATTGATAAGTGGATGCCTATACAGTTCAATGATGCATGGAAGAGATCAAGAGAACCTTCCGTTCTATTATGAGATTCGAGAGAGAATGGAGGAGCAAAATCGGATAAGAATGAAGTCTTCATTGAGTACTTACTGACTTTCTATCCTAAGTACCTGCAAAGTTGGATCAACATGACAGATGAAGAAAACACTTAGATAGTAGCTCCTGGTCCATACATGTACCCAGCTCCTAGGTTTGAGAATGACTATGTAAATGAGGCAGCCATTTCTCAGGAAATAGCCCAGTATGCCATCCAGCTAGGCCTAACAGGAAACAACCTTGATATCATCAAAGCAAGGGATGAACTGAAGAAGAGATACTACGGGATGTTCAACCTGGAAGTGCCAGAGGATGAAGTGGAAGAAGACTGAAGACTTTGTACTTCTGAATTTTTTTTGGTTTTCATTGTAATCTGTAATGCTTATCTACTGATCAATGAAAATTTTATCTTTTCTGCTCAAAGATAATATCTCATTATCTTTTTACATGTCTTGATATGCCAGATTGTTTAAGAAATTGTTGGGAGAAATACCATTTTGGTTGTAATAGATAAACTGAAACCTGAGGATAGGTTAGGTTTTCTTAAATGTAACAAGATGGTTTTGGCATCATCAAAATGGGGGAAATTGTTGGGAGATGATTTTAATAAAGAAGTTTTGATTAGATCCCAAAACCCCTGAGTATGACATGTTCAGGATAATCTTGATAGACTGAGTCAGGTTTCAGCATAGATTGTTCAGGAAGTTATCTGCACAATGTATAATCAGCATATATAGATCAGGTTAGATCTTAAAGTTACTGAAGAACTCAGAAAGTACTAAGTAACTGAAGAATCAGAAGAACTGAAGAATCAGTAGAACTGAATGTTCAGAAAGATATTGAAGATGCTGAAGGAATGAAGACTCAGATAGTACTGATAACTCAGTAAGTTACTGAAGACACTGAAGACTCAGTAGTTACTGAAGAATCAGTAAGATACTGAATACTCAGTATAACCTGAATGTTCAGAGGCACTGAATAATATCTATCTGAAGACTACAAAAACTGAGAAAAACGCAAATGTTCAGAAAAGTAGATATTGCCCAAAACATTCATATGCAGACAAAAGGAACTAAGTCTAAGTGTTGTTTAAGGTTGTCTCATTCAGAGAGATTGACCAAAAAGAGCCGTTTTGTTTGTCTACATTCACTGAAGACAAGAACCAATCAGAGGAAGACAACACTGTACTTTATGTTGGGGAATAAGTTGCACAGATCTATTCGGGATGAATATTTAAATACAAATTTAATTCTTATAATTATTACTAGTATGAATTAATCCTATATTAATTCAAATAATAATCCAACAACAAATCATGCATATAATTAATTCACGTAAATCCTACGCATGCGGAATTTTACAAGTTTACGTGAGCGTACCTCTTGGGATGGCAATGGTCTGGCTGATTAGACTAACCAAAAGAACTTCCCAAGTATTCCCTTAATCCTTGTTCGACTATCCGGTGGTAGGACACTTGTGAACAATTAACAAAAGGAAAATAAATTATGTTGCACCACCTTTGTGGATTTACTAATTTTTCCAGCACATGGAATTGTACTTGGGAATGAAAGAGTCATCCCCTATTTATAGAGCATAGGTGGTGGAAATTTTGGGTAGAAAATAATGTGGGAAAATCTTTTCTTGATCTCCAAAAAATCTTGAATATATCTCCTATATTCTTTTTCCCATAATTATAATATTCCACAAAATCTCACCTACTCTTTGTTATGGGTTATTTTCAAAAATAATAGGCAAGATTCCAAGATTTGGATCTTCTTGAATTTATGAGATATTCTTGTATTTCAAGAAATACATATCTTCCATAATATATTTTCAAAAAAATCAAGAAAATATTTCTTGCCCTTTATATTGCAAAAATTTCGAAATTATCTTCATGAATAACCAAGTGGGAGATTTCTTGAATTTAATGAGATAATCTTGTATTCCAAGAATACATATCTTCATTCTATAACAAAATTCAAAGAAAATCTTTCTCCCCTTTTATCCATAAATTTCGAAAATATTGAGGAAAAATAAGCAACAATATTTATTTTATTTTAAACACCTTTTTCAGTTATTGGACTATATGTTGGGCTACTCAGGGGGCCTTTAGGAGAATTAAGATTGGACCTTCCAATGGATCTTGAATTATCAATATTGAGCCACAATATTATTCAAGCCCATAAATATTAATTAATCCCACTACATAATTAATATTGCACTATCCATCTTAACCCATATTACAATCAATATGGCTCCCGGTTATTATTTCCCGTGTTTAAGATTATCTAGCCCATTAATTAATTCAAGCCACTGAAATAGCTTTCCGTTAATTAATATCTTTTGTCCTTGGTCAAGGAACGGTTCAACATTATTATCCATACTGGAAACTAATTCCACTTGCAAGATTTGGTATGATAAATCTTATGAACCTCCCAAGGGGGCAAATCAAACAAGCGTACTTGCACACGATTCTCCGTATTAAATCTTAGCAATCACATGTGACCAATAATATTGACCAAGATAAAAAGTATTGAATCTCGTTGATTCTCTACCCATGATAAGTCAAAGCAATAATTACCAACCACACGTGATCCTATTTAAGGAACGAAGATTAAGAAATAACGAACCACTGAGGTCTAATTCTTCCTTGTTCAGTTCTGAAGAATTTGTCCTCCTGTAGGTCCTATTCAGTGCATCAGTCATGCACTAATGTAATCTCTTGGTCAAGACAAGTCAATCTGAGCCTTACACTTCAACCTTTCATGATGGATTGTTCATTTCCATCTAGGTCGTGAATGATGTACTTTTAGTTACAAGGGACTGTTAATTTAATCTGCTGTGATCTGGTATCACTAAATTAACTACAATGTAACACATACTATTTAATGAACAGTTATGCAGTAAATATATGTAACATTCAATGATATTTAAAGCATCAGTGATAAACAATTTATTTCAGTAAATAAGTCCGAAATTCAGTTTTTGATTATACAAAGTAAAAAGCATACTTTCCAGTATAATCCCAACAATCTCCCACTTATACTCAAAGTCTGCTTTTAAGTATACTACAACATGTCTCGTGTAGTTCCTAATTCGTGACATCTAATGTCACCTACACGAACCTAATAATTTCTCCCACTTATACTCAAAGAAGATTGGCAACAGTCTTGACACTCATTCCTTCCACATGTCTCTCGAATGTATTCAGAGGCAGACCCTTTGTGAATGGATTTGCTAGGTTGTCTTCTGACGCTATCTTTGGCACATCTATATCTCCTCTCTTAACGATATCTCGTATAAGATGGTATTTCCTTTCAATGTGTTTCTTTGGCTTTGTGGGCTCGTGGTTCCCTTTGAATTTGCAAATCGCTGCTCAAGATTGTCACAATAATAAAGATTCTGCCGGGCAAATTCGAACCACATTCAAGTCCACTAGGAATTTCTTGAGCTAAACCGCTTTTTTTTTTCCGCAAACAAACAACTACATATTCGGCCTACATGGTAGAATCTGCGACGATTTCCTTGACGCTTCTCCATGTCACGGCTCCTCCCCCCATGCAAAACACACTACTGGAGGTAGATTTTCTGGAGTCTATGTCTGATTGGAAATCCGAGTCAGTGTAGCCGATGGGGATTGGACTATCTGACTGATAAATCAACATTCTATCCCGAGTTCTTTTCAGATACTTCATAATGTTTTTAACTGCCGTCCAATGTTCTTTCCCCGGGTTACTTTGATATCTTGCCACCATGCTAACGGTAAAGCAGATATTCGGTCTCGTACACAGCATTACATACATAAGGCTTCCAACAGCTGAAGCATAAGGAATGCGTCTCATGTCATCTATCTCCTTTTGCATCTTAGGGCACATTTTCTTGGATAGATGGATTCCATGTCTAAAAGGTACGAAGTCTTTCTTAGAATCTTGCATGCTGAATCGTTTCAAGACAGTGTCTATGTATGAAGCTTGCGATAAGCCTATCATCCTTTTCTTGCGATCTCGAGTGATCTTGATCCCAAGGATGTGTGCGGCTTTCCCTAAGTCCTTCATATCAAACTGTTTTGAAAGCCATTCCCTTACTTCTGATAACACCTTTACATCGTTCCCGATGATCAGAATGTCGTCTACATATAGTACTAAGAATACCAATGCAGTTTTGACACGCTTTTTGTACACACAACTTTCGAACTCATTTTGATCGAACCCATAAGACTTTATAACATGATCAAAACATTGGTTCCAAGCTCTGGATGCCTGTTTGAGTCCGTAAATGGACTTCATGAGCTTACAAACTAGGTGTTGTTGGTCTTTTTCAATGAAGCCTTGGGGTTGTTGCATATAGATCTCTTCATCAAGACTTCCGTTAAGAAAAGTTGTCTTGACATCCATCTGCCAGATTTCAAAGTCGAGATGCACAGCAATCGACAAGAGAATTCGGATGGACTTAAGCATGGCTACGGGCAAAAAAGTTTCCTCATAATCGATCCCTTCTTTCTGAGTATAACCTTTCGCCACTAGTCTTGCTTTGAAGGTTTCCACCTTCCCGTCCGGTCCTCTTTTTCTCTTATACACCTACTTGCAACCAATGGGTTTGACCCCATTAAGTGGTTCGACTAGCTCCCACACTCTGTTATGAAACATATAACCCATTTCGCTTTTCATTGTTGTTTTGCCAAGAATCAGATCCGTATCTTGGATTGCCTCGTCATATGTCCATGGGTCTCGATTCATCTTGTCCAGAATCAAGTCCGAGGACTCTCCTATTCCCATGAATCTCTCGGTCTGTTTCACAACCCTCCCACTCTGACGAGGTTCCGTTGTGTAAGTGTGTCGCTTGGTATGTCATCTAAGACAGTTGGCATTGAGGTTAGCCCCTTAGCTCATTTAAGGTAATCTCACTTCGGTCTTCTTTTCGCTCATATAGTCTTCTTCCAAAAATCTAAAGTGGGTGCTTATTACCACCTTTTGATCTTTCGGGACCATAGAACATGCACCCTTTTTGTTCCTCTGGTATCCCACAAACAACCTTAATTTTGATCGAGGATCCAATTTTTCTCGCTTCCTTTGTCCAACCAACACGTGGGCGGACACCCCCAAATCCTCATGTGTCTCAAACTAGGCTTCATGGGTCCCACAATTATTTAGGAGTTTTGGGAACCGATTTGGATGGCACCAAGTTCAGAATATAGGCTGATGTTTCCAAGGCATGACCCCAGAACGACTTGGGTAGATCCGCATAACTCATCATAGATCTAACCATTTCCAAAAGAGTTCGCTTTTTTTCTCCTGCAACCCCGCTTTTGTTGAGGGTTCCCGGGTCAATGGTGTCGATACAATCCCTTCATCAGATAAGTAGTTCAAAAACTCATCGCTGAGGTATTCGCCTCCACGATCGAATCGTAGAGACTTGATACGTTTTTCCCTATGATTCTCTGCTTGAGCCTTAAATTCTTTGAATTTCTCAAAGGTCTCAGATTTATGCTTCATAAGGAAAATATAACCGTACCTTGAGTAATCATCAATAAAAGTGACAAAATACTCATAACCTCCTCTCGCTTTGGTTGACATTGGACCACATACATCCGTGTGAACGATCTCTAACACTTCTTTGGCTCTATTCCCCTTGGCTCCAAATGTCCTCTTGGTCATTTTTACCCTCCAAACATGATTCGCAGTTGGAATTGGTTCAACTTGGAGAAACTCGGTGAACCATCTTTCACCAACCTTTGATCCTCTTTTTGATTTATATGACCTAATCTCGGATGCCATAGAAGTGTTTCGCTTCACGCCCCGATGAACGCTTTTCTTTTCTCGAAATAGTTGATGTGTTATAGGATGCATTTAAGTGAGTGGTGTGCACAGTTAATTGTATAGAGATTATTCGACAACGTTCCATGGCGACAGATAAATTTATCAAAAAGAGAAATGGTAACAAATTTATTAAAAATAAATCGAATATCCATCATGAAAAAAGTTTAGAAACCGAAATTAAATTCTTTTCTAAAATTCGAACGAAAGAACATCTCTTAAAATTAAAACTCGTCTTCAAAAGACAGGTGCACTTCTCCCATCGCTTCACCGCCACTCTCGTAGAAGATCGCCCAAATGTGATGAGGATCTCACTCCCACTAAGTTGTCGGGTCCGCTTGAACCCCCCAGAATGTGAAACAAACATGATCAAGTGGATCCCAGATCCACCACCCATAAATGGGAGGCATACGCCGCTAAACAAGTTTCAACAACTAGTGCGTGAGAATTACCTTTTCTTTCCATTCCTTTTGGGTTTTGAAACAGTGACCTCCAATGTCCTTTTTTCACCGCATTGAAGCACTTCCCCTTAATGGCTTGTTCACACCTCCACCCTTCTTCACCCTTTCTTTGCCATTAGCAACACTTGAGTTCACTTGCTTGTGGCCTTTGTCCCTTTTCTTGTTCTTACCACCCCTTGCCTGTAGAAGAAGAAGGTCCATTTGCCACCAAGGCTTGGCTCTTTTGCCCCAATATCGCCTCCGCCGAGACTAAAGCTTGCAACAGATCGCATCGAGAACTTCATTATTCATCCGTAGTTCGATCTAAACTGCTCAAAACTTTTTTCGGCAGAGAGTGGAGCACCTAAATCGATTTGGGTCTCGATATCGATTCAGCCAAGTACCTCAAGTTTGTTAAGGTGAGCCATCATCCGGAGAACGCGTGCTCCCTTACGCGGCGTTCCTCCACCATTTTCATAGAGAGCAAGTCCCTCATGGTGATCCGACGAGCCACACGGTTACGATGTTGAAACATCGCTTTAAGACTAGTCATGATGTCTGCAGGCCGGTCTCAACGCTTCGGTGTTGGTGTTGGAACACATCGACATAGAAGCCAAGATGGTACACTTTGCCATTTCGTTGGACGCTCCCAATCAAGATACTCTTTCTTAACCGCTTTTAGTGGACTCATCTTTTGGCTTTTCGGGTTTAGGTGTAGTGAGAACCCAGTTATGGCTTTGTGCAGTGAGGACAATAGTAAGTTTTCGATTCCAATCAACAAAGTTTTCACCTGTAAGCAAAGTATCTTTAAGTATATTGAATAGTGGATTAAAAGGTTGCGACATGATGAACTGAAATAAACAATAATATGCATAAGCACAAATATATCACAAGGTTTGATCACATGCATCATATTAAAATCTCAAAAAAAATATGAACATGCATCGACCAACATCTCAAAAACAGCTTTAAATAAGCCCACGGGGTGGGTCATTATTTAAACACATTCAAGCAGGTTACAAACAAGAACAGTTACAAACCTTTAATATCCAGATTAATAGTTGGCTCCCACTTGACCAATATAAAATTGACAGGGACTTCAGGGAAGTATATGCATATCAATTTTATACCTAAGTAATAACCATGATTAAATACAGGATTATTATTTCATATTGAACGAGCCTCGTGGGGAGGGTCATCGTCGCCACTAGTAATAATCCACAATCATCCATTTGGAATTTATTCATGTGAAAGCTAACTTTTGACCGTCCCGTGGGGGGAATTTCTCCAAAAGAATTCACAAATAAATAAATCATGGGGGTCAAAATTAATTTAATTTTATTATCCGGAATAAAATTGTCAATTAATTATTTAAACATACTTAGTAATTTTTTAAGGTGAGATTTTTCATTGGGCAACTTTCATGCAAACACATTTAAACAAATTAAATAAAGCATAAGATAACTCAATAGTAAATCAAGCAAAGCAGAAAAATAAACATATTGGGCACAAATTATCCAATTGTCATGGTTTGATTTTTCTTGGCTTGATCTTCAAGAAACGCCGCCTTGAATTTCTCCCACTCGATCGTCTCAAAAAGAACTCCGTCTCGAAACGCCACTCCAAGTAGCTCACAAATGATGCACGCCCAAAGATCCGGCCACATTGCTTAAGTCGACCTCGGCAGACCTCGCAGACACCTCGGCAAGCCGCCACTTTGGGTTCGCAAGACGCTTGGCGGTCCGGCAGTTCCTCGGCGAGACGCGTACCGACCAAGACGATCAGCGTCGTCTTCCACATTGCCTACCTCGCCCTCGCCATGAACCAGCGGCGCTCCCAGCGTCCGCACGGCCGCCTCCATCCACCACGCCATTCCACTTCCGCGACACGGCGCGTCACGCTTGCCCCGCCAAGACGCGCCGATCTCGCGCCGCTTGGCCCTCGGCCTCGCCCACGCTTCGTGCGTGCTGGCAGCAGCGTCGCGTGCCTCCCCCTTGAACGTTTCACATGACGCCGCCCGCACGCCCCGATTCGATTTTTATCCTTTAATTCTTCGTCTTAAATCTCGTTTACGATCCGGTTACAATTTATTTATAAAAAATAAATAAACCTAGATCTAGACTAGTCTATTACATTGATCAAATCAAACAAATCTTAATCTACTCGTGGATTTTCTCACGAGACAAAACGAATCCGAACGAATCGAATTAAAAACCACAATTTATATGCATGCATAAATAAACACATTAAATTCCATGACAATTGGATACCTGCAAAATAGATCTAGCAATTCTACTATCCAATTTTAAATTTAATGTCAGTGAATTAAATTACAATTTAAAATTCAGAGCCAGAAACCGTGGCTCTGATACCAGTTGTTGGGTAATAAGTTGCACAGATCTATTCGGGATGAATATTTAAATACAAATTTAATTCTTATAATTATTACTAGCATGAATTAATCCTATATTAATTCAAATAATAATTCAACAACAAATCATGCATATAATTAATTCACGTAAATCCTACGCATGAGGAATTCTACGAGTTTACGTGAACGTACCTCTTGGGACGGCAATGGTCTAGCTGATTAGACTAACCAAAAGAACTTCTCAAGTATTCGCTTAATCCTTGTTCGACTATCCGGTGGTAGGACACTTGTGAACAATTAACAAAAGGAAAATAAATCATGTTACACCATCTTTGTGGATTTACTAATTTTTCCAGCACATGGAATTGTACTTGGGAATGAAAGAGTCATCCCCTATTTATAGAGCATAGGTGGTCGAAATTTTGGGTAGAAAATAATGTGGGAAAATCTTTTCTTGATCTCCAAGAAATCTTGAATATATCTCCTATATTCTTTTTCCCATAATTATAATATTCCACAAAATCCCACCTACTCTTTGCTATGGGATATTTTCGAAAATAATAGGCAAGATTCCAAGATTTGGATCTTCTTGAATTTATGAGATATTCTTGTATTTCAAGAAATACATATCTTCCATAATATATTTTCAAAAAAATCAAGAAAATCTTTCTTGCCCTTTATATTTCAAAAATTTCGAAATTATCTTCATGAATAACCAAGTGGGAGATTTCTTAAATTTAATGAGATAATCTTGTATTCCAAGAATACATATCTTCATTCCATAACAAAATTCAAAGAAAATATTTCTCCCCTTTTATCCATAAATTTCGAAAATATTGAGGAAAAATAAGCAACAATATTTATTTTATTTTAAACACCTTTTTCAGTTATTGGACTATATGTTGGGCTACTCAGGGGGCCTTTAGGAGAATTAAGATTGGACCTTCCAATAGATCTTGAATTATCAATATTGAGCCACAATATTATTCAAGCCCATAAATATTAATTAATCCCACTACATAATTAATATTGCACTATCCATCTTAACCCATATTACAATCAATATGGCTCCCGGTTATTATTTCCCGTGTTTAAGATTATCTAGCCCATTAATTAATTCAAGCCACTTAAATAGTTTTCCGTTAATTAATATCTTTTGTCCTTGGTCAAGGAACGGTTCAACATTATTATCCATACCGGAAACTAATTCCACTTGCAAGATTTGGTATGATAAATCTTATGAACCTCCTGGGGGTAAATCAAACAAGCAAAGCGTGCTTTAACGCGATTCTCCGTAGATAAATCTTAGCAATCACATGTGACCAATAATATTGACCAAGATAAAAAGTATTGAATCTCGTTGATTCTCTACCCATGATAAGTCAAAGCAATAATTACCAAGCACAAGTGATCCTATTTAAGGAACGAAGATTAAGAAATAACGAACCACCGAGGTTTAATTCTTCCTTGTTCGATTCAAGAATTTGTCCTCCTCAGAGGGTCCTATTCAAAGGCATCGGTCATGCACTAGTGTAATCTCTTGGTCAAGACAAGTCAATCCCAGCCTTACACTTCAACCTTTTCACGATGGATTGTTCATTTCCATCTAGGTCGTGAATGGTGTACTTTTTTAATTACAAAGCGGTCTTAATTTAATCTTCGTGATCCGGTATCACTAAATTAACTACAATGTAACACGTCTTATTTAATGAACAATTATGCAATAAATATATGTAACATTCAATGATATTTAAAGCATCAGTGATAAACAATTTATTTCAGTAAATAAGTTCGAAATTCAGTTTTTGATTATATAAAGTAAAAAGCATACTTTCCAGTATAATCCCAACACTTTCTTGACAATCGAAAGCCGATAGACCACTGAATCATGTCGAGAGTACTAAGTTCCGCATCGCAAAAATTGGTGATTGGCTACATGACCGCATATTTCCTAAAACATGCAAGGGAGTGTTCAAACCCTAAATATAGTCGCTCATCAAACACCGTAAGAGGAAACCCTTGATACTATCTCCTCCAATCGGATAGTTTTTCAAGAGTGACCTTGGTGAAGGTTGCTATAAATACCAAAGACCTTCTACATTGAGAGGTCACGGAAATTTCAAGCAACTCAAGAGCTCATTCGTATTATTGCAAATTGAAGCACTCGAAAACCCTAGAATTTCCCAAGTGTTTCACATTGGAGAGAGCTCACTATTCTAAGCCTAGATTAATAGAAATATCCAACGCTTAGAAAAGATATCCTAGCCTTTGCATCTGTTCTTATTGTAAAAAGGATATCTCACCTTAGTTAAAAACCAACCCAAAAACCCAAACCCTTTGTTAAGGTAGTTTGTGTGTGATTTGTTGGTGAGTTAGAGTTGTAAAGAGTTAGTAAGCTACACATTGAGTTAGCGAAAAAACTCTAGAGACGGTTAGTAAGCTACTTGTGGTAGTCCGAACACTTGTGTGTGTTTGAGTTAGTAAGTGCGTTAGTGAGTCGGTCGAAAAACTCAAGGTAGAAAAGTGAGTAAGCTTCAAATGAGTTAGCACGAAAAGCTTTAGGAAGTGGTTAAGGAATTTCTCTCGAAGATCGAGAGAGAGTGGGCGTAGGAGCTTGAGTCTCGAACCACTATAATTGTTGTGTTGTTTGCTTTTCTTTCGCATTCTTATCTCATTGCATGTTTTTTTTCCTTTGAAAGCATATTTCATCGATATTCATTGGAACCAATCCAATGAACTTGCATCAAATTGATCACGATCTTAATCAACGCTTTTATCGAATGGAAGATTTTTCAAAGAAAGCTAAAACGAGTATAAACTTAGGGGCCAACCATTCCGACACTTGAAAGTAGCTAGAAACGGATAGTTACCGAATCGAACTAACTCTCTTTGAGGGTTCAAGAAGATAATTATCGATCCAAGCTCCTCGGGATCTCTGATAAACTTCGTGTTCGATTGGGCTAATCTAAAACTTCGAAAGCAAACTTCGGGATCATTGTCTTAGTAGACTTTTACTCGGGGAATCCGTCAAGTTCTTCTCGGGGCAAAATTATCATGATAATCAATTCCATCCGCGCCGATGAAAAGAAAAGTTTTAAAAATCATTTGAACGTGTGTAAGATTCCCCATACACGCTGTGAGACTAATTAACACCTTTACTTAATGGATATATTTTTTTTAATTTGTCCAAAAAAAGTAAGAGCATGGAATTTGAACCCGACGACTTTGAAAATTAATAAGAGCAAGAAAATTGAACTTTGGCGTCTTGCTCAAAAAGAGAAAATACAACAAGCCGCCTTCCATAATTACATTCCGGTCCATTTATTTTCAACATATGAAATTCAATCACGTCTCCGTCTATCTCCCTCTAGAAAACCTCCCTTTCTTTCTAACTCTTAACCAAACTTAGCTTTTGTGCCCTTTATAATATATTTTAATTAAATAAAGATTTTGTATAATATATTTTGTCAAAAAAAAGATAAAAATTATTATATTAAAATATGTGACTTGTTTACACTAAAACGTGCAACTATTTCACAAATATAGATTGCATATTTCAATATAAATAAATTGTATATTTTAAAATATATTATAGAGTGCACGGTGCACTTGGTGCACTAGAGACTCATTCTTAAGTTAAGTCGACATTATTGGGAAAGATCTTGGGTAAAAATGTTAGTTGCAATTGCAAAGTTACAATTAATATGATTCATCCACATAGTACATATACATTGAGATAAAAGCAACAGGTCATAACCTAATATTTTCGTGCTACTAATAAAACCAGTGATGTTAAAGTGGCTTAGCTCAAAGTGATTAGAAAGATCATTACTTAGATCAATAGGTCCTGGATTCGAGACATCTTCTTTTTTTTTATTGGAATTTAACGGGGATTTTTCACCCTTTATGGAATTCTCCGCCCTCTATGGATCCGTAAGCTCAAGAAACTTTAGTGTGGAGTATCGACCATGTTCGAAAATGCTGAAAGCGAGCGAGTGCGATCTTGAAGAATGTGGAAGAAACTTTAGTGTGGAGTATCGACCATGTTCGAAAATGCTGAAAGCGAGAGAGTGTTGATCTTCCCTGTCCTCACGCTTGGATTGGAGAAGGTGATGTTGTGGTTCCGATCGATAAGATGAAAAAAAAATGATGTGCCATGTGGTAGAAGGAACTCATTGTAATAGATTATATATATGTTTATCAAAAAAATAAAAAAAATAAAGCTAGTGATAGAAATTGTTGGGCTTTGTGTTAAAATAAAAGGGGTTTTTATCCCACATCGGATGAGAACAAAGAAAGGAAATTTCCAAATCCTATATAAGGAGTCTTTGGGTCTTTGTTACAATTGCACCGGTCAATACACTTTAGTCTAGTGTTTGATTCTAATTAAATTTCTTTCACATATTTGTGAGAAAGTGAGAGTCATGTAGACTTGTGATAGTGCGGGTGTCGTCGTCGGAGAGGAAATATCTGTATGATTGTAGAAATTTATCATATAGTGATGTTTTTTTCGTGGTCCGTGGTTTTTCTCTGGTTTTGGAGTTTTCCACGTAAATTCTTGTGTTGTTGATTGTGGTTTTGTTTCTTCATTTTATTTCTCGTTTTTTCCTTAGTATGAATGGGGGACGGAATTTCCCCAACAAGTGGTATCAGAGCCCGGGGTCAGGTCTCTAGATATTCTGAGTATGCTCTGTGGTTGCAGCGTAGTCTGATCTTCCACATCATAAAAGATTTCTTGAGAAGATCTGGGGGTCTCTTGAGAGACAGTTTTAAGTTATTCAATTAGGGGTGGAGAAATGGTATTTCAAGGGCTTCAAGTTCCATGAAATGGTGATGTAGAGAAATATGGTGGAAGAATCAATGTGATGATGCAATCTGGGTTACACAAGGGGTATCGATCAAGGTGGAGCGGTTGCGGCAAATAACTCTTGAAACTAACATTATGCTTGATTGAAAATTATTTCCTGTTAGAAGGAAAAGAACATCCTTTTTGGCACACACAACTGCCATGGATAAGAATGTGATAATGTTAGTTGGACCGCATGTGCATTGGTTTGGCATGGATGCAAGGTGTGTGGTGAATGTATGTCGATGGCTAAAGGACTTCTAGGGGAGCCAAGAGCTAAAATGAGCACTATAGTTTTCAGCAGGTTTTTCGACATGTGCCGAGGGAAATTCTTAGAATGGTTAATTCTAAGTGGTTAAAAATTCTTAGAATGGTATTCTAAGTGTTCTACTCATATGGTGGAGTAGGTTATTCTCTGTTTTGAGAATGATGGTTCTTTGATTTAAGAATCATGATTGTCGGTGAAGACAATGGATCGTGGGCGAAGACGGTGGAGTTTTCTTTTATTTTACCATGGTGGATATTGTTGGGTTTTGTGTTAAAATAAAAGGGGTTTTATCCCACATCGGATGATAACAAAGAAAGAAGATTTTCAAATCCTATATAAGGAGCCTTTAGGTCTTTGTTACAATTGCACAGGTTAATACACTTTAGTCTAGTGTTTGATTCTAATTAAATTCATTTCACATATTTGTGAGAAGGTGAGAGTCATGTAGACTTGTGATAGTGTAGGGGTGGCGTCTAGAGAGAGGAAAATCAGTATGATTGTAAAAATTTATCATATAGTGATGTTTCTTTCGTGGTCCGTGGTTTTTTCTCCGATTTTAAAGTTTTCCACGTAAATTCTTGTGTTGTTGATTGTGATTTTGTTTCTTCATTTTATTTCTCGTTTATTTCGTTTTCCCCTTAGTATGAATGGGGGGACGGAGTTTCCCAACATAAATTTGGTTCTAAAACAAGTAACAAAAATTATGTATTACATCAAATTTGATTTCTCTTGTGTAGGAACTTTTACTAAGATATATCAGTAGTGAAGAAATGAAAATTGAGACCAAACTTTTTTAACCAAATTGTCCAACGAAATTGTGATCGCATATTTCTTTAGGTTTTGATCTTTATAGATTAGATTGTTGATTTTACATGTTAATTTGCTGGTTTTCTAAAGGAATTTATTTCTCGTCATTTATTTGTTAATTTCAATAACACTTGATTGTTTGCTCAATGTAAGTATATGTGCAATATTTAAAGAATCATGGTGTATTTAACATTACATGGGTGTACTTTATGAAATTTTGTGTTTTAAAAAGAGAAATTAACACCTTAAAAAAAATAAAAAAAAATCCAGAACTATCGAATTAAAGAAATTTCTCTTAAAAGATTCCAGAACCCAGAACTATCAAAAAAAAGAATCCAAAATCCAGAATTAAATGTATAGGCTGTTCATATCTTTTAAAAGAAATGAACATCCTATACATTTATTTGTGTAATGAAATCATGAGTTCTAGAAAGAGAAATTCTATAATTTATTTTCACATTCTTCTACCTATACAAGTCGCGGTCAACAAATATGAACGCCGCCTAATTTTAAAACATAGTATATATCATCTTTATTAAGACAATTCTCTTGTACGATAAGTTTAATATTAAATGATGAATTTCAAATAAAATCTCTATTATTAAACACAACAAACAAACTTTTGTGTTTACTTTAATGAAAAACTTCAAGTAACGGCAGCGCACGTGGCTCTCCCACATCCAAAAATAAATAAAGGGTACTTTTTTTTATAGGAATAATATTACCCTATTAGTGACGAAGAAATCGGGGCATGAACGGATTTAAATTAAAAAAATAAAAATAAAAAGGAATTGAACGAATCAGTCAAACTAGGAAAATGAAATGCGATTTGTATGAACAATATTATTGGAGGGACATCCATGTAAATTAGATATATATGAACTATATTACTATTATACATAAAAAATTATTATTATTATGTAAAAAAATTATCACATTTAGAATATATTTTAGTTTCCAAACACTCCTATATAGGGGTGGAGGAAATACCGAAAATATCAATATTCCGCACTTATCGTATCGAAAAATATCGATTTTATCAAAATTTTCGGTATGGTATGGTACCCCTATCGAAAATTTCGGTATGATAACGGTATGAAAATATAGAAAATTTCGATATACCGAAAAAATTACAGGTATATCAAAAATATCGGTACAATATCGGTATGGAATATTGGCATACCGAAAATTTCGATACGATAAAAGTATGGCGAAAATTTTTCTGGTATAACGTACCGTCCAACCCTACTCCTATATACTTCAACTAAAAATGATGATGCGTCAAATTCCAACAAATTTTAGGTTATGTTTTATAATTGTATTGAATTTGAAAATATATAATTTGTTACACTGAAATTAATATGTAAAAATAATAATAATGATATATAATAAAACATGCAAATAGAAAATGCTAATTCAATGTGCATATTTTAATTTAATAAATTACATATTTAAAAAGTGTGTTCGAACGTCTTGTCCTCCCTGAACTCATTCCGCAACTCAGACTCCAACTGTAACTCGTCTTCCCAATCTCTCATCGGCAGTAACTCTCGATTCGAGCAATGTCCCTCAATTTTATTTTATTCGCACCAGAACCAAACAACGTCCCACAACATTCCCTTGAATCATTCGGCCACCGATTCCCGCACGATCTCAGACACGTGTCTAACGCCCATCTTGATCTTGCATCCAACCTGATACAACGATCTCAGCCACGTGTCAACGCCCATCTTGATCTTGAATGAACCTGATACAACGATCTCAGGCACGTGTCTAACGTCCATCTTGATCTTGCATCTAACCTGATACAACGATCTCAGTCACGTGTCAACGCCCATCTTGATCTTGCATCCAACCACCTACTCAAAGCAGCGCCCATACTCCGCGAATCCCCTCCATCGAACCCGCCGACCTAGGGCTTTGGTCGAGTTACCTTCGACCCAACCGGCTTGCTTTGAAATAGCGTGCATTCTTGACGTTCGGTTGGTTGTGCGTCAAGATATCGAATCGACAAATCCAAAATCCGTTCATCAAGCTTCTCAACAAAGCGATTTCCCTTGACCATCATAATTGCTCTCCACGCAGATCCCTTTAACCCGATGCTCGATACCGGTTGTTAGGAATTAAATAAGCAATTATGGAGAAAATAATAGAACTAGGAATTTAGAGACAAACAATTTGGTTACCCAGTTCGTCAGGAATGACTACGTTTGGGGGCACTACCAAGCCAGGAGAGATCTACTATATCGTATAAGATAGTGCAAGTAGTGCAAGATACAATGGGGAAGTTAGGGGGTTATTTATACAAAAAACCCGAACTCGAAAATCGGCCAAAAACCCTAGATTTGGCCCATCCTGGCCGAAACCCTATTTCGCGTCCGGCCTCGAACCGCCTTTCGATCACATACATTGCTCGGCGCCTCATGGCGCCCGATGGATAGGCGTTCGACCGAGCACACCTACTTGACCTCGAGCGGCCCGCCGAGCACCTCCCTACGCCTCGCATCCTGCTTTCACTCGGTCCCATAACCCAACAAAGATGGGGTGCAAATTAGTTCAAATTAATACTCATTCCTTTTAAAATATTAAAAACGTCATGCCTAATTTATATTCCGTCTCATGCAATTGTGTCTCATTATTAATTAGGTGAGACGATGTAACACGAGTTTAACTAATTATGCAACGACATAGAGCTTCCACATTGGGTGGGGGGCTTTTTATGGTGAAAATTGAGTTGATAAAAAAACATATGAGGAGATTTGTAGATAACATAACATGAAGTGAAGCGTTGCAGATAATAATTTTTTGGTTCCATAATTTATTTATTATTTATTTGTTTTAAAAAAATTTAATGTTAAAATTTTGATCTAAAAAAATAAGTTTTTTGTTTAATTTTGGGCCAATTTTCACAAAAAAATTACGAAGAAAATCATTTTCAATCACACACAAATCACGAAATGAAAAGATTTAGCCGTGTTTAAGTTAATAGATTTTAAATTTCAATTTTAATTTTATTTATTGGATTATTTATATATATATATTTTAATTGATTAAAAATATAAAAGTAAAAATAAAAAGATAATTAACGTCCATACCAAGAAGGGTATTAAAAACTCTAAAATTTTATCAGCACGTGATTTGCATGTGATATGAATATGATGATGTTGTTCGTAATATTTTTGACAAAAAATGGACAATTAATTTGATTATGAGATCAAAATTGAATACTTAATTTTTTTTGGAACGGAAAATTGGACGGTAGATAAGTTATGGGAAAAAAAATTATCCCCTCCAAGTAAGTTCCACTTGTCTTGCTATTTTTTATTTTTTTATTAATGATAAGTATATGACAAATGAGACAAATAAAAATTGTGAAATAGATTCAATCAGTTTAGAGAAACAATTATGATATTGTTAAGTTTTCCACTTAATAATGAGATAATAATATTTGTAAGTTATTTTTAAAGTGGGTTGCAGGTGCATTTTAGAAATATGCAATTTGTTATATTGAAAAATATAATTTATTTACATTGAATTATGCAACTATTTTTCATATTAATAGTTACACAGTTCAGTGTAAATAAATTACATCTTTCAATATAATAAATTGCATGTTTCTAAAATGCAGTATAAGTGCACAATGCACCTGATGCATACAAAATTCAACCTTATTTTTATTGATGATTGGACATAAAATAGAAATTATTTGTATGAGATACGGGTCTATTTTTATTTGGGCAACACTTGCGTGAGACGATTTCGCTGTGAGAAGGAGCATAATTTAGACATGACACTTTAACACTTTGGAATGAGTGGGTGTTGATTTATATTAATGTGTATCCCATCTCATATAGACAAAAAAATTTGTGAACCCGAGTATACAGAAAACTAGATATTTTTAATATCACTATTATGTATAAAATCTATTACTGTTATACATGAAAATAATTATTGTTACACATAAAAAATTATTATTGTTTAAAAAATTATTTATATTTTTAAATAATTTTTTTTTTTTTGTATAACAGTGATAATTTTTACACATAACAGTAACAAAGTTCATATATACACTCGATTCACATGAGTATTACTCTCTTATATATGGGAAATAAATCAATTTCGTCGTATTTCACCTTTATTGAAATGGTCCCGTAACTATCAACTTTTTCAATTTAATCATACATATATTCAGTTTGTTTCAATTTAGTTTCAAACTGTCGGAGATCCACCAAAACACCCAAAACAATGTCGTTTTAGTCGCATGTCTATCACGTGCCCCTAATTTGTGTGATTAAAACAACATCATTTTGGGTGCTTCCGATCAATCTTCGATGATTTGGAACTAAAATAGAACAAATTGAATACTTGTGAAATTAAATTGAAAATGTTGATAGTTGCGGAATAATTTCAATAAAAGTGGACGAATTTGGTTTAAATCCAAACATGTGACTGCCTCATGCAAATTTTTATCTTTTTATTTATTAATAATGTTGAGTTAAATTGGAGACTTATCGAAAGAGTTCAAAGTTTATGTGTTAATTGGTTATTGAAATAGAATACAAATAATACACAAAATTAATCTACTGTTGAACATGTATCTGTTATATTATCTACTTGAATGATAGGTAGGTAATTTAATTAAATAGAAATAAATAAATTTTCGATAAAATTTGATTATAGTATTTTTTTATATTTATAAATTAATATTATTATACTTTTCAATTGATATCATTGCATTTATAAATTAAGATTAAAATATTAAATATTAATGATATTTTTTATATGAGTAAAGATATTAATTTATAAGTGTAATAGTATTAATTTTATAAAAAAATTATTAATAAAATTATAAGATGATAAATATAATTAATTACGTTGAATATATGTCATTTATTCAGGGTATATTTGTTTTAATTTCACCCTATTTGAACTTAACTTTTGAAAACCTAGTCTCATTATAGTTTGAGATTTAAAATTAGACTTCAAAATCCTCTCCTATAAAGTAACCCTACACCCCTATTTTTCACAAAATTCAATACAATCACATACTACTTTTCTCACTCTCAACACAATATAATAATATTACTTCAATCATTATTAAACATTGATTTGATATAAAGTAAAATTTCACCCTATTAAAATCTCAAAACAAACACATATATTTTACTATTCACCAAAACTTTCAAATACATAGGATTTCGAAGTCATGACTTCCCCCACACACCTAAATCCCGAAACAAACATATCCTCAAGTAATGTATTACTCCATCCGTCCCAAACTTAACCCTACAGTTTCCGTTTTGGGTGTCTCATACTTAACTGAACACTTCCTTAAATGGAAATATTCACTTTATCATTTTATCACATAAAATACTAATAAACAACTCTTTCTACCCCCAACTATTCATCACTTTATCACATAAAATACTAATAAACAATTTTGTATACCCCCAACACTTTATAACATTACACCTCACCCACACAAATACCCATTTGGATGAGGACGATACTAAATAGATACCTAATGAGATTTCAATAATAAATAAAAGGATAACAATGAAAAATATGTATTCTATCTTAATTTTTCATCTTATATTTAATATGACTTTGTCATTAATAAAAATATATTATGCTATTAATTATATGTGATGAATATTGTCTTCGTCCTATATAAATACTTCACTTTCAATTTTTTGCCAAAAAGAAATTTAACTAAAAAAGTTATAGTATATTCTTATCTACAAAAATTCTTATGTAAAAAAATTTATTCATAATATGAACTAATAATCATAATATCATTATATTTATAAATTTAATATTTACCACAAAAAAATTTAACTAAAAAGTTATAATATAAACTGCTATCATTACCCTTTATAAATTAATATTAATAATATTTAATAATATAATTTTAACTTATAAATTTAATGGTATTAATCAAAATGTATTATCTACATGTATAAAATTTATATTATGAACAAACATCACTAAAAACTTACTATCTTATTTATTAAATATCATAACAATTAGATATAATTTAATATACATTAAAATATGAGTATTCTAAATCATTTATACATCTTAATAAATAAATTTAAAAAAAAAAGGTAAAAAATCCTAAAGTGGAATAAGAAATTCGTTAGGCTGATACCAACCATTTGTTTCTAGAATGGGTAAATTAGTGTGGGAAAGTTCTGTTAATTACACCATTGAAATAAAGTCAAAGTTGACAGTCTTTTCCCCCTTCTTGAATCTCACGCCACCTTCCCCCCTACTCCCTATTTCTTCCTCCCTCTCTCATTTCTCACCCCCACCTGCTATAATACGCCGTTTCCGGCGCACACAATTCTTCTCTCTCTATTTATCAACAACAAAGTCACACCCATAAATTGTTTGAGCAGAGAATAAGCACATGATAAATCCATCCAATTTCTAAAAATGAAAATTCTCTCACACCACCATGAAATCCTCCACATACCTCTGCTTTTATTACTCCTCTCGCCGGCGATCAGTCCCGCCGCCGCTCAACCCTCGCCGCCGGGGGAGGAATTCTCCCCTAATTACGCCAGGTTCAGCCCGTCCATGGCGATAATCATCGTGGTCCTGATCGCCGCCCTCTTTTTTCATGGGATTCTTCTCCATCTACATCCGCCACTGCTCCGACTCCTACGGCGCCGCCGGCGGCGTCCGCCGCGCCCTCCCCTCCGATCCAGACGCGCGGCGGCGGCGCGTGGCCTCGACCCGTCGGTTTTGGAGAGCTTCCCCATCCTGTCATACGCGGAGGTGAAGGACCACCAGATCGGAAAGGGGGCGCTAGAGTGCGCCGTTTGCTTGAACGAATTCGAGGAGACCGAAACGCTGCGTTTAATCCCCAAATGCGATCACGTGTTCCACCCGGAGTGTATCGACGCCTGGCTCGAGTCGCACGTCACTTGCCCGGTTTGCCGCGCCAATTTGGACCAGAGCGGAGACGAACCGGTCCCCGCTCCATCTGAACCGGTCGAATTAACTACGGAAAGCAACGAAATTGCAATCGATGTAGTAGATGACAATAATGAACCGGGCGCGATGAACCGGAGTTCGAGTCTGCACGAACCGGTGAGGGCTCCGTCTGTACGCATGCCGAAATTGTTGGGGAAATTTAGGTCGCATTCGACGGGGCACTCACTGGTTCAACCGGGTCAGAATCTGGACCGGTTCACTCTCCGGTTACCCGAAGAAGTTAGAAAGGGGATGATGGACCGGGCGGCTTTGAAACGAACCGGGAGTTTAGCCGGTTCGTTGCCTAGAGTTGAGAGTTCGAGGAAAGGGTACCGAACCGGGGGAGGGGAAGGGAGCGGTCGGGCTGGCCGGTTTTATAGGAGGATGGAGTCGGACCGGTGGGTGTTTTTCTCGAGAGGGTTGTCGATGAAGTCGCCAAAGGTGGCGGACGAGGGCGGCGCGAGTAGCAGCGGTGGTGGTGCGCCGGTGAAGTTGCCGTCGTTTAGGTGTTTGGAACCGAAGACCGCCGATGAAACCGGTTTACTTTCGGGTGACTCGGGAAAGAACCCGGTTTAGGGTGACTCGGTCGTGGGTGAAAAAAGTCATTGTAAATAATATTGGTGGAAAAGAGTTGACTTTATAAAAGCAAAGAGAAGTAGGAGATTGCGACCGCCGGTGTTTGAATTTCATGTACGGAATTCAACATTTTCGGGATTTTATTTTATTTTTTTATTTTATTTTACATTTCATTTTCATCTTACAAAGACATGTTTAGAATGACGTGTCTGAATAAAAAAAGACAAGAAGATGTGATTTCATGAGGGATATTTGATTGGAATCGATCAACGTAAAGAATTTTGGTGCAAATTTTGAATGTTAATTGTTGTATATATATTATGGTCTTAGAGGAACATGAGGATTATTATTGAAATTTGAAGTATTTGAAGAAGAATTGTGGGGGTTTTATTATTACACGGTCAAGAAGGTTGCTTCTTGCAAGTTGCAACACTTTATTTGTAATCGTATATGCGTATCATTATCATGTTTAATCTTACATTTTCGATAATTTTTACTCATTAAAATTTTTGAAATATATAATGACAATTAATAGTTCATATAAAGATAAATAATAAGTCATACATTAACTGGTGATTTCAATCATATGAAACTTAGTAAACTGTAAATAACTCAATTAGTTAGAGCTCCACCACCTGAGATCTTGAGGTATCGGGTTTGAACACGGATATGAAATATTTATTTTCTCTTGTGGTGGTCCTCCTCTTGTGGGAAAATAGTGTTAAGCTTCCAAGTTGCATTTTCGGGTGGTCCCCCTCTTGTGGTGATTGTGGTTCCGGTCTACAGCGAGATGAAATAATATTGTCATATGTCCGATGGTAGAAGAAATTATTGTAATTGATTGTCTTAGACAACTATTGTAATTGATTGTCTTAGACAACTATTATAATTGATTGTTTTTTTAAAAAAAAATCATATGAAACTTCATTACATGAACTAATATCTTTAAATTTTTTAAGTTTCTTTTTTATATGATTTTTCGTAAAGATATAAAAGTAAAAAAAAGTGTGGCTGAAATTTTTTTTTAAGTAACCGGATAAACTCTTACTGTTAGTAAGAATTTATGAGAATAGTATAAAGTGATAAAGTGTTTGGGATAGAAATAATTATTTATTATTAGTATTTTATATAATAAAGTGATGAATAATTTGGGTAGAAAAGGTTGTTTATTAGTATTTTATTTGATAAAATGATAAAGAGAGTATATCCATTTTAAAAAAAGTTCTCTAAAGATTGAGACAAAAATAATGGAAAGAGTTCTCTAAAGATTGAGAAGGAGGAGTAACTTGTTATAATTGATAAAATGCAACATATTTATATTGAATCGTAATAATTATTTTTTTCATATTAATTCTTAACAGACAAATAAAAGGTAAATAAATTGCATATTTTTAATACAAGAAATTACATAATTTTTAAAATGCACTATAAATGCGTACTATGAATACACGGTATACCTAAATGTACACAAGACTTAACCTCTAAGGGTTAATTAATTTCATAGCCAATAAACCATCATGGTACATTTTGTTTTCATAAAAACCACATACAAGAAAAATCTCGTTAAATTAATACCGATAAATTAATAATCTCGCTTAAAACTAATAATTTGTCCGGTCCCAAGTTGGGACTAAGATAAATTTGGGACCCAATCAATAAAATTATAAGATAATAATATTTTTGAGATCCCAAACAGATATATATATGGTCCCATGAAACTATAAATTAATAATTATTAAAAATAATCCATATACATATATATGATGCACTTGAATATTCTTAAGACAACTTAGTAAAATAAGAATCTCAGAATTGCTTGTTTTTTCTTGAACTTCAAATCTATGTTGATCTCATCTTTAAATCTCCTTCTCGCACCCAATAGTTGTGGCGTTGTCTTCTTCGTCTTTATGAACAAAAAGTTATGAAGAGTTGTTGATGCTTGCAATGCTTTTTTTTGAGTGACCTGTTCTAAAGCTATTGAATCATCATCCCTTCATCATCTTCCTAATTATGAATGACATCGGGCCACTATCTCTTCTAGACTCAACTTCGTGACATTGATTATTTTCACCCTAAAGTTGAGCAATTGATTCACATCCATTTTGTGGTGATATTGCATACCGGTGATCAAATTTTCAAGCTCACGAATGTCTTCTCCAGGAGTTGCCATTTTCACTTGAGTCGCTTTGATTTTCCGAAATTATTTGCGATGTCGAAAAGCAATTTGCTATTGCTTCTTGATGAATATTTTCGGTCAAAATTTATTAATCGCCATATTGATAGCATCTAAAACATTGATCTTTTCTGGAGATGGTATGTCTAACTCATAGCTTTCCAAAATCTTACGGTAAAATCTTTTGCATATACGTTAAAAACTCTTTAAATTAATAAATTATTAATTTATCGATATAATAATATCTCTATAAATTAATAAAATCCTCCGGTCCCAAAGTTATTAATTTATAGAGGTTTTACTGTATGTCCTAATTAGAGAGAAGTGTATCATAAATATATATATATATATATATATATATATATATAATAGCATGGAATTGAACTATTTTTATTAGATTGGGTCATCTTCACTTTAGAGAATAGAGACCAGAGAATTAAATAGAGACGTATGATTGAATAACATTTTATAAAATTACCTTTAAAATCTATATACTAAAATCTCATTTTTTTAATATGTGTGACATTGTACATCTGAAAAAAAAAATTGGGATGGAGAATTAGATCGTGCACTGTATAATATATTTTTAACATATACGACTTGCATGTTGCACTAAGATAGTATATAATTTTTTTATATTGAATCGTGCAATTTATTTCACGAACACCAAATTACACATTTTAGTGTAAATAATTTATATATTACAAAAACATTGTGGACGGCGTATTGCACATGTTGCACGGACCAAATACTCTTTGAAGTATTTTATTTCCCTTTTATTAAATTAAATAAACTATCAAAAGTTAAAAATTGAAATGGGAGTGTTTTTAGTAGTGTATGAATCTTTTTTTTTTAATATTACTTTTTTTCAAACTCTATCAATTTTTTTAAAAATTATTTTACAAATACTAACAATTTTTATTATTAATTAATTTTTTTACCATCAATAATTTTTATCAATTCTTGAAAAGCATAATTTTTTTTAAACGCACCCTAAATTCAATACAAAATGGAGTTAAATATAATTGGTCATATATTCTATGGTTTGTGGCTATATAATTGGCCATGCATGATCTAACTTAGAGGAACACGTCGATGACGTCTAGAGGCCTATATATAGTGATTAGTGCATCAAAATTTAACTTCCGTTATTATTTGAATAAAATATTTTCAGCCAATTCGGTGTAGGAAATATATTTTCGTTTACCTATGTATATCTAGAGTAGGCCTATATATATAGAGTATGTTTAGTGTGAAAAATTTAGTGTATTAAAATTTATAAAATTATCCTAAATCAATCTAAACCCTAAACACTGAATAATGAACCTTAAATTATGACTTATTCGGGCCGGGTGAACCATGAATCACTTGAGCCGAGTGAACCATGAACTACTCAATTTTATCTTACCTTTATCAATTACAAAATTCTGTTATAAATTAAAAAAAAATCATATATGAAAATTTTCATACTAGACTTTGTCATATATCTATCTATGTTTGCACATTTACTATGGTAACGAGCCTATTGTCTACTAAAGATAACAAATCCCATTTTAATTATTAAATTTAATTTATTTTTTTTAAATATCAACATACTATGTCACACCATCTCATGAATTGGATTTAATGAGATCGAGTTTCAATTAATAAATGTGACTCGTTTTCACTAAAAACATTGAAACATTTTATTTGGCCTTAAATTTTTATTTCTTTCCACAAAATGGTTAGACTATATTATAATTAGATTTAGGTGATATTTGCAATTGAGACAGTGGTCATAATCACTTTATTTAAAAAATAAAGTTGAGCCCACCCTCTCTGAGAAAAGGGATTTTGAAATTAATTTTCAATAGAATTTGCAACACAAATTCATTCGTAAAATTTATTTATAGTATGAAATTAATATCATTATATCTATAAATTGATATTATTATTTATAAATTAATATAAATAATATTTATTATTATAATATTAATATATAAATATAATAATATCAATTGATAAGTATAATCTAAATATTATAATATTAATATATAAATATAATAATATCAATTGATAAATATATTAGATTATTTATATTAATTTATAAATATAATAAGACAAAGTCTCATATACACTTGTTGCACGGATTCTAGATCCGTGCACTCACTTTGATCATGTCCATTTTATTGTGGATTCTAATTTTCACTAATGGTGAGGTCTCATTTTCTTAATGGGTCACTCATATACCTGAGTGCACGGTGCGCACTAGGTGCACAGGAGACCCACTCATATAATAATATTAGTTGATAAATATATTAATATTACTTTGTAAGTAAACATAATGATATATACTTTATATTATGAACAAAGAAAACAATTTAAAAGTATACACATGGACATATATTCCTGTCCAAACACATAAAAATAAAGTTAGACTTTCAAACCCTATCCAACAACAACAGTAATGTCAAAGTCTCAATTAGTCCCCGTCTAGGCGGCGTCTAGGCGTTAGGCGGTCATCGGCCGACTCGATTTTGCCTAGGCACCGCTAGACGATCGAGTCGGGAGCTAGGTGTCCAGTACTAAGCTATTATTTGATAATGAGAGACTTTGTACTTAGAATAAATTGATGATAAGACAAAAATTGATAATTTTCATTACACTAAAATTCCAAAACATAAATTTGTTTAGTTTTTTTATGTTAAATTAATTTTCTTGTACTCTATAATGGATAATATATATAAGAAAAGATGTTTCAATTGTTATCTAGATTTAGGCTGTTGTATAATGAATTTGCTAATCAATTTTGAAGTGTAATTTTGTTATAATATTTTAATAAGTAGTAAATAAAATTCATTTAGATAAAAAAATAAAATCGAACCAACTAATCCTAGGCGGTCTAGGCGGTCCATATCCGAACCCACCGTCCCCTCGTATTAAATAATTTTAACTTGTCTAATTTCAGTCGATGCCCACCCTAAGTAATGTAGAATAAGTGTTTTCATAACCGAACCGGTGATCAAACCGGTCTAGGCATCGGTTGCCGGTCCAATCGGTTGGACAGTTGAACCGACGGTTCAACCGTTAAATTGATTTATGCATATTTCTTTTATATTTTGTATGTTACATTAAAAAATAAATATTTATTCATAAAATATTAAAATTATACTAATTTATAACTTATAAATCTTATATTAAAATAAATACAATAGAGTTTGGAGACCAGAGATGATGACGTTGTGGATTAATTCCACACAATATGTGACGACGATAAAGAGATTAAATGAAATTAATGACTTGTGAATGAATTTATTTGAGAGAAAATGATATTGAGATAAAAACAATAACATTATATAGAGAGGTTTAGAAAAAAATAATAAAAAAATAAAAAAAGTGATTTAATAAATAATAAAAATAATAAAATCGAATTAACCGTTTTTAAGGAATAATTGGACCGGCGACATGAGCGGTTCACGGTTCGACCGGTTCAACCGGACGGTTCAACCGGTTTTTGAAAACACTACTAGAATTAACCCATAAATAAATAAATAAGAATTTGAATAGAGATGCCTTCTGACTTTTAAAGTTAAAAAATGAATAGCACCATCTCGCTCGCCACCGGCTAACCTTATCCAATTAATAAATCTAAAATTAAAAAATCAATAAAAAATCAATACTCTAGACTTCTAGCTGCCATAATATTTTGTTGATAGAATATTGATTTGAGAAGTAATTGGATGACGTGAAGATTTAATTTTTAATTGGCAAATTACTAATTTTTGGAGTTTAAATTATATATGAGTGGATAACTGTGATGCACGAACAACGGAGGGCTGAAGGGAAAAACAATTAAGAGTGTCCCTAAATACATTCAAAAATTCTCTAAACACGCCTCATTTATTAAGCACACCCTAATAAAATTTAAAACTTAACATGCATTACTAAATATACTGAATTTCTTTCATATTATATCCTTCCTCTATCAAAATAGAAAAATAACATTTTCCTACCTTTCCTTTTTTCATGAACATTTATCTTCTAAAAAAATCATTTGATTCATTTGTATTCATTAATTGTTTATAAAAAAATCCTTAAAATTTTATATAAAATCAGAAATATATTATAAAAAAATCAACTAAATTATTTCAAATATAACTTAATTCAAAAAATTAATTACAAAAAAGAATCTTCAAAATCATAAAAAAGCTAAATACAAAATAAATTATTATAAATTAAACTAAAATTTTAAAATTAATTAAATTGAAAAAATTAAATGAAATCTGTAAAATATTTAAAAAAAAACAACTAAATCTAAAAAATAATTTAATTAAAAAAACAGTAAACCTAAATAAAATATGAATATATTTTTTAATTAAATTAATTTTGAATATTTATTTTATTTTTTAATATTTTATTTTGTTTTAATTGGTTTTAGAATTTTTCTTAACTTACTTATTTTTGAAGATTTGGTTGTTTTTTTTATAATATTTTAAAATTTAATTTAATTTTTTTTCAGATTATTTTTTTTTCTATTTTTGCTTATTTGATTTTTTTTTAATTTAGTTTTTTTTAAATATATTTATTGTTTTATTATTTTTATATTTTAATTTATTTTTTTCAAAATTTTCAATTATTCTTCCATGTATAAATTTAAAAATATATATAAGTTGACATAAAGTAAATGATCAATTTCAAAGTTAAAAGAATTTAGAGGACTAAAATAAAAGTAAATAAAATTTAAAAGACAAATAGTACCCCATATTTATATAGGGTAACTTAGTCATTTTATATATATTTATTTTTGTCTTAAAAGTTATGGGGTGTGTTTAGTGGCACTCAACAATTAAATATGAGTAAATCTCATATAAAACTTGTTCACTATTAAATTAATTTTATATTTATAAATTTGACTCTTTAATTATTATAATTAATATATTTTTTTAATGTAAGTCATATTTTTTAATTATCACTATAAATATCCTTATTATAATATAAATTGTATTTTTCAATTATCGCTATTAATATTCACGTTATAATGTAAATTATACTCTTTAATATCACGAATATATAATACATTTTTTACGGTAATAAATTATATCTTTTAATTATCTAAATCAATACTCTTAATAATATAAGATATACACCTTTAAATATAATTGAAGGGTATTGACGATTAATGGCATATATGGCCCTACAGCCACTCTACCTCCAACAATATCTAATTTTCTTTTTGTCTTTTATTTTTCCTTTTTAGATTATGTATTGTAAACACGATATTTGTCATTTTAGACACTATTTTTGTTTATATAAAATTGTAAAGTAACTTAAAAAACAGATGAAACCGCCTATACTGTAGGTGAGAGGACCACCACCGTCCATATCTTCAAAAATGGAGTGTGTATGTAAATTGCAAATATTATTTGAGAAGTGAGAACTTATTAAATCAACTACGTTTAGAATAAATTTGTCCCACACGTCCGAACTTCCATCCTTTCAATATAAATGAGTGGTACCTATATGCGTAACATGTTTATTTGAATTTATTTTTTTAATTAATATTTTAACAGTCGACATATATATGTTTTAAAAAAATTGTTTAATTTTATGAAAAGAAAAATTCGAAATCACATATATTGATCAATTCACTATAAAATTTATGCAAATCTGAATTACATAAATATCTGTCCTAGTCCATAGTGTACACGAGTATTACAACTCTACCAGAGAACTTTAGTAAGGTAGGAGTGGGCAATGGGCCTAATATAATTTCAGCAACTCTACTCTCTACCCTCACACTTAGCTTTCATTCATTTTTATATATTAATTCTCACATATCTGAATACACCTGTTTCTCAAATCCAGTATTAGAATTAGAGACACATTTGTATGAGACGATCAGAGCCGAATTTATATGTGGGCAAGGGAGGGCAAGTGCCCTGCCTGGATTTTATGTTCAACCTATATATTTTCTATGTAAAATATTTTAGTATAGTTTTAGGTAGCCTAATGGTAAAATGTGTGCTTTTACTTTTAGTTGTTCCTGGTTTTGAGTCCCACTTTCAGCAACCAAATGATATATTTTTTTAAAATTTTACTTTTAGTAATTTCTTATAGGGGTACTCACGGTTCCGATTCGGAAACGGCGGTTCCAAAAAGTTTGAAGGTGGAACCGGAAACGAACCGCGGTCAAGGCGGTTTCGGTTCCGGCGGTTACTCCTTTTTTTTTTCTTTTTTTAGTTTTTTAAATTTTGGATCTAAAATTTGTAGAAATGTACATGTAGATGACAATTTATTGTTATGAGAATTTAAATGAAAATTTACAATAGTTAAAACATACATAATTTTATAATTAGACAATTATAAATACATGATAATTGTCTAATTGATACATCATTAAACATTTCTACATTAGAACAATATTAAAATGCAACAATAGTAGATTAGTAAAATTAGAAGAAGACTAGTGATATACTACAAATGATTATAGTCATTGGATTAAGTTGAAGGAGGCCTAAACCATTGAAATTTTTAAAAAAAAACCAAAAAACAAGCGGTTCAAACCGGAACCGCCAATTCGCGGTTCTAGAAATGATGGAACCGAAACCGAATCGTGTATTTTACGGTTTCGGTTCGGTTCCGGAACCGGCGGTTCCGGTTCGAACTGCCGGTTCCCATTTTTTTTTAGCATGCCTAATTTCTTATATTCATATATATCAATTACGTATGCTTACTATAATTTACTGCTTTCTCTCGTGTAAATACAATAAAATTATATTTACTCTTTTGTTTGCTAAGCAATATAAGTACAGCACTTTATTTTTTATAATGTTGTTATTTTTTATATTTTATTTCATGCATATTTGTTTTAAACCATTCTACATTATAATACTTGGGTTTTTACTAAATTTTCTAAATTAGATTGTAAATTTTTTAATATCTAAATGAAAGAATTTTGTCTCATTAAAAAGCCCAAATATACAGAGAGGTGTTAAATTAATTAGTTTATTTAACTTTCCTAACACTTCTCCTCACTCATGGTCTTAATTCTCTTACTCCACAATTGGGATGAGGTCCACCGAGTGAATAATTTAATATGCGTAGAGTTGCTTTTAGCGGGAAGAATCGAACTCGGGACATGGATACCATAAAAGAATTTTGTCTCATTTAAAAGTTCGAACTTGCAAAGAGATATGTAATTAAATTCATTTGTGTAATTTTCCTAACACTAAAATTTTATTTAATTCTATTTTATAGTATAATTTTGTGCCCTCCATGAATTTCATTCCTGCGTCCGCCCCTGGAGACGGTATCACAGTGAGATGTAATATAATTTGGACATTCACGCTTTAAAATGAGTATTGATTTGTGCTAGAATGTATGCTGTCTCATGCATGAGATTGTCTCATACGAGTTTTTATCTTGAAAGTAAGATAAGGGTAACACTCTCATAAACTCTAATTCAATATGATTCATTTTGAGTGGGTTGACTCGAATATTTACCCTCCCCACACTTTCATGCCTCATGTTTTCACTCTTGCTCACTTCTTATGTTGTCGACCTCGTTCACGCTCTCGCGATGCTCTTACTTAATGGACGATGATTCTGAAATTTGTGAAGCTCTATGAACGATTTTTCTGACTTAACAGTGATAATTTTTTTTTAACAGTGATAATTATTTGGCTTAACCGTGATTTTTTTTTTTTGCTAAACAGTGATGGTTTTTTTTTTGGCTAAACAATGATAGTATTTTGTTTTAACAGTGATAGTTTTTCGGCTTAACAATGATAATTTTTTTTGTTTAACAATAATAGTTTTTTTGCGCCTACTGTGATAGTTTTTTGGCTTAACAATGAAAGTTTTTAACTTAACAGTGATGATTTTTTGTGTCTACTGTGATAAATTTTTGGCTTAGCAATGATTATTTATTTGGCTTAACAGTGATAATTTTTTGGCTTAACCAAGAGGGACATGAAGATTTACTCCGACGACAATTTTTTGAGGCGGCAACGGCATTTCCTCCGGTGTAGCGGCGTCATGTTGCGGCTGAACGGGAAGAGATTTCGCGTGAGGGGAGAGGAAGCACAACAGTATCTTTTTGTGAGAGGGGAGACGATATTTCGCGTGAGGAGAGGAGAGATAGAAGCGAGAATTAGGAAATGAGTATAAAAAATTAAAATGCATATATTTATGTGACACGTTTGTAATGTATGGATCAGGATTGATCCGGATTCATACCATGAACTAGGTCAATATAATTTTTTTTGTCAAGATAAAAATTTGTGTGAGCCCATTTTTTTTCTTCCTCTTATTGATGGTATGAACTCAATTTCACAGTGAGCTCTATTAATTAATATCACTATTATACAATATTAATATAATTCATGTATAGTCGTGATTCATAGGAATGGTCGTCTTAAATTACATATTGCTATATTTATTGATAGTGGTTGTGTTGAGTTAATGATTCCGTCGATTTCATTAATTAACTACTATCCTCATTAACATTTTTCCTGCCAAACGTAATGACTTATTATTAATCATGGACTCATGGTCCTTGTTTTTTTTTTTTTTCCTTTTTTTTATCTTTTGGAAAGTAAAGATGGTATTACTCATTCAGTCATTTTGAGTTTTGAATACAGGGATACTCAAAAGCCCATTACAAGCTATACAATAGGAAAATACAGCAGATTGTAAAATAGCAGATCCAGAATTAGTCCGGAATCAAGTGTTCTTGAATTTTATCATTTCTTTATATTTTAATTAAAAAGTTACATCCTATCAAAAAAAAAAAAGAAAAAAGAATTACATGCATATGATTTGAAGGTAATATCACATTTTGTTAAGAACAACAACCTGGAATTTGGAAATCAAGACGGACCCCGACCTGAACTTGGAACATATAATATATTTCAAATAAAAAATAAAATTATATTCCCTCCGTCTTATTGTATTTGTCCCACTTCTTTTGATTGAATTGTTTAAAAAATAATATTAAAATAATAATAAGTGGGTCTTTAGTGGGTTTTTATAGTATTTTATAGATGAAAAGTGAGAGTTATTTAGGGTAGTTGGGATGAAAAGTGAGAAGAATAATATTAAAATCTGTCTCATTGTATTTGTCCCACTTCTTTTGGTTGAATTATTTAAGAAATAATATTAAAATAATAGTAAGTGGGTTTTTATAGTATTTTATGAATGAAAAGTGGGAGTTATTTAGGGTAGTTGGTATAAAAAGTGAGAAGAATAATATTAAAATAATAGTTAGTGGAGTATTCTTTTTTTTTTTTTTGGATTGGGACAATTATAGTGAGACGTCCATAAAAGAAAATGGCATAAATACAAAATGGAATCGGAGGAGTATTATAATTAAAATACAAAGAGTCAAAATTTAAATAATTGAATATGAATATTAAATCAAATAAAGAATACTATTTAACTCATGAATGCCATGGTTATTGTAAATATGCATTAATAATCTATCAACTCTTTGTTCGTTTACCCCCGCAGATAGAAAAAAAACAGTTGGTAGAGGCAGCTACTTAATTACCTGCTAAAAAGTAAACAACATTTGATTGATCAAAGCTATAGCCTGTGTGAACATCATGGAATAACAATGAATTGAGTTTTGCATTCAATGAATTATATGCAAGAACAATTAAATGGTTTTTCCTGTGCTACAAAGAAATCTTTTGCTTAGAGAATTAGGTTCCCTTAAAGGATCATCAGTATCACTATCAAAGTAAGTGAAACATCCCACTAAAATAATGTGTAGAGAAGTAGTCAGAAAAAGAAACACCTAAGTTGGAGTTTTGGGCTGTTTGGGTGTGGCTCTACAACCTCCATGTGGATCCTCCCCATCAATCTTAATTTCTAATCTTTCGCTGCTGCTATTTTTATGCATATCCCAGCCACCTATTTTTAACTTACAACTTCTTATACATATACGACCACAAACCATTATTTGCTATCGCAATCGATTTCTCTTGTAGCCAGCTATCTTGAGGCAGTTCTTCTTAATGAAAATTATTTCTATTAATGTTGCTTGGTAGTTTTGATACACCGGTAATGGGAATAGAAGTAAGTAATTGATAGCCCTACTTTCGTTACCCAATTCCACCCTCACTCAACCCAATACTCATTGTTGATGTTCTAAACAAGCAATAACAATGCAATCAATAACCCTTAGTGATTGACTCCTCAATGATACTCATTACCATTACCATTTCCAAGTCATACCAAGTGGGCCCTAACAAAACTACATTCTACCAATTGAAGGACCAAGAAGTAGGTAGCTTTCCTGGTGCACAAATCAAATATGACTATCAAGTAAAAATTAAAAGATAGGGACATACTTGTGATACTCATTCGAGAAGACAAAGAACCTCCTTATCGAACTGCTGCAAAGCGCCCTGAGTCTGTTATACACACCAACATTTTTGTTCTTCACCTCCTCCACATCATCTACCGCCGGACTTTCCAACAAATCAATCTAATAAACCATAAGAACACAACAAAGCATGAGAATGACCTGGAACCAAACCCTGCCCGAGTGGTTCATATATGATTTAGGGTTCATTGTTTAGGGTGTATAGTTCATCCAAATTAAAATTGAATCCAATTGCACAATTGATGCACAGGAGAGTAACTCTAAACAGATGATACCATTTAATTATAGTATTCAATATTGCTATTACTTATTATTTTTACGGGCTGTCACATTGACCCTAAACCTATAGAGTTTCGGGCTAAACGTTCCAAAGTCTTATTGATTCACGATAAACGAATCCCCAAAAAAATAAATTTTAAACCTTAATTTTTTCAATTTAAACAAGAAAGGTAATCATGACCCTTTAAACATCTCTATGCTCATGATAGAGAGCGGAAGATAATAATAAAACAACTCTAATAAAAACTAGAGTATTTAATTATATATTAATATATTATTCAAAAAATAAATAATTTATTACTTCATCTTTCATATAATCATATTAGTATGAAGATATGAGAATTGATGTACTTTTTTGTTTGAAAAATGTGAATGTAATATAGTTAATATTGATTTAACTATAATAAGCGTATTTAATTAATTATATGGGATTTATTTAATATTTCTAAAAATATAATTTTATTCTTGTTGGATATGCTCATATGCATGTGTATTTGTACATTTATATATACATATTTTTAGTATTTTATACTTTTATTAGATAACTTATACAAGACATAAAAAAAATGTAAACTTTTAGTTTAATCTCATGTTAGAAAAATGGCGAGATTTATTTTCATAATATTATTAACAGCAGTTTTTTCCAGATTGTTTGGGGAAAAAATTGAATAAACCAAAGCCGTTTAATTAAATGTCGGCCCTTATTGGCCTCATAATGTTAGTCGCTCAGGCCCACAATAAAGTCCAAGCCCGTGACTGTACTGTTGGGCTTCGGCAAAGTAGTGGGCCCAATTTATGGAGATAGGAAATCGAAAGGGAAACTATAAAAATAGAACACGATATCGCTTGTTCCAGAAATAATATTTCACTATGTGTTCCATAACTTATATTAATGACATGTGAAATAGACAAAAATATTTAATGGACCACTATAATCCTGGGTCCATGTGTTAAAGATCCAGGAGGTGGAATAATTCTAGAACATGAAAAAGTGGCACAGAGAAATTGAACTGAAAAATAGAAGACAAATTTGTTAGATGGGTGAGTCTCAACTCTCATGTGCCTTCAGGTGCATCATGCACACATAATGCATTTTAGAAATATTCAATTTGTTTTCATTGAATCGTTCCATATTAATAGTTACGCTGATCAGTATAAATAAGTTGCATCTTTATTCATATTTTTAAAATATAATGTAAATGTACGGTGCACCTGAATGAATGAAATAATTGACTTGATTAGATTCCGAAAAGGTTAAATAGGTCAAGCTCTCTTTGAATTTTAAGTGTGACTTTGTACTTCAATAATTTATGGGTTCATTGAGATTAAGAACACCCCACATGGGGTGGTGGGATTTGTATTAATAAAATAAATATATCAATTGAAATTTGAGTTAAGTTTATTGTCTAATTAGGTACTGAAATTATTTTTTGGATCAAATCTGTCGTTCAACTGTATAATGAAACATTTCTTTTAAGCTCCACTTGGATCGATGGATTTGAAATACATGAATTTCACACATAATCATCATTCTTTTTAATTGAGTTAAATGAATTTATAAATACTTAAATTTAAATTTAGCTTAAAATTGAGGGATTTCAAATTCTTATCAAAACTATGTCATTTGAAATTTCCTACTCTCTACCCCTTCCCTCTCTCTCTCCCCTTCAATCTCTTTCATTATCTCTCATCTCTTGACAATTCATGGTTTGAAATATATACATTTTTATATTTATTATTTTTTAAATCTATTCATTTCAAATTCTCCATATCTAAATGGAGTTTTATATAATTTGTATTTAGGCAGCTGTCGTCGTAATTAAATCAATTTTAAAACCAACTTCTTTAGCAATTTACATTTTTGCAAATGATGTTATATGTACCATTTTTTATGTTTCACTTTATATTTTATTATTTAATTAATGACATGTAAAATATTAAATTAAAAAATTCAATGAACCATTGTAATTATATGTTCAAACGTTAAAAATTCAGAAAGTGAAATATGAAATATATAAAGATAACAAATGATCGTGCAATCGTGCATTTACCAATTGGTCTAAAGATAAAATCATAGTTTATCCTTAAATGTTTTAACTTTTTTTTTTAAATCACTCTTTTACCAACTTTATTTGTAGGAAAATGTATAACTTTTTTTCCTTATTTCCTTTTCCAAAAGTCCATGTATTTACTTTCATGTACGTAAAATGTAAATTTAATTACAGCACACTTAAAAATACAAAAATAAGCATTTATAGTCTATAGATTAAAAAAATAAAACATAAAACAGTCGATCTAAATATAATTTGGTTTCCTTTCTCATTATTTATTTAATAAATGAATGAAATCTTTTCAAGAATCCGTTCAAACCCACTCTACTGACAAAAGGAGGTTGTGAGAGCGCCAAAAAATGGAAGGATTGTCTCATCACAGGCACACCTTTTTTCATAAAGCACAAATAATAATAATACTACATCAGTCCCATTTTTTAAGGGTATGTTTGTTTCGAGATTTATTTGTGCGGGGGAAGTCATGATTTCGAAATTCTATGAATTTAAAATTTTTGATGAATAGTAAAAGTATGTGTTTGTTTTGAGATTTTGATGAATAGTATGAGTCCCGAAACAAACATACCTTAAGGGAAGGACTCACCCGGATGTGTTTGTGAAAAAGTATGTTTGTTTCGGGACTCACCCGAATGGAATTAGGACTTTGAAAACCACGTCCCATTATAGTTTGAGATTTAAAATTAGACTTCAAAATCCTCTCCTATAAAGTACACCTACACCCCTACTTTTCACAAAATTCAATACAATCACATCACTACTTTTTCCACTCTCAACACAATATAATAATACCACATAAATCATTATTAATCATTTATTTGACATAAAGTAAAATTCCACCCTATCAAAATCTCAAAACAAACACATATTTTTTACTATTCACCAAGACCTTTCAAATTCATAGGATTTCGTCATGACACACTTTTACCTAAATCCCAAACAAAACATACCCTAAGAGTTTCGATTTGTTCATAAGAATTTATTGGAATAGTAATAAAGTGATAAAGTGATAAAAGTAGAAAGAGTTGTTTATTAATATTTTATGTGATAAAGTGACAAAATAATGGGTATTTGGGAGTAGAATAAGTTGTTTATTAAGATTTTATGTGATAAAGTGATAAAAGAAAAGAATTATTTATTAGTATTTTAAAAGTTTCTCTTAAAGATTGAGAAAAAATAATAAATAAAAGTTTTCTTTTAAAAGAATAGAGCAGATGGAGTATATATTATTTAATTTAGTTTATTATACATACATGTAGTAAATTAACTTGTTTTTTTGTAATGGTTCTAAATATAATTTCAACGAGTAAATTGAGGTATATTGTTAATTGAGAAGGTTTTATGTGAAACTGGTTTATCGTACACCACTCATATTATATCTTGTAAAAATTAACAACTATAATATTAATTTCTACAATGAATGATATGGTCTTGTACTCAGAAATCAATTTAAATTTAAAACTTTGACTGAGGTGAGGTGAGTTTGGCCATTTAGAGTCCGATTGAAATTATTGAATGGTATCCAAAATCGTGTCTGAAAAGATATTTATTCCTGTACAAATTAGGTACATACACACTTTTTATCTGCCCAAAAATATCCGTGTTCCTATTCGTACAAAAGTTAAGGGCGCAGAACTGAAAGATGGTCTTCAATAATTCACAGATTTTCTATTAAAAAAATATTAGTAAAATTCTTTTAAAAGAAATATTACTCTTTCCGTTCCATTCTTTAAGAAAAACTTGCCATTATTTTTATCTCAATCTTTAAGAGAAACTTTTTAAAATACTAATAAATAATTTTTTCTACTTTATTACTTTATCACATAAAATATTAATAAACAACTCATTCTACTCTCAATTATCCATCACTTTATCACATAAAATACTAATAAATAATTATTTCTACTTTATCACTTTATCACTTTATTATTATTTCAATAAATCATTATGAACAGTCAGAAACTCTTAAAGAATGAGACGGAGGTAGTATCTTTTATATTAATTTGAAGCTAGGATATGAAATATCATGATATTTAGAATTGAGTAATTGCAACTCCTAATTGGACTTAAAAAATTACTCATAACTTGACATCAAGGGGAAGAATTCCTCTCATGCTTCGCTTTTTATGTTTTGTATAAGCTAGATGTAATTATACATAATAAATAGGGAGTATTTTTTTCAAATCAGTAAGTTAATCTATTTATAAAAATGGTCCACTCTGTTTAAATCTTTTAATTTTGGTCCAATAAATTTTATATGTTTGCATTTTTGGTACAATTACATATTACGGGGTTGTTTGCAAAAAAATACAAGTGATTATAAGTCACTTAGAATTATGTGCAGAAGTAATATGAAGTGTTTTAGACTAAATAAGCTCTCAAAATCTATAAGTCGAGCGTAGGTTTCCGGTTAAACTTGTTAATAGTATAAAATTTATACTATTACACTAACAAATTAATACCATTATATCATTACACTTATAAATTGAGATCATTATATTAAATGCTATAGGTACTAGTTTATAAAAATAATAGTATCACTTTATAAGTGTAATGATATGAGTTTCATACTATAAATAAGTTTCACATGATGATTTGTGATAAACTAAAAGCTTCAATGGGGATGATTTTAATAAAAAAAAAAAAAATTTAAATACATTTATTAATTTTTCTTTGAATATTTTTACAGACACCGTTAAGTTCTACTACTAATCATTTTTCCATAACACTAATTACAATCAATTTAAATTTTAAAGCTAATATTTTGCAAACACACCTTATAAATGAAACCGGTTAAATTCCACGTGAGTTTTCTTTCAAATTTCCCTTTATTTTTCAAAATTAGGTGGCAATTTTTAAAAGGCCATGATGGTGAAATAGAGGTAGTACATTATAACGTGATAAACAGGTACATTTTATTTAAATTCACGCGGTCGTAGTTTTCATACCCCACTTTAAACAATAAATGACGAAAAATGTTGTGCAAATTACTAGACTGGCTTTATTGACTCTCAATAGTATTTTCAATAGCAACTAGCTAGATATAGACACTCCCTATTTATGTAACCCCACATTTTTAAATGATTAATTAGATATTGGTTAAATTTCCATGTCTGTCAATTTACTAATTATTATGCATCGACAGTGCTTTATTATTATTTGAGCTTAATAATGATGATGAAGATAATCTTGGAGAAGAAAATCAAATTAAATTGAATAAGGATGATCAATTCAAGAGTTGCTTTGATTATTTAATCTGAAATATGCAAATGAAGATAATCTTCGAGGAGAAAATCAAATTAAAATAATGAGGATGATCAATTCAAGAGTTGCTTTAATTATTTGTCTGAAAAATGCAAATATACACATATCTATATAAATATATATATGTGATTAATGGATATCTATATAACACGTGTCTACAAATATATATTATTGCATCACATGGGGGTTATCGTCTTTCATTGCATGTCAATTTAGGTTGATTTGAATTGTTGCCAAGATGTGGACTTTAAGTTAAATAGTTCATGGATTGATTGATCAAGTATTATATGACAAACAAAATATTGAGTAAGACAGGAGTGATGTATGAGACGATTTTTCAGTTTAATATTTATTGATAGTTATTTTTTAATGAGTCTGATGTGGTTTCTTGTATTTGATCACCAAATAAAAGTGTAAAAAATAATATTAATTGAGTCGAGTTTTCAATATTTGTGGTTGGCCTTCTCGATTTTTGTAGTTCTTAGTTGGATAAATTGAACGGTACTAATAGGGAGAATATGATTTTTTCTTGTATTAAATTTCTGATCCTTTTACACGTGAACAATGGAATGTAGGTCATATTTATATAATTGATAATCATTACTAGATTTTATAAATTGTGTAAGAATGTAGAATTGAATTTTTAAAAACTCAAATTAAAATAAGTTTTAAATTTCAAACTCAAAACCAATTTTTTAAAACCCGAAACAGACATGCCCTAAAAATATTTTTAGGGGGTGTATTGGTTGTTGGGTCTATAGGATTTTTTTTAGACTTTCAAAGTTTGGGGGTATTAAATCCGGATTTTTAAAAGTCTTTAAAAATCATAAGGTATTCAATGCGAATTTTAAAAAGTCTTAAAAAATCTTTAGGTATTCAATAGTTACATGCTTCCAGCGCCGGAGTCTATGGATATCCATGTAAATCAATGAAAAAAGTGTATTCCACAATCATGTCAAGTATATGAAAATCCATGTAAATCAATAAAAAAAGTCAGTCAAACTCTGCATGGAGTCTATGAATTTTCTAAATCCACAAAATTTTTAAAGTCCAAAAAAACCCAATAAAATCTAAATTGAATACACCCCCTTAGAATAAAAACAAACTAGCATTTCTGATTCAGTCTGGCTGCCCCCCTCAAGTTTTACAAAATTAAAACATTTTCAACTATTTTCTGCTTCATCGCTTCCTAGATTGAACTTCATAGATTATATCGTGTGTATATTGTATAACTTGCATTGTCATGAATGAGTCGAGCAGAGTAGCGTTAAGTTCAAACTCGGAAAAAAAATAGGGGCGAAGCCCAAAGCTCCAAACTCAACTCAAATTCAGTCGAATTCATTGGCGGAGCCATGTAGAGACAAGGTGGGGTATTTGCCCTACATCAATTTCCATTGTGAAATACCCATAAAAAATCCCACAAAAATTTTAAAGTATTAAAAATACTTTTAATATTATGAGAAAATAGAGAATTACCTAAAAAAAAAATATGTATGAAATTTTTAACGAAAATAATTTCGTCTTTAAATAGTAAGAATTGACTACGACTTGCCTACAATTTTTCTTAATCATATAGACATTTTCAATCCTCAAATTACAAATTACTCCAAATTACAAATGTGTAAGCAATTTGCTCGTAAGTAATTTGTTTACCTTTAAGAATCCCTAGGAAATATGTTTGTCTACTAAAATGTTAAAAATTCGTACACAATTAGTAGGATATTTTGTTGGAAAATTCCTTAGTTATATTAGAAAAGTCAATTCTCTTCTTTTAGTATAAAAAGTAAATACGGTGATGAATAATGAATAATAATTTAAAATATCGTCGTGATCAATTGTAATTTATATTATTAATTAATTATAAATTATTTTTATTTATATTTTTTAATTTATATATATATATATATATATATATATATATATATATATATATATTTGCCCTGACTGGATTATATTCCTGCGACCGTCCTTTGTTGATATCAATTTTTTAAAAAACTCGAGCTCGGCTTGATTGAAAATTCAAAATGTTTAAATTTGCATTTATAATAGTAAATTAAATTCCAGTAAATTTTAAACTCTTTATTTAAATAATAAAAATATGTTAAAAAAATATTGGGAGAAGGAAAAGTAAAGGAGGTGTCTGTATGTACATATATATTCTGACAAGACAGCAACTTCACAACTGTACAATAACTGTAGGGGGAACAACCGCACCCTCTCTCTGTGCAAAAAGGAAGGCCATCGGAATAAGGCTCGCAGCATAACGCCCATTTCTTAATTAAATATTCCAAGCTTAAAATTATTAAAAATGAGTATTAAGAAAATTATATATTTATATGAAAATAGAATATGAAATAATATTAAATAGCTGTCAGTGATCAAATGACACCCTGTTCCACCCACACACATTCATATGCATATGCATGTGTACGTATAGGTTTTGTTGTATGCATAAAATAGCCGACATATGTTTTCGTCCTTTATGGGGATTGCTGCTCCCATCAATTTCTTTCTTTCTTTGCATAAAAAACTTGCAAATCTTTTCTCTTCCGTCCAAATTCTTGCCTTTATAAGGTTTAAATCGTTATTTCACAGAAAACCAAAATTTAATAATTTGCCAATACTAATTGATGGTAAAACCTTTTTTTCTTTCTATTTTATCTTTTCTTTCATTAAATTTTTTACCCTCCTATTAACTTTTGCTCTATTTTATTTTCATTACTCTTTTTTTGTTTGCTTTTTCTTCCCAAGCCTAATTTATGAATTTAAAAAGTTAGTGAAAATAGACTCAAAGAAGAAAAGGTAATTAAAAGAGAAAAAAACATGCATATTTCCTTTTCTGCCATTACTTTTTGGCAAAGTTTTATATAAAATTGATTTATCGTGCACCACTCATACTATTATTTATAAAAACTAATACTATAACAACTATAGTATTAATTTCTACAAGCAATAATATGAATGGTGTACGATAAACCAATTTCACATGAAATCTTCTCTTTCTTTTTTTTTCTTTTGTCAAAAGGGCTGAGGATGTGTATTTCTCACTTGGCAAGGGTTGCTTGCGTACGCTTTTAATATTTTGTTGATGACTTGACGTCCGACCGATTAATCAGGAATTAACCTTCATATTTAGGTTAGGTCTTTTATGCACCCAAATGCATCGACATTCATAATGTATTTTAAAAGTGTTCAAATTTATATAATTGCACGTTTCTAAAATGCACTATAAATACACGGAGCACACGGGTGCAGATTAGACCACTCTAATATTTATTAGTGGGAGCCCCATTTAAAATTACATGGAATAATTATTTTTAGAAATAGATCACGTGTTGGAGTGTCGAATATAAGACCTAGAAATAAGTATATATTTAACCAGTGTTTTTATAACTGGACCGATGATTAAATTATACTTGGTATCCTATGCATATAACACATTGACCAACTTAAAAAAAAGCAGCGGAAACTCTTTATTTATAAAATTCCAAGTTCCAACATTTCATTAGCAATTACTATCAATTTTCAATTTTCAGTTCTCCACACATTTTTTTTTTTTTTTTTAAAGTAGTTCTACATTTTTTTTTACTTCTTCCTCTACATTTATTAAATACATCAAATCCTACACTAATTTCTACTTTGACTTAAGTCCGTGATTTGATTCAAAGCTTGAAGACTTAAATGGATCAATAATGGAGCATTAGATATGATGGGAAGGACTAATTATCATGGGCCCCTTCTGATCTGTTTCGCATAACTTTTTACTTGCGTATACTATCAAACTAGTACTTCCAAATGAATTTGATCACATTACTCGTTATCTTTCTTAGTTCCGTTTGTTTATCGAGAACTTCAACCTTTTAATTGTTTACATTCTAAGTTTTAAATTCGGCTAGTTGGCTGTGTAAGTATATGGGATTTGAGTACCCCTTGTAACTTTGCTTTTCAAAAAAAAAAAAATCACATAAAAATAATTAAATAAAATTACACTAGTATTAATTAAGATATTTAAATATGGTAGCAAAATCCAATTAAAATTGAGAAAGAGATAAAGATAGAAAGTGTTGAATACATTACTGGTACTGCCGGTGGCACTCTGGTTTTAAAATCAAGACAACCGCCTTATCAGTACCTAAATATCCCAACACTCTCTCAAAAAACTCAAAACTCTTCGATTGGCTTTCTCTCTCAAACACTTCATCTTTTAACGAGATATTTTCTCTGTCCTTTTGTCTTTGCATCAACATTACACAATGAATAAGCAAGATTTGATGAAGATTCAGGTATTTTTTTCAGCTAAATCCCACTGTTTAATTTATTTATTTTTGGGTTGTTTATTAATTTGTGGTGTTGATAATTGCAGACGTGTGCTCTGAAAGTGCATATACATTGTGAAGGATGTGCGCAGAAGATCAAAAAGAAACTGCGCAAGGTTGAAGGTGTGTTTCCTGGAACTTTTTCTTTTTGGGTTTGCAACTGATACTTTATAGTGTAACATCTAATACCTTTTGATGAAACAACTAGTACTGTTAAAAATGCACACAAAATGGCTTTAAACAAGATTTGCCTGAATTCACACCTCCGTTGGGAAAAAACAAGGGTTTATGAAGTATAGCAACAAATACCTTTTAGTGAAAAACTAATATTTTATAATATAACAACTGATACTGTTAAAAGATACACACAGAATGCAACCCAGATGTAGGGTAAAACTGGTTTTAACAAGATTTGCCTGAATTGACATATGAACTGACCTCTGTTTCTTTAAAAAAATGGGGTTTTATAAAGTTTTAACAACAAAAACTTTCTAGTGAAAAAATTAATACTTTTTAGTATAGCAACTAATTCCTTTTAATGGAACAACTAATACTGTTAAAATATACCACACAGAATGCAACCCAGGTGTAGGGTATAACTTGGTTTAAACAAGATTTGCCTGAATCGAGAAATGAACTCACCTCTGTTTCTTGAAAAAAAAAACAGGGGTTTATAAGGTGAATATAGATGCGGAACAGGGGAAAGTGACAGTTTCAGGGAATGTTGATCCATTGCTGCTTATCAACAAGCTTGAGAAAGGGGGGAAACATGCCGAGCTATGGGGCCCACAGAAGGGCGGATTTCCGATAATGAACAATAACCAGATGAAGAATATGCAGTTCGAAAATTTGAAAGATGTGAAAGGTCAGAAGGGTGCAGGAGGTCAGATTCCGAAGCAGATTCAGATGCAGATGCAGCAAATGATGAATCAGAAGAAAGGCGGTGGGGAAGAGAAATTCATGGGGAAGGATCAGAAATCTGTGAAATTTAAGCTGCCGGAGGAATTTGATGATGAATTTGACGAGGATGATGATGATTTTGATGATGAATTTGATGAGGATGATGATGAATTTGAAGAGGAACCTGTAAAGGGGCATAGTAAGGGGGGGGGGCATGGAGCTCCGGCGAAGAAAAAGCGGCGGCGAATGGCGGTGGTAAGGAGTTTAAAGACGGTGGAAGGGGAAGAAGGGCGGTGGTGGGATTGATTTGTTTTTAAGGGTATTTTGGGAAAAGCGAGTTCTGGGAAAAAGGGGGGGAAGAAGGGGGAAAAGAATAAGAAAGAGGATGGCGACAAAAGTGGTAAGAAACACGGCGGAGATGGTAAGGACGGCGGTGGAAACGGCAAGGGCGGTGGCGGAAAGGGTAAGAAAGGGGGTGAGGATTTTGATGGGGCTTTAAAAATGGAGGGTAAACAACATGGGTTTAATGAGATGAGTGGCAAAAATTAAGGGCGGCGGTGGTCGGAATATGGATTTTATGGGGCAAATGGGTGGGTTTCCGGCAGTGCAGGGGCTGCCGGCGATGAACGGCGGCGGGGGGCGACCTCAAGGGATGATGGGGCAAGGAAATCCGTACAACAACCCACAATATATGGCGCATATGAATATGATGATGATGAATCAACAACGTGAGAATGGGCACGGCGGCGCGTATAATCCGATGATGCCGTACGCGCGGCCCGCATCCGGCGGCGATGGGGTACGGGCCGCCCGCAGCAGATGGGGGTTATGAGCGGCTGCCGCAGCATATGGGCGGGTATGGGCCGCCGCCTCCCGGTAATGACCAATTTACCCATATGTTCAACGATGAGAACACCGATAGTTGTAGTGTCATGTAAATTTAATTAGGGTTTGTGGGTCTGTTTTGTCATGAATGTTCTTTTTAATTGGATTTTAATGGTTATTAAGGGTAATTCGAATAGAATTAGGAATATGTGTATAATTCAGCTGCATTAGATTGGAGCATATTTTGTTTTGGTGTTATGAAATTTTGGGAGAATTGAGGGTAGAGTGGAAATGAAATTGATTGGAAATCAATAGGGTTAGATTGGGCTGTAAATTCTAGTTGGAGGACAAATATGTCCAAAAAGATTGTGAGATATTATAAAGAAAACCTACATTAAAAGCAACGAGGTTAGGACGGTGCTTCTTGATTGTCGTTTTCTACTTTTCTTTTTGATTTTTAGACAGGTTGAGACTTTAAAGCAAGGGTTGGCAATTCACTGACATTTCACATTTAATTTGACTCTAGTTTTTAATCCCTTTAAAACTGCTAGGTAGACTCCATGTTTGTGATGGACTACTGGGTAAAATTCTCTTTTTTTTATTTTGGCTTTTGAACCAATATTTGAATTGATAGCTTTTAAAAACTAAAATGTCTCGGTGTAAGGTACATATAAATTCTTGATTCATTATATTTTGTAGCACACGAAATAATAGATTTTTCGACTTCATAACACTTCTGAATGTAGTCATTTTTGTCTTCACAAATTTGTATTTTTATAATTTTATTTTTATTTCTTTTTAATTACATAACATCATTGTCATTTAGGGTGTGTTTTTTAAGAACACTTAAAAATTTAAAAAACACTTATTTTCAAAAACTGTGAGAGGAAGCTTTGAAAATAAATGTTTTTGAAATCTGTTTTAAGTGTTTCAAAACACAACATCAATGTGTTTTCAATTTGCTAAGAAACCTAACATATCTATTACCTAAAAAATAACATGTGAACCAAATCAAGTGTCATAGGAAATTGACTCATTTGAGCTGGACAGAGATATATTTGACCATTTACAATATTTTACGTCATTTGAGCTAATCATTTACTTCTAAAAGAAATTTTTAGATAGATCCTCAAGCCACGTTGTCTCATGTGATGTTTGTAAAATATTGAATAATGTAATATTTTTAAAGTCAAAATTAATTATCAATAAGTGTCTTTGTAATGTTTTTATAATAAAATTTAAATGAAGTTAATTATAATAATTTGTACTTGGATTTTAGATACCTCTTTCTTTATTTTTCGGAACTGGTGAACTGTGAAGTGTGGCAAGGAAAAAATAATTTTGTATTACAGTATTAATTAAGGGTGTCTGTTTTGTTTGGAAACATACTACATGTATACAAGAAAAAAACTCCAATGGATACAACTAACACAAATCACTCCCATTATTTTCAAAGTGTTAAAGCGTCAATGTTCAATTTATATTCAGACCCGTCTCACCGTGAGACGGTCTCATGCAAATATGTCTTTATGTACAAAATGATTGCATACGTAGAAATATTTATACTTTTACGTGCAATTATAACTATATATATGCAATTTCATTTGCACTTATTAATAATTTGTATAAAAAAATTTGTATCCATTAATGTATTTATTTATATATAAACATGACAACTATAATCATAAACTATGATTGGTTTTATAAGAACTAATAATAACAGAAATGACCAAATAATTTTTTATATTAAAATAATTATTAATTTGGAATATAAATAAAATTTAAAATATCATATTTCAAATCTTTCATTCAATAGTTATTTTAATATCAAAGTACCACTATGTAAGCTCCTCAATCAAACAACTCACTGTTATAGTATCATTTCATTTTCATCTCTTAATTTAAAACACATCAACCAAGCACCATCTTAAAGCAGAAGACAGATGGAACGAAACAAAATAGTAAATCCTATTTTTTTTTTTCATATTTAGTGGAGAGGTGGAGGTTCCACCTTTTCCCCCGTGTCTTATTGAAGTTTCATATTAATAAAATAATAGTCATCAAAATAAGCTATGTGGTTGATTTACATTTCCATATTTCTAGTCATCAAAATAAGTAATGTCGGGGAGCTCTTCCTCCCCAAGCATCTGTCTTTGCTCTGGGAGACAATTACTCCTTGTGCACGAGCGGATTCGGCCGCCCGGGTGTATTTTTACCGTATTCTTCTCAATTTTATAGATTCATCAATGATTTTAGCGTTAATCGGGAGATCGGAAGAAGGAGCCGCCCTGCATCAAAGACCCATCAACACCTACAATTTTGTTTGTTTGAGGTTGACTGGCTCAACCCCGCCACTGCATTACATGAGTTGCATATCTTTGGAATGCCCGCGGTCTCGGGGACAACGGCATTCAAGAATCTTCAACGACTTATCCTCGACCAATCCCCCGACGGTTTTTATTTTCGAATCTAAATTGTCTAAGTTTGGTGTTTATAAACTTCGTATGCGTCTCATTTTCGCTAGTTGTTTCTGTGTTGAATCAATAGGCAAGTGTGGTGGTCTGGTTTTATTTTGGAATGATAAACTCGATGTTTCTATTTTGTCCTACTCGCATGGCCATATTGATTGTTCGATTATCTTCGATTGTAAAAATGGTACTTTACTGGGGCTTTTATGGAAACCCAAACCTTAACCTCCGCCACCTTTCATGGGAATTGTTGGATAAAATCTCAAGAACTCACTCTAATCCCTTTGAAAGTTGGCTAGTAGGAGGTGATTTCAATGAAATCCGTTATGAAAAGGAAAAACATGGTGGCATTGCCCGTTCCTGTAAATATATGACTGAATTTCAATCGGTCTAAGCCGAGTTGATCTTTATGATGTAAAAACTACGGGTCCAAAATTTACTTGGAATAATATGAGATCGGAGATCACAACATTTTGGCTTTGACCGACCGTTTTCCCGCAAACAACTCATGGTTTACCACGTTTAGGATGCTCTATCCGTTAATCTTGATTTTTTATGGCTCGGATCATCGGCCTATACTTTTGAAATTACATAGTAATAATCAATCTATATCCCAGACGCCGCTTTCTTCGCTTTAAAATTTGAACACAAAATGAATCTTGAATAGGAGTATAAAAACATTGTGATCAATAGTTGGAAGGGTTCCTCTAATTCCACCGGGTTGGGGATAGATTAACGAAAAGTGTTACGGTCCAAGAGCTCTCAGGGTAATCTTGAAGACAAATCAAAGATACTGGTCCTTCTTAATAAACTCTTGAATAACGAAGATCACGGTTTTGACCGAATTCAAAAGATCAATTCTATTGAGAATCGGTTGGAGAAACTTCTCTTCCAAGAGGAAACCCATTGAATCAACGATCCAAGTTAATTGCTTAACTCCCGAGACGTAAAATACCTCTTTCTTTCATAAGATGGCCTCGGATCGAAGAAAGAAAAATACTATTAGTCAATCCTCGATGATGATGGAATTCTCCAAACGGAATGGTAAGAAGATTGAGGAAACCATTGAAGGCTTCTACACTAAACTTTTCGGCTCGAGAATCCCTCCTGGAGGATATAAGAGTCATCACTAACTTTCGATCCAACCCTCGTTCTGAGAAGAAATGAATAGATTCTGACTTAACCCCTTCTGGGGAGGAGGTTAGGAAAGCTCTTTTTGATTTAAACCCCTCTAAAGCCCCCGGCCATACGGCTTTACTGGCTATTTTTTCAAAAATCGTGGGGGAAATCGGGAGGATATCACTTTGGGGTGCCTCAAAATTCTTAATGGAGAACGGGGTTGTCACGGTCAAAATCCGACGAATATTACCCTTATTCCTAAGGTCAATGAGCCAAAATCAATTGAAAGATTATCGCCGACGCCTCTTTGTAATGTCTCCTATAAAATTGTGGCAAGAGCTATTACTAACTTAGATTCGTGAAGGTCCTTGGATCTCTTATTGATCCTAACCAAAGTGCGTTCTCATACCGGGTAGTCGATTTGGGACAACGTTATCCCGGGTACGAATGCATTCATTGGCTCGAAAACAACAAAGAGTAAACAAGGTTATGCTTCTCTTAAACCGGACATGAGTAAGGCTTCTGGCGAGTTGAATGGAGCTACCTTGAAAAAAGTCATGATTCGAATGGGCTTTGACACAAAGTGGATTAATCTTATCATGGAATGTGTCACTTCTCCTTCCTACTTTTCCGAGTAAACAACAACATCTTGGGAAAAGTCATGCCTTCCGGGGACTTGACAAGAGACCCCCTATCCCCCTTCGCTTTTTGTGGTGGTGGCTCAAGGCTCTCCTCAAGACTCAACGCCTTGATCGTTAGCGGGAAATATCATCGGGTCGGGTTGCGGGGAATCCGGTTATCACTCATCCTTTCTTTTGCAGATGATAGCTTGATTTTTTTTAAAATTTACGAAGGGACGTCTTGACAGTTTAAAATGCCTTAAAGATTATGAAAAATCATCAACCCAACTTATCAATTTTGACAAGTCCGCCATTACCTTTAGCAAGAATACCGCCCGAGGCAATATCGATTCGGTCAAAGTTAGCCTCAAATTCACATTTGCCAAGGCCATGACCCTCGTATCTTGGTCTCCTCACCTTCTCTACCCCCGAGCAAAGACTACTGTTTTGGCTATAAGATATAAAGTCTCAAAAAAAGGTGGGTGTTGGAAAAATAAGTTCTTCACGGAAGGAGGGCGTGAGATCCTCCTAAAATCCATTATCCAAGCTATACTAACCTATGCCATGTAGTGGCTTCAGATTCCCACTTCCATTTGTGGGGAAATAGAATCGATGAGTGCTAGATTCGGTGGGAGGTAACCGGGAGGACAAGAGGATTCATTGGAGGATTGGAAATCGCTTACCAAATCTAAGAGGGATGAGGAATGGGCTTTGGGTTGGTCACTTTCAATAAAACGCCTTCCTTGCAAAAACAAATATGGAGAATCATCATGTGCCGGACTCTCCGGTGCTAAAAGTTTTGAAAGCGGATTTTGAAACACACCCACGACCTGATGGAAGCCACCCTAGGGTCAAACCCTTCTTATATTTGGAGGTCATTAATGTGGAACAAACCAACCATTGCGAGGGTCTCTTTTGGAAAATTCACGATGGACATAAGGTGCACGCATACAAATGATCGTTGGGTTCTGAACTCTCCCCTAAAAGATCACATCCACTCCACATTTGTCAACAACATCAAAATACATGAACTCATCACTCCCTTCTCATGAATGGGACCAATCGAGAATCGATATCCTTTTTCCTCATGAAGCACAAGCTATTAAAAAATCCTATAGATCAGCGGGGCCAATCCGGCCCTGCGTTTACGCTACACAAAAAGGTCTCTTCTTTGTCAAATCGCTTGTTGGAACACCCACACAACTCCTCCAATTCCGACGCAAGTAGTGATATAACTTCATCCGCAAGACTCATACCTTTTGGTCCACAATATGGAACCCTAACATCCCCCCAAAGTCCGAATCTTCCAGGGAAACAGCCCATAACGTGATTCTTTGCTGAAGCTAATCTTGTTTGCTCATCACGTCCCGTAGCCCAAAGCACGGTATGTGGACATTCTATTGCGAATACTAATCATGTGCTTTTTTCTTTTGTCAAGGAGTGAAAAAATGCTTGGAACAAAACGGGTGGTATTTCTTATAAAGAAAGTGTGGAGGAATCTCGGATGATAGCCCAGCCATCCATCTTATTCTTACCACCCGACGAGGGTGGAACAAGTAGCCTGTGAGCGTGGGGAGTTTAGAAAGAGATGTGACTTTCTACACTCTAAAAAAGAAAACTCATCCAAGCGGAGGAGTCCATGCTAGCCGGATCGAGGCATTCTGGAGCAGTTTCACTCGAAAAGAAAAATCTCAAACTCGAATCAACCCCGCCCCCTGACTCGGGAAATATACTACACGATCGCACCCGGGATAACCCCGTTATGAAAGTAGACGCGACCTACAAAGAATCATCCAAGGCAAGGCTGAAAGAGGCTTTATCTTGTACAAGGAGAGAAAACCCCCCATCCGCCGGTATCACAAGATCAAACCACCAAGGATCGATCCTTACCTTTGAAAATTATTGCCATCATGGATGGGATCTCCCATCGAACACGACACTCTCGAGACTATCACAATCTTGTCGGATTCAAGAGAAGTTATCAATGTCATTTACTCGGATACTCCTATAAGGGTATGAGGAGAGCCTCGATCCTCGCCGCCCAAAATCGACTGAATTCCCAAGTGATTTTGAATTGATATTGCCCGCCAAGAACAATAACATTGAATCGCATAACCCAGGCTAAAATGACTCTGAAATCTCCCATCCCTCAAGCTTGGGTTGGAGATGAAATTCCTAGACATATCTTGTCTTTCGCTCAAAAAGCACACTTCTTTGTAATTCTTGTGCCGTATGCCAAAAAAATAAAATAAAATAATAATAAGCAATGTCGTGTGGAATATTCATTACTTTTCTTCTACATACTATCACTACTCTTCACTAGTTTACTAGGCATCCCATAAAGATTGGTTTTGAATAATGTGTTATACAACACTGCTTTGCACAGTAAATATAACACAATAAATTCGAATGAGTTTAGAATTTAAAAACAAGTTATTCAATTAAAAAGCACTATAGATTTTTACACGGATCTATCACAGAGTATCACGATGCTAAACATCACATGATCCAAATCCTATAAGATAAATGATTAATAATTCAATTTATTGCACGTTAAATGATAAGGTCTATCTTTGATTCGAAATCTCATGTCAATGCATGCTCTAACATCGTATGGGATAAATTTGCGAGCATATCCCTCGATTTATAACCCATCCGACTAATAGATCGGCTGTAAGGATGTGAGAGAGTTTCTCGTCTCTCTCTTATTGAAAACTCATCTCAATTTATATAAAAAGTTTAAATTCAAATAACGAAAAAGTGATAAAAAAGAGAAGTTGCTCCCTTGCTTCTTAATTCCTATCCCACACCACAGACCCATTCCCCCGGGTCTTGTCAAAAACATTTAGCATGGGAAACCATTGCATCTTTTATGACTTTTGTTCGAATCCCAATATATACTCACTTTTTTTCGTTTCTTTTTGGAAGGGCAATATATACTCACTTTCAAAAGAAAGAGAGTCCTTTTATTAATTATAAATTAAAGATTATTTTATTTTTTTAACTAACACAATTATTTTTACAAGAACATTCTTTTATGATGCGAACAAGTTTGATAGGTACGAACAAGAGCTATACTACTTGAGTTTCGATACATTGTTAATTAGAGTAGATTTTCTGTGCACAAATGTATTGCGGAATTTAACTGCATTTTTTTAAATGAAATATTTAATTTCTTTACGTTGAAATATGCAACTTGATCAGTGTAAAATAAGTTGAACATTTCAATGCAAACAAGTCAAATGTTTAAAAAATATAAATTATAATTTTAAAAAATACACTTGAATTGCACGGTGTATCTAATGCATACAAAATTTTCACCATACAATTAATTTATTTGATAAAACGATAAAGAACTCTAAAAATATTGACAAAAATTTGTATAGGTGTGGTTCATGCTGTGAACCTTATTTTTAATTCATGATATTTGACCTTATCCAGAGTATAATACGAGTCAAATTTAGTGATTTATAAAAATATATTAAAAATAAATTAAATAAAATAAATAATTCAAGTTCATGATATATACCTGATTTATGAAAATAGAACTCAAAAAATAATTCATATGGATGACATGTAGCTTCTGTTGATTTGACTGATATGACTTTTGCACAATCAATCTAATTCATGTGTTACATTTAAGAATTTTATTACATAAATTGTACTCCCTACGTTGTATTTTTTATTATCTGATTATTGTAGACATGAAGATTAATTAAAAAAATAGAAAATAATAGTATTAAATAGTGTAAAGTGGATAAAGTGAGTTTAGTGGAGGAAAATAATAGTATTAAATGGTGTAAAGTGTGTTTGGTGGAGAAAAATAATAATATTGAATAGTATTGAAAATTGTTTTTTTTTTTTTTAAGAAATGGCCAAACAAAATTAGGCCATTTATTTACGAAGTGGGCAATCAAAATTTAGAAAGAGAAAGAACAAAAAAAATTAAGTGTTATTTTTAAAAAAAAAAATTATAATATAATTATGAGTAATGCTGGGTGGGGTGATTCACCTTGAGGTGATAAATATATTTTCGATATTTTAGGGGGTGTATTAATTGTTTTGTTCTTAATGAAATATTTTTATGAATTAATGAAGTCCGCTTATCACTAAGGTAAAATAGAAAAAAAAAAACAATTTCCTTGGGGTGAATCCGACCAAATAACAAAGAACATTGAGACCAAGCGTTTGTTTTGAGATTTAAGTGTCTAATAAGTCAAGAGTTTTAGAATCTAAGGATTTCTGTAATTCTTGATGAATAGTAAATGTAATGTGCTTGATTTGGGATTTGAGTAGGGTGAGATTTAATTTTATGTTAAATCAATATGTAATAGTGATTGATGTGATATTATTATATTATATTGAGAAGAGTAATATAATGTATAAAATGTGATGTAATGGGAAGAGTAATATTCCCTCCGTCCCCAAACTTTTTTCCGTATTCCGATTTGATGCCTCATTCTTGTTTTTCCTATTTCCCTTAAATGAAATTTCTACTTTATCACTTTATCACATAAAATACTTAATAAATAACTCTTTAACCCCAACTACCCATCACTTTATCATATAATATATTAATAAACAACTCTTTTTACCCCAATACTTTATCATTTTTTCATAAAACTCTCGAAACACAAAAGAAACATGAAAACAAGAATGGGGAATTGGGAGTAATAGGTTTTATAGATATTTGTAGAGGCAGAATTGAATGTAGAATTTAAAAATAAAACTCTAAATCTCAAACTGTATTTAAATGAAGAGCTTGAAAAGTTCAACGTCCATCTCACACAATCCTAAACAAACCAAGCATGAACCACATCTTAAATTTTCCTCTAAATTACTACGTCTCAATCATGAGAATTTACTTAAAAGGTAAATTTAATTAATTTAAAAAATTCAAGTAGAAAAAGAAATTTTACTATTTTTCCATTTTACATGAGTTATTATGAAATTTTAGAAAATAGATATTCAAAGAACACATCACCATGCGCGCCTTTCCGCGACACGTTAGTCGGCCAATAAAATTTTGCCACATCAGCTAAAAATAGTTTTATTTGCCTTGAAATTTAATATTCATTCCCCAATCGGTGAATAATAAAAATCGAAGCAAAAACCCCAAAATTCTTTTGAGAATTAGCAGAAAGAAACAATGCACAGTTTTGCGCAAAGAGCTAATTTTACCTTCACCTTTGTTCTCACCGTTCTTGCTCTGCTCTGCGCTTCGGCCTCTTTCTCCGACTATTTCAATTCGCAGTCTCCCTGAATCGCAAGTTCAAGTACGATTGATTCTGTAAATGCGCGTATAATTTTTGTGTAGTATTGTCAGTGTGTGTGTACATGTGACTTTGTTTGCTTAAAATTTTAGGTTTTCTGTTTTGTTTTAGGTCTTGAAGATTAAATGGTTCCAGAAGAAACCTGATGGTGATGACGAGGTAATTCTGTTTTTTGGTTATTGGTTCGTGGATTTGATTGTTTGTTGATGGTAGAGTTGTGGTTTTTGATTTTCGATATGCGAGTTGGATTCGCTTGTTGTGTGTAATTCAGTGGAATTTTTGTGGTTGGCGATGTTTTTCTCCTGTTGTATTGACTAAATTATGACGGAGCTTGAAGAATTTGTTGTTTGAAGGGTAATAATAGGAATGAATATGTAGTTCATCTATATTGTTGCTGGTCTGTCTCTTTCAGAACGTAGAAGTTCCAATCTGTCTGTTGTTTTTTCCAGCAATACTTCTCGGATATGACCTACATAATTTTGTGTCTTTTGGCCTGAAATGCTTTTGATCAATTGATTTGGTTTGTTGTGATTTTCTTATTATGAGATGCTCTTGGATTTGTGTTATTTGAGGATCAAACTGTAAACTGTAATGCCAATCTTGCTAAATATTCTTCTCCTTTTTTCGAAAGAATATAGTTCACTGCTTCACTATTGGATTCACATATCTTTTGAAAAGTAGGAATGTTTGTGTTTAGAAAAGGCAAGGAAGTGAGTCAACCTATAGAAGTTTGTGTCTCAAAATAGTAGATGAGGTTGGGTTTCTTAAGCAGCAGCCGTTGAAAGATCTAAGGAGGGGAGATTTGGCTAGAACTACATAAGAAATAAATAGGTGCTTAGCCTAGTCTTTTGCAGATTCTTAACTTCAATGATCAGATAGACAATATACTAAAATTCCTCGAACTCTTAAATTGCATAAGTTTTATTTGTGTTTTCTTTCTGAGAAGGTGCCATTCATTAGCTACTCTGTCAATATATATTTGCAGTGGCACACAAATCAAAAGGCCTTAATTAGTTAATGTTTGTATTAATTAATAAGGGAAAGACCAACGCCATGATAATTAAACAAGACATTACATTGGAAACATCCTCAAGCAAAAACTATGCCACACAGGTTATAATTGAACAAGGAAGTCTCGCATGTCTTTCACTTCAGCTTCTATGCTATAAAGTATCAACGATTTCAGATGTAGCATCATGCTATTCTAGGCCCTAAAGAAATTTCATTTCATATAGTTCTCATCGTACACATTCTCTTTCAAATGTCCTAATCGAAGTTCTCTAATACTAATACACATGGCTATACTGCATATGATCTGCAAACTTGAGCTTTAATCTTTTGACCGAGACCATTGTCATGCTTCGCTCTAAATGAGCAATGGATCAACTGAATCAGGATAAATATTCTGGTGTTTTAGGAAAGTGGGGTTTGTAGCATTCCTGCTTCATTAAGTAGTATTTTTTTGTCAATAACATGCCTATAATTATGCATATTCATATTTATTTCAGATGCATAAGAAGCTTGAAGCTTCCCTACTTTTTTCATCCTACATCAACCAAAGAAATTAGAGAGGATATTTAGAACATACACATATTGAACTTTTGTGTTTACCTCATCTCTATTTGATACTTAGCTTCTTGGTTTTTTCTTTTACCTTCATCGTAGGGCTTTTATTGGCTGCCCATTGGATATTGTATTGTTTCAATGTTTATCTCCAACTCTAACTAATGTAAAAACATGTCCAAACATATTTTTATTATTGAGTTCTGCCTATGTTATATTATTTCTCTCTTTTCTTAATATTATTTTACTTCCAATGCTGGTATCAGTAACATGCAAAGTTCCATGCTTTTTGATTCTTTTCTACCTTAAGAACAATTAAGGAGAAAGGAATACTACATGTCCTCTCACTTAGATATAATATTTAATTCTCTAATGAGTATTTAATATTTATTACATTATGCAGGTCAGTTTGACTTTGAATGTATCTGCAAACTTACAGTCATTGTTCACATGGAATACAAAGCAGGTTAGTCAGATGTAAAATATTCTGTTGACAATTTGCTCTATGAAATTCCTATTGTGTTGTTTTAAATGCTTCAGGAGTTTTTTGTTCCAATAAGAGGACTTCAGTTTTTTTTCTTTGAGGAACTTATAGTTTTTCTTGTGTTTATTTCCTGATTCTGTCTGTATTTAGGTAAGCTTCTAATTGCAAACGCTGTGGATGGTCACCCCGTCACTGAAATTGAACATCGAAAAACTTGTTCTGTGGTTTTTTCGGCTTAAACATGATTCATTGTAGGCAATGTAACTTCCCTTAAACTTTTGTCAGACTTTTCCCCATATATTTTCTTAACTTCATCTTGTCTGGAGAGATGTACACTTTGAACCTGCATCAATTACAAACCTGCATCAGTTACACTTCTTTCAATTCTCCCATCATTGGCAGTATTGGAGAAATATAAAATCCAAATTTATGTCAAATGTTGGGCTTTTAATTTATATATTAGTGCTGCAATTTCCTACTTTTATTTGTGCGCCATATTAGTCATTGAAGTTCATTCCAGATTTTAATAAAATCTTGAATTTTCAGGTGTTCGTATTTCTCTGCAGAGTACTGAAACCCCAAAAAATTCGCAATCAGGTATATTATTTCATGAGTCCATTTCTGTAATGCTCCACGGTAATGCTAAATAGTTTGCCCATAATTGTACACCCCCAATACCTTTTGCAATTCTAATTAACTGATATCCACTACATTTCCCTGATGAAGTTGAACTACAATAAAGCAAGCATTTTCAGTATTGAAAGCTTGAAACTTCTGAATTTTCTTGTGGCTTACACCATTTGATAAAATTGTGAGGACCTTAACTTTTCCAATTTATGCTGTAGGAAATACCTATTCCTGCTGATTTACAGCCTATCTCAGTCCAAATTGAAATATTAGGAGCTTTTCCTAAAGTCCTAACTTCACTATTGTAATATGCCTGCAATATTACCTTTCCTGATAAACAATCAAGCCTTTAATCCCGACAACTGGGGTAGGATATATGTACCATTAAATGAATCACGTTGGGTCGTAGCGGTATCGAATTAATCTTCTCCATGTGACTCTCTTTTAGATCTCCACTAAAGCTCTTAGTCTCTAAATCTTTACATATGAATTCTAGCTTCGCCTTCTTTGGTCGCCCCCTTGTTCTCCTAAAAGGACTCCAAGTCCAACCCCATGATACATATGCACCTATAGGCCTGCATCTTACATTTCCTTTCCTGATATTGTTTATTTTATTTAAAGGGAAACCTTCTGAACCGCTGTTCTATATCATGTTAAACAATTTAATGCATTTCTTGCAGGTGTCCCTGTGGGGACGGTATCATACCTACCAAAGACGACGCTAAGTTTTGGATACACATATCTGACAAATATCACTTTGTTGATCAAGTGAGTGATTATCTTATTGGTGTTTGTAAACAATAGAAGCGGCGAAAATCACTTTTTTTCAAAAAGCTTCCCTCAATAGTTTTTGAAAAGAGGATTCTGTAAAATGTTAGTTGTGCTTGCAAACATGCCCTTACTCTCCTTTTTTGTTTTGTAGGGAAGCAATCTCCAGCAAAAGACTTCAACTTAACGTTGCATTGGCACGTTATGCCAAAGACGGGAAAAATGTTTGCTGACAAAAATCGTAATGAGCGGATTCCAGTTGCCTCAGGCGATAGGGTAGAACAAGTGTTGTCCCCATCCTTGGTTTTCAGGTATGTGTAGGAACTACTAGGAAGAGTAATAGAGGTGATTTCTCTTTTCTAGTTTTGAGAGAGAAGGGATTACTTGTTCACTAAAAAATTGAAAAAATAAAATATTTCTACATAATCAAACTAATTATAAACTAATTCTCAGATTTGGTATAATATTTCATGCATCTCGTTGTAGAGTATAAAATGCCTAGATATTCCAAGTTTTCATTTATCTTGATGTGTCTATAAAGCTCGACTCGTTAAATTTGACGATCTACTATTTGCTTATAGAATATGCGAAATTGAGCAGAAATTGAAAATCTTAGAATTTCAAATCGAATATACTGAAAAAAAAAAATTGAAATTCAATTTGAATTTATATGGATTTTGGTTTTGAAAGATTGTCATTTGATATAGGTTAGGCGTAATTTCAATCTTGTAGCCCATGAGGTTGGCCACTTGATCTTCCCTCCTTTCCAGCTCTCTATAATAATGCCTTTTACTTTTTGAAAAAAAAAAAATATAGTAAATGAATTAGAATTAATTTAGAGCATGTGCATTTTTCTTACTGTGATGTTTTGTAGTTGTGATCTCTTTAAAAAATATGAAAAAAAAATCATCAAATTCACATAATTAAATGAGTTCACAAATTGTAAACAACTCAATTTGATTTGTTCTATTACCCTCAAATTCAGTTCGAATTTACTGTAGGCGTAATTTGTTTAGTTGTAATAAAACTATCATTACTACACGTGCTGCACGTGTCAAAATAACATAAACTAAACATGAAAATTGTTAAAAATAAAAAGTAGAAGATTGAGAAAACCTACTATGGTTTAATACAATAACATGAAACCACGCAGTGCTCACGTTACCGCGCTGTGAAACAAAAGTTGTGCAATTAGTCAACACGATTAAAAAAGTTTCCTTCTTCATGGCAATGTTTTCAGATCATAATACATAGTTAGGTTAAATGCATTCACTACATAACATCACTGCAACACCGCAGAGTTCACGAGCCATCCGGCGATAACTAAAAAGCAGGCTCGGTGGAATGCCGCATGGGATGTCGTCGTCCCAAAAGCGTACATAAAGCGGCAAAGCGATCCAGCTAGCTCTAAGTTATACTTACATAGGAGTTTGATGAGGGATGGTGCAAGGTTTTCTTCTTTTATATATCCTCCTTGCTTTCATGGCTATTCCTCAGAATCCCGTAAGTGCCAAAAGTCCCATGAAAATCTGAGGATCAGCGGGACCTGGCAACAAAGCGAAATCGAAGGGCCCGGGTGGACAAGATTCTCTGCGATTGCATCTGAATACCTGCAGTATCTCTCGACTCTTTTTCACCAGTCAATGTTTCTCCTTTGATCATCCACCATACCGTCATTTTCAACTTCCACAGCTAAAATTACCTGCATCATATTGGTATAATAAAACCCTGAAATTATTCGATCTAGCAGGATAATAACTTGAGAATGTAAAGGCAGAAATGATAAACTTGTTGCGATGAGGAAAAATGGCAAAATAACCAAACAAGAGGATCACAAAACAACTAAGATGGTTTCCTTTTCTAGATTAAAAATAGCGAATGAATTTTTGGGTTTTAAGGGAAGTTACAAATTATTGTTTTGAATTTCTTAACCAAAGCAAATCATATAAAAAATCAAGGCAAATACTTCTATCCTATGCATCGTGCAACTCAAGTGCATTTTTTAATGGTATTAGTTGTTTACTAAAATGTATTAGTTGATCAATATTAATTGTTTTTCATTGAACATTATTATTTGTGCACCAGCTTACAACTAGTGCACTCAAGTGTTACTCAAAACCAATTTGCTACTAACAAACATGCGAAAGCCAGGTAAAAACTTTAAAAAACTTACTTTCATCCCTTCTCACTCCTGGGGAGATGCACACGAAAAAAGATAAAGATCCTCCGACTCTCCAATATCCCTCCACACCAATAACTGGTCCCACATTTCCTCTTGCAGCACTTCCAGTCAGTCCAAAACCACATTTAGTTAACCTTCCAGGTTACCCCTCCTCCATTGAAGGGCAAAGCGGAAAAATATCATCCCCTGATCGATATCTTTCCCAGAAACAGGATTCATTATAGAACTATCTGACCTGGACTTACGTTACACAGAGAAGAGCTACTAGGCATCGACGAGTTATTACCATCAGGATCGTCTAGGACATTGAACACTGAGATGCATCGTATCATTGAGCTTCAATGTCCATTTACAATTTGGGGTTATACAAACCTTGTCCTCCACAATTACATGCAGTTTAAGTATCAAAGAACAAATCATCAACCCGTTAGCCTCTTAAACCTTTTGATAACCTCTCTGGATTCATATAATCTGTATTGGGGTTGTTGATAAGGACAATATTGTCAATTGTGAAGTGTTGATTTTCACATTGAGATCGTTGGTGCAGCTCGGGAGGAAAGAGATAGTCGAACTGAATGTAAGCTGGGGGATCCTTGAGTGGAAGAAACTCCATGAATATACTGAAGAACCAGGGGCTGCTTCACAATAACCTGGTTCTCTGCCTTTCTTAGAATATATAGTAATAGGCGTTTTCTATTACCGTTGTTTTTTATGTGTGACCCAGCCAAGTCACTTGGATGGTATTGTTAGGAAGACCTTGACAGTCTTTACCGTAGGACTTTCGAGGTCTTTCTTCCGCAAATCGGGACCAAAATAGACCCCCCATGATAAGGTAGAGAAGAAAGTGCTGATCATCTCAACAATACATCAGATGTATTTTTCCCATTCTGAGACTTGCAGTCCTGTAGATTTGGAAATCCGGGGGTAGGAAATATATGCAGTATTTTCAGTTTACAAATGTATATACATATGGAGTAGAATTGTAGCATATGATGAAAATTAGCATAAGACCAATAAGTCTACTAGAAATTCTGAATGGCGAAGAACACGTGCAAAGATTCAACAGGGTACCAAAGGGATTTTGACTAGCAATTACAGATGAAAAACAAAAATTATAAGATCGTATATCATGCAAGCTTCATAATGTTAATGGCAATGGGCAGCTGTTGCAACAATATTGGTGAGTTCTCTCACTTTGCTCCACTAAATAAAAATTTTATGTAAAATTGAGGTAATCTTCATGTTCGAAGTAGCTAAACGTACAAAATTACCACACCATCGTGAAGGATATTCCGCAAAAGACCAGACCAAAAGAGTATAGAGAGGCACATTAATAACATAGGGTCATTCATACTGATGCAGTTCAAAAGAATGAAGTAGGAGTGTAAGCGAATCAGTAATGTTGAACTAATATTCAAATGCGACTAGGAAACTCGACCAGAACCCGACTCAACTAGGAAACTTGAGCTTCGGAACCAAACTCGACTAGATCAGAGTTCAGATTTTTGTAATAATTTCGATCCGATAAGTAACATAACATTATTTAGATTTTCATCGATTCATAATTAGAGTAGTCTTAAAAAACAATTAGGAGCATCATAAAAGGTAAAATAGTAAAACTACCTATATTTCCAGTTAAGGTCATAGTAAGTCAGTGGAGTAGGTCTCACACTCACAAACTAATACCATTACACTTATCAACTGATACGGTACACTTATAAACTGAGATCATAGTATTAAATGCTATAGGTACTAGTTTATAAAAAGTAGTGGTATCACTTTATAGAATAACCAATATGAAAGTTCATACTATTAACAAGTTTCAAGAGCATTTCTAAGCTCCAGCTCGACTCCCGTACATTGAAATCAATTTTGATCTTAAGCCTAATCCAAGTGCAATCAATTCTGCACTGGGCGATTTGGGCATTTTCTCTCGAAGAATAAAAGCTAGTGAAGTTAATTTCTCCCCCAAACCCTCAAAATCTCCCCCCGATTTCATCGCACTATCAACAATTTCCAGAATCTGCATCTAAAATCATAGCAATGGAAGACTAAGCATCGCATGCAACTTTCGGAGAATAATGTACACACCCGTAAAAAGTAACCTCGAAACATAATTATCAGTATTCTACAGAAACACCATAAATTCGACGAGCATATACCAGTTAAGCGAATCAAAGCGAAAAATGCAGATAAATAAAAATTAGTAATCAAAAGTAGGGAAGCAAAGGGAAAAGAAAGAAATGAGCATACATTTGAGAGGGAGGAGAGAGAGGGGGTGGGTGATGCAGTGCCACGATTGCTATTCTGGTAGCAGAAGAACATCGATTCTCTCGTGAGAGATGAAGGCAATATGGTCATTATTCGTACACTTCGCAATTTTGAATTACTTTACACTAAAAACTTGACGTTATTATGCGCACGGGCACGAGACATGATTTTTATTTTTGCAGAATTTTGTAATCTTCCATGATTCCATCCCCGTTTTTATTTGAATATTTAGTATTTGTATATTTTTAATGTCATTATTAGAGGGGATAAATTATTTAGTATTTGTATAGTTTAATGTCATTATTAGAAGGATACAATTATTTCTATTGAGATTAAATGATAAAATCACGATATTTGTAAATTAAAGGAGATAAAATTAATTTTAGTATAGAAAAAAAAATAGATACATTAGTATGAGGCGATTAAGTGGTGAGGGCAAGGGTATAATTTGGACGTTGAAGTTTTTAACACTTTGGTAGAATATGAGTGTAATTTGTCTTAGGTTGTACCCCGTCTTACATGCATGAGATATATAATGTCCACTCAAGTTTTTGTCTATATTAATCTAGGATGTAATATTGAGATATTTTGAGGGGCGTTATTAAAATGTGAAAATTTATTTTTGTATTTTTTTAAAGCGTTCAATTAAATTTGTAATGAATTTTTGAAAAATGTTCAAATAAAATCTTGACGAAGGAGATAACATTTTTAAAAGTTAATTTTATAATGTGTAAACAAGTATGCTCCAAATCTGTAATTAAACTTTATAGTGCATTCTGAAATATCTGATTTATTTCTTGTTGAAATATGCAACTTATTTCTGACACATATTGCCGCATTTTTTAGTTTACATAGTTCCATATTTTTAAAATAAAATTTTATATTTAAAAAATATATTATAAAATCTTGATACTTGCGAGAAGAAGCCTGCAACGATATAAAATTATATAATATAGGAATCTGATAAATATTTTATGTTGCATGGTTCATATGAATTCTGTTGTACATTCAAAAGTAATCCTTTTTTATTGGGCAAATTAAAATTATACTCCTCCTACTAATTTATATATGTTTTCACTTTCTTTTTCGCATTCGCTCAACAATAAGTCATTTCATAAATAAAAAATAACACTCCACTATCAATATATTTATTCTCACTTTT